>CM029940.1:1846788-2579614 GCA_017639245.1 Myiopsitta monachus
CTAATCGCCATACTCCAGAATTTACGCAGGTACTAAATAAGTGATGTGTGTCTTTATGAAATTACTTATGGGTATTATAGTTACCTATATGCAAATCAGGACACCAAACCAAAGATTTTGGGACTATTCAATGTGGGTTATACTTACTGCACAAATAAAATAAATTTCCTGACAAGCTGTATCTCCTCCTGGCTAGCACGGGGAAAGGTTTAAATGTGGAGTTGGGTTATATACTAACTTTTAATTGAAAAACTCCACCAGGACACTGCAGAGACAGTCTTGCCATACCGATCTAGCAGAAGTAATAGTAACATATCCAAATTGCCATAAAATGTATCAAATGTTGACCAAGTATACATTTTGGTACCACCTAAAAGTTATGTAAGAACCACTTTTATCCCAAAACTCTATCAAACAGTACTCAAAGGTCCTGGGTGCTTAGTCCTGAAGAGGACCCAACAAAGTGCAAGTAGAAAATACAAAGAAAACAGGCAAGCAAAGAGGATTGTAAACAATGATCATGTAAAAGCAAGTACTCAACCTCTCCTAAGAGATCACAAGGCTTCCTTCAGCCATTCTTGAATAATTTGAGTGGTTTAACTAGAAACCTCAATGGCCTCAAGTTCTTTAAGAGCTACAGCAACACTAAGAGCAAAGCAGGGGGTTGAGGGGTAGGTAAACTGAATGCCTCCATGTTTCTTTACAGCATTAAACCTTCCTTATGGATAATAACGGAGAGGAGGAACAGAATTCGGTTTCTCTGTGGTGCTCCAAGGTTCCCTACACACTCCACAAGCATCACACGAGTAGCTTTACTTCAGCCTGATGTGCACAGAGCACAACAGGCAGCCTGCCTGATGCCTGCTTGCCCAGCCTTGATACATGGAGCTGTCAACAGCTTGGACTGCCCTGCTTCCTGATCTTTTTCATAGAATCACAGAATAGTTGGGTTGGAAGGCACCTTCAAAGGTCATGTAGTTCCAACCCCCTGCAATGAGCAGAGACATCTTCATCTAGACCAGGTTGTCCAGAACCACATCCAGCCTGGCCTTGAATGTCTCCAGGGATGGTGCATCCACCATCTGGCAAACTGTACTATGATTTTACCGCCCTCATTGTACAAAATTTCTTCCTCAAATCCAGCCCGAAATCCCCCCTCTTTTAGTTTAAAGCCATCAACCCTCACCCTGTTGCAACAGGCCCTGCTGAAAAGTCTCTCCCCATCTTTCTATAGGCCCCTTTTAAGAATGAAAGGCCATAATAAAGTTTCCCTGGAGTCTTCTCTTCTTGTCATGGTTTAAGCCCAACCAGACGAGTTCTGCAGTAAAGGGACACAATCAGCATCAACAGGCAGCGATCCAACACTGCACACAGCCTCCCCTGCTCTGAAAGTCTGTTACAAAAGGTGGAGCCTGACTTCACGGACTGGATGGACTCAGCAGCTTTATAGGGATTGGCCCAGGCACTACGGGATTATATCTCTCCATCTGTGTGTGTGTGGATGTATATGTGCATATATATATATATGGGATGATATTTTGAAAAATTGGGATCTGAGCATGATGTGAATGGTATGGAATAAGGGGTGGATTGTTATGGGTTCGGCTTGTCCCCGTCCCTGTCCCCGTCCCTGCAGAGTCTCATGTTACGCCGGGAAAGAGAGAAAAGCTGGGGGAGGGGAGAACAGGGCGCCTGACCCGGGCTGACCAATGAGTTTATTCCATGCCACAGCACATCATGCCAGGAGGTAGGATTCGGGGGGAGCAGGGGCGGTCGCTGGCTCGCGCCACTCGGTCTCTGGGGCCACACGGTCTCTGGAGCGGCGCGTGGTCTGGGGAGCGGCGCGCGGTCTCTCAGCTCGGTCAGGCAGCGAAACGGTTGTATCCTCTCCCGTTGTATTTACTTTGTCATTATTATTGGTGGTGGTGGTGGCAGTACTGATTTGTATTGTACCTTAGTTACTGCACTGTTCTTATCTCAACCCGTGGGAGTTACATTTCTTTGGTTCCCTCCCCATTTCCCCCATCGGAGTGTGTGGGGGGGGGGGGGGAAAGGAGGGAGAAGGGAAATTTACTCTTTAAACCCCCACAGTGAAAGAGCTGGAACAGTGGAAGCAAAGAGATACAGAACCTAAACCTGGACATCTGCTTCTACAATATGTGTATGACATCTAGATTGCTACAGAAAAGAGACGACCTGTATTAAGGTAACAATAGACCTTTTAAACTCTCTTGGACTAAATGGGTACAAAGCGTCTAAGAAATAAGGCTCAGAGAGCAAGCCAAACTGTAATACACCTGGGGTTTATGCCCAGAACAGCAAAAGGCCTTTCTGGACTTAAAACAGGCTTTAATGACTGCGCCAGCGTTGGAACGTCCAGACCTAACCAAAGACTTTCAGTTATTTGTTCTTGAAAGACAACATCTTGCACTCAGGATGCTGACTCAGAAAATAGGAAGCTGGAAAAGACTGGTTGGGTATTTCTCCAATAAACTAGACATTGTAAGTAAAGTATGGCCTGTTTGTCTCCAGGGCAGTCACTGCTACAGTGATGTAACACAAAAAGCTCAAAAACTGAAAATAAGAGTATATGTACCACACATGGCAATTACTGTTTAGAACAAAAGGGGTTTCATAGGTGATCCCCTAGCAGAATGATGAAATACCAAGTGATTTTGACAGAACAAGATGATGTTATTCTGTGTTCGTGGTTTAAGCTGTAAATCTCACACAGCCCGTTAACTCACTTCTCCCTCTTTCTTCCCCCCACTCCCATGGGGGGGGTGGTGGGGAGAAGAATCGAAAGAACGTAACTCCCACGGGTTGAGATAAGAACAGTCCAGTAACTGAGATATAATACAAATCACTACTGCTACCACCAATAGTCATAATGATAAGGCAAATACAAGGGAAGAAGATACAACCGCTCACCACCCGACCAAGCCGAGAGAGAGAGAGACTTCCGGGTCCTGCCCCCAGTTTTTTACATCCTGGGCATGACGTGCTGTGGCATGGAATAGCTTTTTGGTCAGTTTGTGTCAGGTTTCCTGTCTCTGCTTCTCCCGGCTCCCCTCCTCCCTGGCAGAGCATGAGGCTCAGAAAGTCCTTGGCCCAGACAAAACACTACCAAGCAGTAACTGAAAACACTGGTGCTATCAGCGCTGCTCCCAGGCCCAAAATCAAAAACATAGCACTGCACCAGCTACCAAGAAGGAGAAAAATGACTGCTGCTGCTGAACCCAGGATGTTATTTTGAAAACAACTTAACTTGATTAGCCCTGCAGTCTTTTTGAACTCCATACAGGAAGAAGGACAATTAGAACATGACTGTTTGGTGACCATTGAACATGTCTATTCCAGTTGAGAAGACTTAAAGGATAGACCGCTGGATGATACTGATTGGGAATGGTAGCACTTCTGTGGAGGATGGAATTCGATATGCAGGATAGGATATGCAGTGACTACTGAGAATTCAGTTATAGAAGCAAATTCTTTACCTTTCAATATTTCAGTTCAAAAGACAAAACTGATAGCCTTGATGAGAGCATTAGAACTGAGTGAAGGAAAGAAAGTGAATATTTGGACTAATTCAAAATATGCCTTTGGTGTGGTACATGTTCATGGAGTCCTGTGGAAGGAAAGGAGATTATTATCCTCCCAGGAAACAAATATTGCATACATAGAAGAAATCTTAAAATTAATGCAAGCAATCCAGAAGCTGATTAAGGTGGCAATCATGCACTGTAAAGTGCATCGGTCAGGAAATACAAAAGAATTATAGGAAATAAATTGGCAGACAGAACAGCTAGGAGGGTTGCAAAAAAGATGCCTCCTAAACGGCATTAATCCCTACTAAAACCATAACTCTACCAAGAGAAAAACCTAAATATTCAGAGGAAGATGAGAAATTAGGGAAGTTGCTAAATGCAAAAAATAATCTAGCAGGATGGTGGGTGACATCACAAGGCCAAGTAGTAATCCATTATAATGAGGGAAATAATACATGTCATTGGGGAGCTGAAGCATTAGTGACATTTTTAAACAGGCACATAGTAAAAATACTAGAAATAGCTAAACTGACAACTGTAAAATATGAAATATGTTTGAAAAATAATCCAGTTGTAAAGAAAAAGGTTCAAATGGGAATACTGACATTAGGAATGGAACCAACAGATTATTGGCAAATAGATTTTTCCGAACTACCTCAGCAAAATGGGTATTGGTATATTTTGGTAGGGGTTGACACTTTTTTACAGGATGGCCAGGAGCCTTTCCCTGTCAGAACAATCAAGCAAAATAAGTCATTAAGTGGCTATTGCAGGAGCTTATACCAAGTTTTAGAGTGACTATTGGAATATCTTCAGATAGAGGTCCACATTTTATTGCAGAAGTGGTACAGGGTGTTAGTAAAATGTTGGGAATTACTTGGGACTTTGTCGTGGTTTACGTCTCCAACCCCCCCATGCAGGTTTCTCACTCACTCACTCTTCTCTCCTTCTTCCCCCAGTCCTGGGGGATGGGGAGGAGAATTGAAAAAAAAAATGCAACTCCCACAGGTTGAGATAAGAACAGTTTAATAACTAAGGCATAACACAAATCACTACTGCTACCACCAATAATAATAATGACAGGAGAAGTACAAAGAAAGAGAATACAACTGCTCACCAAGCCTGACACAGCCAGTGCACCCCCAGCAGCGAACCTCCCAATCCACCACCACACCCTTCCGGGTCTCTACCCTCTGGTTTTACATGCTGGACATGACATGCTGTGGTATGGAATAACGTCCTTTGGTCAGTTTGGGTCAGGTTTCCTGTCTCTGTTTCATCCTGGCTCCCCTTCTCCCTGGCAGAGCATGAGACTCAGAAAGTCCTTGGCCAGACCAAAACATTCTCAATCAGTAACTGAAAACACTGGTGTTATCAGCGCTGCTCCCAGGCCCAAAATCAAAACCACAGCACTGCACCAGCTACCAAGAAGGAGAAAAATGACTGCTACTGTTGAACCCATGACAGACTTACATACACCTTGGAGGCCACAATCCAGTGGAAACGTAGAAAGAATGAATCAAACTTTGAAAAGACAGGTTAGTAAAATATGTCAGGAAACTAATTTGAAATGTCCTCAGCACTCCCACTGACCCTCTTGCGAATTCGGGTTCAATCTAAAAGTGGAACTTTAATTAGTCCTTATGAATTTTTATATGGAAAGCCATATGAATCTCCAGAATCAAATTTGAATGTACATATAAACGGAAAACAAGATGGATCTAACTATATACTTTCCCTAGGAAAAACTTTAACTGCACTTCGGAGCGTGGTTGTTTGGAACAGGCCTCTGTCTTTAGAGAGCCCAGTACATGATTTCAAACCAGGAGATTATGTCAATGTGAAGACATGGACTACTGAACCTCTTCAAGAATGCTAGAAAGGACCTTTTCGAGTACTGTTGACTACTTTCATTGCCATCAAGAGAGCTGAATCAGAAGCATGGATGCACTACAGCTGGATGAAGAAAGCCCCATCATAGTGGAAAAAAGTCAACAGGGATGATAAGACCTCAAAATTGACTCTGATATATGTCTAATTTTGTGTATTCTTTACAAATCTGAGGAGAATGTATATTGATATGGATGTTAATAGGAGCCAATTTTGTGGTAAAACTGGACCAGGTGGAGAAGTAGTAGGACATGGAAATCTATTGAAATTAGAAAGTAATTCTACTCAAACTCCAGACATTAATCTTGAAGAGATGACAAGTGAAATGAAAAAAAGAAAATAAAAAATAAAAGGCAGTCCTGGGTTCAGCAGGAGTAGTCATTTTTCTCCTCCAAAGTAGCTGGTGCAGCACTGTGTTTTTTACTTCGGCCTGGGAACAGCGCTGATAACACCAATGATTTCAGTTACTGCTTAGAATGCTTGATTTGACCAAGGACGTTCTGAGTCTCATGCTCTGCCAAGGACGAGGGGAAGCCGGCAGGAAGCAGAAACAGGACACCTGACACAAACTGACCAAAGAGGTATTCCATACCACAGCACGTCATGCCCAGGATGTAAATACTGGGGGCAGGGACCCGGAAGAGTTAGTTCATAGCTCGGTCGTCGGGGGGTGAGCAGTTGTATTCTCTTTCCTTGTATTTCCCTGGTCATTATTATTATTGGTGGTAGCAGTAGTAGTTTGTGTCATACCTTAGTTACTGGAGTGTTCTTATCTCAACCCGTGGGAGTTACATTCTTTCGATTCTTCTCCCCATTCCTCCTCCCCCCCCAGAGTGAGGGGGAAGAAAGAAGGGGGAGGGAGTGAGCAAACTGCATGAGTTACGGCGTAAACTACGACAGTTTTCTTTGCTGCTCAACGTGGGGCACAAAGGGTTGAGATAACGACAGGATTAATGCTGATTTATTGGCTCTCGAAGTTGTTACTCTGGATCTCACAGGTTCACCGCATGATACTTTAATTATCACCGCTATTTGCTATCTTAGCATTTTTCAGACATGGGGTTTGGGATAAGATTCTTGCTTCATTATACTGTATTGGAATGACTTGTAATACAATAGACTCATTGATCATGAAAATGACCCGGCTTTTGTTCCCAGTGTGGTCACCAACTTTGGGAGGTATATAATAGAAGTACTTAGCAATTACACATCTCTTTTCACCTCCTCAGGTGGTCAAACTGTGAAGGAGACATTCTTTTATACTCACAGCCCCCCACCAGACCGTTTACAGCATCGTTTGAGAATTTTGAAGGTTTTGAATGGCCTTTAAGTACCCTTGAGAGCCACCTGCTGATTGTGATGGGGATCACCATGTTGGCGCGCATACCGACTGTGATTTACCCACAACCGTACCCACATCCATAAGCTGATCCATAGATTGGAGAGTCAAGGAGTGATCAGTAGGACCCACTCACCCTTTAATAGCCCCATATGGCCTGTGCAAAAGTCTAACGGAGAGTGGTGACTAACAGTAGACTATCGTGGCCTGAACGAACTTACCCATCCTTGAGTGCTGCCGGACATGCTAGAGCTTCAGTATGAACTGGAGTCAAAGGCAGCCAAATGGTATGCCATGACTGATATTGCCAATGCTTTTTCTCAATTCCTCTGGCAGCAGAGTGCAGGCCACAGTTCGCTTATACTTGGAGGGGCGTCCAGTACACTTGGAACCGACTGCCCCAGGGGTGGAAACACAGCCCTACCATCTGCCATGGACTGATCCAGACTGCGCTGGAACAGGGGCAAGCTCCAGAACACCTGCAATACATTGATGACATCATTGTGTGGGGTGATACAGCAGAAGAAGTCTTTGAGAAACAGAGGAAAATAATCCAAATCCTGCTGACAGCCGGTTTTGCCATAAAACGGAGTAAGGTCAAGGGACCTGCACAGGAGATTCAATTTTTGGGAATAAAATGGCAAGATGGACGTCGCCAGATCCCCACAGATGTGATCAACAAGATAACAGCAATGTCGCCATCAACTAAGAAGAAAGAAACACAAGCTTTCTTGGGTGCTGTGGGGTTCTGGAGGATGCACATCCCGAATTACAGTTTGATTGTAAGCCCTCTCTATTATGTGACCCGGAAGAAAAATGATTTTAAATGGGGCCCTGAGCAATAAGAAGCCTTTGAGCAAATTAAACATGAGATAGTTCATGCGGTAGCCCTCGGACCAGTCCGGACTGGGCCGGATGTTAAAAATGTACGGTACACCGCAGCTGGGAGAACGGTCCTACGTGGAGCCTCTGGCAGAAAGCTCCAGGGGAAACTCGAGGTCGACCCCTCGGCTTTTGGAGTCGGGGATACAAAGGATCTGTGAGAGATTAAGGACACTGAACTCTGACCAATATGATCGAGCGTTGACAATTTATTACAGGCAAGCAGCGTCTTTTATAGAAAAAGCATCAGAAGACTAGAACTTTCAATAACATCTGGTTGGTTACATTCCATAGCCAAATGTTAGCAACGGTTTTATGATTGGTTGTTACAGTAGTAAGTGATTCCAAAGCTGCGGCCACAACAGCAGATGGTTTCAAGGACACAGCTATCAGTTCCTTCGTACACATCCCTCTTAACAACCGTCCGTGCCAACTTTCTCAAAGCTTTCTGCACGTTCGCGACCTATAGTAACCTCCGCACATCCTGTAGTAACTGAAGGGCTAGGCCCCAAGGGCAGAAGCCCGAGTACTGTTCAAATGGTAAAGGGGGATGTGCTGGTACTCCTGGGTTACAGGCCTTAGGAGAAGAAACAAGGAAATGTGAAACCGCAGACCCTTGAGCCATGGTGGTTGTTATGGAAACCAGAAGGGGTGTGTCTGAGTCAGGGGAGCGGGCAGTGCTGGGTGGATACTTACAGGCCCCATGGGTGGAAATCCCCTGATTGCGCAACAGAGACCCACTGTTTGTGGAAAAGTCCCAGAAGGCTTTTTGTATTAGCTGGGAGCCAATCAGAAACCATTGTATCAGTAGCGCGCATCTTGAAATATCCAATCAGTGTGTTAAAAGAAACGTATATAAGTGCATGAAGACTGTTAATAAACAGACACGTTGCTTGCATCAAGATATGTCCCGTCTCTCAATCGCAGCAAGTAACCTCCAAGCAGGGCCTCACAGCCTTTGGTTCACTACTTTACAAATGTCAATCAGTTGTCTGGATTGCTCACAGTCCATTTTCAGCAAGAAATGCTTCAACAATTCCCTCTTTTTGTTTTTGAGCAATCCAGACCTGACTTACAGCATGAGATAGCATTTTCACAATACACTTCCATAAACAGCAAAAAATTAAGACAATAACAACCAATGTTATCATAATCGATAAACCTTGCTTAATTAATGTTCCCAACCAGCCACTAATTCCCCATCCTTGTAGCAATTTCTGAAACCAATTCCATTCTGAGTCTAATCGTAACTTCTGTACTCCATCTTTTAAGATTTGAATACTTTTGTGCACAGATTCAGAATGATCAGAAAGATTCATGCAACACATTCCCTCGAAGTCTTCACAGCCATGACCTTGAGCTAATAGTAAAAAATCAATTGCTGCTCTGTTCTGTAGAGTAGCGTGTCTTACGTTATTCACATCTAGTAGAAGACCACTTCAAGCTTCAGAAGTAGTATTAGTTTGTTTTGCAAGCCAGCATCCTAGCTTATTTAGAGTGGTTAGTGCTTGAGCAGTGCTGACTGAAGGAACAATACTTGAAAAAACATGTTCTGCTGTATTCCAAATTACAACATTGTCATCGCACGATTTAGCAAAGGCATGCAAACTTCTCTCTTTGCGATGATTGTATCTGCGTCTAATCTGTAAAAGTTGTAAGTGGTTTGGCATTAGTAGGGTTAGTCGTCCCAAGCTACATGGACCTCCTTTAATGTGGGAGGGAACCCCTGGCCAGGCACAATCTCCACAGATTAAAAAGTAACCATTAGGCAGGTTAATGGGTTTATTAGTAGCTTTAGATATGTTAGGAGAAGTATAGTTACACCAAAAGCTGTGATTATGATATATCGGCAGGGTGGCATTAACCCACCATGCTTGTGACTGGTTCTTCCCAGTATAATTAAAATACAAGCAATAATCCATTTTCACAGATCCGAACAGTTCCAGTTCCTGTGGCTCTAGAGCACTTATTGGAAGATAAGGTATCCAGCCATACCAGGCATCTACCCTTCCCATCTTCTGTGTAGGGCCTTGTTGTGCCGGTGGGATAGGCCAGTCATCCACAGGAACACCTACCAAACAAGTGCTGAATGGGTCTTCTGGAGACTATGTTTCTAAACACAAAGAATCTTGACCTGTAACATTTGCTAAAGTTACCCATACATTAGTTTTTGGCTGATTTGAAATCCATGATTCCCCAATGTTAGAGTCCACATAATAATTGTCAAGGTAGTTGCTCTGCTGAATCCACATAGTCTTTCCACGGCTTGACCCATCGAGCAGGTATCCATAGAAGTCCGTTATCTGTAAGTAAACACATATATCCTCTACCAGTTAATTTAACCTCTGTGGGGCCTTTCCATTGTCCTGAATTTAAATCTTTATACTGAACTAGGATTTTTTCTGTTTTATTATTTGTTACTCCTGACTGCAAAGCTAGTCCATGAGTAACCATTGGCGGTTCATTTCTGTCCCCTGCTAATCGCAAGTAGTTCAAAACATACAATGCTTTGGACAGTCCTTCTCCAGGTGGGAGCATCTCTCCCCCTTTTTGTTTTAAAAGAAGGGATTTCAGAGTTTGATGTGCTCGTTCCACTATGGCTTGTCCAGTAGCGGAATGAGCAATGCCTGTAATATGTCTGATTTCCCATGTCGTACAGAATTGTACAAAACATTGTGATGTATAAGCAGGACCATTATCTGTTTTTATACTTCGTGGGACTCCCAACATGGCAAAAGACATATAAAGATGCCATTGCACGTGTTTAGCCGTCTCACCTGTCTGAGCAGTTGCCCATATTGTCATAGAATAGGTATCAATACAGACATGAACATATTTAAGTCGGCCGAATTCTGAAAAATGAGTAACGTCCATTTGCCAAAGTTACAATGGCTGCAAGCCGCTAGGATTAACTCCCATTCCCAGACCAAATCCAATTTTTTTGACAGGATGGACAAGATTTTTCAATTCCTTGTGCATCACTTAAGGGAATAGCAAACTGACGTGCAAGCATTTTTTGTTTGTTTGTTTGTTTGTTTTATATATAATACCTGCTTTAGATGACCCTACTTGAGAAGGGGATTTGGACTAGATCATATCTCTGGCATTCGCCAACCACAGGCTGCTTGGTCTGCCCTTCTCTCCTAGATAGCTCTCTGATAAAAGGGGAGGCCATCCCTCACATAAAGGTCTGGCATGGCATGCGTCCCCACCACTCAACGCCTGCTGGGTTGCAGCCAACAGCGGAGCTAAAGGTTCTTCTTGGTGGCAAACACAGAGGCCAACCCAGTCTTGCCCTTGATTGTGGTAGAAGGCATTTGGCCAATCTCAGTCCTTGCATCTTGTTGTCAATGCAGAGTTTCACCTGCTTCATCCAGTAACAAGTTACTACTATGGCAAAGCACATACAGATGTACATTAGCAGTTTGTATACCACAGGGTGCAGCAGCATGTTGAAGATGCCAGAGGCAGCGAGGTTCTCTCACTCTCTCAATTAGTTTCATTGCCTGCTTTATAACGCTATTATTGTATTAGAATCTTTCTAGCTTTTGCCTTAGCATTTTCTAGCAGCTGCTGCAAATTTGCATGCTCTAACATCTGTTTTACAAGTGACAAATCCATACAATACAAGGTGTATTTTCTTATTAGCAACTGGCTAGTAAGTACAGGTGGTTTTATACACAAAATCACAGCCTCTAATAATAGCTACTTTACAAGCACACATATTCAAGCTGTTACTTTTCAGTTGCTCCTAAGTGATGTTTTGCAGTCATTCTTTTCTCTCTTTCTCTATCACATTCTGCTCAGGATATTTACAGTCAGCTCCTGTAGCTGAGGCATTGGGCTTTTCCAGTCATCTGTCCAGCTCATGGCAAGGCTTGACAAACTTTGCAGGCAGCCGCCATAGACCTGTAGATAGGAGGACACAAATATACCCCCTCCCACAGCTTATCAGTTCTTGAGAAGTAAGTCAGGTTAAAATGTTTCCTTAAAGCAAAGGCATTCTGATGAAACAGGAATGTGAAGCAGCTTCAGAAGCAAACTGCATGGCGTACACTATCTATGATTGGTTACATAAACTTTGCAACAGGCATACTATTGGTTAACATGTTTCATGAGAACCTAAAGTGTGGTTTTTATAAGCAAACAAGATTTACAGCCCAATTTAACAACCTCCTTATCTTAGCTCCTTGTTATCTTCTAGGCCTGCATTCTTGATTCATTAGCTATCCAGGAGTTACTTCTTTTACACGGTGGGCTGCACAAAGGTAACCGGGAGTTACCCCTGCTGCATGGCCAGCTGCACATAGTTGCTTTCACTCAGAGCAGGCATATGTCCATTCTCTAACAAGAAATTATCCACATCTTTCCTTTTGTTTTTTTTTAATAAGCTGAAGCTGTTTTATCGATTTTTCAATCATATCAGGAATACATTGCAAAATACAAGGTGTAATCATAACTATGGTCAAGACTATTACTAAAATCATTTCAATACTTTTTATCAGAGATGTGAGCCAACCATTAAAACCCCAAGATATAGAAGGGTATCTAACAAAGAAATCTTATCATTCTGACAGACATCGTGAAGTACTTTCACATGCTTCCAAATCACATACGTATTACCACTAAAACCAGCATTGTGTTAACTGACAAGAAGTTTTCTCTGCCACCCTGATGCTGTTTGGGTGGAGGTTGGTAAAGCGTGTGGTTACGCTATCGCTCTTGCTTTTTCTGTTAGCAGCTTGTGTTTCAAATCTTGGATTCACCCCTAGGTTACCTTAAACACACTAAGCAGGACTGCTCCACAGCAGCTACAAACGCCTGTCTGCCCAGCAGCAGCTACAGCTGCCTGCCTGCAGAGCAGCAGCCATAAATACCTGCCAGCAACAGCACTTTTGTATTAACCCTTTCTTACCTGAAAGGGTAATCTGATACCTATTAAAAACTTTCACACAAACCAGACAACAAATAAGTACACAGACCATCGTCTGCCCTCAACGCACACACACGGGATCCCACAAACACACTCCATACAAATACAATATTTAACACACAAAATGCATATAATCATTACTCCTACTACATGGTCCCACGTACAAAACGTGGTGCAATGACCCTGTGAAGACAATCAAAGAACCAGCTCCGAGCGTCATCATCTCGGTGCAAGGTGGCAGGCTCAATCTCAGCGGGCGTCCCCACGGAGGCTCTGCCTATCTCATATCACATGAGACTTGGGCTTTTATACTGACTAAAATGCACACTCATTCTGACACAGGTGGCCAGTCTGCATCAGAAGAAGTGGCCAGCAGTATCTATAAAGGTCTGCAAGGGTCGGTAGAAACATGAACATACTTATATTTGCCAACATTTACCATATGAATATCACTATGTAAAATGAGTTGCACATCACTGTTTGCCTAATATGTTTGATAAGAGCATACAAGAGATCTTCTCACTGCAGGTTTTGATCCGGCACAACAAAAACACACAATACATCTGCACCCCCCACCCATCTCGCTTCTCCCTTTAGGGATATAAATCAGGCTCTTTTTCCGGATTAACAGGCACAGGGTCAAAAGGACTATCCTGGTCAGCATCAAAATTATCAGGCGTCAGAATCTCAGGAGCAGCAACAGCAGTCTGTGTTCAGGAGTTTCAGGATTATCAAGTACAATTAAAACATTTTAAGTAAGTGATTCCAAAGCTGCGGCCACAACAGCAGATGGTTTCAAGGACACAGCTATCAGTTCCTTCGTACGCATCCCTCTTAACAACCATCCCTGCCAACTTTCTCTAAGCTTTCTGCACGTACGCGACCTATAGTAACCTCCACACATCCTTTAGTAACCTCCAAGCAGGGCCTCACAGCCTTTGGTTCACTACTTTACAAATGTCAAGCAGTTGTCTGGATTGCTCGCAGACCGTTTTCAGCAAGAAATGCTTCAACAAGGATCTGAAGCCAGCTATACCCCAACTGAAAAAGAGATATTGGCAGCCTATGAAGGGGTTCGAGCTGCTTCGGAAGTGATTGGCACTGAAGCACAGCTCCTCCTGGCACCCCGGTTGCCCTTGCTGGGCTGGATGTTCAAAGGCAGGGTCTCCTCTACACATCATGCAACTGATGCTACATGGAGTAAGTGGGTTGCATTAATTACACAACGAGCTCAAATAGGAAATCCCAGTCACCCGGGAATTCTAGAAGTCATCATAGACTGGCCAGAGGGCAAATATTTTGGAATGTCACCAGAGGAGGAAGGAGTGATGCGTGCTGAAGAGACCCCACCATATAATGAACTGTCAGAAAGTGAAAAGCAATATGCCTTATTCACTGATGGGTCTTGTCGCATTGTGGGAAAGCACCGTAGATGGAAGGCAGCAGTATGGAGTCCTTGACAACAAGTTGCAGAAACTGCTGAAGGGGAGGGTGAATCAAGCCAGTTTGCAGAGGTGAAAGCCATCCAGCTGGCCTTGGACACTGCTGAACGAGAAAAGTGGCCAGTGCGGTGTCTCTATACTGACTCATGGATGGTGGGGAATGCCCTGTGGGGGTGGTTGCAGCAATGGAAGCAGAGCAACTGGCAACGCAGAGGTAAACCCATCTGGGCTGCGGCACTATGGAAAGATATTGCTGCCCGAGTGCAAAACCTGGTGGTCAAGGTACTCCACGTAAATGCTCATGTACCCAAGAGTCGGGCTACGGAGGAACACCAGAACAACCAACAAGCGGATCAAGCTGAATTGGCTTGAAGTGGCTCAGATGGACTTAGATTGGCAGCATAAGGGTGAATTATTTTTGGCCCGGTGGGCCCACGACACTTCAGGCCATCAGGGCAGAGATGCAAGATACAGATGGGCTCGTGATCGAGAGGTGGACTTAACAATGGACACTATTGCCCAGGTTATTCATGACTGTGAAACATGTGCTGCCATTAAGCAGGCTAAACGGTTAATGGCTCTTTGGTATGGAGGACGATGGCTGAAGTACAAATATGGGGAGGCTTGGCAGATTGATTATATCACACTCCCACCAACCCGCCAAGGTAAGTGTCATGTGCTTACCATGGTAGAAGCAACCACCGGATGGTTGGAAACATACGCTGTGCCCCACGCCACTGCCTGGGTCTTGAGACCAGATCTATCTATCCTGGGTCTTGAGAAACAGATTTTGTGGCGACACGGCACACCTGAGAGAATTGAGTCAGGCAATGGGACTCATTTCCGGAACAGCCTGATAGATACTTGGGCCAAAGAGCATGGCACTGAATGGGTCTATCACATCCCCTACCATGCACCAGCCTCTGGGAAAATCAAACAGTACAATGGGCTATTAAAAACTACCCTGAGAGCAATGGGTGGTGGGACTTTCAAACATTGGGATACACATTTACCAAAGGCCACCTGGTTGGTCAACACCAGAGGATCTGCCAACAGGGCTGGTCCAGCCCAGTCAGAACTTCTACATACTGTGGAGGGGGACAACGTTCCTGTGGTACACATAAAGAATTTGCTGGGGAAGACAGTCTGGGTTATTCCTGATTCAGGTAAAGGCAAACCCACTCGTGGGATTGCTTTTGCTCAGGGACCCGGTTATATTCTTGGTGGGTAATGCGGGAAGATGGGGAAGTCCGATGTGTACCTCAAGGAGATTTGATTTTAGGAGAAAACAGCCAATGAACTCAATTGCATGCTGCTGCCTGCTATGTAATTTTTTTATAGCCCACCAACTAGATGTCTTCAAGTCATCCGCGACTGGCCCTCAGACCATCATCCCAACAAAGAACAAACTTTGATGAAACCAGACAAGTTCTGCAGTAAAGGAACAATCAGCATCAGCAGGCAACGATCCAACACTGCACACAGCCTCCCCTGCTCTGAAAGACTGTTACAAAATATGCAGCCTGACATCATGGACTGGATGGACTCAGCAGCTTTATAGGGATTGGTCCATGCACTAAGGGATGATATCTCTCCCTCTGTGTGTGTGTTTTATGGATGTATATATATATGTATGTGATGGTATATTGAAAATGTGGGATCTGAGCATGACGTGAATGGTATGGAATAAGGGGTGGATTGTTATGGGTTCAGCAGTAGCAGTCATTTTTTTCCCTCGTGGTAGCTGGTGCAGCACTGTATTTTTAATTTCGTGCCCGGGAGCAGCTCTGATAACACCAGTGTTTTCAGTTAATGCTTGGCAATGTTTTGGTCTGGCCAGGGACTTTCTGAGTCTCATGCTCTGCCAGGGAGGAGGGGGAGCTGGGAGGAAGCACAGACAGGGTGCCTGACACAAACTGACCAACCAGCTATTCCATACCACAGCACGTCATGCCCAGGATGTAAAATACTTGGGGCAGGAACCCGGAAGTGGCTCTCTCTCTCTCTCGGCTCATTCGGGTGGTGAGCGGTTCTATCCTTTTCCCTTGTATTTGCCTTGTCATTATTATTATTATTATTGGGGGTAACAGTAGTGATTTATATTATATCTCAGTTACTGGACTGTTCTTATCTCCACCCGTGGGAGTTACATTCTTTCGGTTCTTCTCTCCATTTCCCCCCCATCGGAGGGGGGGGGGGAAGGGAGGGCGAAGTGAAATTTACAGCTTAAACCACGACACACATAATCTTTTTATTTAGAAAAATTTGTTAAAACTATTTAAGATCCTTTACTACCCTGAACCTTCTCTTGCCCCTGTCGTGGTTAAAGCCCTCTACCTATGCAGTTTTTTCACTCACTCACTCCCCTTCTTTTTTCCCCCAGTCCCGGGGGGATGGGGAGGTCGAATTAAAAGAATGCAACTCCCACAGGTTGAGATAAGAACAGTTTAGTAACTAAGGTATAACACAAATCACTACTGCTACTACCAGTAATAATACAAGAGAAATACAAGGAAAGAGAATACAACTGCTCACCGAGCCCGACCCAGCCAGTGCCCCCCCCAGCAGCGAAACCACCAGTCCCAAAAACCTGACCATGACGTGCACCCACAGTCCACCACCACCACACCCTTCTGGGTCTCTCCTCTCCGTCTTCACATCCGGGGCATGACGTGCTGTGGTATGGAATAACCTCTTTGGTCAGTTTGGGTCAGGTGTCCTGTCTCTGCTTCCTCCCGGCTCCCCTCCTCCCTGGCATAGCATGAGGCTCAGAAAGTCCTTGGTCAAACCAAAACTTTGCCAAGCAGTACCTATCAACCCTGGTGTTATCATCGCTGCTCCCAGGCCCAAAATCAGAAACACAGTGCTGCACCAGCTACCAAGAAGGAGAAAAATGACTGCTACTGCTGAACCCATGACAGCCCCCTGTGTTTATTTTTACAATGAGATATTCTTTGTGTTAATATATTTCCTTTCCTCCTTTTCATGAAACCACAGGAACATAAAGAAGAACTTATGACATACAGTGTGGAAATGCAAACATAATCATAAACAAAAAACAGAACATTACTTATGCTGAATAAATATGACCTCACATAGAAATGTGATTGTTTTTCTGATAGACTGCATGTCTCAGACAAGCCTTCCTAAAGTCTCTATGAGACAAAAAGATTTACAGCCAAAGAAATATTTCAACTCAAGGAAATATTCTGCAAAACATGCAAATACAGCTTTCTCTTCCATTCTGCTCTGACTCCTGCAGAGCTGGTTCAAATGCAGTAGGCCATGATTATGACTGAAGAGTTGGAGTAGAAGGTTATAAGCTCTTTAAACAGGACAGGCCCGACAGAAGGGGAGGAGGAGTTGCTATCAGTGTCAGTGATAGGCTGGAAAGTATGGAACTCTGTGGGGAGCTGTAACAGACCAACTGATCAGAAGGACTGTGGATGAAGCACTCTATAAACAGATAGGAACAGTCTCACGCTCGCAGGCATTTGTCTGCATGGGGAACTTCAACAACTTTGATATCTGTTGGAGGGACGGTATGGCCTGGCACAACCAATCCAGAAGGTTCCTCAATTGTGTGGAAGACAACTTTCTTCTCCAAGAAATAGAGGAGCCAAGAAGGAGAGGTGCCATGCTTGACCTCGTCCACACCAACAGGGAAGGGCTGGTTGGAAATGTGACGCTCCAGGGCAACCTTGGTTGCAGCGATCATGAGGTAGTTGAATTCGAGATCCTCAGGACTTTGAGAAGAGCGTGCAGTAACCTGGACTTCAGAGACAGCTGACTTTGGCCTCTTCAGGAACCTGCTCAGTAAGGTTCCATGGGATAAAGCCCTAGAGGGCAGCAGGGCCCAAGACTGTTGGTTGATATTCAAGGATCACCTGCTGCAAGCTCAGGAGTGTTGCATCCCAACTAGAAGGAAGAGCAGCAGGAGGGCCAGGAGACCTCCTTGGATGGAGAAGGAGCTGCTGAGGAAAATTCGAAGGAAAAAAGAGGCTTATAAAAGGTGAAAGCAAGGGCAGGTGGCCTGGGAAGAATACAGGGATGTTGTGTGGAAAGCTAGGGACCAGGCTAGGAAAGCTAAGGCCGACGTAGAATTCAACTTGGCTAGGGATGTTAAGGATAGCATGAAGGGATTCTATAGATACATGGCAAATAAAAGACAGAGTAGGGACAATGTGGGCCCTCACCGGAAGCTGCCAGGAGACCTGGCTACCCTGGATTTGGAGAAGGCTGAGGTTCTTAATGATTTCTTTGCCTCAGTCTTCACTGGCAAATGCTCTGGCCACACCACCCAAGTCTTGGAAGGCAGATGCAGGGACCATGAGAACGAAGACCCTAGGCCCACTGTAGGAGAGGATCTGATTCAAGATCATCTTACGATCCTGAACGTATACAAGTCCATGGGACCTGATGAAATCCATCCACGGGTCCTGAAGCAGCTGGCAAATGAAGTTGCTAAGCCACTCTCCATCATATTTGAAAAATCATGGCAGTCAGGTGAAGTTCCCGATGACTGGAAAAATGGAAATATAACGCCCATTTTCAAGAAGGGGAAAACGGAAGACCCAGGGAACTACAGACCAGTCAGTCTCACCTCTGTGCCTGGCAAAATCCTGGACCCGATTCTCCTGGAAGGCATGCTGAGGCACATGAAAAACAAAGAGGTGGTTGGTGACAGCCAGCATGGCTTTGCTAAGGGGAAATCCTGCCTGACCAATTTGGTGGCCTTCTATGTTGGGGCTATGGAACTGATGGATAGGGACAAAGCAGTTGACATTATCTACCTGGACTTGTGTAAAGTGTTCAATACTGTCCCACACGACTTCCTTGTCTCTAAATTGTAGAGACTTCAATTTGATAGATGGACCACTCGGTGGATAAAGAACTGGCTGGATGGCTGCCCGCAGAGTTGTGGTGAACGGCTCAATGTCCAGCTGGCAACCAGTAATGAGTGGTGTCTCTCAGGTGTTGGTGCTGGGACCAGTCCTGTTCAAAATATTTGTCGGCAACATGGACAGTAGGACTAAGTGAACCCTCAGCAAGTTTTCCAATAACACCAAGCTGTGTGGTTTGGTTGATATGCCAGAGGGAAAGAATGCCATCCAGAGGGACCTTGACACACTTGTGAGGTGGACTGATGCCAACCTGATGAAGTTTAACCATGACAAGTACAAGGTCCTAAACCTGGGTGGGAGCAATCCCCGGCACAGCTACAGGTTGGGCAGAGAAGAGATTCAGAGCAGCTGGGCTTAAACCAGGACACCTGCAGAGAAGGACTTGAGAGGTTTTGGTTGTTGAGAAACATGAGCCAGCAGTGTGCGCTCACAGCCCAGAAAGCCAACTGTATCCTGGGCTGCATCAAAAGGATTGTGACCAGCAGGTCGAGGGAGGTGATCCTGCCCCTCTACTCTGCTCTCCTGAGACCTCACTTGGAGTACTGTGTACAGTTCTGTTGTCCTCAACATAAAAAGGACACAGAGCTGTTGGAACAAGTCCAGAGGAGGGCCACGAGGATGATCAGGGGACTGGAGCACATCCCGTATGAAGACAGGCTGAGAAAGTTGGGGCTGTTCAGCCTGGAGAAGAGAAGGCTGCGTGGAGACCTCATAGCAGCCTTTCAGTATCTGAAGGGGGCCTATAAGGATGCTGGGGAGGGACTCTTCATTAGGAACTGTAGTGATAGGACAAGGGGTAATGGGTTCAAACTTAAACAGGGAAAGTTTAGATTGGATATAAGGAAGAAATTCTTTCCTGTAAGGGTGGTGAGGCACTGGAATAGGTTGCCCGAGGAAGTTGTTAATGCACTATCCCTGGCAGTGTTCAAGGCTAGGTTGGATGGAGTCTTGGGTGACTTGGTTTAGTGTGTGGTGTCCCTTCGCATGGTAGGGGGTTTGGAAATTGATGATCTTAAGGTCTTTTCCAACCATAACTATTCAATGAGTCTATGTTCTCTGGCTAAAACCTGTTCTGTCCACTAAAATCAATTGTATGCTGGTATGCAAAGCTCTGGGTTTATTTTTTGAGAAATCTTTCAGGTATTGCATTAATGAAAAGAGAAGGGAGGTTTGGCTGCTGTTTTATATCATCATGTCTTTCAAAAACCAAATTCAATAGTCTTCAATTTCATTTTCTAGATGAGATAAGTAATAGGGCTTGAACTACTCTGCTACTGCATTTTAATGTGTTTAGTAGGAACATTTTCTGCAATTTCATTTCTAGTATATCAATATAGTAATTTAATTTGGGTTTAGACTCACAAAATCATTTAGACTGGAAAAAAAAACCTTTAAGATCATTGAGTACCTGCCAAATCTACCATATTCTTAGCTGATCTAAGACTTGGGGTTTTTTTTTTAATACAATGGCAACTCAGTTTCTTCACCCAAACTAGGCCCCAGCAATGAAAACATTCGTTTCTTATTCAGTATTCCTTCTGTTCATCTTCAGCAGCAAAAGAAGGTGCACACACTGTGGCCAGGCCTCACCTGCTTATAACAGTGCCAATTATTTGTACCAATTTCTGTGCATAGTGTCAACTGCAGACGTAAAGGTTCACTATGGATTTGATACTTTAAGGTATACTTGGGTGTCATGGGTTCAGCAGCAGCAGTCATTTTTCTCCTTCTTGGTAGCTGGTGAAGCACTGTGTTTTTAATTTCGGGCCCGGGAGCAGCACTGATGTCACCAGTTGTCGTGGTTTAAGCCGTAAATTTCACCTCTCCCTCCCTTTTCCCCCCCACTCCGATGGGGGGGAAATGAGGAGAAGAACCGAAAGAATGTAACTCCCACGGGTGGAGATAAGAACAGTAAAGTAATTAAGGTATAATACAAATCACTACTGCTACCAACAAGAATAATAATAATAAGGCAAATACAAGAGAAAAGGATACAACCGCTCACCGCCCGACCGAGCCGAGAGAGAGAGAGAGCCACTTCTGGGTTCCTGCCCCCAGTATTTTACATCCTGGGCATGACGTGCTGTGGCATGGAATAGCTCTTTGGTCAGTTTGGGTCAGGCACCTGTCTCTGCCTCCTCCCAGTTCCCCCTCCTCCCCGGCATAGCATGAGACTCAGAAAAGCCGAACCCAAGACAATCCACCCCTTATTCCATACCATTCACGTCATGCTCAGATCCCACATTTTCAATATACCATCACATACATATATATATACATCCATAAAACACACACACAGAGGGAGAGATATCATCCCTTAGTGCATGGACCAATCCCTATAAAGCTGCTGAGTCCATCCAGTCCATGATGTCGGGCTCCAACTCCTGTAACAGTCTTTCAGAGCAGGGGAGGCTGTGTGCAGTGTTGGATCGTTGCCTGCTGATGCTGATTGTTCCTTTACTGCAGAACTTGTCTGGTTTCATCAAAGTTTGTTCTTTGTTGGGATGATGGTCTGAGGGCCAGTCGCGGATGACTTGAAGACATCTAGTTGGTGGGCTATAAAAAAATTACATAGCAGGCAGCAGCATGCAATTGAGTTCATTGGCTGTTTTCTCCTAAAATCAAATCTCCTTGAGGTACACATCGGACTTCCCCATCTTCCCGCATTACCCACCAAGAATATAACCGGGTCCCTGAGCAAAAGCAATCCCACGAGTGGGTTTGCCTTTACCTGAATCAGGAATAACCCAGACTGTCTTCCCCAGCAAATTCTTTATGTGTACCACAGGAACGTTGTCCCCCTCCACAGTATGTAGAAGTTCTGACTGGGCTGGACCAGCCCTGTTGGCAGATCCTCTGGTGTTGACCAACCAGGTGGCCTTTGGTAAATGTGTATCCCAATGTTTGAAAGTCCCACCACCCATTGCTCTCAGGGTAGTTTTTAATAGCCCATTGTACTGTTTGATTTTCCCAGAGGCTGGTGCATGGTAGGGGATGTGATAGACCCATTCAGTGCCATGCTCTTTGGCCCAAGTATCTATCAGGCTGTTCCGGAAATGAGTCCCATTGCCTGACTCAATTCTCTCAGGTGTGCCGTGTCGCCACAAAATCTGTTTCTCAAGACCCAGGATAGATAGATCTGGTCTCAAGACCCAGGCAGTGGCGTGGGGCACAGCGTATGTTTCCAACCATCCGGTGGTTGCTTCTACCATGGTAAGCACATGACACTTACCTTGGCGGGTTGGTGGGAGTGTGATATAATCAATCTGCCAAGCCTCCCCATATTTGTACTTCAGCCATCGTCCTCCATACCAAAGAGCCATTAACCGTTTAGCCTGCTTAATGGCAGCACATGTTTCACAGTCATGAATAACCTGGGCAATAGTGTCCATTGTTAAGTCCACCTCTCGATCACGAGCCCATCTGTATCTTGCATCTCTGCCCTGATGGCCTGAAGTGTCGTGGGCCCACCGGGCCAAAAATAATTCACCCTTATGCTGCCAATCTAAGTCCATCTGAGCCACTTCAAGCCAATTCAGCTTGATCCGCTTGTTGGTTGTTCTGGTGTTCCTCCGTAGCCCGACTCTTGGGTACATGAGCATTTACGTGGAGTACCTTGACCACCAGGTTTTGCACTCGGGCAGCAATATCTTTCCATAGTGCCGCAGCCCAGATGGGTTTACCTCTGCGTTGCCAGTTGCTCTGCTTCCATTGCTGCAACCACCCCCACAGGGCATTCCCCACCATCCATGAGTCAGTATAGAGACACCGCACTGGCCACTTTTCTCGTTCAGCAGTGTCCAAGGCCAGCTGGATGGCTTTCACCTCTGCAAACTGGCTTGATTCACCCTCCCCTTCAGCAGTTTCTGCAACTTGTTGTCAAGGACTCCATACTGCTGCCTTCCATCTACGGTGCTTTCCCACAATGCGACAAGACCCATCAGTGAATAAGGCATATTGCTTTTCACTTTCTGACAGTTCATTATATGGTGGGGTCTCTTCAGCACGCATCACTCCTTCCTCCTCTGGTGACATTCCAAAATATTTGCCCTCTGGCCAGTCTATGATGACTTCTAGAATTCCCGGGTGACTGGGATTTCCTATTTGAGCTCGTTGTGTAATTAATGCAACCCACTTACTCCATGTAGCATCAGTTGCATGATGTGTAGAGGAGACCCTGCCTTTGAACATCCAGCCCAGCAAGGGCAACCGGGGTGCCAGGAGGAGCTGTGCTTCAGTGCCAATCACTTCCGAAGCAGCTCGAACCCCTTCATAGGCTGCCAATATCTCTTTTTCAGTTGGGGTATAGCTGGCTTCAGATCCTTGTTGAAGCATTTCTTGCTGAAAACGGTCTGCGAGCAATCCAGACAACTGCTTGACATTTGTAAAGTAGTGAACCAAAGGCTGTGAGGCCCTGCTTGGAGGTTACTAAAGGATGTGTGGAGGTTACTATAGGTCGCGTACGTGCAGAAAGCTTAGAGAAAGTTGGCAGGGATGGTTGTTAAGAGGGATGCGTACGAAGGAACTGATAGCTGTGTCCTTGAAACCATCTGCTGTTGTGGCCGCAGCTTTGGAATCACTTACTTAAAATGTTTTAATTGTACTTGATAATCCTGAAACTCCTGAACACAGACTGCTGTTGCTGCTCCTGAGATTCTGACGCCTGATAATTTTGATGCTGACCAGGATAGTCCTTTTGACCCTGTGCCTGTTAATCCGGAAAAAGAGCCTGATTTATATCCCTAAAGGGAGAAGCGAGATGGGTGGGGGGTGCAGATGTATTGTGTGTTTTTGTTGTGCCGGATCAAAACCTGCAGTGAGAAGATCTCTTGTATGCTCTTATCAAACATATTAGGCAAACAGTGATGTGCAACTCATTTTACATAGTGATATTCATATGGTAAATGTTGGCAAATATAAGTATGTTCATGTTTCTACCGACCCTTGCAGACCTTTATAGATACTGCTGGCCACTTCTTCTGATGCAGACTGGCCACCTGTGTCAGAATGAGTGTGCATTTTAGTCAGTATAAAAGCCCAAGTCTCATGTGATATGAGATAGGCAGAGCCTCCGTGGGGACGCCCGCTGAGATTGAGCCTGCCACCTTGCACCGAGATGATGACGCTCGGAGCTGGTTCTTTGATTGTCTTCACAGGGTCATTGCACCACGTTTTGTACGTGGGACCATGTAGTAGGAGTAATGATTATATGCATTTTGTGTGTTAAATATTGTATTTGTATGGAGTGTGTTTGTGGGATCCCGTGTGTGTGCGTTGAGGGCAGACGATGGTCTGTGTACTTATTTGTTGTCTGGTTTGTGTGAAAGTTTTTAATAGGTATCAGATTACCCTTTCAGGTAAGAAAGGGTTAATACAAAAGTGCTGTTGCTGGCAGGTATTTATGGCTGCTGCTCTGCAGGCAGGCAGCTGTAGCTGCTGCTGGGCAGACAGGCGTTTGTAGCTGCTGTGGAGCAGTCCTGCTTAGTGTGTTTAAGGTAACCTAGGGGTGAATCCAAGATTTGAAACACAAGCTGCTAACAGAAAAAGCAAGAGCGATAGCGTAACCACACGCTTTACCAACCTCCACCCAAACAGCATCAGGGTGGCAGAGAAAACTTCTTGTCAGTTAACACAATGCTGGTTTTAGTGGTAATACGTATGTGATTTGGAAGCATGTGAAAGTACTTCACGATGTCTGTCAGAATGATAAGATTTCTTTGTTAGATACCCTTCTATATCTTGGGGTTTTAATGGTTGGCTCACATCTCTGATAAAAAGTATTGAAATGATTTTAGTAATAGTCTTGACCATAGTTATGATTACACCTTGTATTTTGCAATGTATTCCTGATATGATTGAAAAATCGATAAAACAGCTTCAGCTTATTAAAAAAAAACAAAAGGAAAGATGTGGATAATTTCTTGTTAGAGAATGGACATATGCCTGCTCTGAGTGAAAGCAACTATGTGCAGCTGGCCATGCAGCAGGGGTAACTCCCGGTTACCTTTGTGCAGCCCACCGTGTAAAAGAAGTAACTCCTGGATAGCTAATGAATCAAGAATGCAGGCCTAGAAGATAACAAGGAGCTAAGATAAGGAGGTTGTTAAATTGGGCTGTAAATCTTGTTTGCTTATAAAAACCACACTTTAGGTTCTCATGAAACATGTTAACCAATAGTATGCCTGTTGCAAAGTTTATGTAACCAATCATAGATAGTGTACGCCATGCAGTTTGCTTCTGAAGCTGCTTCACATTCCTGTTTCATCAGAATGCCTTTGCTTTAAGGAAACATTTTAACCTGACTTACTTCTCAAGAACTGATAAGCTGTGGGAGGGGGTATATTTGTGTCCTCCTATCTACAGGTCTATGGCGGCTGCCTGCAAAGTTTGTCAAGCCTTGCCATGAGCTGGACAGATGACTGGAAAAGCCCAATGCCTCAGCTACAGGAGCTGACTGTAAATATCCTGAGCAGAATGTGATAGAGAAAGAGAGAAAAGAATGACTGCAAAACATCACTTAGGAGCAACTGAAAAGTAACAGCTTGAATATGTGTGCTTGTAAAGTAGCTATTATTAGAGGCTGTGATTTTGTGTATAAAACCACCTGTACTTACTAGCCAGTTGCTAATAAGAAAATACACCTTGTATTGTATGGATTTGTCACTTGTAAAACAGATGTTAGAGCATGCAAATTTGCAGCAGCTGCTAGAAAATGCTAAGGCAAAAGCTAGAAAGATTCTAATACAATAATAGCGTTATAAAGCAGGCAATGAAACTAATTGAGAGAGTGAGAGAACCTCGCTGCCTCTGGCATCTTCAACATGCTGCTGCACCCTGTGGTATACAAACTGCTAATGTACATCTGTATGTGCTTTGCCATAGTAGTAACTTGTTACTGGATGAAGCAGGTGAAACTCTGCATTGACAACAAGATGCAAGGACTGAGATTGGCCAAATGCCTTCTACCACAATCAAGGGCAAGACTGGGTTGGCCTCTGTGTTTGCCACCAAGAAGAACCTTTAGCTCCGCTGTTGGCTGCAACCCAGCAGGCGTTGAGTGGTGGGGACGCATGCCATGCCAGACCTTTATGTGAGGGATGGCCTCCCCTTTTATCAGAGAGCTATCTAGGAGAGAAGGGCAGACCAAGCAGCCTGTGGTTGGCGAATGCCAGAGATATGATCTAGTCCAAATCCCCTTCTCAAGTAGGGTCATCTAAAGCAGGTATTATATATAAAACAAACAAACAAACAAACAAAAAATGCTTGCACGTCAGTTTGCTATTCCCTTAAGTGATGCACAAGGAATTGAAAAATCTTGTCCATCCTGTCAAAAAAATTGGATTTGGTCTGGGAATGGGAGTTAATCCTAGCGGCTTGCAGCCATTGTAACTTTGGCAAATGGACGTTACTCATTTTTCAGAATTCGGCCGACTTAAATATGTTCATGTCTGTATTGATACCTATTCTATGACAATATGGGCAACTGCTCAGACAGGTGAGACGGCTAAACACGTGCAATGGCATCTTTATATGTCTTTTGCCATGTTGGGAGTCCCACGAAGTATAAAAACAGATAATGGTCCTGCTTATACATCACAATGTTTTGTACAATTCTGTACGACATGGGAAATCAGACATATTACAGGCATTGCTCATTCCGCTACTGGACAAGCCATAGTGGAACGAGCACATCAAACTCTGAAATCCCTTCTTTTAAAACAAAAAGGGGGAGAGATGCTCCCACCTGGAGAAGGACTGTCCAAAGCATTGTATGTTTTGAACTACTTGCGATTAGCAGGGGACAGAAATGAACCGCCAATGGTTACTCATGGACTAGCTTTGCAGTCAGGAGTAACAAATAATAAAACAGAAAAAATCCTAGTTCAGTATAAAGATTTAAATTCAGGACAATGGAAAGGCCCCACAGAGGTTAAATTAACTGGTAGAGGATATATGTGTTTACTTACAGATAACGGACTTCTATGGATACCTGCTCGATGGGTCAAGCCGTGGAAAGACTATGTGGATTCAGCAGAGCAACTACCTTGACAATTATTATGTGGACTCTAACATTGGGGAATCATGGATTTCAAATCAGCCAAAAACTAATGTATGGGTAACTTTAGCAAATGTTACAGGTCAAGATTCTTTGTGTTTAGAAACATAGTCTCCAGAAGACCCATTCAGCACTTGTTTGGTAGGTGTTCCTGTGGATGACTGGCCTATCCCACCGGCACAACAAGGCCCTACACAGAAGATGGGAAGGGTAGATGCCTGGTATGGCTGGATACCTTATCTTCCAATAAGTGCTCTAGAGCCACAGGAACTGGAACTGTTCGGATCTGTGAAAATGGATTATTGCTTGTATTTTAATTATACTGGGAAGAACCAGTCACAAGCATGGTGGGTTAATGCCACCCTGCCGATATATCATAATCACAGCTTTTGGTGTAACTATACTTCTCCTAACATATCTAAAGCTACTAATAAACCCATTAACCTGCCTAATGGTTACTTTTTAATCTGTGGAGATTGTGCCTGGCCAGGGGTTCCCTCCCACATTAAAGGAGGTCCATGTAGCTTGGGACGACTAACCCTACTAATGCCAAACCACTTACAACTTTTACAGATTAGACGCAGATACAATCATCGCAAAGAGAGAAGTTTGCATGCCTTTGCTAAATCGTGCGATGACAATGTTGTAATTTGGAATACAGCAGAACATGTTTTTTCAAGTATTGTTCCTTCAGTCAGCACTGCTCAAGCACTAACCACTCTAAATAAGCTAGGATGCTGGCTTGCAAAACAAACTAATACTACTTCTGAAGCTTGAAGTGGTCTTCTACTAGATGTGAATAACGTAAGACACGCTACTCTACAGAACAGAGCAGCAATTGATTTTTTACTATTAGCTCAAGGTCATGGCTGTGAAGACTTCGAGGGAATGTGTTGCATGAATCTTTCTGATCATTCTGAATCTGTGCACAAAAGTATTCAAATCTTAAAAGATGGAGTACAGAAGTTACGATTAGACTCAGAATGGAATTGGTTTCAGAAATTGCTACAAGGATGGGGAATTAGTGGCTGGTTGGGAACATTAATTAAGCAAGGTTTATCGATTATGATAACATTGGTTGTTATTGTCTTAATTTTTTGCTGTTTATGGAAGTGTATTGTGAAAATGCTATCTCATGCTGTAAGTCAGGTCTGGATTGCTCAAAAACAAAAAGAGGGAATTGTTGAAGCATTTCTTGCTGAAAATGGACTGTGAGCAATCCAGACAACTGATTGACATTTGTAAAGTAGTGAACCAAAGGCTGTGAGGCCCTGCTTGGAGGTTACTTGCTGCGATTGAGAGACGGGACATATCTTGATGCAAGCAACGTGTCTGTTTATTAACAGTCTTCATGCACTTATATACGTTTCTTTTAACACACTGATTGGATATTTCAAGATGCGCGCTACTGATACAATGGTTTCTGATTGGCTCCCAGCTAATACAAAAAGCCTTCTGGGACTTTTCCACAAACAGTGGGTCTCTGTTGCGCAATCAGGGGATTTCCACCCATGGGGCCTGTAAGTATCCACCCAGCACTGCCCGCTCCCCTGACTCAGACACACCCCTTCTGGTTTCCATAACAACCACCATGGCTCAAGGGTCTGCGGTTTCACATTTCCTTGTTTCTTCTCCTAAGGCCTGTAACCCAGGAGTACCAGCACATCCCCCTTTACCATTTGAACAGTACTCGGGCTTCTGCCCTTGGGGCCTAGCCCTTCAGTTACTACAGGATGTGCGGAGGTTACTATAGGTCGCGAACGTGCAGAAAGCTTTGAGAAAGTTGGCACGGACGGTTGTTAAGAGGGATGTGTACGAAGGAACTGATAGCTGTGTCCTTGAAACCATCTGCTGTTGTGGCCGCAGCTTTGGAATCACTTACTACTGTAACAACCAATCATAAAACCGTTGCTAACATTTGGCTATGGAATGTAACCAACCAGATGTTATTGAAAGTTCTAGTCTTCTGATGCTTTTTCTATAAAAGACGCTGCTTGCCTGTAATAAATTGTCAACGCTCGATCATATTGGTCAGAGTTCAGTGTCCTTAATCTCTCACAGATCCTTTGTATCCCCGACTCCAAAAGCCGAGGGGTCGACCTCGAGTTTCCCCTGGAGCTTTCTGCCAGAGGCTCCACGTAGGACCGTTCTCCCCAGCTGCGGTGTACCGTACATTTTTAACATCCGGCCCAGTCCGGACTGGTCCGAGGGCTACCGCATGAACTATCTCATGTTTAATTTGCTCAAAGGCTTCTTATTGCTCAGGGCCCCATTTAAAATCATTTTTCTTCCGGGTCACATAATAGAGAGGGCTTACAATCAAACTGTAATTCGGGATGTGCATCCTCCAGAACCCCACAGCACCCAAGAAAGCTTGTGTTTCTTTCTTCTTAGTTGATGGCGACATTGCTGTTATCTTGTTGATCACATCTGTGGGGATCTGGCGACGTCCATCTTGCCATTTTATTCCCAAAAATTGAATCTCCTGTGCAGGTCCCTTGACCTTACTCCGTTTTATGGCAAAACCGGCTGTCAGCAGGATTTGGATTATTTTCCTCTGTTTCTCAAAGACTTCTTCTGCTGTATCACCCCACACAATGATGTCATCAATGTATTGCAGGTGTTCTGGAGCTTGCCCCTGTTCCAGCGCAGTCTGGATCAGTCCATGGCAGATGGTAGGGCTGTGTTTCCACCCCTGGGGCAGTCGGTTCCAAGTGTACTGGACGCCCCTCCAAGTATAAGCGAACTGTGGCCTGCACTCTGCTGCCAGAGGAATTGAGAAAAAGCATTGGCAATATCAGTCATGGCATACCATTTGGCTGCCTTTGACTCCAGTTCATACTGAAGCTCTAGCATGTCCGGCAGCACTCAAGGATGGGGTAAGTTCGTTCAGGCCACGATAGTCTACTGTTAGTCACCACTCTCCGTTAGACTTTTGCACAGGCCATATGGGGCTATTAAAGGGTGAGTGGGTCCTACTGATCACTCCTTGACTCTCCAATCTATGGATCAGCTTATGGATGTGGGTACGGTTGTGGGTAAATCACAGTCGGTATGCGCGCCAACATGGTGATCCCCATCACAATCAGCAGGTGGCTCTCAAGGGTACTTAAAGGCCATTCAAAACCTTCAAAATTCTCAAACGATGCTGTAAACGGTCTGGTGGGGGGCTGTGAGTATAAAAGAATGTCTCCTTCACAGTTTGACCACCTGAGGAGGTGAAAAGAGATGTGTAATTGCTAAGTACTTCTATTATATACCTCCCAAAGTTGGTGACCACACTGGGAACAAAAGCCGGGTCATTTTCATGATCAATGAGTCTATTGTATTACAAGTCATTCCAATACAGTATAATGAAGCAAGAATCTTATCCCAAACCCCATGTCTGAAAAATGCTAAGATAGCAAATAGCGGTGATAATTAAAGTATCATGCGGTGAACCTGTGAGATCCAGAGTAACAACTTCGAGAGCCAATAAATCAGCATTAATCCTGTCGTTATCTCAACCCTTTGTGCCCCACGTTGAGCAGCAAAGAAAACTGTCGTAGTTTAAGCCGTAACTCATGCAGTTTGCTCACTCCCTCCCCCTTCTTTCTTCCCCCTCACTCTGGGGGGGGAGGAGGGAATGGGGAGAAGAATCGAAAGAATGTAACTCCCACGGGTTGAGATAAGAACACTCCAGTAACTAAGGTATGACACAAACTACTACTGCTACCACCAATAATAATAATGACCAGGGAAATACAAGGAAAGAGAATACAACTGCTCACCCCCCGACGACCGAGCTATGAACTAACTCTTCCGGGTCCCTGCCCCCAGTATTTACATCCTGGGCATGACGTGCTGTGGTATGGAATACCTCTTTGGTCAGTTTGTGTCAGGTGTCCTGTTTCTGCTTCCTGCCGGCTTCCCCTCGTCCTTGGCAGAGCATGAGACTCAGAACGTCCTTGGTCAAATCAAGCATTCTAAGCAGTAACTGAAATCATTGGTGTTATCAGCGCTGTTCCCAGGCCGAAAGTAAAAAACACAGTGCTGCACCAGCTACTTTGGAGGAGAAAAATGACTACTCCTGCTGAACCCAGGACTGCCTTTTATTTTTTATTTTCTTTTTTTTCATTTCACTTGTCATCTCTTCAAGATTAATGTCTGGAGTTTGAGTAGAATTACTTTCTAATTTCAATAGATTTCCATGTCCTACTACTTCTCCACCTGGTCCAGTTTTTACCACAAAATTGGCTCCTATTAACATCCATATCAATATACATTCTCCTCAGATTTGTAAAGAATACACAAAATTAGACATATATCAGAGTCAATTTTGAGGTCTTATCATCCCTGTTGACTTTTTTCCACTATGATGGGGCTTTCTTCATCCAGCTGTAGTGCATCCATGCTTCTGATTCAGCTCTCTTGATGGCAATGAAAGTAGTCAACAGTACTCGAAAAGGTCCTTTCTAGCATTCTTGAAGAGGTTCAGTAGTCCATGTCTTCACATTGACATAATCTCCTGGTTTGAAATCATGTACTGGGCTCTCTAAAGACAGAGGCCTGTTCCAAACAACCACGCTCCGAAGTGCAGTTAAAGTTTTTCCTAGGGAAAGTATATAGTTAGATCCATCTTGTTTTCCGTTTATATGTACATTCAAATTTGATTCTGGAGATTCATATGGCTTTCCATATAAAAATTCATAAGGACTAATTAAAGTTCCACTTTTAGATTGAACCCGAATTCGCAAGAGGGTCAGTGGGAGTGCTGAGGACATTTCAAATTAGTTTCCTGACATATTTTACTAACCTGTCTTTTCAAAGTTTGATTCATTCTTTCTACGTTTCCACTGGATTGTGGCCTCCAAGGTGTATGTAAGTCTGTCATGGGTTCAACAGTAGCAGTCATTTTTCTCCTTCTTGGTAGCTGGTGCAGTGCTGTGGTTTTGATTTTGGGCCTGGGAGCAGCGCTGATAACACCAGTGTTTTCAGTTACTGATTGAGAATGTTTTGGTCTGGCCAAGGACTTTCTGAGTCTCATGCTCTGCCAGGGAGAAGGGGAGCCAGGATGAAACAGAGACAGGAAACCTGACCCAAACTGACCAAAGACGTTATTCCATACCACAGCATGTCATGTCCAGCATGTAAAACCAGAGGGTAGAGACCCGGAAGGGTGTGGTGGTGGATTGGGAGGTTCGCTGCTGGGGGGTGCACTGGCTGTGTCAGGCTTGGTGAGCAGTTGTATTCTCTTTCTTTGTACTTCTCCTGTCATTATTATTATTGGTGGTAGCAGTAGTGATTTGTGTTATGCCTTAGTTATTAAACTGTTCTTATCTCAACCTGTGGGAGTTGCATTTTTTTTTTCAATTCTCCTCCCCATCCCCCCAGGACTGGGGGAAGAAGGAGAGAAGAGTGAGTGAGTGAGAAACCTGCATGGGGGGGTTGGAGACGTAAACCACGACAAAGTCCCAAGTAATTCCCAACATTTTACTAACACCCTGTACCACTTCTGCAATAAAATGTGGACCTCTATCTGAAGATATTCCAATAGTCACTCTAAAACTTGGTATAAGCTCCTGCAATAGCCACTTAATGACTTATTTTGCTTGATTGTTCTGACAGGGAAAGGCTCCTGGCCATCCTGTAAAAAAGTGTCAACCCCTACCAAAATATACCAATACCCATTTTGCTGAGGTAGTTCGGAAAAATCTATTTGCCAATAATCTGTTGGTTCCATTCCTAATGTCAGTATTCCCATTTGAACCTTTTTCTTTACAACTGGATTATTTTTCAAACATATTTCATATTTTACAGTTGTCAGTTTAGCTATTTCTAGTATTTTTACTATGTGCCTGTTTAAAAATGTCACTAATGCTTCAGCTCCCCAATGACATGTATTATTTCCCTCATTATAATGGATTACTACTTGGCCTTGTGATGTCACCCACCATCCTGCTAGATTATTTTTGCATTTAGCAACTTCCCTAATTTCTCATCTTCCTCTGAATATTTAGGTTTTTCTCTTGGTAGAGTTATGGTTTTAGTAGGGATTAATGCCGTTTAGGAGGCATCTTTTTTTGCAACCCTCCTAGCTGTTCTGTCTGCCAATTTATTTCCTATAATTTCTTTTGTATTTCCTGACCGATGCACTTTACAGTGCATGATTGCCACCTTAATCAGCTTCTGGATTGCTTGCATTAATTTTAAGATTTCTTCTATGTATGCAATATTTGTTTCCTGGGAGGATAATAATCTCCTTTCCTTCCACAGGACTCCATGAACATGTACCACACCAAAGGCATATTTTGAATTAGTCCAAATATTCACTTTCTTTCCTTCACTCAGTTCTAATGCTCTCATCAAGGCTATCAGTTTTGTCTTTTGAACTGAAATATTGAAAGGTAAAGAATTTGCTTCTATAACTGAATTCTCAGTAGTCACTGCATATCCTATCCTGCATATCGAATTCCATCCTCCACAGAAGTGCTACCATTCCCAATCAGTATCATCCAGCGGTCTATCCTTTAAGTCTTCTCAACTGGAATAGACATGTTCAATGGTCACCAAACAGTCATGTTCTAATTGTCCTTCTTCCTGTATGGAGTTCAAAAAGACTGCAGGGCTAATCAAGTTAGTTGTTTTCAAAATAACATCCTGGGTTCAGCAGCAGCAGTCATTTTTCTCCTTCTTGGTAGCTGGTGCAGTGCTATGTTTTTGATTTTGGGCCTGGGAGCAGCGCTGATAGCACCAGTGTTTTCAGTTACTGCTTGGTAGTGTTTTGTCTGGCCAAGGACTTTCTGAGCCTCATGCTCTGCCAGGGAGGAGGGGAGCCGGGAGGAAGCAGAGACAGGAAACCTGACACAAACTGACCAAAAAGCTATTCCATGCCACAGCACGTCATGCCCAGGATGTAAAAAACTGGGGGCAGGAACCCGGAAGTCTCTCTCTCTCTCGGCTTGGTCGGGTGGTGAGCGGTTGTATCTTCTTCCCTTGTATTTGCCTTATCATTATGACTATTGGTGGTAGCAGTAGTGATTTGTATTATATCTCAGTTACTGGACTGTTCTTATCTCAACCCGTGGGAGTTACGTTCTTTCGATTCTTCTCCCCACCACCCCCCCCATGGGAGTGGGGGGGGAAGAAAGAGGGAGAAGTGAGTTAACGGGCTGTGTGAGATTTACAGCTTAAACCACGACACAGAATAACATCATCTTGTTCTGTCAAAATCACTTGGTATTTCATCATTCTGCTAGGGGATCACCTATGAAACCCCCTTTTGTTCTAAACCAGTAATTGCCATGTGTGGTACATATACTCTTATTTTCAGTTTTTGAGCTTTTTGTGTTAGCATCACTGTAGCAGTGACTGCCTGGAGACAAACAGGCCATACTTTACTTACAATGTCTAGTTGATTGGAGAAATACCCAACCAGTCTTTTCCAGCTTCCTATTTTCTGAGTCAGCATCCTGAGTGCAAGATGTTGTCTTTCAAGAACAAATAACTGAAAGTCTTTGGTTAGGTCTGGACGTTCCAACGCTGGCGCAGTCATTAAAGCCTGTTTTAAGTCCAGAAAGGCCTTTTGCTGTTCTGGGCATAAACCCCAGGTGTATTACAGTTTGGCTTGCTCTCTGAGCCTTATTTCTTAGACGCTTTGTACCCATTTAGTCCAAGAGAGTTTAAAAGGTCTATTGTTACCTTAATACAGGTCGGTCTCTTTTCTGTAGCAATCTAGATGTCATACACATATTGTAGAAGCAGATGTCCAGGTTTAGGTTCTGTATCTCTTTGCTTCCACTGTTCCAGCTCTTTCACTGTGGGGGTTTAAAGAGTAAATTTCCCTTCTCCCTCCTTTCCCCCCCCCCCCCCCACACACTCCGATGGGGGGAAATGGGGAGAGGAACCAAAGAAAATGTAACTCCCACGGGTTGAGATAAGAACAGTGCAGTAACTAAGGTACAATACAAATCAGTACTGCCACCACCACCACCAATAATAATGACAAAGTAAATACAACGGGAGAGGATACAACCGTTTCGCTGCCTGACCGAGCTGAGAGACCGCGCGCCGCTCCCCAGACCACGCGCCGCTCCAGAGACCGTGTGGCCCCAGAGACCGAGTGGCGCGAGCCAGCGACCGCCCCTGCTCCCCCCGAATCCTACCTCCTGGGCATGATGTGCTGTGGCATGGAATAAACTCATTGGTCAGCCCGGGTCAGGCGCCCTGTCTCCCCTCCCCCAGCTTTTCTCTCTTTCCCGGCGTAACATGAGACTCTGCAGGGGACGGGGACAGGGACGGGGACAAGCCGAACCCATAACAATCCACCCCTTATTCCATACCATTCACATCATGCTCAGATCCCAATTTTTCAAAATATCATCCCATATATATATATATGCACATATACATCCACACACACACAGATGGAGAGATATAATCCCGTAGTGCCTGGGCCAATCCCTATAAAGCTGCTGAGTCCATCCAGTCCGTGAAGTCAGGCTCCACCTTTTGTAACAGACTTTCAGAGCAGGGGAGGCTGTGTGCAGTGTTGGATCGCTGCCTGTTGATGCTGATTGTTCCTTTACTGCAGAACTCGTCTGGTTGGGCTTAAACCATGACAAGAAGAGAAGACTCCAGGGAAACTTTATTATGGCCTTTCAGTTCTTAAAAGGGGCCTATAAGAAAGATGGGGAGAGACTTTTCAGCAGGGCCTGTTGCAACAGGGTGAGGGGTGATGGCTTTAAACTAAAAGAGGGGGGATTCGGGCTGGATTTGAGGAAGAAATTTTGTACAATGAGGGCGGTAAAATCATAGTACAGGTTGCCAGATGGTGGATGCACCATCCCTGGAGACATTCAAGGCCAGGCTGGATGTGGTTCTGGACAACCTGGTCTAGATGAAGATGTCTCTGCTCATTGCAGGGGGTTGGACTACATGACCTTTGAAGGTGCCTTCCAACCCAAACTATTCTGTGATTCTATGAAAAAAAGATCAGGAAGCAGTGGCAGTCCAAGCTGTTGACAGCTCCATGTATCAAGGCTGGGCAAGCAGGCATCAGGCAGGCTGCCTGTTGTGCTCTGTGCACATCAGGCTGAAGTAAAGCTACTCGTGTGATGCTTGTGGAGTGTGTAGGGAACCTTGGAGCACCACAGAGAAACCCGAATTCTGTTCCTCCTCTCCGTTATTATCCATAAGGAAGGTTTAATGCTGTAAAGAAACATGGAGGCATTCAGTTTACCTACCCCTCAACCCCCTGCTTTGCTCTTAGTGTTGCTGTAGCTCTTAAAGAACTTGAGGCCATTGAGGTTTCTAGTTAAACCACTCAAATTATTCAAGAATGGCTGAAGGAAGCCTTGTGATCTCTTAGGAGAGGTTTGAGTACTTGCTTTTACATGATCATTGTTTACAATCCTCTTTGCTTGCCTGTTTTCTTTGTATTTTCTACTTGCACTTTGTTGGGTCCTCTTCAGGACTAAGCACCAGGGACCTTTGAGTACTGTTTGATAGAGTTTTGGGATAAAAGTGGTTCTTACATAACTTTAGGTGGTACCAAAATGTATACTTGGTTCAACATTTGATACATTTTATGGCAATTTGGATATGTTACTATTACTTCTGCTAGATCGGTAATGGCAAGACTGTCTCTGCAGTGTCCTGGTGGAGTTTTTCAATTAAAAGTTAGTATATAACCCAACTCCACATTTAAACCTTTCCCCGTGCTAGCCAGGAGGAGATACAGCTTGTCAGGAAATTTATTTTATTTGTGCAGTAAGTATAACCCACATTGAATAGTCCCAAAATCTTTGGTTTGGTGTCTGATTTGCATATAGGTAACTATAATACCCATAAGTAATTTCATAAAGACACACATCACTTATTTAGTACCTGCGTAAATTCTGGAGTATGGCGATTAGTTTCTGTATATTAGTTAAAGAAAAAGTAGGGCTGATATCGATATTTTTTATTTAATAAATAAATGTGCACTCCCCCAAAGCTACTTTAGAAACACCCCCAGGACATAGATGCACATGCAGTCCTCCAGCTGGCTGTGCCAGTTCCTGTCCACAAAGTTGATTAATGCTTCTGGTACCCTCTAATTTATCCCAACAAACTAGTTTGTGGGGCTGCGTATGAAATGGGTCATGTAATTGGGTTAATAATGATGGGCAAGGGACACTGGTTGGTTTTGGGGTTGTTATTAACTTGGATCTGTTTGTTGCCCAGTTGAAGCAACTCCTCTGTGAAACTTTATTCTACAAACGCATGGGTAACAGTGGTCTGAGATGATTTTTGATAGAAGTTTTACTCTCACCTGTGATATGTGCTGAAAGCCTTAATTAAAGCCTGAGTGTTCCCTCCAATTAACAGTTATCCAGCTGATCGCAGAACCTTTTTTATGAAGGAGCATCTTGCTAGGGTGTACTGGGCTAAAGCTAGCTTGGTTAGCTGCATCTCTCTGACTAGGTACCTTTTATTTTGGTGATTAGTCAGTTGAACTTGATTGGAATTTATTTTTTTTTCCCCCACTGTGCTTTGTTTCATTCACTCGCATAATAAAGCATTGAAAACAAATGTTAATGACAGCATATGCTTGTCCTGCTGTTACCTATCTTATACCTTATAGCTCACATGATCAAGGGACTGAAGGTTTGTGAAGCTACGAAGCTGAGAAGGGCTATTAGATGTTATTAGAAGGGCTGAGTGCTAGTAGTGGCAATGCCTGGGCTACGGAAGGGTTTCACAAGGAAAACTCAAATGTGGGTGATGGAAGAGAATCCTGATGAAATCCATCTGTGGGTCCTGAAGGAGCTGTTGAATGAAATTGCTAAGCCACTGTCCATCATATTTGAAAAATCATGGCAGTCAGGTGAAGCTCCCGACGACTGGAAAAAGGGAAATATAACGCCCATTTTCAAGAAGGGGAAAATGGATGACCCAGGGAACTACAGACCAATCAGTCTCACCTCTGTGCCTGGCAAAATCTTGGAGCAGATTCTCCTGGAAGGCATGCTAAGGCACATGAAAAACAACAAGGTGCTTGGTGACAGCCAGCATGGCTTCAGTAAGGGGAAATCCTATCTGACCAATTTGGTAGCCTTCTATGATGGGGCTATGGAACTGAAGGACAGGCGTAAAGCAGTTGACGTCATCTACCTGGATTTGTGCAAAGCATTCGACACTGTCCTGCATGACATCCTTGTCTCTAAATTGGAGAGGCATCAGTTTTATACGTGGACCACTCGGTGGATAAAGAACTGCCTGGATGGCCGCACACAAAGAGTTGTGGTCAATGGCTCAATGTCCATCTGGAGACCAGTAATGAGTGGTGTCCCTCAGGGATTGGTGTTGACCAGTGTTGTTGAACATCTTTGTTGGTGACAGGGACAGTGGGATTGAATGCGCCCTCAGCAAGTTTGCTGATGACACCAAGCTGTGTGGTTCGGTTGATATGCTGGAGGGAAGGAATGCAGTCCAGAGGGACCTTGACACACTTGTGAGGTGGGCTGATGCCAACCTGATGAAGTTTAACCATGACAAGTGCAAGGGCCTACACCTGGGTCAAAGCAATCCCAGGCACAGCTACAGGTTGGGCAGGGAAGAGATTCAGAGCAGCCCTGTGGAGAAGGACATGGGGGTGTTGGTCGATGAAAAAATGAACATGAGTTGGCAGTGTGCGCTTGCAGCCCAGAAAGCCAACCATATCCTGGGCTGCATCAAAAGGAGCGTGACCAGCAGGTCGAGGGAGGTCATCCTGCCCCTCTACTCTGCTCTTGTGAGACCTCACTTGGGGTACTGTGTGCAGTTCTGGTGTGCTCAACATAAAAAGGACACAGAGCTGTTGGAACAAGTCCAGAGGAGGGCCACGAGGATGATCAGCGGACTGGAGCACCTCCTGTATGAAGACAGGCTTAGAAAGTTGGGGCTGTTTAGCCTGGAGAAGAGAAGGCTGCGTGGAGACCTCATAGCAGCCTTCCAGTATCTGAAGGGGCCTATAGGGATGCTGGGGAGGGACTCTTCATTAGGGACTGTAGTGATAGGACAAGGGGTAGTGGGTTCAAACTTAAACGGGGGAAGTTTAGATTGGATATGAGGAGGGAGTTCTTTACTGTGAGGGTGGTGAGGCACTGGAATGGGTTGCCCAGGGAAGTTGTGAATGCTCCATCGTTGGCAGTGTTCAAGGTGGGGTTGGACAGAGCCTTGGGTGGCATGGTTTAGTGTGAGGTGTCCCTGCCCATGGCAGGGGGGTTAGAACTGGTTGATCTTAAGGTCCTTTCCAACCTTAACTTTTCTATGATTCTTTCTTGGGTTATTTCCGGGCCAAATGCCTTCTAGCTGTGTCTGGTTTCTTGCTGGTGATACTTTAAAGTGGCTGTTATGTGCATGCCACAATTCTTAATTCTGTAGCATGCCATGGGATGAATGCATCTACAGTAATTGTCTTGGTGGTAGTGGAAGAAATCATAGAATCATCATAGAATTCCAGGTTGGAAGATGCCTCGGAGTTCATCTGGTCCAGCATTTCCAGGCAAAGCATGACCTAGTGTAGATGTCCCAGCACCCTGTTCAGCTGAATTTTAACAGTGTCCAGCGTTGGGGAGTCACTGAGCAGAATGGGACAAGGACATCTTTATCTCTGCTGGTGATGCTGTTGTTTGATATTCCCCCGCACCCTGTTGCCTTTCTCTGTCGCAGCCACTCATTGCTACACCACCCCCAGGGACAAGTACAGCAGCTACTCAAACTTCAATTGTAACGGACAGCACAGCTAATCCAGCTCCAAGTAGCGCAGCTACACCACCACCAGCGACAAGTACAGCCACGGCTCAAACCCCAGTGACAAGTACAGCGGCTACCCAAACCACAGTGATAATCACCACAGATAAACCAGAGGACCAACTCATACCAATATCGGTTGCCCCTGTACGCAAGAAGAAAAGCAAAAAAGAGGCAAGAAAGATGAAGCAAGACGAAGAAACAACATACTCACCATCTGGGACAGCATCTGACCAGGAGTTATTACCACATGATGAAGAAGAAGAAGAAAAGGAAGAGGTGACTTCCCGATCTCGGACCTCAACCGAGCTACGGAATATGCGAAAAGACTTTACCCGTCAGCCAGGGGAGCACATCATCACCTGGCTGCTCCGATGCTGGGACAATGGGGCCGATGGTCATGAACTAGAAGGTAGTGAAGCCAAACAGCTGGGACAACTAGCCAGGGAAGGGGGAATTCACAAAGCAATTGCAAGAGAGAAAAAGTCCCTCAGCCTTTTGAGGCGGCTCTTGGCAGCTGTGAAAGATAGGTTTCCATACAAGGACGATGTTATGAGTTGTTCGGCCAAGTGGAATGCTCTAGAGAAAGGCATCCAGTCTCTGAGGGAATCAGACATTGTAGAGACGATCTATACTATACAGCCCAATAACGGGATATACCCATAGATCCAGATGAAGTTAAATGTACACGACCCATGTGGCGGAAATTTACACAGAATGCACCCCAATCATATGCCCATTCATTGGCAACAGTAACCTGGAGTGACATAATACCACCAACAGTGGATGAAATGATTTATAAACTCCGAGAGTTCGAAGACAATCTCACCCCTTCCATCATCTCAGCTGTTGAAAAACTGTCCCAGGACCTCCAACAATTGAGAGACGATCTATCCTGCTCCTCACGTGTGCCGACACACGTCTCAGCTATTAACAGAAGGCGTCCCACTGTTCGAGAGAGAAGATATAGAAGGTATACACCACGGGCCACCCTATGGTTTTACCTGCAGGGTCACGGAGAAGATATGATGGAGTGGGATGGAAAGCGTACTTCAGTTTTGGAGGAGCGGGTGCGAGAACTGAAAAGGAGAGCAAAGGTCAAGTCTGATCACCCCATGAAGGCTGCTGCTTCAGGCTCTGATGAGCAGGTTCCCAGATGGAGTGGAAGAGCCGATTTTACTTCAGCTCCTGTGATAAGGAATAATTCCTGTCAATAAGACGTGAGTGACCAATGAGATGTCAACTAGAGGTGCCCCGCCTCCAGCCAGGTGGAGGTAGGGGACAATCGGATTTATTGGACTGTGTGGATCAGATGGCCTGGCACATCAGTCCCACAGAAGTATAAGGCTCTAGTAGATAGCGGTGCACAGTGCACTCTGATGCCATCAAGCTGTCAAGGGGTGGAACCTATTTCTATTTCTGGAGTGACAGGAGGATCCCAAGAGTTGACTGTCCTGGAGGCTGAAATCAGCCTGACTGGGAGGGAATGGCAAAAACACCCCATTGTGACTGGTCCAGAGGCTCCATGCATCCTTGGCATAGACTAGCTCAGGAGAGGGTACTTCAAAGACCCAAAAGGGTACCGATGGGCTTTTGGTATTGCTGCTTTGGAGACAGAGGAAATGGAGCAGCTGTCCACCTTGCCTGATCTCTCAGAGGATCCTTCTGCTGTGGGGTTGCAGTTGGCAGAGGTGAAAGCAATCCAGCTGGCCTTGGACATTGCGGAACGAGAAAAGTGGCCAGAACTTTATACTGACTCATGGATGGTGGCGAAGGCCCTGTTGGGGTGGTTGCAGCAATGGAAGCAGAGCAACTGGCAACGCAGAGGCAAACCCATCTGGGCTGCTGCATTGTGGCAAGATATCGCTGCCCGGGTGCAAAACCTTGTGGTCAAGGTATGCCATGTAGATGCTCATGTACCCAAGGGTCGGTGTAGCAGTAGTGGTTTGTGTTATACCTCAGTTAATAAACTGTTCTTATCTCAAACTGTGCGAGTTGCATTCTTTTAATTCTCCTCCCCATCTCCCCGGGACTGGGGGAAGAAAGAGAGATGAGTGAGGGAGTGAGGGAGTGAGTGAGTGAGAGAGAAAACTGCGTGTGGGGGGGTTAGAGGCTTAAACCACGACAGTCAGGCTACTGTGGAACACCAGAACAACCAACAAGTGGATCGAGCTGCTAAGATTGAAGTGGCTTAGATGGACTTAGATTGGCAACATAAGGGTGAATTATTTTTGGCCCAGTGGGCCCACGAAACTTCAGGCCATCAGGGCAGAGATGCAACATACAGATGGGCTCGTGATCGAGGGGTGGACTTAACAATGGACACTATTGCCCAGGTTATTCATGACTGTGAAACATGTGCTGCAATTAAGCAGGCTAAACGATTAAAGCCTCTTTGGTATGGAGGATGATGGAAGTACAAATATGGGGAGGCTTGGCAGATTGATTATATCACACTCCCACCAACCCGCCAAGGCAAGCGTCATGTGCTTACCATGGTGGAAGCAACCACCGGATGGTTGGAAACATACGCTGTGCCCCACGCCACTGCCCGAAACACTATCCTGGGTCTTGAGAAACAGGTTTTGTGGCGACACGGCACCCCAGAGAGAATTGAGTCAGACAATGGGACTCATTTCTGGAACAGCCTGACAGATACTTGGGCCAAAGAGCATGGCATTGAATGGGTCTATCACATCCCCTACCATGCACCAGCCTCTGGGAAAATCGAACAGTACAATGAGCTGTTAAAAACTACCCTGAGAGCAATGGGTGGTGGGACTTTCAAACATTGGGATACACATTTACCAAAGGCCACTAGGCTAGTCAACACCAGAGGATCTGCCAACAGGGCTGGTCCAGCCCAGTCTGAACTTCTACATACTGTGGAGGGGGACAACGTTCCTGTGGTACACATAAAGAATTTGCTGGGGAAGACAGTCTGGGTTATTCCTGATTCAGGTAAAGGCAAACCCACTCGTGGGATTGCTTTTGCTCAGGGACCCGTATATACTTGGTGGGTAATGCGGGAAGATGGGGAAGTCCGATGTGTACCTCAAGGAGATTTGATTTTAGGAGAAAACAGCCAATGAACTCAATTGTACGCTGCTGCCTGCTATGTAATATTTTTATAGCCCACCAACTAGATGTCTTCAAGTCATCCGCGACTGGCCCTCAGACCATCATCCCAACAAAGAATGAACTTTAATGAAACCAGACAAGTTCTGCAGTAAAGGAACAATCAGCATCAGCAGGCAACGATCCAACACTGCACACAGCCTCCCCTGCTCTGAAAGACTGTTACAGGAGATGGAGCCCAACATCATGGACTGACTGGACTTAGCAGCTTTATGGGGATTGGTCCATGCACTAAGGGATGATCACTCTCCCTCTCTGTGTGTTTGTGTATATATATATATACGTGATGGTATATTGAAGATGTGGGATCTGAGCATGACATGCATGGTACGGAATAATGGGTGGATACTGTCATGGGTTCTGCAGTAGCAGTCATTTTTTCTCCTTCTCGGTAGCTGGTGAAGAGCTGTTTTTTTTTGATTTTGTGCCGGGGAGCTGTGCTGATAACACCAGTGTTTTCAGTTACTGCTTGGCAATGTTTTGGTCTGACCGAGGACTTTCTGAATCTCATGCTCTGCCAGGGAGGAGGGGAAGCCGGGAGGAAGCCGAGACAGGACACCTGACCCAAACTGACCAAAGAGGTTATTCCATGCCACAGCACGTAATGCCCAGGATATAAAAAATTGGGGACAACAGTACCCACAGCTTTGCAATCATATTTCTCATAAGTTCAGTTTTGCTATATAATCAGGGAGTAAAAAACTCAGGTCTGAGAATTCAAAAATGTAAAGAGTTCCAATGTTTTGCTGAACTATACATATGGATGTGAGGGTGATCTAGCTGCAACATATGTCACCCCATTTATCGCCAGGGTTGATTCGGATGATCTGGATGGCTAGGAAGGAGAGGATCTGGTTCGAGACCATCTTAAGAACCTGAATGTGCACAAGTCCATGGGACCTGATGAAATCCATCCATGGGTCCTGAAGGAGCTGGCAAATGAAGTTGATAAGTTGCTGTCCATCATATTTGAAAAATCATGACAGACAGGTGAAGATCCCAACAACTGGAAAAAGGGAAATAAACCCCCCATTTTCAAGAAGAGGAAAGTGGATGACTCGGGGAACTACAGACCAGTCAGTCTCACTAGGCCTGAACTACGTCAACTACAGCAGTTTATCTTGTACAAGAATTCTCAGTATGTTCTCTAGCTGTACTCTATATTTTTTCTCTGTATATCATGCATCTCAGTAATTTTCCATTACTACTGTTACAAAGCCATCAAACTTAACATTACTTAAAATTGATTCTAAAGGTTTATATATTTCATTTTGTAATTTTTTTATCCCCCCTTGTCTCATACTCTCCATAAAAATACTGCCTCTCTTCCTGTGGTATTTCATTGTCATGTCTCTAAACCCAACATGGTCCTTGTGAATTCCAGCTGACACACTCAGAAGATTTTTGGCTACAGTGTATCTGCATTAAGTGGCCTGCAGCCATACCTCCTAAAGCTTTCATCTCATACAGCTTCACAACAGGACTGATCAAGCCATACGTAAATAGAAATTTCCAAGGAAAACAGCTTAGCAAGCATAAAAGCTGAGCGGGATACCCTGAATGAGATTACATGATGTGACTGTGTCCTGGGTTCAGCTGTAGCAGTTATTTTTCTCCTTCCTAGTAGCTGGTGCAGTGCTACATTTTCAACTTTAGTCCGAGAACAATGCTGGTAACACACAGATGTTTTTAGTTGTTGCTAAGTAATGTTTACTCTGATCAAGGACTTTCTCAGCTCATGCTCTGCCAGTGAGGAGGGGCACAAGAAGCTGGGAGGAAGCAGACAGGATAGCCAAGGGAAGCAAACAAACAAACAAAAATAAAATAGCAGCACATTAAATTTTATTAAAATTTATATATATATAAATGCAGTATGGGTTTCTGTATGTTAGCACTGAACAAATTCCATCAGGATACTTGAAGTGCCATCTTGCAGAAGATCAGTCTGAACTACTGAGTGACTTTAGCAACCAAAAAAACACTAAGGACATTTTAGGTCCAATTACATGAGAAATTCAGAGAGAGTATCATGGTCAAATTCAAATTTTACCATTACAGCCTGAGGAATTACAAAATATAGTAACATTCAGCAAACTGCTGGCTCTCAGTCTACTGTCATTTATGTATCTATAATGCAAACACTATGAAATAAGTTTACTTAGACCAGCTTGATCTGAAACCATCCCACTACAGCCAGAAGAGCAAAAAAAACAAACAACAAACAAAAACCAACCAACCAAAAAAAGGAAACAAAACAAACTAAAAAAACCCAAACAAAAAAAAACCACAAAAACACCCCAAAAAACCCCAACAAACACAAAAAAACCCAAAACATTAGAAAAGAGTGTTCTAGCCTGGTATGAGGTACTTACTGGATGAAAAGCACTATGTAGGAGACTTTGGTTTTGAAATAATATAGCTGTCAGTTACAGCGGACAGAACAAATCCTGTGCTGACACCACATCACCACATTCCCAGGAGGTAACAACACACACTCTGGGTCCATTAACTGCAAAATGAATAATACACTCAACTCCTGTCCATACAGCATGAGTGTAAGCCAAGAAAAGCTAGGATAAAGTCTGCCTCATGGGAGTCCAAGAAGAACAAGTGTGTGTTTTAAGTTACAGATTTTCTTTTCAATAAAAGGAGGCAAGTAAACATCAACAAATTCTTTACAAAAATCCCACTGTGCCTCTCATCACTGGCTGCATCAAACCAGCACAGCTGTTCCTGCAGAAGGTAGAGGGGAAGGTACACTACGCAAATTATTACACATCTAATAAGTACTAGCAGGCATTGCACAGCTGCAGCATCATCTAAGCTTAAACTTCCATATATATAATAAGAGGTACTTTAAGATGATGAGGAGGAAACTCTCAGCTACTCATATCTCAGGACGTTAACAATTAAATTTTATCATTTAAAAGCTATATGAAGATGACAATCTTCCAGAAAAAAAGAATTTTCCATTTTACCACATCTGCTTTTCTCTACTGCAAGACTTAGCTTACAGAAATTTTATGACATTCCAACCCAATATCAAAGCGCTCATTTTTAGGTGATATCATTATTGTTTATGCACAGTAATAAGGCACATGCAAGCAAATCTAACCACTTTTAAGTAACCAGATTACTACAGATACTAAGGCAATAATAGAAAGATCAGAGTCTTTTACATTATAGCATCTTTGTATTAGCTGCACCTTTCACTTCTCAATTACCAGAACTGCTTTGCTTTGTATCATAGAATCCTAGAATGGTTTGGGTTGGAAAAGACCTTAAAGCTCATATACTTCCAACCCCCGTCACAGGCAGGGGCACCTTCCACTAGACTAGGTTGCTCAAAGCCTATCATTAATAAGCATATAAAGACATTTAAAGATCAGTATTTTTCCAACTACATGACTTTAAAAATCAAAAAGCCCTAGTTTCAGAGATTACACCCTGACAGATATTATGTATTTCAGTAGAATCTGTACTTCAAGAATCACAGAAGAAATAGTTTTTAAAAATCACCTAAAAGCAAACTTAAGTGCCTGATATAAGGCATTCTCAGTCAAAAACACAGGCAAGAGTTTCAAGTTGCTAACACTTCACACTTCCAGGTTTTCTATCAGAAGGATAACACCAAGAAAATAAAAACTTAATTCACAACAGCTGCCTATCATTGCTTTAAAGATTAACTGAAGTGCGAACATAGAAAGGAAGGGTTTGTCCCACTCTACAAAAGTGCAACTGACAATTAAATGTTATTGTAACACAAACACCATGATCTAAGACTTGATTTCAGCTCCTGCGAGTTTCCACCCTGACAGCTCTACAGAAAACATATGCAAAATGCCCACCGCTACTCAGAGATCTGAAATAAAACCATATATAGAGACAGAAACACCCAGCAGATTAAGATCCAATTAAGCTGTCGCACTGCTATACAATTCCAAATGAGTTTCAAGAACTATTTAACCTATATTTGATCTTGGCCTATAACCTTATAAAATCCAAATTAAATAAATATCCAAGCAATTAGGTTTAATTAATTCTTATGTTTAAAAATTGAGTCAGCATTGCAGTTAAAGTGAAGAAGCCTTAGCATGGAAGGGAAACAGCATGAAAAACCCCATTGTGCTTGTCCAGGGAAATCAGCCCCATTTTGAGGTTTTCAGGTCAAAAGAGGTGATCCTGCCCCTCTACTCTGCTCTCCTGAGACCTCACTTGGAATACTGTGTACTGTTCTGGAGTCCTCAATATAAAAAGGACATGGAACTGTTGGAACAAGTCCAGAGGAGGGCCACGAGGATGATCAGGGGACTGGAGCACATCCCGTATGAAGACAGGCTGAGAAAGTTGGGGCTGTTTAGCCTGGAGAAGAGAAGGCTGCATGGAGACCTCATAGCAGCCTTCCAGTATATGAAGGGAGCCTATAAGGTTGCTGGGGAGGGACTCTTCATTAGGGACTGTAGTGATAGGATAAGGGGCAATGGGTTCAAACTTACACAGGGGAAGTTTAGACTGGATATAAGATGGAAGTTCTTTACTGTGAGGGTGGTGGGGCACTGGAACAGGTTGCCCGAGGAAGTTGTGAATGCTCCATCCCTGGCAGTGTTCAAGGCCAGGTTGGACAGAGCCTTGGGAGGCATGGTTTAGTGTGAGGTGTCCCTGCCCTTGGCAGGGGGATTGGAACTAGATGATCTTAAGGTCCTTTCCAACCCTAAGTTTCTATGATTCTATGATTCCATGATTCCATAATTCTCTGTTCTCAGCTGTGCTACATACCCACAAGGAGAATACTCCTCCAGGTCCACCAGAACATCCTCAGAGAGTTAAAATCTATTACTACCTTCAAAAAGGAAACAGGAGATTGTAAGAAATTCCATATTCCTAGAGACTCCAAAGACTTTATTATTAGAGAGAAAGGTTTGATAGTCAGGATTTATGCATCCGCTTTATCTCACTAGAGAGTGTTGTGAAAAGTCCTTGATCAGGGAAAGCATTACTTAGCAACAACTAAAACCATTGGTGTGTTATCAGTGCTCTTCTCAGGCTAAAATTGAAAACACAGCACTGCGCCAGATACTAAGGAGAAAAGTAACTGCTACAGCTGAACCCAGCACATAAAGAAAAAAAAGTTTCACTCTGTCATTTATAACTCAATGCCAGTGTTGCAGGCAGAAAGGTCGTCAAGTAGATAACTTCTTTCCACTGGATTTTTTATCCATGAATCACAGGACAGTACTGCTGCAAGACACGTTTAAATCAAAATGGAAAACAAGTCAGCCTGGGAATGGCTGAATCTATTCAGGGTTCAAATGAGCTGTCCTGGCTTCAGCAGTAGCAGTCATTTTTCTCCTTAGTATCGGGGATCCAGAGGATCTGAGGCCAGCTATACCCCAACAGAAAAAGAGAAAATGGCAGCCTATGAAGGGGTATGAGCTGCTTCAGAAGTGATTGGCACTGAAGCACAGCTCCTCCTAGCACCCTGGTTGTCTGTGCTGGGCAGGATGTACAAAGGCATGGTCACCTCAACACATCATGCAACCGGAGCTACATGGAGTAAATGGGCTGCATTAATTACACAATGAGCTCGAATCATGTCAGATTGATTGGACAGACCGAAACATTATCAAGCAGCAACTGAAAACACTGGTGTTACCAGCGCTGCTCCAGCTACCAAGGAGAAAAAATGACTGCTGCTGCTGAACCCAGGACAGTATCCACCCCTTATTCCGTGCCATGCATGTCATGATCAGATCCCACATTTTTAATATAGCATCACATATATATATATATATATACATAAACACACACAGATGGAGAGATATCATCCCTTAGTGCGTGGACCAATCCCTATAAAGCTGCTGAGTCCATCCAGTCCGTGATGTCGGGCTCCAACTCCTGTAACAGTCTTTCAGAGCAGGGGAGGCTGTGTGCAGTGTTGGATCATTGCCTACTGATGCTGATTGTTCCTTTACTGCAGAACTTGTCTGGTTTCATCAAAGTTCATTCTTTGTCGGGATGATGGTCTGAGGGCCAGTCGCAGATGACTTGAAGACATCTAGATGATGGGGTATAAAAATATTACATAGCAGGCAACAGCATGCAATTGAGTTCATTGGCTGTTTTCTCCTAAAATCAAATCTCCTTGAGGTACACATCGGACTTCCCCATCTTCCCGCATTACCTACCAAGTATATACGGGTCCCTGAGCAAAAGCAATCCCACGAGTGGGTTTGCCTTTACCTGAATCAGGAATGACCCATATTGTCTTCCCCAGCAAATTTTTTATATGCACCACAGGAACGTTGTCCCCCTCCACAGTATGTACAAGTTCAGACTGGGCTGGACCAGCCCTGTTCGGCAGATCCTCTGGTGTTGACCAACCAGGTGGCCTTTGGTAAATGTGTATCCCAATGTTTGAACGTCCCACCACCCATTGCTCTCAGGGTAGTTTTTAATAGCCCATTGTACCGTTTGATTTTCCCAGAGGCTGGTGCATGGTATGGGGATGCGACAGGACCCATCAGTAAATAAGGCATATTGCTTTTCACTTTCTGACAGTTCATTATATGGTGGGGCCTCTTCAGCACGCATCACTCCTTCCTCCTCTGGTGACATTCCAAAATATTTGCCCTCTGGCCAGTCCATGATGACTTCTAGGATTCCCTGGCGACTGGGATTTCCTATTCCAGCTTGTTGTGTAATTAATGCAACCCACTTACTCCATGTAGCATCAGTTGCATGATGTGTAGAGGAGACCCTGCCTTTGAACATGCAGCCCAGCACGGGCAACCGGGGTGCCAGGAGGAGCTGTGCTTCAGTGCCAATCACTTCCGAAGCAGCTCGAACCCCTTCATAGGCTGCCAATATCTCTTTTTCAGTTGGGGTACAGCTGGCCTCAGACCCTTTGTATCCCCGACTCCAAAAGCCGAGGGGTCGACCTCGAGTCTCCCCTGGAGCTTTCTGCCAGAGGCTCCAGGTAGGAGCGTTCTCCCCAGCTGCGGTGTACAGTACATTTTTAAAATCTGGCCTGGTCCGGACTGGTCCGAGGGCTACTGCACGAACTATCCCTCGTTCAATTTGCTCAAACGCTTGTTGTTGCTCAGGGCCCCATTTAAAATCATTCTTCTTCTGGGTCACATAATAGAGAGGGCTTACAATCAAACTGTAATTCGGGATGTGCATCCTCCAGAACCCCACAGCACCCAAGAAAGCTTGTGTCTCTTTCTTCTTAGTTGGTGGAGACATTGCTGTTATCTTGTTGATCACATCTGTGGGGATCTGGCGACGTCCATCTTGCCATTTTATTCCCAAAAATAGAATCTCCTGTGCAGGTCCCTTGACCTTACTCCGTTTTATGGCAAAACCGTCTGTCAGCAGGATTTGGATTATTTTCCTCCGTTTCTCAAAGACTTCTTCTGCTGTATCACCCCACACAATGATGTCATCAATGTATTGCAGGTGTTCTGGAGCTTGCCCCTGTTCCAGTGCAGTCTGGATCAGTCCATGGCAGATGGTAGGGCTGTGTTTCCACCCCATGGGCAGTCGGTTCCAACTGTACTGGACGCCCCTCCAAGGAAAAGCGAACTGTGGCCTGCACTCTGCTGCCAGAGGAATTGAGAAAAAGGCATAGGCAATATCAATCGTGGCATACCACTTGGCTGCCTTTGACTCCAGTTCATACTGAAGCTCTAGCATGTCTGGTACGGCAGCACTCAAGGATGGGGTAAGTTCGTTCAGGCCACGATAGTCTACTGTTAGTCACCACTCTCCATTAGACTTTCACACTGGCCATATGGGGCTATTAAAGGGTGAGTGGGTCCTACTGATCACTCCTTGACTCTCCAATCTATGGATCTGCTTATGGATGGGAATCAGAGAGTCTCGGTTGGTGCGATATTGCCGCCAGTGCACTGTTGCGGTCTAGACTGGCACTTGTTCTTCAACCTTCAGCAACCCCACAGCAGAAGGATCCTCTGAGAGACCAGGCAAGGTGGACAGCTGCTCTACTTCCTCTGTTTCCTAAGCAGCAATACCAAAAGCTCATCGGTACCCTTTTGGGTCTTTGAAGTACCCTCTCCTGAGATAATGTATGCCAAGGATACATGGAGCCTCTGGACCAGTCACAATGGGGTGTTTTTGCCATTCCCTCCCAGTCAGGCTGATTTCAGCCTCCAGGACAGTCAACTCTTGGGATCCTCCTGTCACTCCAGAAATAGAAATAGGTTCCACCCCTTGACAGCTTGATGGCATCAGAGTGCACTGTGCACCGCTATCTACTAGAGCCTTATACTTCTGTGGGACTGATGTGCCAGGCCATCTGATCCACACAGTCCAATAAATCCGATTGTCCCCTACCTCCACCTGGCTGGAGGCGGGGCCCCTCTAGTAGTCATCACATTGGTCACTCACCTCTTGTAGAGATGGATTATTATTCTTCATCACAGGAGCTGAGGTAAAATCTGCTCTTCCACTCCGACTGGGAACCTGCTCATCAGAGCCTGAAGCCGCAGCCTTCATGGGGTGATCAGACTTGACCTTTGTTCTCCCCTTCAATTCTCGTACCCGCTCCTCCAAAACTGAAGTACGCTTTCCATCCCACTCCATCATATCTTCTCCATGATCCCTGCAGGTAAAACCATAGGGTGGCCCGTGGTGTATAACTTCTATATCTTCTCTCTCGAACAGTAGGACGCCTTCTGTTAATAGCTGAGACGTGTGTTGGTACACGTGAGGAGCTGGATAGATCGTCTCTCAAGTGTTGGAGGTCCTGGGACAGTTTTTCCACAGCTGAGATGATGGAAGGGGTGAGATTGTCTTCAAACTCTCGGAGATTATAAATCATTTCATCCACTGTTGGTGGTCTTATGTCACTCCAGGTTATTGTTGCCAATGAATGGGCCTATGATGGGGGTGCATTCTGTGTAAATTTCCGCCACATGGGTCGTGTACATTCAACTTCATCTGGATCTATGGGTATATCCCCAACATTCGGCTTGGTGATATAGATCATCTCTACAATGGCTGATTCTCTCAGAGACTGGATGCCTTTCTCTAGAGTAGTCCACTTGGCCGAACGACTCATAACATCATCCTTGTATGGAAACCTATCTTTCACAGCTGCCAAGAGCCGCTTCCAAAGGCTGAGGGACTTTTTCTCTCTTGCAATTGCTTTGTCAATTCCCCCTTCCCTGGCAAGTGATCCCAGCTGTTTGGCTTCACTACCTTCTAGTTCATGACCGTTGGCCCCATTGTCCCGGCATCGGAGCAGGCAGGTGATGATGTGCTCCCCTGGCTGACGGGTGAAGTCTTTTTGCATATTCCGTAGCTCGTTTGAGGTCCGAGATCGGGAAGTCACCTCTTCCTTTTCTCCTTCTTCTTCATCATGTGATGATGACTCCAGGTCAGATGTTGTCCCAGGTGGTATTGTTTCTTTGTCTTGGTTCATCTTTCCTGCCTCTTCTTTGTTTTTCCTCTTGCGTACAGGGGCAACAGATATTGGTCTAGTTGGTCCCCTGGTTTATCTGCAGTGCTTATTACTTTGGTTTGGGTAGCTTCCCTACTTGTCACTGGGGTTTGAGTCGTGGCTGTACCTGTTGCTGGTGGTGATGTAGCTGCTGTACTTGGAGCTGGATTAACTGAGCTGTCCATTACTCCGCCCTCAGATCCAGAGATGTTTTTTTCCTTTTGAAGATGATGGACAGTGTTAAACAAGGCTCTGTAAGCATAAGCCAAGCCCCAGCACGTTGCCATGATTTGTCCATCTCTGGTGTGACCAGAATGATCACGCACCTCCTTTAAATGTTTTACTAATTTTTCTGGGTTTTGCATTTGTTCATTGGTGAAGTTCCAAAGCACTGGAGGGGCCCACTGGCCTGGATACTTGCCCATACTATCCCACACACCCTGCCACTCATGACTGTCCAGCCTTGGGGAAAATCTCTCGGCCATCCTGGATTGTAGTCTAACCCCAGACATGGCCCACACCCCACTCTGCTTAACTCTCCGGACCAGACAAAATAGTTGTGAGTAAAACATATTCAGTATGTGTGCCAACATGATAATTCCCGTCACCACCAGCAGGCAGATCTCAAGGGTATCTAAAGGCCATTCAAAACCTTCAGAATTCTCAAACAGTGTTGTAAACGGCCTGGTGTGGGCGCTGGGAGCACAAAAGAATGTCTCCTTCACAGGCTGACCACCCGAGGAGGTGAAAAGAGACGTGTAATTGCTAAGAACTTCCATTATATACCTCCCAAAGTATAGAGTTGGTGACCACACTGGAAACACAAACCGGGTCAGTTTCATGATCACTGAGTCTATTGTATTAACAATCAGTGCAATACAGTATAATGTAACAAGAATCTTAACCCAAAACCCAGATCTGAAAAACGTTAAGATAAGAAGAACCGGCTGTAAGTAAAGTATCATACAGTGAATCTCTGAGAACCAGAGCAACAACTTTGAGAGCCAATAAATCAGCATTGTGATGAGTGGCTATTTTGTCTTTATCTTAACCCTTAAGTGCCCCACGTTGGGCGCCAAAAAGAACTGTCGTGGTTTAAGCTGTAAATTTCACTTCTCCCTCCTTTCCCCCCCCCCCCCACTCTGATGGGGGGGAAATGGGGAGAAGAACCGAAGAAAATGTAACTCCCACGGGTTGAGATAAGAACAGTCCAGTAACTAAGATACAATACAAATCACTCCTGCCGCCACCAATAACAATAATTATGACAAAGTAAATACAAAGGGAGAGGATACAACCGTTTCTCCGCCCGACCAAGCTGAGAGACCGCGGGGGAAACCCCAGCGAGAGCCCACCCCCAAACCACACACTTACCTGTTCCCCCCCCCCCTCCCGTATTCCACATCCTGGGCATGGCATGCTGTGGCATGTAATAACCTCATTGGTCAGCCCGGGTCAGGTGCCCTGTCTCTGCCTCCTCCCCGGCATAGCATGAGACTAGAAAAAAAAAACCGAACCCAGGACATTACCTCATTAAATACCATTTCAGGGATTGTTTTTAACAGGAGCTGGGTGCTAGTCCCCTGCATTCCACAGGGAATCCCAACATCTCTTCTGTCTGAGCCACTTCACTGCTTTGCCTCAGTGTCTCTGTACAATGACTCTTACCCATTACCTTGTGAGATTTTTTGGAAGGTGTCTTAATATTTTATAAAGGTGTTCTGGCCCATCAGCTAAAAGTTTAAATGTTGGCCTATAAAATGAACTTGTGAATTATTTAGTGTGATGAGATTTTAAGTCTGTGTACGTGATAAGCTTTTGTATCCAACTTGTTCTTTGCCTCTGCCACTTAATAGATCATAGAATCCCAGCCTGGTTTGTATTGGAAGGGACCTTAAAGCTCATTCATTTCCAGCCCCCTGCCACGGGCAGGGACACCTTCCACTAGAGCAGGTTGCTCCAAGCCCTGTCCAACCTGGCCTTGAACACTGCCAGGTATGGGGCAACCACAGCTTCTCTGGACACCCTGTTCCAGTGCCTCAGCACCCTCACAGGGAAAAACTTCTGCCTAAGGTCTCATCTCAATCTCTCCTTTGGCAGGTTAAATCCATTCCCCCTTGTCCTGTCCCTACAGGCCCTTGTCTGAAGCCCCTCTCCAGGTTTCTTGTAGGCTCTTCAGATACTGGAAGCTCTGAATCACTCTGTGGCCACAGCTGTGGGAGCACTGTCCTCTCCTCTTCAAGAGGGAAGAGTCCTGAAAAGAGACCAGTGTGTTGCCTGAAGAACACTTCCGCTTTTAAAAGATGGATTAATCTCTCTTCTTTGCAGTAGTTACCACTTATATTTGGCCTTTCTATATGTAGGAAATTCACAAAAGAATCTATAACAGAATTGGGGTAGTACAGAGCAAAATCAGGAGCTCTGAATAGTGGAATTACTGTGAGGTGTGGAAAAGGGCAAGCGAGCAGGATGCAGTCCCTGAGCCCAGCTCTAACTCTGGCACAGTGTTACTGGCAGAAGAAATAAAATATACTAATGTTAGAATTGACCACTTTTAAAATTGCCAACTGAGGGTTGTGCTCTACGATTCCCACAGAATGGGAAATGTCACCACCCAAGGGGAACACAGAAATCCTTATGAGCTGTTGGAAGGAAATGTAAATGTGAGAATGCAAAAGGTGCCTCTGGCCTTTGGGTTACATCTGTGAGCAGACAGTGATGCACTTGGTTGCGAATTATTTCATTAAATGCTTCTGCTGGAAGATGGTTGTTGTGGTTTAAGCCAGTTCGCTCACTCACTTACTCCCCTCTCTTTCTTTCCCCAGTCCCGGGGGGGATGGGGAGGAGAATCAAAAGAATGCAACTTCCACAGGTTGAGATAAGAACAATTTTGTAACTAAGGTATAACACAAATCACTACTGCTACCACCAATAGTAATAATGACAGGAGAAGTACAAAGAAAGAGAATACAACTGCTCACCAAGCCTGACCCAGCCAGTGCACCCCCCATCAGCAAACCCCCCTGTGCCCCACCACACCCTTCCGGGTCTCTGCTCTCTGTTTTCACATCCTGGGCATGACGTGCTGTGGTATGGAATAACCTCTTTGGTCAGTTTGTGTCAGGTGTCCTGTCTCTGCTTCCTCCTGGCTTCTCTTCCTCCCTGGCAGAGCATGAGGCTCAGAAAGTCCTTGGTCAAAGCAAAACATTACCAAGCAGTAACTGAAAACTGGTGTTATCAGTGCTGTTCCCAGGCCCAAAATCAAAAACATAGCACTGCACCAGCTACCAAGGAGAAAAATGACTGCTACTGCTGAACCCATGACAATGGTGTTAGTGGGAAATACAACTGCAGGCAAGATAAAGCAGAAATAGGTTTTTAATGGCTTTTAAAACAAAATCTCTCAAAATGACTTTTGGCAATCTGTTCCTTTAATTATTTCTCATAAGGGACAAATGAGGTTGAAACCTAATTGATGTATCATGATTGATGACTTTTCATTTTGTGGTATGTGAAAATTAATATTGGGATGTATCAGGAGTAGGATTAAAAATTTTGAATTTCCTTCCAGAAAATTGTGTCCTGATGCTGTCGCTGCCATGTCGCTCAGCTGAAGTGGCCTCACTGCTGACTTGCTCTTTTGTCTTGTCTTGTGCAGGATGGGATAAACATTCCTACAGGTACCACGGGGATGATGGGCACTCCTTCTGCTCTTCGGGGACAGGACAGCCCTATGGCCCTACATTCACCACTGGAGATGTGATTGGCTGCTGCATCAACCTCATCAACAATACCTGCTTCTACACGAAAAATGGCCACAGCTTAGGTAAGTAAAGAAAGGTGTTCTCAGGAGAGGAATGATCCTCCCCTGCTCTTGCTGCTGGTTACTCTCATACTTGGCATGTGTTGTAACACTTGTCCCACATTTGTGGAATGGGAGAGAAAAACAGTGCTGAGCAGCAGTCAGGAGTTGGAAATTGGCTGCAAGACAAAAATACTTCCAGCATGTGAAAGGGTTTCTGTGCTGCTCTATCTGTTGAGGTAGGTTAGGATTGCATCCCTACCTTCTGCTCCTTTCTTCTGCTACTGCACAACCAGTGGGAGGTTGGATGAGACTGGGCAAATGGTTGGGCAACAGGGAAATAAAGAAGTGGTAAGTTTAGTTGGTGTATTATTCAACTACCTACAAAGCAGCTGTACTAGCATCTTTTCATTTTTAAAAGGGACTTGTCCATCTGTGAGCCTTAACACGTCAGTCCCAAACCTAGACATTAATTCAGCTTAAGAAGTCTTACTTAAGCACTTACCTATGATTAGGTTCATTCCACAGTTGTTTATTTCCCCTAATGTTAAGGACTTAAAAACTTTGCCCAAAGGTATCTCTCACAGATAGTATGATAGAATCATTGAATAGTTAAGGTTGGAAAGGACCTTAAGATTATCTATCTCCAACCCCCCTGCCATTGGCAGGGACACCTCACACTAGACCATGTCACCCAGGACCTCATCCAACCTGGCCTTGAACACTGTCAGGGATGAAGCATTCACAACTTCCTTGGACAACCCATTCCAGTGCCTCACCACCCTCACAGTAAAGAACTTCTTCCTTATATCTAACCTAAGCTTCACCTGTTTAAGTTTGAACCCATTACCCCTTGTCCTACCACTACAGTCCCTAATGAAGAGTCCCTCCCCAGCATCCTTGTAGGCCCCTTTCAGATACTGGAACACTGCTATGAGGTCTTCTCACAGCCTTCACTTCTTCAGGCTGAACAGCCCCAACTTTCTTTTTCATGGTTGGTTTCTGAGCTGCGAGCGCACAATGAACCCAGCTCATATTCAGTTTCTCATCGATTAACACCCCCAAGCCCATCTCCAACAGGGCTGCTCTGAATCTCTTCTCTGCCCAACCTGTAGCTGTGTCTGGGATTGAGGGCACACTCAGTCCCACTGTCCATGTCGCCAACAAAGATATTGAACAAGATCAGTCCCAACACTAACCCCTGAAGAACATCACTCGTTACTGATCTCCAATTGCACATTGAGCCATTGACCACAACTCTTTGCGTGGGGCCATCCAGCCAGTTCTTTATCCACCGAGTGCTCCATCCATCAAATTGATGTCTCTCCAATTTGGAGACAAGGATGTCGTGTGGGACAGTGTCGAATGCTTCTTTGCACAAGTCCAGGTAGATTACATCAACTGCTTTGCCCCTGTCTATCAGTTCCGTAGCCCTATCATAGAAGGCCACCAAATTGGTCAGATAGGATTTCCCCTTACTGAAGCCATGCTGGCTGTCACCAAGCACCTTGTTGTTTTTCATGTGCCTTTGCATGCCTTCCAGGAGAATCTGCTCCAAGATTTTGACAGGTACAGAGGTGAGGCTGGCTGGTCTGTAGTTCCCTGGGTCTTCCATTTTCCCCTTCTTGAAAATGGGGTTATATTTCTCTTTTTCCATTTGTTGGGAACTTCACCTGACTGCCTTGATTTTTCAAATATGATGGACAGTGGCTTAGCAATTTCATTCAACAGCTCCTTCAGGACCCATGGATAGATTTCATCAGGTCCCATGTGCACATTCAGGCTTTAAGGTGGTCTCGAACCAGGTCCTCTCCTACAGTGGGCCTAAAGTCTTCATTCTCACAGTCCCTGCATCTGCCTTCCAAAATTTGGGCAGCACGGTAGAGCATTTGCTAGTAAAGACTGAGGCAAAGAAGTTGTTGAGAACCTCAGCCTTCTCCAAATCCAGGGTAGCCATTTCTCCTGATAGCTTCCAGAGAGGGCCCATGTTGTCCCTAGTCTGTCTTTTATTTGCTACATACCTATAGAATCCCTTTCTGTTATCTTTCACATCCCTTGCCAGATTTAATTCTAGCTGGGTCTTAGCTTTCTGAACCTGGTCCCTAGCTCCCTGGGCAATGTCCCTGTATTCTTCCCAGGCACCTGTCCTTGCTTCCACCTTTTATAAGCCTCATTTTTCCCATTTAAGCTTCCTCAGCAGCTCCTTATTCATCCATGGAGATGTCCTGGTCTTCTCGCCCCATTTCCTTCTAGTCGAAAGGCAACACTCCTGAGCTTGTAGCAGGTGATTCTTGAATATCAACCAGCAGTCTTGGGCCTCCCTGCATTCTAGGGCTTTATCCCATGGAACCTTACTGAGCAAGTTCCTGAAGAGGCCAAAGCCTGCTCTCTTAAAGTCATAGAATCATAGAATAGTTAGGGTTAGAAAGGACCTTAAGGTCATATAGATCCAACTCCCCTGCCATGGGCAGGGACACCTCACACTAAACCATGCCACCCAAGGCTCTGTCCAACCCCACCTTGAACACTGCCAATGATGGAGCATTCACAACTTCCCTGGGCAACCCATTCCAGTGCCTCACCACCCTCACAGGAAAGAATTTCTTCCTCATATCCAGTCTAAACTTCCCCTGTTTCAGTTTGAACCCATTACCCCTTGTCCTATCACTACAGTCCCTAATGAAGAGTCCCTCCCCACCATTCTTAAAGGCCCCTTCAGATACTGGAAGGCTGCTATGAGGTCTCCATGCAGCCTTCTCTTCTCCAGGCTAAACAGCCCCAACTTTCTAAGCCTGTCTTCACACAGGAGGTGCTCCAGTCCCCTGCTCATCCTCGTGGCCCTCCTCTGGACTTGTTCCAACAGGTCCATGTCCTTTTTATGTTGAGGACACCAGAACTGCACACAGTACCCCAAGTGAGGTCTCACAAGAGCAGAGTAGAGGGGCAGGATGACCTCCCTCGACCTGCTGGTCATGCTCCTTTTGATGCAGCCCAGGATATGGTTGGCTTTCTGGGCTGCAAGCGCACTGCCAACTCATGTTCATTTTTTCATCGACCAACACCCCCAAGTCCTTCTCTGCAGGGCTGCTCTGAATTTCTTCCCTGCCCAACCTGGAGCTGTGCCTGGGATTGCTCCGACCCAGGTGTAGGCCCTTGCACTTGTCATGGTTAAACTTCATCAGGTTGGCATCAGCCCACCTCACAAGTGTGTCAAGGTCCCTCTGGACTGCATTCCTTCCCTCCAGCATATCAACCGAACCACACAGCTTGGTGTCATCGGTAAACTTGCTGAGGGCACACTCAATCCCACTGTCCATGTCACCAACAAAGATGTTCAACAACACTGGTCCCACCACCGATCCCTGAGGGACACCACTCGTTACTGGTCTCCAGCTGGACATTGAGCCATTTACCACAACTCTTTGTATGTGGCCATCCAGCCAGTTCTTTATCCATCAAGTGGTCCACGTATAAAACTGATGTCTCTCCAAATTAGAGACAAGGATGTCATGCAGGACAGTGTTGAATGCTTTCCACAAGTCCAGGTAGATGATGTCTACTGCTTTGTCCCTATCCATCAGTTCCATAGCCCCATCATAGAAGGCCACCAGATTGGTCAGGCAGGATTTCCCCTTACTGTAGCCATGCTGGCTGTCACCAAGCACCTTGTTGTTTTTCATGTGCCTTTGCATGCCTTCCAGGAGAATCTGCTCCAAGATTTTGACAGACACAGAGGTGAGGCTGACTGGTCTGTAGTTTCCCGGCTCATGCATTTTCCCCTTCTTGAAAATGGGTGTTATATTTCCATTTTTCCAGTCATCGGGAACTTCAGTTGACTGCCATGATTTTTCAAATATGATGGACAGTGGCTCAGCAACTTCATTTTCCAGCTCCTTCAGGACCCATGGATGGATTTCATCTGGTCCCATGGACTTGTGCATCTTCGGGTTCCTAAGATGGTCTCGAACCAGATCCTCTCCTACAGTGGGCCTAAGGTCTTCATTCTTACAGTCCCTGCGTCTGCCTTCCAAGACTTGGGTGGTGTGGTCAGAGCATTTCCCAGTGAAGACTGAGGCAAGGAAGTCATTAAGAACCTCAGCCTTCTCCAAATCCAGATTAGCCAGGTCTCCTGGCAGCTTCCGGTGAGGGCCCACTTTGTCCCTAGCCTGTCTTTTATTTGCTTTGTGCCTATAGAATCCTTTCTTTTTATCTTTAACATCCCTAGCCAAGTTTAATTCTAAGTAGGCCTTAGCTTTCCTAACGTGGTCCCTAGCTTCCCAAACAACATCCCTGTATTCTTCCCAGGCCTCCTGTCCTTGCTTCCACCTTTTATAAGCCCCTTTTTTTCCTTTGAATTTTCCTCAGCAGCTCCTTCTCCATCCAAGGAGGTCTCCTGGCCCTCCTGCAGCACTTCCTTCTACTAGGGATGTATCGCTCCTGAGCTTGCAGCAGGTGATCCTTGAATATCAACCAACAGTCTTGAGCCCTTCTGCCCTCTAAGGCTATATCCCTTACTGCGCATGTTCCTGAAGATGCCAAAGTCTGCTCTCTTGAAGTCCAGGGCAGTGAGCTTGCTGCACACTCTTCTCACTGTCCTGAGGATCTCGAATTTGACCATCTCATGATTGCTGTAATCGAGGCTGCCCTGAAGCGTCACATTTCCAACCAGCCCATCCCTGTTGGTGAGGACGAGGTCATGCATGGCGCCTCTCCTTGTCGGTTCCTCTATTACTGGGAGGAGGAGGTTGTCTTCTACACAATCGAGGAACCTCCTGGCTTGGTTGTGCCGGGCCATACCATCCCTCCAACAGATATCAGGGTGGTTGAAGTCCCCCATGAGAACAAGGGCCTGCGAGCATGTGGCTGGTTTTATCTGTCTATAGAGCACTTCATCCACCGAGTCCTCTTGGTGAGGCAGTCTGTAACAGATCCCCACAATAATGTCTCCCATTGCTGTTCTCCCTTTAACCCTGACCCACAAACTCTCTATCGACTGCTCACCTGTCCCCAGACATAGTTCCATGCTCTCCAGCCTATCCCTAACATAAACAGCAACTCCCCCTCCCTGCCTACTGTGCCTGTCTTTACTAAAGAGCTTGTAACCTTCCATTCCAACACACCAGTCATAGGAGCCATCCCACCATGTTTCTGTGATGCCTATGATATCATACCCCTTAGACGTGCAAACATCTCCAATTCCTCTTGTTTGTTCCCCATGCTACAGGCGTTTGTATAGAGGCATCTGAGCCAAGCTCCAATTGAAGCCGGCTTGTTGGCTGGAGCAGCTGGAATATCTCTACATTGCTCTGAACATTTACTATGGTTGCTGGCCAGTGAGTGGGTGTGCTGGGATGGAATGATGCCCCCCTCCCCCAACACATCTAGTTTAAAGCATCCTTGACCAGTCTGGCAAGCCTCCTCCCAAATCCACTCTTCCCTTTCTTTGTCAGACCAGCTCCACCAGCCCCCAGTAGACCTGGCCTACTAAATTGTGTCCCATGTTCAAGGTACCCAAACCCCTGACTACAGCACCACCCTTCTAACCATTTATTAACCTGGCCAGTTCTCCTAGCCTTTTTAAGGTCCTCCCCTGTATCCTGGAGAATTGAGAAGACAATCTGAGCTCCAGAGCCCCTAACCACCTCTCCCAGAGCTCTGTAGTCCTTCTTTATGTTCTCCAGGCTACTGCTGTCTATATCAGTAGCACCCACATGGGTCACTAGAAGTGGGTAATAGTCAGTGGGGCCGACTAGAGCAGGCAGCTTCTCTGCAGTATCCGTGATCCGAGACCCTGGTAGGCAGCATACCTCCCTTGAGACTGGGTCAGGCAGACAGATGGGTGCCTCTGTTCCTTTCAGAGTAGAGTCCCCTACTACTACGGCCTGACGCTTTTTCCTGGCAGCACCAGTAGTGATCTTCTTTACCAGTGCATCAGCCGGTTGTTCCTGGCGGGAGCGTGTTTCCTCATCAGCCCCCTGCAGGAGAGCAAAGCGGTTCTGGGTGGGGACAACAGATTTAGGAGGAAGCCCCTTGCTTTTAATTGTCCTCTTCCTCCTTTTTTGTTTTTTTTCTGTTACTGTTTCCCAGCTTCCTGTGTTAGTGGCCTCCTTTCCTGCATGAGCGACAGTAGACGCTTGAGGCCCCTGCACAGTCTGGTCCTGGAGCAAGCAGTGCTCCTTCCTCTCAGCTTCCCAGATACCTTTCAGCCTAGTAACAGCATTCCGCAGCTCAGCCACCTGCTGCAGGAGGACCTCCACCAGGGAGCACCGAGTGAGCTTGCTGCATGCCCTTCTCACTGCCCTGAGGATCTTGAACTCTACCACCACATGATCACTGCAGCCAAGGCTGCCTTGGAGTGTTACATTCCCCACCAGCCCCTCCCTCTTGGTGAGCACGAGGTCAAGCATCGCACCTCTCCTTGTTGTTTCCTCTGTTACTTGTTGGAGGTATTTGTCTTCCACACCATCGAGGAACCTCCTGGATTGCTTGTGCTGGGCTGTACTGTTCCTCCAACAGATATCAGGATGGTTGAACTCCCCCATGAGGACAAGGGCCTGCGAGCGTGAGGCTTCTTCTATCTGTCTATAGATTGTTTCATCCATGGCATCTTCCTTATTGTGTGGCCTGTAACAAGATCCCCACAGTCATGTCTCCTATCCCCCATCGCTGTTCTCCCTTTGACTCTGACCCACAAGCTCTCAGTTGGCCCATCACCCATCCCCAAACAGAGTTCCATACTCTCCAGTCTATCACTGACATAAATAGCTACTCCACCTCCCCATCTGCCTGGCCTGTCTTTCCTGAAGAGCTTATAACCTTCCATTCCAACACCCCAGTCATTGGAGCCATCCCTTCCATCTTTTCTGTTTGGAACTGTAGCAGTGTAGTTGAGGATGGAGCTGTTCTCAGGTGCTCTTGGGTTCTCTTGCAAGGCTTTTCCCCAGCGGTAATGTAAAGTGTTGAATGTTCATTCCTCTCTCTCTAGCTAGTGAGCACTATTTATAGCCTTAACTGAAGGAATGTTATGGTAAAACTCTGTAAAGCCAGAGTGAGTCTTGAAATCTTATTCTTCATCATAACAGAGGGAGAAGCAAAGAAAAGAGGAGCTGCCTTTTAGAAAATCACGTTTTGGGTCAGATGTTGGAAACATTTAGGCTCTTCCCTGAACCATTTTCCAGATACAAAAACTTCCAGAGGAGGGGGCTGGGGAGGGAAGTTACTTCTAGATACAACACGTCGTGAAGAGTATTCTCAGAGCTGAGAGTTGCTACCTAATGTTGCTGTTTCAGTATGTGCCACGGGCAAGGTCCTACACCTGGGTTGGGGCAATCCCAGGCACAGCTACAGGTTGGGCAGAGAGGAGATTCAGAGCAGCTCTGCGGAGAAGGTCTTGGGAGTTCTGGTTGATGAGATACTGAACATGAGCCAGCTTCAGTGTGTGCTCGCAGCTCAGAAATCAACCGTATCCTGGGCTGCATCAAAAGGAGCGTGACCAGCAGGTTGAAGGAGGTGATCCTACCCATCTACCCTGCTCTCGTGAGACCTCACTTTGAGCATGGTGTACAGTTTTTGTGTCCTTAACATAAAGAAGGACATGGAGCTGTTGGAGCAAGTCCAGAGGAGGCCATGAGGATGATCAGGGGCTGGAGCACCTCCCGTATGAAGACAGGCTGAGAAAGTTGGGGCTGTTCAGCCTGGAGAAGCTGCATGGAGACCTCATATCAGCCTTCCAGTATCTGAAGGGGGCCTACAAGGATGCTGGGGAGGGACTCTTCATTAGGGACTGTAGTGGTAGGGTAACAGGTTAAAATTTAAAAAGGGGAAGTTCAGATTAGATATAAGGAAGTTCTTCACTGTAAGAGTGGCGAGGCACAGGAATGGGTTACCTAAGGAAGTTGTGAATGCTTCATCCCTGGCGGTGTTCAAGGCTGGGTTGGACAGAGCCTTGGGTGACATGGTTAAATGTGAGGTGTCCCTGCCCATGGCAGGGGAGTTGGAACTAGATGATCTTAAGGTCCTTTCCAACCCTAACTATTCTAGGATTCTATGTGGCCAAGCAGGGAGAAAATCTTTTGTCTTTTTAATTCTAGTATTTTTCCCCCCACAGGTATAGCCTTTACAGACCTCCCTGTAAGTACACCTCTCTTCAGTATTTTAACTACGGATGCAAAGAAAAGGGAGGGGGAAGAGTGTTTGTGTGATTGTTTGATGCCCTGTTAAAGAAAGCAATGTTAAAGAGTTACTGAATTATGTGGATGCTCTTTTTTCTGACTTTTTAATCCTGTGCCTGGGTTTGTGGGCTAATCACATGCCTCCTCTCATCCCTCACCACCCCTAGAGGGTGAGGCATCCTCTGGAGGTGGTGAGGGATCCTTTTCCTGTAATTAAAGCAAGGATTCAAATTTCATTACAGGTCAATGTTTTCCCAATGCAGCTTTGACTCTGGGGAGTGTGTGTGCAAAGCTATTGAGTAGCCTCTCATATGTCCCATCATCAGGCTGGCTTTAGCATGCCTGCTCATCACACAAGTTTTTGACAAGCCTTCTCCCACGATGAGTAACCAGCTCATGGAATTGCTGGAGGAATGTATTTTGTATCCATGTAGGGCTGATAGTTACTCCTCTGATTCGTCAGCTGAGTTACACCAGGCAATAGCATCTAGTTGGAACGCAGCAAAGCACGACTTTCACAGTGAGTCATGAGCAAAACCATGGTTGCTCTTTTTCAGACTCCAGTGTTCTTGGACAAGGAATAGATTTTTAGGAAAAGAAGATAAAGACAGGTCAGGCATACACCAATACATCCACTGTACCCACTTCCCTCATACGCAGAACTTCTTGTCCCTGAGATTGCACTCCTGTCTTTGTACTTAATAACCCCAAGTGAATTTCCTCTGAGGAATTTCTCGGTTTCCGTAACTTATTTAGGCCTTCAAAGTGCTGATTTTCTTGGCTGACTTCTGTACTGTGTGGAAGAAAGCTTGCTCTGCCTGGCACCTCTTGCTAAAAAACGTATTTTGTTCCTCTAATTTTTGTGTTGTGAGAAATAATGCCTAGCCCTCCCTGGTTGCCTTCCCAATGGGATTTATGGCTTTACCGATCTCTCCTATATCCCAGCCAGTGTCTGTGCTGAAAGATGTTCCAGTTATTTAATATGCCTTTTCACATCAGCTGTCAATACAGCTTTTTCCACGGTTCCTGGGCTCACTGAACTTGGTTGCAGTGTGTTCAAAGCCAGAAACCCTCTTTCTGTGGGTTGTTTCATAGCAGTTTATTCACTTGATCTAAGTACAGTTTTTTAAAAAATGAAAGATGAATTTTTTACCTGTCCACACCTTTTGGAGCGAGTTGTTTTGACAGCCTTGCTTCATAGCAAGAACATTCTTCTGTGCTATTACCCCTTAGTTCTAGGTGCTCTTTGGTTTCTCTCTGGACTTGAATTACATTAGGAGTCACAGTTTTACCATATTACTTCTAATTTTTTCACCACTTTTTCTCATTTGGCTAGACTACTTCTCTTTCTGAGATGAGAGCACTCTTCATGTTGGGGTAGAAGGGTAATTACTATTTAGGCTCTTATCAATAAAAAGTAGCTATCCAACACCCATACCATTGCTCTGTCATTCACAGCAGAAGTGTGGCCATAGAGCTTTCCAGTGTGGATTTGGCAGGGGAAGGTGTAAAGAGCTTGTCAGAAGCATCTGCCTGGTTAGTGGGCTCTGGGGTGATGTTTCCCTGCATCTGGCAGGGTGGTGGAGATATGTTTGGTTTCTAAAAGTTGCTAACCAGAGAGGACACATCCTGCATGTGAAAAATGGAATTTTAACTTGGAGGTCATTTGAGAGCAGTTGGGGGTGGGCAGCTTCCCATCAAAGATGAGCGCACCCCAAAATGGTTGAAAAATATGTGATATGTTGTAACTTGGGGTTTTTTTACTTCTAACTTCCAGGTATTTTGGGTGTCTGATTCCTGGCTTTGGATGTCCTTGGGTTCATAATACTAAAAAGCTAAGTTAATAAAGAAGTTGAACTTATGGACTGTGGAAAAGATCTGATCCCTCATTACAGATATTTCCTTGTCAGTGAGGTTTGAAAGAGGAGAGACTGACTTTAAACATGCTGTTTTCCTCTGGTAGCTCTTCCTGTGTCATGCTGTTATTTTCTTTGCACACCTCTAACCCAGTGACTTCCTTGGTGTGAGAATAGGAAAGGAGGAGGTGTGCTGAGTCAGCAACAATGTGGTCATCCTCATTTCCAGCCTCTATTTATAGATTCATGTTTTTTCCTTTGGTTTTTGAGATTTGATCATTTCAAAGGTAGAGGAGGTTGGTCAAGACCTTATCCAGTTGAGGTTTGAATACCTCAGAGGACAGAAGTGCTTCTGTCTCTTTGGAAACCTGTTCCAGTTCTTAATTATCCTTACAAGGAAGAATTTTTTCCTTATGTCCCATCAAAATTTCCCTGGCTGCAGCTTGTGCCCATTGTCCTTTCACTGAACATCCTTGAGAAAAATCTGTCTCCATCTTTTTTTATCACTTTGTTTTTGGGAGTGGAAGACTTGCAGTTAGATTTTTCCCTTTTGCCTTCTTTTCTCCAGGGTGATTCCCTCAGCCTCTCCTTATGTGCTGTGTACTCCAACCCTCTGACCCTTATAGCAGAACCCTGCTGGGCCCCATTTGTGAATTTTTCTTGTCCTGGGGAGGTGGATGTGGAGGTGGGGAACCAAGTATGGTACTGCAGATGTAGCCATGCCAGAAAAAGCAGAGAGAAGTAATCGCTTCTCCCAGCATGCTGGCTCCATTTTTACCAATGGGATTAGGATTCTGCTGAGTTCCACCTCATAACAGTCTTAATACCTTTAGTAAAAAGTAAAATCCACAGCAAGGTCTCAAGGGGCAATCAGTGATGTTGCCAGTGTCTCAGGTCTCTGCAATAGTGAAAAATGAGTTGAATAAGTGTTCCAGGTAACTGCAGGGAAGCCCATGCCCCTCGCTATAGAGGAGGAGAGAACTTAGGCTTTCTTTAGGATGACCGTCTACCCCACAGTAGTAGATCTTGCTGATTTGATCTAGAGAGGTCTGCCCCTCTGCTGATCTAATCTGACGTGGGTTCCACCATGATCAAGACAAGGCAACCAGGCACCTTCCAGACTCAAATTCCACCTTGGGCATCTGTGTGTCTTGCCCAGTGTCTGGTTTCTGGCTGGGTCCAGTGTGTCAGAGCAAAGTGAGAAAACCCAACACCAAACAGTGAGTAAGCAGCATGGGAAAGATTTCTCCCTGAACCCTGCAAGCTGTACCAGATGCTCTTAAGCAGAGAATTAGTGAAGTCTGTGTTGCAAAAAAAATGTAATTTGTGCTGCAGAAAAGTTACGTGACAGTGAATGGAACATGTTCTTAGAAAATGTGATCCAGAGTGATGAGAATCGGGCACCCCTGTACCTTTTCCAGTGCCATTTCTTGTTTCCCCATGTTTAAGTGGCTCAGGGATTCAATTCATATCTATAAGCTTATTCTTAAAAGAACCTGAATTCAGAGAACCAGGTAGACTTTGACCACCTATTTTCAATTAGGTCATCTTTGGAAGCAGAATTATTGGCTGAATTTTAGAGGTATTTTCACAGTGGTAGCCTTTTTCTTTTCCCTATGTTCTGGTGGTGGGTGAAAGCTTCCATTTGGATCCATAGGCTTGTTCTTAAAATGAAATTAGTCTATCAGCAGTGGATTTTCCTGTGTGGATGACTTGCTGTCTTGGGACCATTAAAGAGTTAACCTCAGAGCTCTACTACCAGCTGTTCCCTTAGAATCATAGAATAGTTAGGGTTGGAAGGGACCTTAAGATCATCTAGTTCCAACCCCCGTGCCATGGGCAGGGACACCTCACATTTAACCATGTCACCCAAGGCTCTGTCCAACCCAGCCTTGAACACCGCCAGGGATGGAGCATTCACAACTTCCCTGGGTAACCCATTCCTGTGCCTTGCCACTCTTACAGTGAAGAACTTCTTATATCTAATCTGAACTTCCCCTTTTTAAATTTTAACCTGTTACCCCTTGTCCTACCACTACAGACCCTAATGAAGAGTCCCTCCCCAGCATCCTTATAAAATATTCAGAGAGCAGCTGCCAAGGAATAAGAGAAATCAGTCAAAAAAAGTGGAGGACACATAGATCTGTTGATTGACATGATACCCCTTTCATTTTTATTGTTGTTGTTATTAGCTGCTGGCTCTTGAACTCTGGTAGAAATTGCTTAGAAAACTAAGCCAGGAAGTGGACAGGCTATGGGCAGCAGCCATGGCATCAGTCAATGACTGCTGGGAGATTGAACCCATGGCTCTAGTTTTATGCAGTAGTTTTCAATAACTGTGCAATAAGTCGTGGTGTTCCTTGAGAGGTCCCTAAAGGGCTATTGCCCCTCCCTATTCCAGTACATTGTTCAATGTAAAGAGCAGCTCTTCTGTCTTACCAAACCGTGTAACTGGAACTAGGAACAGAAATCTTTGTTTAATAGATGTTTCTTTTTCTTCTTTCCTAGTCAAATCTTTACCCTACGGTGGGTCTTCAGACTCCAGGAGAGATAGTTGATGCCAACTTTGGGCAGCAGCCATTTGTGTTCGACATTGAGGACTACATGAGGGAGTGGCGAGCAAAGATTCAGGGCACCATTAAGCAGTTTCCCATAGGAGCCAGACTAGGCGAGTGGCAAGCCATGCTGCAGAAGTAAGTCACTGTTCTGATGTTCAGCTTCCTCTGTTCTGTTAGGCCATAAATACTTTTTTAATGCTAATTTATGCATTCTTATGGCAAAAACTGCCAGGTAGTGCATTTTGCTCAAATTGTTTTACCCTCTGTTTTGTTGTTTGATAGTCTTTCCTATGTAGATCACTGCTGTTTCAAATGTAAAAGATATGGAAGAAGTTTTCAGCCAAAGACTGCGTGAAAGCTTGTAGGAACTTTGAGGTGAAGCACTGGGGGAAGGGGAGGGTGAAGGAGACCATAAAAACCCTTAACGTATCAGAAAAGCCAGTATGTAAGTCAGCTGAATTCAGAAATGAAAGAGCAAGAAATAGCCTAAACCAAAGGCTTCCAAACCCAACTTAACTGAAAACACAGTTATAGCACTTTGTAAATGTATGAATATTGAATGCATTTCCAATGGCAAAAAGGATTGAGTGGAGCTTGATAAGAACAATTGACAAGAGTTGTCAGAGGTCAAGAGTATCTTCTGCCTGAAGAAAGAGCTGACTAAGGCTTCACAGCTTGGAAACAGGTAATTGAGGAAGATGGACTGTAGTTGTCTGTCATCAGTCATTCACACCATGAAGAGCATGGCTAGGAAGTAATTATTCACTGTTTCACAAACCACAAAAATTACAGAAAAAGCACATTCTCACTTAAAAACAAAATTATTTTTTTGAGGCAGCGGCCTCAAGCTGTGCCAGGGGAGGTTTAGACTAGAGATTAGGAACAATTCCTTCCCCCAAAAAGGGTGTTCAGGCATTGAAACAGGCTGCCCAGGGCAGTGGTGGAGTCACTGTCCCTGGAAGTGTTCACTAACTATGTAGATGAGGCCCTCAGTGACATCGGTTAGTAGTGGCCTTGGCAGTGCTGGGGTAAATGTTGGACTCAGTGATCTTAAAGGTATTTTCCAACCTAAATGATTCTATGATTTTAAGTGAAGTTAACCAGATGGCACATTTAGAAAGAATGAAGGAGGTTTTTTTCACGCTCTCTGACATAAGGTGCCATGAAAACAGCATGGATCCAAAAAGTGACGGAACAAGTTATTAGAAAGAAAAATCTATCAGAACTATGGTGGAGTGAGGTTCCACCACCAGGATAGGAGCTGTCTGACTGATCATTGGAAGCTGGAAGGGTTATAGGGAAAAGTATATTTCATGTGTGCCTTGTTCCTTTATTTTGTCCTAGGCATTTGCTTTTGCCAGTTAGGAGGTCCAAGTACTGGGCAACAGGGTGTTTGGTCTGACCCAGCATGGATGAGATGTAACAACTGGCATTGACTTTAACATTCTTTTTCATTCTGATGTACTATACCATTGACTCAGTGGGGGCATTCCGTTCTCTGCAACGCATCTTGCCCGGCTTTGGAAAGACAAGATCTGCTTTTGGAAAGCAGCCAAAGAGAAGGAAGGGGTTAATTGATATTTAAATGGAAATACTTGTTTCCCAGTGCTCAAAAAGTGACTTTTTCAGAATAAAGTGCATCCCCTGCATCTTCGAACATGAAAGGACCTGCAGTGGGTGAGAGCACTGGTCTGTCAAGCTTAGTTTTATGAGTATGTTAGTAGCACAGGTTCCTGCAGCACTAGTGTTTTTTCCTTTCCCTGGTAAAAATGACTGGTTTTGCCACTCCATTGTTGAACTGAATGTTCAGCCATGTTGGACCTTTCCTTTTATCACATGGTAACGCACTTTCTGTGGGAGGGTTTGCTGAAAGACTGTGAAACATCTTTGGACAACCAGGTGGATTGCAAAAGTATCTCTTCTCAAAGTATCTCTTCTTTGCCTGCTTCCAGACTCCCTCCCAAAATATCACCAAATGAGGGAGCCGTGACTTCCCTTTACAAAAGCTACTGATTCTTCTGCAGTAGGACATGTTTATCCCTTGTATTTGTTCCTTGTGTTCTCTAGAATTGTTCCAAATGATATGCATGGTGGAGGTGTCAGGGTCACTGCTTTGGAATTCTTCATATCTCCTTTGGACACTTCTTTTTAAGAATCAGCATTGTGTTTCTATCTTCCTCCTCTCTGTGGGCAGGTTTCAGTCAGGGATTATACCTCACGTTAGTAGTCCATCTATTTCAGGTTGGAGCTCCAAGCTCTTGGGATGATGTTTTCTTGTCCTGTGGCTTCTTTCAGATTCATAGTATCTTATTTAATCTCTAACCTTGCAGTTAAGCATTTCCTTCTCTTCAAAGACTCTCCTCCCTGACAGATCCTGAGAGGTGCAGACTTAAAGAGGCTGTCACTGGGAAGGTTTGCTGTTGGGAGTGCCTGCCTGCAGAGCAAGAATTAGCCTGGCAGAATTTTTCATCTGTGTTGCACTCCTGGATATCCTGTCACTGGAGAGGCTGATCTGGCAAGGTTTTCAAGGGCTTGGAATCCTGAAAGGAACTCATGTGGATAACTTGTTGTCTTTGTGTGTTGTTACACTCTTAAGGATCTCTAATCTTTTTAGCTTTTGCCATGAAGAACCTGAGTAGGAGTATCAGAGACGTGAGATCAGCTGGTGTGGTTGATTATGGGAGGGGGGAAATGCTGTAGGTCCTTATTTCTGATAAAGTGGGAGGACTTGGCATTGTTAATTTGAGAGTCTAAGTGGTACCATGCAGAAAGAGAGCTTTATGTGTGGGAGAAGCATGCAGTCGAGTTCTATTTTGAAGAGGAAAAGCCAGATATGGTACAAGCCTCTCTACCACCAACCACCATGACTGCTCCAGGTGAGAGAAGCCCTCTGAGATGCAGCACAGAGATAGCTGCTCCCATGATTTGAGCACTTCTGCTGTCTACAAGTCTTAACCATGGCTCCCAAGTGGTAAAAGCACTCATTTGGAGAACCTGGGATTCAGAAAGTTGTTTTTTTTATTGTCTGCATGAACATGTCACATAGGTCACAGTGCAGTGTGATAATGTTTCCCCATAACTTCAGGAGAAGTACTTTTGGATGCAGACATGCTTCTGGCTGTTTGAGAGTGTGCAGCACGGCTGTAGGAAGTAGCTGAGATAGAACTGATAAGTCATTGCTGAAAATGAACCTGTCATAGTGACCAGCATGTAATACTGCTGTGTACCCAGCAGGGACCCTTTCTGTGGGGCAGAAGTGGCATAGGGAGGAGCTCAGGTTTTGTGCAGCATTTAAATCTTTGCAGCCTCTCACTCTGGCTACTGAATTACACTGGAGCAAGAGTTGCCTTTTCCCCTCTGTTCTTGCCAGCCTGGATCAGTGTTGAGTGTTTCAACCTGGCTGAGCCAGGGTGACCTGGCTACTGTGCTTGACAGCTAGAGGGGTGTGCTTGGATCTGCTTGTCTCTGCCATGCCAAGGGTAAAGGGCATGTCTTGGACCAACCCTGGTCAGAAGCACTTGCTTTTAAAGCAAGTTTTAAAAATTGCACACGTGCTTACAATGTTATGCCTGAAAATGATTGCTGACTCATAAAATACTACTTTCTTGTACTGAGAGTAGCCAAGTTGAACATGGGGTTTGAGCTGTGACTTAGTTCAATACCAGCTTCATCATGAGAAGCCTATTTTGAGATTCATCACTAGAAGCTTTGAAATCCTGTGCTGGCTTTTTAGGTTTTGTTAAAATCTGGTGAGCATTAACATTTAACCACTATATCCTGGGAATCAGAAGTGCTTTAGAAATGCTCTGTTCAGAAGGATGCTTTGTGGTGTTTGTTTTGTGACAGTGATGCTGCCTCCTCCTCCCCCCCCCCAACATTTTTGAAAATACAACTTCAAAATGTGTTAATGTTTGTAAAATCAGTGCTGATGGTCTACTTGTTGTAAGTCAGCAGATAAAACTAGCTGTGAATGTGTAAAATTCATAAGAAGGTTCAACTACCAGAGATATAATTGCTGACAAAATAAGCGGTGGAAGAAATTCAGGACCAGAATGTTTTATTTTTGAGATCTACTTTGAAACCATGAGCCTCTCTGAGGTTCAGATGTGATGTCTCTATAGGATGTCACTGGATGCAGTACTAAGCCCTTACAAGTGACCCTGGACAGCAGGCATGAAATAAATAGCATGTATGAACTGGGAGTCTTTAATTTTTTATTATTCTCCTCCAGCCTCTGTAAGGTGAATTTAGAGCCTTCCTCCTGTTTGCTGAGGACCAGGTGCTTATCTTGTAAATTTACACTCTCTGAACCCTGGTTATGTCCTAAGCAAGATGAGTTTGGTTATTGCAATTGCAATTTCTGTTGCGTTGATTTTTTTTGGGGGGGGGGGGGTTGTTTGGTTGTTTTTTTTGTTTTTTTTTCTGTCTTCAGTGGATTATCGTGTTTTACCAGTGTCTTCATATGTTTGTATTTTCCTGTTTTCTAGTATGGTTTCATCATATTTGGTTCATCATGGGTACTGTTCAACAGCAACTGCCTTTGCCAGAGTCACAGACACCACAATCCAGGAAGAACAAAACTCAATAAAGAATAGACAAAGTAAGTCTCTTGGCTAGTCACTCCCAAAGCCTGGCACGCTGGCCATGTGTAACCTTGAGGACTCTGCAGAGGAATGGAGTGCTGTGAAAGTAGAAAAGTTACTCCATGACAGTACAGAGCTGTTCAGAGCACACTGCTGACTCATTTTTGCTGCCTGTGGGTCAGCAGAGCTTGGGGACCACTGCTGGGAGCACTTTTCCCATCATCAATGTGTCTCCTTGTCTTGGGTTTGGCTGTAACAGTTATTTTTCTCCTTCCTAGTAGCTGGTGCAGTGCTGTGTTTTGGCTTTAGTCTGATAACACACCGATGGTTTTAGTTGTTGCTAAGTAATGTTTACTCTGATCAAGGACTTTCTGAGTCTCATGCTCTGCCAGGGAGGAGGGGCATGGGAAGCCAGGAGGAAGCAGAGACAGGACACCTGACTGAAACTAACCAAAGGGGTATTCCATACCACAGCACGTCATGTCCAGTATAGAAAATGGGGGGAGTTACTCAGAAGGCCCACATCGCTGTTCAGGTCAGGCTGGGTATCGATCGGCAGGTGGTGAGCAATCATATTCTCTCCCCTTATTATTTCCCTTAACATTGTTATTTTTGGTGGTAGCAGTAGTGGTTTTGTATTATACCTTAGTTACTGGACTGTTCTTATCTCAACCTGTGGGAGTTACATTCTTTTCATTTTCCTCCCCATCCCTCTAGAAGCGGGAGGGGGAAGAATTGGGGGAGTGAGTGAGTGGCTGTGTGGTTCTGAGTTACCAGCTGTGCTTAAACCATGACAGCCCTCCACCCTCTGCCCTCTTTGACTGAGGAACTGCCCTATTCTTTCCTTTGCCTGTCTGCTCTGAGCACTGACCTGCATGCCTGTCAGTGTTGAGTGCAAAGTTTTCTGATCAACTTGGTTAATTTTCCTCAGTCTTGTTGAAAATGAATAGCTGAAGTTAAGATGACTCTCAGCTTTGAGTCCAGCAGTTTCACACATCAGACTAAACATAGTATCTAAGGTGCTTTCTTGAAGGTAGTGCTAAATCAGTGGATAATAAAATGGTTACCTTGGACTTTGTCTGAACTGAGGTCACTGTGCACCAGAGATTCCTTTGGGTTTGGGTTATTAGCATTTTGGGTTATTAGTTTCATTAGCCTGCTCATAGAGACCCAGACATATCAATCTGTTTTTACTGCAGCTTCCAGAGTTAATGAACTTTCCAGTCCCTTCATACATTTTGCTTTCATGCAAGTTCTTTGCATATTGAAGGTTTTGCAAACTTGCAGCCAATGTGTTTAGCTTGCACTAGGTAAATGATGTGCATTCGCTGTCTGGTTTGATTACTGATGTTTCCTCCAGAGTGGCTTATCTCTTAGCTGGGGAGGCTGTAAGGGCTTTTGGTTCCTGCAGAGTAAGGCTTGTGGCTGTTGACTACAGGCTGCATCAGACTCTCTAGTTTCCATTCCTTTTGTGAACTGTTCCTGATGTGACTGCTACACATAGGGAGGATCGTGCCCCTTTGCAGCTCACTCTCCATACATTACATGTGCTTAGCCAGCATTCAGGTTCATCAGGGGACTCTGTTTAGTACCCACAATAACTTGTAGCTGCTGGCCGGTAGTGATGATGGACTTTATGCTTTCGAAGTCATGCATTGTGCAACCCTGATCCCAGTCAGTGTTTCGCTGGTGTGGGTTTTGGTGGTAAAGCCTTCCAGAGGCAGATGAGACAGTGCAGTCTCGTTTGTCTGAAGACAGGTGATGAGACAGATGGAGGAGCTCTGAAGCTGGGTCTCAAATAAAAGGTGTGAGGAATACACAGATGGGAAAACAAAGAGAGGGGGAAATAGAAAACTAATGACATCTGTGAGAGTTGCCAAACAAGGCAAAGAGAGCTGTCAAAAGCAGTGAGACGTGAAACAGAGAGTGAGATAAAGGAGTGTAATGCACATTGATGTGAGAGCTACCTCTTTGGTTTTAGCTTTCAGCTACGTTGACAAGCAGATAGACACTGAGACGTGGGAGCCAAAACAAGTCATTGCACATTGTTACTGGGGGTTGCTAATGAGGATTTCTAGGCTGGGCTTTCAACTGCTCATGACTTGCAAAAGTCATGGCTTGCTGTCATTAGAGCAGGTGATCCAAAATCTTCTTTCTGTTGTTTGTAAGGAGTCCTGGAAAAACAGAGAAGGAAGTGCAATGCATTTGTAGTTTTAAGGACGCTTGTTGAAAAAAAGTGTGAACCTCAGTAGATCAGCAGCTTTGCTGAGTGTTCAGGGGTGGGATCTCAAGTTAGGTCTTGCACTTGTGTCTTCAGACACATGCGGGCCATGAACACCCAAGATCATCGATGGCTTCTGCCTTGTATCTTTGCACCTCCTAGAAGCATACAACTCATTGGGCTGTTTCTAGCTTAGTCAGTAGCTGATTCTTGGAGCCGGCTTACAGGTGCCACATTCTTATTGCAGGCCAAGCTCAGGTTACTTCAGTGCATTGAGGTGGGACTTACAGGAGCCTGGTTTTGTTGGTATAACTACTTGTCGTGGTTTAAGTCCAGTCAACCACGAAGTTTTCTCACTCACTCCCCTTTCTTTCTTCCCCCAGTCCCCGGGGGGATGGGGAGGAGAATCGAAAGAATGCAACTCCCGCAGGTTGAAATAAGAACAGTTTAGTAACTAAGGTATAACACAAATCACTACTGCTACCACCAGTAATAATACAAGAGAAATACAAGGAAAGAGAATACAGCTGCTCACCAAGCCCGACCCAGCCAGTGCACCTCCCAGCAGCGAACCTCCCCAGTGCACCACCACACCCTTCTGGGTCTCTGCCCTCCAGTTTTACATCCTGGGCATGATGTGCTGTGGTATGGAATAACCTCTTTGGGTCAGGTGCCCCGTCTCTGCTTCCTCCCAGCTTCCTCTCCTCCCTGGCACAGCATGAGACTCAGAAAGTCCTTGGTCAGACCAAAACATTACCAAGCAGTAACTGAAAACACTGGTGTTATCCACACAGTTCCCAGGCCCAAAATCAAAAACACAGTGCTGCACCAGCTACCAAGAAGGTGAAAAATGACTGCTGCTGCTGAACCCATGATGCTACTTCTACTTAGAGGTAGTGATATTGGGGAAACAGCACTGGGCTGTGGTTTAAGCCTGCAGGCCCTCTAAGAATACTCTGCTTGTCTGATGCTCTTCCAAGTGTGAACCAGCCAGAGGATGTAACATGGGGGTGACCCGGGGTCTTCACAGTATCACAGAACCATTAGCATTGGAAGGGACCTCTGGGGATCATCCAGTCCAACCCCCTGCCAAGGCAGGGCCACCTAGAGCAGGTCACACAGGAACCAGGTGGGTTTTGAATGTCTCCAGAGAGGGAGATTCCACAACTGTCGTGGTTTAAGCTGTAAATTTCATTTCTCCCTCCTTTCCCCCCCCCACTCCAATGGGGGGGAAATGGGGAGAAGAACCGAAGAAAATGTAACTCCCACGGGTTGAGATAAGAACAGTCCAGTAACTGAGATAAAATACAAATCACTACTGCCATCACCAATAACAATAATAATGACAAAGTAAATACAAAGGGAGAGGATACAACCGTTTCGCCGCCCCTGACCCAGCCGAGAGACCGTGCGGGAAACCCCAGCGAGAGCCCGCCCCAAACCACACACTTCCCGGTACCTCCCCCCCCATATTCCACATCCTGGGCATGACGTGCTGTGGCATGGAATAACCTCATTGGTCAGCCCAGGTCAGGCGCCCTGTCTCTGCCTCCTCCCAGTTCCCCCTCCTCCCTGGCATAGCATGAGACTTGGAAAAAAAAAAAAAGCCGAACCCATGACAACAACCCCCCTGGGCAGCCTGTTCCAGTGCTTTGCCACCCTCAACAGAAAGTTCTTCCTCATGTTGTGTGTTAGTTTATGGCCATTACTCCTCATCCTGTCTTTGGGCACCACTGAAAAGAGTTGGCACCATCCTTCTGGCACCTGCCTTTGAGGTATTGATCTGCATTGATGAGATCCCCTCTGTCTACTCTTCTATAGACTAAACAGCCCCAGCTCCCGCAGTCTCTCCTCATAAGAGAGATGCTCCAGACCCCTTATCATCCTTGTGGCCTCCACTGGACCCTCTCCAGTACCTCCTTGTCTTTCTTGTACTGAGGAGCCCAGAACTGGACACAGTTCTCCAAATGTGACCTCACCAGGGTCAAGTAGAGGGGGAGCATCACCTCCCTCGACTGCTGGCCACGCTCCTCCTGATGCACCCCAGGATAGTTTTGGCCTTCCTGGCTCAAGGGCACACTGCTGGCTCATAGTCAACTTATCATCTAACAATACTCCCAGGTCCTTCTGAGCTGAACTGCTCTCTAGTAGGTCAGCCCCCAACCTGTGCTGGTACTTGGGATTCTTCCTCCCCAGGTGCAGTACCCTACACTTGCCCTTTTTGAACCTTATTAGGTTTCTCTCTGCCCAGTTCTCCAGCCTATCAAGGTCTCGCTGAATGGCTGCACAGCTTCAGGTGTATCAGCCACTCCCCCAGCTTCATATCATCAGCAAACTTGCTGAACAAGTTGAATAAGACTGGACCCAATATTGATCCCTGGGGAACACCACTGACTACAGGCCTCCAACGGGATTCTACTCCACTGATCACAGCCCTCTGAGCTCTTCCATTCAATCAGTTCTCAATCCACCTTGCTGTCCATTCACCTAACCCACATTTCCTAAGCTTACCTACCAGGATGTTATGTGAGACAGTGTTAAAGGCCCTGCTGAAGTTGAGGTCAATAACATCCACTGCTCTCCCCTCATCAACCTATCCTGCCATGTCATCATAGAAGGCTATCAGATTGGTCAAGCAAGATTTACCCTTGGTGAATCCAGGCTGACTACTCCTGAAGACCACCTTCTTTTCTACATGCTTGGTGATGACCTCTGAAATTGTTGTGTCCTGCTTTCTTTTCCACGGCTACATAGCTCTGGGACTAAAGGACAGAAGTCCCGGAGCACCTCACCCCAGTGCACCTACTTCATCCTTCAGATCCTTCTGCTCTTGGTGTTTCTGAGCTACTAACTGATTCTATCAGGCTTTTCCTCACCCTAATCCATAATAAACAAGATGTGGTCCCCAGTTCTTCCTAGCCCATGTGCAAGGTGGTAGTGGGGAGCCGTTTAGCATATGTGAGACAACTCCTCTGGCCATTTTTGTTGGCCAGTCCTGTGTGTCAATGGATCTCCTTTTGCTTTCAGGAATACAGAAGCTAGTGTTAGCAGGCAGAGTGGGAGAGGCTATAGAAGCCACCCAGCAGCTCTATCCTGGCCTCCTAGAACATAACCCCAACCTGCTCTTCATGTTAAAGTAAGTATGAATAGCTTTATACTCCATAATGTTGAAATGTGTAGATGGAGAGAAGAAAGAGGCTGTCCAGCCATCCAGTCTGGCTGCACACCTTTGTCTGAATTTAAACTGTTTGAGATCCCTTCAAGAGCAGGTGGGAGAGGACGGAGGTTCAGTCCTTTGCACGGTCCTTGTAGCAATGTAGACCTGGCCCTATTGTTGCTGCTCAGACCTGGTATGTCTTTGCCTTGTGAGGTCAGGCCAGAGGTAGGTGAAATTTTAGCTCTGTGAAGGAGTTTCTGCTCCTTCACAGATAGCATTTAGTTGTCTTGTGGAGATTTTGAAACACTGGAGCATGTGGTAGTCACTGTGAAGGTTCCTAGAAAGGCAGGAGTATAGAAAAGGCTGTCTGGGGAAGAATTTAAAAGGAAAAAGCTTATGAGTCCCAGTTTTTCCAGCCATACAGAGTGGCTCTCCCCAGCCTTCTGAGACATATAAGGACAATTCCCAGTAAAGCTAAATGAGGAGCTGTCCTCCCTGTGGATATTGCATTTTTTACCCTTACTTCTCTGTTTTCTATTAGCCACCAGTATTTCCAGGCTGATGGAGTAGTGGGGGAACTATGATGTTTGGCACATTTAGTATCTTCTACCTGGGGGGGGGAACCAAAAAAAAAAAAAAATTGAATTTTGGAGTACCTGCTAGAGGTGGTGAAGATGAAAGCATGCTGTAAAGGAGCAGTTTATTCTTACCGCAATGGAAATAAGCTTGCTTTTTGGGAATGTCTCAACATTCATTAACTTCGAAGTTGCAGTTTCTGAACTCCTTCCTCCTATAGCATTATCAGAGCACTTGCAATACATGGGTACCAGGAGTCTGGAATGCTTTTTTGAAAGCCAAGAAGTTTAACTCCTATGCAGTTTCCAGAAGTTCTCCACTCGGTAACTGAGGAAGCCTTGGTGCAGAGCATCCTGACTGTCATGCAGCCTCTTCTCCTTCTTCACTCCTGTGCAACCAGGTGTCGGCAGTTTGTGGAGATGGTGATCGGGACAGACAGTGAAGTCCGTTGTTTCAGTGTCTGCAGCCCCAGATCCCAGGACAATTACCCCAGGTCCCCCAGCTTAAGTCCTAGACATGGATCAAGCAACTCCCATGTTCATAGTACCGGTAAGTGTGTTTTCTGTGTCTTGTACTGAGAAGAGCAAATGTCAAAGGTGGACATGGTTGCATGTTACCTTACCTGCTACTTTCTGTGCATTATTCTATGAATTCTCCTTTCCTTTCTGATAACCAGCTGAGAGGACATACTGTGATCATGGGTGTGTCTACACTGTTGCAGAATTATATGCAGGTTGTTTTCACAAAAAAGAAGCTTTTGAAGGTGGCCTTCTAATGCAGCCACTAGTGACTCAGTGTTCCACTGACAGCTGTACAAGGAAGTCTGGAAAACAAAGCATGTTCCTGGGCCTCAGAGTCTGCAAAAGAATTACTTTCCAGTAAGAACTGAGCAGAAGATGCTCTGTTCTGGCCAACTGAGCGAAAGGTTAGGGGGATGCCTTGCTTTAGAGTATCTCCCGCCCCTGTGGACTTCGCTCTTGCAAGACATAAGCAAAGACTCAAAGTGGTTTGGGTTGGAAAAGACCTTAAGATCATGCAGTTCCAACCCCCTGCCATGGGCAGGGATGCCTCACCCGAGACCATGTTGTCCAATCTGGCCTTGAACACTGCCAGGGATGGAGCATTCACCACTACTTTGGGCAACCTGTTCCAGTGCCTCACCACCTTCACAGTAAAGAACTTCTTCCTTATATCTAACCTAAACTTCCCCTGTTTAAGTTTGAACCCGTTACCCCTTGTCCTATCACTACAGTCCCTGATAAAGAGTCCCTCCCCACATCCTTGTTAGGCCCCTTCAGATACTGGAAGGCTGCTATGAGGTCTCCACGCAGCCTTCTCTTCTCCAGGCTAAACAGCCCCAACTTTCTCAGCTTGCCTTCATAGGGGAGGTGCTCCAGCCCCCTGATCATCTTCATGGCCCTCCTCTGGGCATGCTCCAACAGCTCCATGTCCTTATTTTGAGGACACCAAAAGTGCACACAGTGCTTCAAGTGGGATCTCAAGAGAGCAGAGCAGAGGAGCAAGATCACTTCCTTTGACCTGCTGGTCATGCTTCTTTTGATGCAGCCCAGGACACGGTTGGTTTCTGGGCTGCAAGCACACAGTGAAGCAGATCGTGTTCAGTTTCTCATTGACCAGCACCCCCATGTCCTTCTCTGCAGGGCTGCTCTGAATCTCTTCTCTGCCCAGCCTGTATCTGTGCCTGGGATTGCTCTGACCGAGGTGTAGGACCTTGCACTTGGCTTGGTTGAACTTCATGAGGTTGGCATTAGTCCACCTCTCAAGTGTGTCAAGGTCCCTCTGGATGGCATCCCTTCCATCTAACGTATCAACTGAACCACACAGCTTGGTGTCGTCAGCAAACTTGCAGAGGGCACACTGTCCATGTCGCTGACAAAGATGTTGAACAAGAATGGTCCCAGCACTGACCCCTGAGGGACACCACTCATTACTGGTCTCCAACCGGACATTGAGCTGTTGACCACAACTCTGCATGTGGCCACCCAGCCAATTCATTATCCACTGAGTGGTCCACCTATCAAACTGATGTCTCTCCAGTTTAGAAACAAGGATGTCATGTGGGACAGTGTCAAATGTTTTGCAGAAGTCCAGGTAGATTACATCAACTGCTCTGCCCCAATCCAGCAGTTCTGTAGCCTTAACATAGAAGGGTCACCAAATTGGTCAGGCAGGATTTCCCCTTAGTGAAGACATGCTGGCTGACTGTTGTGGTTTAGGCCCAGCTGGTAACTCAGAACCATGCAGCTGCTTGCTCACTCCCCCTCCTCTTCCTCACCCCACTCCCAGGGGTTTGGGGAGGAGAATGGAAACAATGTAAATCCCATGGGTTGAGATAAGAACAGTCCAGTAACAAAGGTACCACTACTACTATCACCAATAGTAATGATAAGGGAAATAACAAGGGGAGAGAATACAATTGCTCACCACCCCCTGACCCATACCCAGCCCAACCCAAGCAGCCATCAGCTCCTTCTGGGTAACTCTCCCAAGATTCTGCACTGGGCATAATGTACTGTGGTATGGAATACCCTTTTGGATAGTTTGGGTCAGGCGTCCTGCCTCTGCTTCCTCCTGGCTTCCCGTGCCTCTCCTCACTGGCAGAGCATGAGACTGAAAAGTCCTTGATCAGGGTGAGCATTACTTAGCAACAACTGAAAACATCAGTGTGTTATCAGCATTGTTCTCAGACTGAAGCCAAAACACAGCACTGCAGCAGCTACTAGGAAGGTGTCCTGGTTTAAGCCCCCCACCCACGCAGTTTTACTCACTCACTCACTCCCCTCTTTTTCTTCCCCCAGTCCTGGGGGGATGGGGAGGAGAATCAAAAGAATGCAACTCCCACAGGTTGAGATAAGAACAGTTTAGTAACTAAAGTATAACACAAATCACTACTGCTCCACCAGTAATAATACAAGAGAAATACAAGGAAAGAGAATACAACTGCTCACCAAGCCCGGCCCAGCCAGTGCACCCCCCATCAGCGAACCCCCCAAATACCAAAAACCTGACCATGCCGTGCACCCCCAGTCCACCACCACACCCTTCCGGGTCTCTGCTCTCTGTTTTCACATCCTGGACATGACGTGCTATGGTATGGAATAACCTCTTTGGTCAGTTTGGGTCAGGTGTCCTGTCTCTGCTTCCTCCCAGCTTCTCCTCCTCCCTGGCAGAGCATGAGGCTCAGAAAGTCCTTGGCCAGACAAAACATCAGCAAGCAGTAACTGAAAACACTGGTGTTATCAGCACAGTTCCCAGGCCCAAAATCAAAAACACAGTGCTGCACCAGCTACCAAGAAAGGAGAAAAATGACTGCTACTGCTGAACCCATGACAGAAGGAGAAAAATACCTGTTACAGCTGAACCTAGGATGCTGTCACCAACAACCTTGTTGTTTTTCATGTGTCTTAGCATGTGTCATGGGTTCAGCAGTGGCGGTCATTTTTCTCTTTCTTGGTTGCTGGTGCAGCGCTGTGTTTTTGATTTTGGGCCTGGGAGCAGCGCTGATGACACCAGTGTTTATAGTTGCTGCTTGGCGGTGTTTTGGTTAGACCAGGGACTTTTCTGGGCCTCGTGCTATGCCAGGAAGGGGGGGAGCTGGGAAGGAGGGGAGAGCTGGGAGGAAGCAGAGACAGGACACCTGACCCAAACTGACCAAAGAGGTTATTCCATACCACAGCACCCCCGTCATGTCCAGGATGTGAAGTCGGGGGGCGGAGACCCGGAAGGCAGGGGGAGTGGACTGGGGGTGGATGGCATGGTCAGGTTTTTGGTACTGGGGGGTTTGCTGCTGGGGGGTGCACTGGCTGGGTCGGGCTTGGTGAGCAGTTGTATTCTCTTTCCTTGTATTTCTCTTGTATTATTACTGGTGGTAGCAGTAGTGATTTGTGTTATACCTTAGTTACTAAACTGTTCTTATCTCAACCTGTGCGAGTTGCATTCCTTTAATTCTCCTCCCCATCCCCTGGGACTGGGGGAAGAAAGAGGGGAGTGAGTGAGAGAGTAAAACTTCGTGAGTTGTTAGCCTGGATGAGGCTTAAACCATGACAGCATACTTTCCAGGAGAATCTGCTCCAAGATTTTGCCAGGCACAGAGGTGAGACTGGCTGGTCTGTAGCTCCCTGGGTCTTCCATTTTCACTTCTTGAAAATGGGTGTTATATTTCCCTTTTTCCAGTCGTCGAGAACTTCACCTGACTGCCATGGTTTTTCAAATATGATGGAGAGTGGCTTAGCAACTTTATTTGCCAGCTGCTTCAGGACCCGTGGATGGATTTCATCAGGTCCCATGGACTTGTGCACATTCAGGTTCTTAAAAGGGTCTCAAACCTGATCCTCTCCTACAATGGGCCTTAGGTCTTCATTGCCACAGACCCTACATCTGCCTTTCAAGAATTGAGTGGTTTGGCCAGAGCATTTGCCAGTGAAGACTGAGGCAAAGAAGTTGTTGAGAACCTCAGTTTTCTCCAAATCCAGGGTAGTCAGTTCTCCTGATAGCTTCCGGAGAGGACCCATGTTATCCCTTGTTTGTCTTTCATTTGCTACGTACCTATAGAAGCCCTTTCTGTTATCTTTCACATCCCTTGCCAGATTTAATTCTAGCTGGGCCTTAGCTTTCCTAACCTGGTCCCTAGCTTCCCGGACAATGTCCCTGTATTCTTCCCAGGCCTCCTGTCCTTGCTTCCACCTTTTATAAGCCTTGTTTTTCCCTCTAAGTTTCCTCAGCAGCTCCTTATCCATCCATGGAGGTCTCCTGGCCTACTTGCCCCATTTCCTTCTAGTCGAAAGGCAACACTCCTGAGCTTGTAGCAGGTGATTCTTGAATATCAGTCTTGGGCCTTCCTGCCCTCTAGGGCTTTATCCCATGAAATCTTACTGAGCAAGTTCCTGAAGAGGCCAAAGCCTGCTCTCTTGAAGTCCAGGGCAGTGAGCTTGCTGCATGCCCTTCTCACTGCCCTGAGGATCTTGAACTCTACCATCACATGATTGCTGTAGCAAAGGCTGCCTTGGAGTGTTATATTCCCCACCAGCCCCTCCCTGTTGGTGAGCACAAGATCAAGCATGGCACCTTTCCTTATTGGTTCCTCTATTACTTGCAAGAGAAAGTTATTGTGTGGACACAATCAAGGAACCTCCTGGATTGCTTGTGCTGGGCTGTACTGTTCCTCCAACAGATATCAGGATGGTTGAACTCCCCCATGAGGACAAGGGCCTGTGAGTGTGAGGCTTCTCTTATCTGTGTATAGATTGTTTCATCCATGGCATCTTCCTTATTGTGTGGCCTATAACAAGATCCCCACAGACACGTCCCCCATCGCTTTTCTCCCTTTGACCTTGACCCGCAAACTCTCTGTTGACTCATCACTTGTTCCGAGACAGTGTTCCATACTCTCCAGTCTATCACTGACATAAATAGCTACTCCACCTTCCCATCTGCCTGGCCTGTCTTTCCTGAAGAGCTTATAACCTTCCATTCTGTCATTTGAATCATAGAAGCCATCCCACCGTATTTCTGTTATGCCAATGATATCATCTTCCTGTAGCCGTGCACACATCCCTAACTCCTCTTGGTTATTGCCCATACGACGGGCATTTTTATAGAGGCGTCTGAACCGAGCTCCGAATGAAGCTGGTTCATTGACTGGAGTGGCTGAAATAGCTTTGCATTGCTCTGCGCGTTTATTACAGGTGCTGGCAACTGCCTGGGAGTGTTGGGATGGAGATATGCCCCCCTCACTCAGCACATCTTGTTTAAAGCTGCGTTGACCAGCTAGGCAAGCCTCCTACCAAAACAGCTCTTCGCCTTCTTTGTCAGACCAGCTCTACCAGCCTCCAGTAGACCTGGCCTCCCAAACTAAGTCCCATGTTCTAAATAACCAAACTCCTGACTATGGCACCACCATTCTAACCATTTATTAATCTGCCAAATCTGCCTGGCTTTTTTAAGGTACTCCCCTTTAACCTGGAATATTGATGAAAAAATTGTTTGAGCTCCAGAGCCCCTGACCACCTCTCCCAGGGCTCTGTAGTCCTTCTTAATGTTCTCCAGGCTACTACTATCTATATCGCTAGCACCCACATGGACCACTAGAAGTGGGTAATAGTCAGCAGAACTTACTTGACCAGGCAGCCTCTCTGCAACATCCCTGATCCAAGCCCCTGGTTGGCAGCACACCTCCTTTGAGACTGGGTCAGGCCAACAGATGGGTGCCTCTGTGCCTTTTGAAGTAGAGTCACCTGCAACAATGACCTCCTGCTTTTTCCTGGCGGCACCAGTAGTGATCCTCTTTCCTGGTGCATCAGCAGGTTGTTCATGTGGCAGGGTGTGTTTCCTCGTTATCCTTCTGCAGAACTGCAAAGTGGTTCTGGGTGGGGATGTCAGATTTAAGAGGAAGCCCCTTGCTTTTAATTGTTCTTTTATTTTTATTTTTTTTTTTGTTACTAGTTCCCAACTTCCTGGGTTAATGTCCTTTTCTATATGAGCTGTGATGGACGCTTGTAGTCCCTGCACAGTCTGGGCCTGGAGCAAGCAGTCCAGCTCCCTGTCAGCTTCCCTGACATCTTTGAGCCTTTTGAGTCTCCCACAGCTCAGCCACCTGCTGCAGGATGACCTCCACCAGGGAGCACTGAGTGCAGCCCTGCCCATTTTGTACCCTTGCCTCAGGAGACAAGTGGAAGCACCTACTACACTCCATTGTCCACGCTGCAGCCTCCCTTCTCATCAGCTCTGTTTGGGTGCCTATGCTGGCCACCGCCAGGGCAGCCAGAGCAGAGCTCCCAGACTGGGCCCTGGTCCTGAGGCGAGTGCTCATCATTCCACTTGCTGCCTGCATAGACTTCTGTGCTACGCCCTGTTTGCCTTGCTCCTGGTCACTCGGGCTCCCTGGGGCAGGTTTTTACCCACTTGGGGTTGGTGCTGTTCCTCCTGACACCACCCCTTGTGAGTCAGCTGCTCGTGTTGGCTGAGCTGCTGGCTCCTGGACAAGTCCTGTCGAGTACTTGAGGCTTCCTCAGTGGCTCTTGCCGCTCAGAATTGAGGCTCCTGGATGCTGTGTTTCCCCTTGCTCCAGTGTTGAAGGCATCCTCTCTGGAGCTACTCACCTTGGCCTTCTGCCAGGGGTGCTGGGCTTGGTGCCTGGGTGGGACTGAGCAGGACTGAGCACAGGTAGCCAGCATGCAGCTGGACATGTCTTCTAAACAGCTTTCAGTTTTTTGGTTTTTTGCCCCCACAGAATCTCAGAACCTGCCAAAGCAGCCCCCACTGATGCTTACCCTGGGCCAGGCCTCAGAGTGTTTGCGGCTTATGGCTCGCGTGGGCTTGGGCTCCTGTTCCTTTGCCAGAGTGGATGACTATTTGCACTAGCCACCAGAACAAGATGGAGTTGACATCGTTGAGTGCTGCCTTTCATCTTCTGTTGCTGCCACTCTACATCACCACCTCGTTCAACAGCCTGACCTCCCTGCCACCACCACCCCCTCTAGCGCACACACTCACTGCCTGTGAACGGATTGAGTCCCTCACTATGTGGCTATTTCTGACCCCAGGAACGAGTAGCAGATCTTACCTGTCTCTGCCATTGCTGTGGCTCCAGCAGCACTCAGTATTTCGCTGGTTATTCTAATGTAGTACCTTACAGTGTAGAGATTTCTCTTTTATTTTGATTTGAGTTGTTTCTCATGGATCTGGAGAGTTTTGCTGAGCTGATTTCTGCTGATTTACTGAGGAACCTCATCAAGTTGCTGACAACTTGTTATTCCCTTCTCCCTCCATCATGTACATACAGCATAATTTTCTGTGTTAGTTATCTGAACTCTTCTTACAGTAGCAGCTTGGAGGGAGTTTTTTATTTTATTTGAATCCTGTTTATTAAAAAGGTCTCTTCCACCTCCACAAAGTCATTGATGTATTTATTGCTTGCAAACTCAATCCCAGCCATACATATCATGCAGCCCTTCAGGAGATCTGATGAGGTAGGTCCTGTCACAGACTAATGATGAGAAGTGAAGGAGCTTGGTCCTTCATGGTACATGCCTCTCTCAAGAGCACAAGGCTCTCAAATCCTTGTCTTTGTGAGTGGGAAGAGTAGAAGACTTGATATTGTCTATGTTAGCAGCTGAACTACAGCATCATCTCCCGGTTCTGTGAAATGGGTAAATCCAGCTCTCACAGCAGCTAGAGGGACAGGACTGTACTGATGAATATGAAGTCATCTACTACTGTGTTGGTAGAAGCAGGTCGTTGGCCTCCAGGAAACATCTGTGGGTGCTGCCAGTTGGGCTGTCAGTTTTGGTGTTAAATCACAACACCCCTTTTTTCATTATATAGGGGGGCTCTGTCACTAGGACTCAGTAATAATAGTAATACCCCTCAGGTAACACTGATCTAAATAAGCACTTTTAAATTTTGCAAGTGTCTTGGGAGCACTAAGCTGACCTGTGCTCACCCTTGCAAGTGGCACCAGCTGTGGGTTAGGTCAGTACCAGCTTTGTAAGGTTTGAGCCATTCAGAAGGAAGCAGCAATGTTTCTTTAAGGAGTGCTAAGAAAATTATTTTCGTTTCAGGCCCAAAGCAAGGGTCTGTGTGTGAGTAACCTCCAAGTAAGATGGACTAATGTGTCCCCCTGCAGTATGTATCAAGCCCAGGGACTTGAGTGCTACTAAGCTGGCATTCAAACCATCTGCCTGTGTTTCTGTGCCTGTACTTTTAAGTGGTGAGGCTGTGTAGCAGGACCATGTGCTTTGCATCCACTGATGTACCCTTGGGAGACTTCAGGCTTGGTCTGGCTGCACAGGAGGTTGTGTAATTCTGCACCAAATGAATTTTAGGTCAGTAGCTCTGAGGAGGGCCCAGGAGAGCTCAGACTCAACATGTATTTTATTGCTGTTTATGATTTTGTTTGGAAGGGTCAATGAAAGATGAAGAGATTGTGTCGAAGTTTGCCCTTAAAATAGGGGTTAGCTGGTGCCAGGGCTTCATGCAGCCAGAGAGCTTGTGTGCTGCTGAAGAAAGGAAGGTGCTGTGTGACCTCTGTGCAGAGCTGTAAGGATTTTCTGCGTTTGCAGCTGGAACATGAGGTCTGAAACCAAGGCAGAGCAGGGATCAGGTGTCCCCTACACTGCAGAAGGCAGCTGTGGCAGTGAATATGCAGATGGTGTTGGAGGTGGTTCGAAATGCCTATCCCTACCTTTTGGTGAAGGTATATGATGTGTAAAGGCAGTGCTTGAGCTGTGGTGGCCTAAAAAAACAGGTAACGTGAGGTTTAGACATGGAGGAGAGATTTTTATTAGATCAACTCAGCTGAAAAAAGCAGAGGGAGAAGTTCTGTGTATTACAGCTTTTCTAGATGGACAGGAGCAGAGAAGTGCACCACACAGAATTTAACTTGCAAATCTGGGGCTTCTGTTTCAGTTCTGGGAACAGCTCATGTGACTTAAAGCTTCTCTACTGATTCTCAATTCTGCTCGTTGTCCTAGTGAGGGCTGTTACCCAGCCCGCAGTCCTTTCCTCACTGCAGTTGTAGAGACACTTAACTCCTTTCTGAAGCCCTTGTCTGCCTGTGCTAAACCTGCGGCAGCACATGAACTTGTCCTGGTGAGAGATTGTTCTGCAGGCTCTCCATTTCATAGACCCAGGTTTATGGCATGCTGAGGAGCTGATTGTGGGTACTTGGGTTGGAAATACCATGGTACATGGCTTTGCCTTTCACATTTGGCAACTTCCTCTGCTGTTGGTCAACATTCATCTTGCTGCTGTCTGGCTACAGTCAAAATTCTCTCTCATCTTTGTAACACCACCATCTTTATCTGAGATTTTTTTGTTCCTTCCTTTTGTGGTTCCTTTACGCCAACTCTGTCATGTGTCATTAGTGCTTCACTTGGTCTCTCGGCAAAGCTGTGCTGACTATCCTAGAGCATTTTGTTTTGTGTTGTTTTCACTGCAAAAACCCCAAGAGATGCTCCTTGATACTGGGCTATTCTAGTGCCAAAAAGTTCTGGTGTGATGAGATGGTCTCTCTGGCTTCTCATGGGGAGCCTTCCTGTGGTAGTGTACTGGGTTCAGCAGTAGCAGTCATTTTTCTCCTCCTTAGTAGCTGGTGCAGTGCTGTGGTTTTGACTTTCAGCCTGGGAACAATGCTGACAACACCGATGTTTTTAGTTGTTGCTAAGTAATGTTTACAATGACCAAGGACTTTCTGAGTCTCATGCTCTGCCAGGGAGGAGGGGAAGTCGGGAGGAAGCAGAGACAGGACACCTGACCCAAACTAACCAAATGGGTATTCCATACCACAGCACGTCATGCCCAGTATAGAAACTGGGGGCAGTTACCCAGAAGGGCTAGATCATTGCTTGGGTTGGGTTGGGCTGGGTATCGGTCGGTGGGTGGTAAGCAGTTGTCTTTTCTTCCCTTGTTATTTCCCTTATCATTATTATTATTGGTGGCAGCAGCAGTGGTTTGTGTTATACCTTAGTTCCTGGACTGTTCTTATCTCAACCTGTGGGAGTTACATTTTTTCAATTCTCCTCTCCATCCCTCCAGGAGTGGGAGGAGGGGAGGGGAGTGAGCAAGCGGCTGCATGGTTCTGAGTTACTGACTGGCCTTAAACCATGACAGTTAGAAACCTTCCTGCTCTTGTGTCAGGGTTAGTGCTGAGGGGTCACACTCATGCTGGTGATTAATTGTGAGTCTCTGTCACTGGCAGTGTGCAGCACAGAGTGGCAGCAGATCCCTGTGGACAAGACAGCAGTAATGCTTTCTGCTTCTTGCACTCAAAGCAGTAGTGCCAGCTTGAGTTGTTCTCTGTCTATTTGAGCCAGTTCCTGACAGGCGTCACTGCTGTAACTAACACCCATTGCTGCTGCCAGCTTCTTTCCAGCTCTTGTACCTGTTGTCCTGATTCTGGTTTTTGAGGAGTGCAAAGGTTTTTCTGCTGTGACATATCTGTCCCATACCTGTCACTTGTTTGTTTGGTTTTGTTTTGTTTTGTTTTGTTTATGTCAAGTATTCTTGTGGTTTCACTAGTGGTTTCTGATTGTTGTGCTCAGATTCTGACTAATGCAGCCATGACTTTGTGTGGGGATGTGTAAGTTTGTTTCTGATATGTGGGCAGCTTCAATCAGCCCTGGAGGAGCAGCCACCACTGGGCTGTGATGGAGCAGATCTCCTCATTGCCTTCGGAGGTGTGTGTGGGGGGGTGTCTCCTCTTTGGTACAGCATTGCCTAAATGGGCATTACACAAATTGTGCACATTGGTTCAGTTTAGGCTTAGTATTTGTGAGTTATCTGACACTTTGCATGAAAGCTTGAAAAAGGGGAGGGGTGGATTTTAACTGGGAAAAAGCCTATGAAAATATATTGGAATTACGGTAAAGAAACTGATGATCTGCTGTATATTGACAGAATTATTTTTATTAAAATACACATCCCTGTTCAAGAGCCAGCATGGAGCCATGTGCTTTTTCAGCCTTACACACCGGAGATGCCCCGCGGCTTGGGACTGGCCATTCAGAGAGAGCTGGGCTCTGCCTAACAAGGTTGAGCTGGCTCCAGGATGAGTTTTCCCCATCTAGGGGTGAGGGGGCACAGACAGAAGCATGTCCCTGTCATTATGCATGTCCCTTGGTGGTCAGGGCCGGCTCTTGGCTTGAGCGTTGCTGCCTCAAGTACAGTTATTAGAGGGAAACAAGCAATTAGACTTTCTGGTACGTCTTACACAGCTTTGGTAACAGGATAGGGGGCAGGTCATGCTGCAGCAGCTGCCAACATCTGTATATATTTCTGCTGACACCACTATATATTTCCACTCCACCATGTTCTCAACATAGCAGGAAGCACATGATGGCTGTTCTAGAAAACATCTACAAAAGAGCTTCTCCCACAGTTGCTAGAGTGTAAAAGTGATGCTTCTAGTGATCAAACCCTTAGAGCAGACCCTGGAAATTTTCCATTGGTGCCCTTTTTTCACAGACCACCTCCTGCATCTTAGGTCCCAATGCTATGAGTTCAGTAACATTCCCACCTGGCAGCAGTTAACTCATCAGCTCATGTGAGCAGGAGCTCTTTGGGGTCTGGATGAGTCTTGAATGGCACTGCAACTCCACCCATCACCCAAACCAGGCTATCACGGTGGAGAATCCTCAGAAATAACATTGGCATGTTCTGCAGAGCATTATTTTAGTTTGTTAGTGAAGGGATAGAGACTAGTAAAATCATAATTATGAGGGTTGGTTTCTTTTTTTTCACCACCACCTTTCTCATAAATGGTGCGATGTGGCATCCCCAGAACATTCCTAGATGATCTGCTGGTGCTTCTCAATGTTTTCAATGCAATAGCATCTTGTAACACCTTCCACATCTTGTTGACACACCTCTTTCTGCAGGTCAAAACTTTCCAGATTAGCTGTGTGCCATGGCAAGAATCACTTTTTTCCTTGAGCATTGTGTTCTCCATTTGAAATCTGGTTGGGGACCTGTGTGGTTTTGATTTGCAGCAGTGTTTAAAGCAAATGGAGGAAATCATCTTCACAGCCCTCCAATGTGAACGATTGGGAAAGGCTGCTTAGTAAGGGAAGTGTTTAAAGAGTCTCTGAAATACAGACTGGGGCTTCCTATCCATGAGCTTACCACCTTTGCATTACATATGGTGCAGATCTGTTTTTTCTTTTAGAAGACAACATGGCCATCACAGCCCTCGGTGTTACATGCTCCCAAGGTATAACTCTGGAGCTTTATGTCTATAAACAGCCAAGTGCCATCCATGAGATGTTTGTCCCTCAAAATCTGATTCTTCTTCAGCTTCCCTTTCCACTGCTGCATCATCCCATGGTGCTTATGATTTGTAGGACGGGTTTTTCCTGTCCCCTGCCTACATTCAATACTCTAGAAAATACAGCCCTGACTGTTTTCTAGTTGTGAGCGTGAAACACTGATGAGGTTTTAGGCTGAGGACCAGTCCATGGCACTTACCACTGAGGGGGTTGTGTCCTCACCCTCTGGACACTGCGGATGTTTTCATCTCCCTCACCTTACAGCAGCCACCAGCATATTTGGAAGCTGATAAAGGGTCTGGCAGATCTTCTCCTTGAACCCTCCACTCCAATCACCTAATTTTGGAGTGCCTGCAATGCCCATGGGGCAGAGAGCATGCTGTAAGGATGAACAGCCTTACCTATGAGTAAGGGTAACCTCACCTATGGGTCAAGACCTGGCCCCACTGTCATGTTCCCAATGAAGCATGCAGTGACCAGGCACAGTTTGCACCAAGCCTGGAGAAACACGTGCCTGCGGCAAAAGGGTTTTTCAGTCACACCATGCCTTGGGCTTGTAGGACGTCTCCTTGGGCTGAAGAATCAGGAAAAATTCAAAGAGCAATTTGTGGCAATGAGTCTTTATTATTATATTTATTATAAATATTTGCTTCACTGGGCACATCCTAGCGGGGAAGTAACAGCAGGAATAACTTCGTGGCCACCATTACACTGGTCCTGGGATGGTCTGGGCTGGATCTACCTGCAGTGACGGTGCTCACTGCCATGGGACCCTTTGGAGAAGCACCATGAGCACTCTGAGCTCCCTCCAGAAATGGGAGGACTGGATGGGCAAGTTGGATGGTGGACAGCAGAAGGAGGATTTAATTTTTTCCTTAGAAGCTTTTGCATAGCTCTCCTCAACTAGGGCTTCCTGGGGCTGGCTCAGACCTCATCACCAGTGACAGCCACAATCCTGAATTGAGAAAGTGAGGAAAGAGAGTGAAAACATGAACTATGAGCTGTTCCCTTCGCATGCACTACTCCCCTCTCTGTGTGCAGCCCCATCCTGAATGGAGGCTTGGAGTCATCTCCAGCAGTCTCTGCCCTCCTCAGGCGGATGGTCCATGTCTGAGCCTTCCCAGACCACTGGCACTAGCGGAAAACACCAAAACAGAAGGGGTTTTTCCCCCTCTGTCCATCCCACAGAGCTTTTTCCTACCACCCCCCCCCCCCCCCCCAGGTCTGTGCTCCTAGCTGGGACTGAGTTGTTGGTAGGGATGAGGGGAGCTGCTCTAGCTCCCAGCCGTGCTGCTGTGCAAACCCCAAACCCTGGGGGTACTCACACAACTGCAAGCAGGGAGTAGCCTCAGGGCATCTTGTAGATCTTCACATATTGGACAGGTTTCTGTGCATACTTGATGCAGCATTTGGTGGACATGATGTGGGCTGTCAAGGGAAAGGAGAGATGTGAATGCCCTTGGCAGCACTTTGCAACTAATTGCATTGCCAGACACTAACACTGCAGGATATTGAACATGGGATGGCAGCTGTGGAGCTTCTCAGCAGTTCCCACAGCACCCTGCAGCAGGGATTGGTTTCCCTTCATGGCAGCAAGCACAGGAATGGGAAACATGGACAGTAGTGGGCAGGGGAACATGTGGGACCCACAGCCCATGCTGCTGCAGTGTATGGTGAGATCGGGTTGCTCAGTCTGGGGATGAATTTTTGGGGGTTTCCAAGGTAGGGGCACAACTTGCAAGGTGTTTTGGGAGGCTCCAAACAGCTGCAACAGTCTCCCCCCTCCAAACACTTGTTCATCCCCTTGAGATCTGGGGAACAGCTGCCAGAGTCTCCTCCAATCAGGGTCGGCTTTGCTGAGGCCACCCAGCACCTTACCTGTGGCATGGTGCAGAGAGAAGGTGAGGAGCAGGGTGAGCAGCAGGACTGTCCTTGCAGCAAGCATGGTGGCAGCATGGGGGCTCTTCCTCTGTCCTGCTTCGTGCTGCCTTGCCTGGTGTCTGTGCCTTTGGCTCTCACCACACCGTAATTTATCCTCTGTATGCCACTCGCTTCAGCCACTTTTCCCCAAATTTCAGACATATTCTAAGAAGCCTCTTAGACAAGGGGATTTCTGTTGTCATTTATTTCGGGGGGCACATCCAGTGGCAGGTCAAAGAGGCTGAGGAATGGGGCGGCCTCTTCTGCTTTCTGTGGAAGAGCCACAGAGCTGAGAGCGGCTTCCAGGAGGTTTTGGGAGAACCAAAATTTACCCAGGAAAGCAGATTATAAACAACTTTCTGTGATGACAAAATGTCAAGTCTAATGATTTCTTCATTTCTAAAAGGAGAGACAACCCAAAATCTCTGAGCAGCTACAGGTCAGTCATGGGTTTAGCTGGTTTGCCTGAGTTGTCAAAGGCAAGTGACTGATGAGTCCCTGCCAAACCATCCTCCTCAACCACCCTGCCCATACCAAGAGCATTGGGTTAGGCATTGAAGCACTCATCATTGGATGGGATGGGATGAGATGAAAAAGCCACGCTGGACTGAACTAGGAGGGACCCCAGAGAAAGTGGTGACAGAGATGCTTTTGGTGGGTTCAGGAGACTTTATAGAAGGGGAAGAAATGGAGCAACAGCAGTGGGGTGTCTGTGTCTGAGCCCCAAGTCTGAGCCTAAGCATTGCTTCCACCTCCCACACAGGCAATGGGATTGACATGGGATGATCAGAGGGATGGAGGCTCATGATTATCAGTATACAGACAGGTCATTTCTCAGGGAGATGGGACAAACCCTACCACAACCCCAAAAGAGTCATCCCAGACCCCAGAGAGTACCCCGAGGGCAGCACCACACAGCACTGGTGGACATCAGCCCAGCTTTCATGCAGAGATCTGCTCCCTGGGAAGATGAGATGCAGCTGTAAGGAGTGGGTGAGGACCTGGTGGGAATCCACATGGGATGATGCTGAGTGGGAGCATGGGAGAGGACCTGGCTGTGGCTTGGGAATGAGGCAAGGCTTCTCGGAGGAGAGGAAAGGTGGAAATGGACTTCCTTGAAGATTATCTCATGTTTGTGTGACTTCTCTAGAAGAAAGGAGAAGGAAACAAATGTGCTGACAACTCTGTTTTGGAAGAATGGTCTGCAGGCCATCAGGTCTAGTGGCCTGGCATGGTAGCAGGGTGGCCATGCGGAGAGCTGGGCACAGCATCACTGGTTTCTAATGCCACTTTTCCCAGAAAAGGGATCTGCAGGGAGAAGACACCTTATACACAGTCCCTGAGCCCCCTTCTACAGCCTCTGCATCCCTCAGGCTCTCCTCCCTTCCCTTTTGCAGCTCCTGCCACCTCCCTGATGTACAGACCCTCAAGCCCAACAAGCCACCAGGGTCACACCACCTCCCAGACATTGGTTAAAAGCAAAGGACTGTAATTAAGGGGGAACTGAGCTGATGGCTTTCTCCAGACAAAACAGAAAACCTCATGTGCCAAGCTCTGAGCTCACTTTTCAGGCTCATCTGAGGCACACGGTCAGTGCTCCTTTCCCCTAGCTAGTTAACCCTGTCCCATCAGAAGCATTAGTAGATGCCTCCACTATCTGCACCTCATAAAGCAAATGACTGCATGTGGAGTATTTGAAGGCCTGAAGAGGCTCCAAGAGGCTCTCTGGAGGACTTGGGCTTTCCCCTGTATCTTTTGGGCTTGGCTTTAGTCTTCTAGAGCCCCTTCCAAATTGCTGTGCCCAGGTGCTCCTGGCGACCTCCTAGGCCATCACCACCAATGGCAGAGTCTCCTCTCCATGTGTGAAGCTCCAGGGCCTCCCCAGGGTTTGCCTGGTTAGGCAGATGCAAAGGCAAGGAGCCATCTGTGTAGAGAGAGGAGGAGGGACAGGCTGTGCACATGATTTTATTGATGTCTATACCAATTGCAACCTCAGTACAGTTGAATGCAGCCCTCTCTAGAGGAAGCCTTCATCACCATCAACCATGGCCAAAAAGGCATAAATCCACTAGAGCCTTCTTGCCATGGCTAGGAATAAGGGAATTGGAAAACGCAATGTGTCAAGGGAAATAATAGCATAACAAACTGTATGGTAGGCAGCAAAAAGACCTTACAGAGATCAAATCTAGATCTCAAATGGTGATACAAAACCAATTAGAAAGCTGACAGCAATGGAAATGGATGAGAGAGAAAAATGAATTAAAGCCAAAGAAAACCAACTCTTTAATATCATAGAATCACAGACTAGTTTGGGTTGGAAGGGTCATTAGAGATAATCCAGTCCCAACCCCCTGCCACAAGCAGGGACACCTTCCATGAGAGCAGGTTGGTCCAAGCCCCATCCAGCCTGGCCTTGAACACTGCCAGAGATGGGGCAACCACAGCTTCTCTGGGCAGCCTTTGCCAGTGTCATCACCCTCACAGGGAAGAACTTCTGCCTAAGAGCTCATCTCAATCACCCCTCTGGCAGGTTAAAGCCATTCCCCCAGCACAGAACCAGCATCACAATGACCTTGGCCCCAGCTGAGCCCAAGCAAACAGGGTGTCTCCATGGTCTGAAGGCTCATGAAGAGTAAAGGCAATGGTTTGAAAGGTTTCTTCAAGCTAAAGCATCTCCTGGTGCACCCAGGAGATCTCCATATACCTTCCTTGTCTACTTCAGCATCTATTCTACCTGCCCAAGGAGGTCTGCAGAACACAGCTCAGATGCACTGAAGTCCTAGGGAAGATGTGGCTACCAGGCTTTGCTCATGTATGGCCTGCATGGGGCAATGCAAAGGACAAGCTGAAAGCTGAAACCCTCAAACCAATGGCAGTGTTGTACCTAAAAGCCCTCATAGTAGTCTTCAGCCCTTCTTGTGTCCCCTTGAAATGAGTACCCAAGTGCCCAGAGCACCCATTCAGCACCATCCCATCCCCCCAGAGATACCCAAGAGGTTCTGGGAGGCAGCAAGAAGAGCTCCCATTCCACCCCAGCCCCTTGGCTGGCTCCATGCCTCGGCATGACAAGCAGCAGCACAGTTGCTGGGGCTCGGGGGAGAAATGACACCACCACTCTCCCATACCACATGAAGTAAGGCTTTATTTTGTGGCTGTGCTCAGCAGGCAGGTGCTGGTGGGGCCAGCAGCACCCCAGGAGCTGGTGCCTGGCTGGTTGATGCAGCACAGGGCTCTGGGGAGTCAGTGCCCACCCTCAGCATTGGGGACCTCTGCAGCCCCTCCCAGGAGGATGGCTATAAACCTTCCTTCCCACCAGGATCCTGGGTAGCCTGAACCAGTCTCAAACCTGCCAAGAGGAAAGGTGAAGCTTGGTGAGAAACCACAGCTTTAACGCCACACATGTCCATGCCATCCTCCCCACCCTGCTCTCCTGCTCCTCTCCCTTTGTCCCTATATGCTGCCCCTGGGTACTCGGTGTCCTACAAGCAGCTCATCCCACAGCCTGGTGCCTCTAGAGCCTGTGCAGAGCCTTCAGGAGCTGTGATGGACTTGTTACCACAAAAGTCGGTTGGAGAAACTCTCTAAGACTCAATGTGGAGTTTTAGAAAGCAGCATTCTTTATTGCAGCGCTGGGTGCACAATGCAAATCATTTTGCAAAGGTGAGTGCACCCGTTTACTTGCTGGCGGCAGCTCTGTATTTAGCATACTCATAGCTTTCCCCATGAAATTATTTACATATTCATGCGGTGTCCAGGAAGTAATTATAATGTTTGCATCCTAATTATGCATGTGCTTTCTTGCTGAGTGGGGGTGTTGTGGTTTAAGTCCAGTCAACCACAAAGTTTTCTCACTCACTTACTCCCCTCTCTTTCTTCCCCCAGTCCCGGGGAGATGGGGAGGAGAATCGAAAGAATGCAACTCCCACAGGTTGAGATAAGAACAGTTTAGTAACTAAGGTATAACACAAATCACTACTGCTACCACCAGTAATAATACAAGAGAAATACAAGGAAAGAGAATACAACTGCTCACCAAGCCTGACCCAGCCAGTGCACCCCCCAGCAGCGAACCCCCCAGTCCACCACCACACCCTTCCAGGTCTCTGCCCTCCAGTTTCACATCCTGGACATGACATGCTGTGGTATGGAATAACCTCTTTGGTCAGTTTGGGTCAGGTGTCCTGTCTCTGCTTCCTCCCGGCTCCCCTCCTCCCTGGCATAGCATGAGACTCAGAAAGTCCTTGGTCAGACCAAAACACTACCAAGCAGTAACTGAAAACACTGGTGTTATCAGTGCTGTTCCCAGGCCCAAAATCAAAAACACAGCGCTGCACCAGCTACCAAGAAGAAGGAGAAAAATGACTGCTACTGCTGAACCCAGGACAGTATGTCTCTGGTTGTCCCCGATAGTCTTCCTCAGTGTGTTTACTGAATGACCTCAAGTGCTTGTGCACGCTCGCAAGGTCCTTGTGCTCTGTTAGCAGTGATATGTCCTTGCTTCTGTTCCAGTCTCTATCATCTTGAAGGCTGGCATCCTTGGTTTTATTTACTGTCTCCTTAGTTGTTATCAGTCCCATGATGTTCCTTCCCCCGTCAGCCAAACATTCCTTACTCCCTCTGTGTCAGCAAGTTAGAATAGCTTGCTGTATTTTACTATGTTAAAGTCATACATATTACCGTTAGTTTAAACCTATAATTTAATCCTACAGACTCACCTTTTTAACTCGGCCCTGTAGAAGTGGCCAGTCATGTCCACTCCTCTTCGTGATGGAAGACAGCCACCCATGGACTGGGCCATGCAGACCTGGCCCAGTCCTGTCCCTAGATGGGACGGATCAACTGAACCTGTGGCAGCCCAGGAGACAGCACAACATTGGGGAAATTGCTAGGACTTACACAATTGCTGGGGAAGAGCACTCCTTGGGAGTGCCTTCAGGTTAGCCAGCTGTAAAGGGGACTTCTGTAACTGACGCAGCACTTGAACGGTGTGTAAGTGGCTAGAGAAGACAGAGAGAGATGGTGAATGCTGGCTTTGGAAAGCAGTCTTTAAGACCTTCCCCCATGACGTGACTGATGCACACAACATCCCCCCATTCTGCAGATGCTGCCATGAGCAGCCCCAGGTGCCCTGCTCCATTCCTGGGGCTGGAGGATGCTCCGGGTTATCCCCCAGCACCAACAGCCCTCAGCTGGCTTTACCAAAGCCACCCAGCCCTGGTAGCAGTCTCCATCCTTTCCTGCACTGTGGGACTGTGAGAGACTGATCTGAAATCAGACTCCACTGTCCATTGTCTCAAAGATTGGCATGAGAAGCTGAGATAGAATTCCACCAGTCCATTGTGTCAAAGATGGGTGGGAGGAGTTGAGATAAGACTCCCATATCCATTCTGGGATCCATTCTGGGAGAAGGGTGTGAGGAGCTGAACTGGGACTCCATTATCCATTGCCTGAGGGATGAGTGGGAAAGAGCTAAGACTCTTCCATCCATTACCTCGAGGACTGGTGTGAGAAATTGCTGCCCATTATCCCAAGAATTGCTGCAGACACATGCAGTTGAAGAGCTGGGTGCAAGACCATCAAAACTGGTCCACCAGGAACATGTGTAATACATGACATTAAGAGCATAGGTACTCCTCCAACTCATAAAAGGGGGAAAAGGTAATCACAAAAGGAAGCCATTGCCATGAGGATGACTCCAGAAGGACACCTCCATGAGGGCACTCTCCACTGATGAACACCAATGATGCATCTTAATTTCACTCTTGGGATCATGAACAAAACAGGGTCCAGCACTGGGGTTTTCTCCAATCGGACCCTGAAAGGGATGTGCAGCCCTGCCCTCACCAGGGGGTTGCTCTTCCTACCAGCAGCGCTGTCCCTGCTTCATACTGCAGTTTCTTGCCCTGACCTCCCCAACAGGACAACTCTCAGCCCTGACCCACAGTGGGGGCCCACAAGGAGCTTTATCTGCATCACAGCATGGAGAGAGGTCAAGTAGCATGGTGAGCACCAGGACCATACTTGCACTGAGCATGGTGGCAGTGTGATGGCTCTTTCTCTCAATGGTGCTGCTCTACCTCCTCCTCAGAGCTCAGCTGTGAGCTCAGGCAAAGGGGTGCTACAATTTATCTTCCCCACCCCCTCCCCACATTAGCCCTTTTCCAAAGAATGTTGACCAAATTCAAGTGAAAGCCCTGTAGGTTTCCTTTGACCAAGGGGATTTCCACGTCACATGGGATCTTCAGGGTTACTACTGACAGTGGTGATACCTAGAAAGACTGAACAGACTTGAGCAACTTTGTTCATCGAGGAGGGTCTGTGGGAAAGCCGCAGGGTCTGCAAGGGAAGGGAAATCCTCCTCTGCAGAGGCGTAACCCGAGGACTCACAAACCCACAGAGGGGATTCATGACGACAGGAAAGGCAAAGCCCGGCTTTCCCCGCGAAGTCACTTAGCCCCAGAGCCGCCACAGACATGCTGGAGATGGCTGGATGGCTTCTGAACTCGCTGGGAAGCATTAAGTGGAAACGCAGTGACCACTGCTGCCACAGACCAAGGGAGCTCACAGCCTGCCCTGACCATGCCTGGGGCAAAGCCACTATCTGAGGTCTGGACCCTGATCAACACCGAAGGATTTTGGGGATGGACTTGCTGCAAGCCCATGGCGAGTCTCCCCATGGCTTCACCCAACCACTCCATTCATGGAGGATGCTTTAGGTGGGCAGCCAGGGCAGCATGTAGCACTGGTGGCTGAACAAGTACAGGGGCACCCTGAAGCCAGTCAAGGAAGAGACTGCTCTGGATGGAGAGGACCTTGAGAATTAAAACTACTAGTGGGGGCCTGCTTCTGCAGAGTTGTGCCTGCTTATCTGGCAGAAGGTCTGGCCTGGGATGCTCTGCTTCCCCTTTCTCAGGTCTTCAAGCCATCACTATTGCAGCCAGACAATTCACAATTCCCTGGAGACCCTCTGATGTTTATTCTTTTACTTTTGGGGAAGGGAAAGGCTGGTGTGCTGTCATTAACTGACGAGTGCTGGAAAGCCCCACTGATGGCCCAAGTTCCCTTTTCATTTGACTGTGCTCTGGAGATTGTGCTTGTTTACATAAAACATAAGCAGGGTCCTCTTGATCCTACAAGAGGAGGAAGAGGAGGAAAGCTTGGGTACACCTCAGGTGAAGCCTTTGCCAGCAATGGTGCCAGTGGAGGGAGGAAGGAGCTGGGCAGAACATGCCCCATGCTTGGAAATGGGGTCTCAGCAGGTAACTGAGCACACCCAACTGTGCTGTAAAACAGCTACACTGTCACTGTGCTGCTCAGGAACACACAGGCTCTGTGCTGTAGAGGAAGCTGGGCTGCCAAAGCAGGAGAGATATGGCTGAGCATCACCAAGGGCCTGAAACCTGTCCCCAGGGAGGTGGTGGGAGGGTTAGGAATAAGCTTTTCCCTATTATCTTTGGTTCTACCCAGTCACTTTGAGTCTTCTCCATTTAGAATATGAAACGTTCTAGTTTTTCTTCTACTGAAACCTCAGCTGAGTGTAAAGCCCCTCCACCTTTCTTTGGGGTGCTCACTCAAGGGTCTCCCCAGCTCCTTTTTCTTTTTTCCTAGGTTGGAAAAGACCTTTAAGATCAAGTCCGTTTCCCAGCACTGCCAAGGCCACTACTAAACAATGGCACTGAGGGCCTTGTCTACACAGTTTGTGAACGCTTCCAGGGACAGTGACTCTACCATTGCCCTGGGCAGCCTGTTCCAATGCTTAATTATCCTCTCTGTGAAAAAATTGTTTCTAATCTCCAGTCTAAACCTCCCCTGGTACAGCTTGAGGCCATTTCCTCTTGTCCTATTTTGAAGCTCTGGTTGACTCAGGATACAATCACAAACCAAAAGCAATGCTCTTGTTCCTTCCTGGAGTCAGCGCTCACCCTGTAACTCCAGGTATGACCCTACATCCTGTAAAGACAATTTGAAAAGAGGAAAACAAGATTTTCTTTGAAAGCCTGCTTCCTACAGCTGGACACTGGGGGTGAACAAGTACTGGAAGCTGGTGATCCAAATTGCATCCTGTGTGGTAAGTCCTGCCTGGTGCCACAAGACACAGAGATTGCAGGAAGGACATGTCCAGTAGCCCTTCCCCAGGGGACTGTCTGCACTGAATCACTAGGCAAGCTCACCCACCGGAGCAGGGTGGGTGCAGAAACCCACCATGGCCAGGCAGGGAACCCACACCACAACAGCCAAGCAGAGAGGCAGGTGGGGGATGAGCCTTCACTAAGGAAAACCAGTTTGTGATGCCAGTTTTCTCAAATGCACTGAAAAAGGAGACATTTTTTCCATTTTCCAATGAAGATGATCAACTGACTGGAGGTTAAGTGAAGGTTGGATCTGGGGTGTCAGGAAGAGCTGCTGCTCCCAAGGGAAACTGCTGGAGAGGCTTCTGTGTCAGGTAGCACTCAGGGGCAAGGATGCTTCAGCCTCCTTTTTTCAATCCTGACCTTTTCTGAGCTCCTAGAGTCAAAGGCAGTGGTGAAGAGCTGCTTCAGCTCAGCATTTAAAACAAAGCTCTGATAACAGAAAAAGAATTGGACATGGAAGCAATGTCAGCTTACTTCTTAATGATTTAATTTTGAACAGAATTATTCCTAAAAACTTGTTCTAATGCCTCCTTGGAGTTATAAATTTACTTATTCCTTAATTTTTGATTAGGATAAACCCAGCAATCAGCAAAATAAATTCAGTTGAAAGAATGCATTAAGATACATTGGCATCCCTAGATATTGCAATAAAGAAGTATTTGTGCCAACTATGGCCTAAGTTGGCAAGCTGACATCACATCCCTCCTCAGAGGGCTCCTTTCACTTCTTTCTATTATCTTTTTAAATTATTTTCTTCATGGCATTGTTGCTCACTTCCGTCACCTAAGATGGTCACTGAAGGGGTATGATCCTGGAGAGTCTTGACAGCCTCTGAGGTTACCCAAGGGGGACCTCAGCTACAAGAGCAGCCCTTGCAGTGACATGAACAGGGACACAATCCTCATAAAAGTGGAGATTAAGCAAACCCAAATCATGGAAGAACCACACCTGTGCAACTGGAGAGCCAAAGCAGCTAAGGGGACATCCTGTATTCTGCCAAGCCAGCATCATGAAAGCAGTGGTAGGTTAGCTTGACCAGAGGATGGCCTAAGCACTAGCATGCTTATTCAATGTTTCACAGGAAAACCACCATGCCAAGCAGGGACAGACATTTCATACATCACAGCCCAAGTCTCAAACCAGACAGGACAGAGACTGATGGGTCTCTGCTTCACAGGAATAACTGTGCCCCTCATACATCTCCCTGGAGACAAATCAGGGCTTGGAGAAGACAATGGCAGAGGTATCTCACTGCAAGGTCAAGACTGCAGGGAGCAGTGAGAGGGGACAAGCCACAAGCCAAAGGTGACCAACACGAGGGATATGGAGCTGCTCAAGTCAAGAGAAGGCCATGGAGATGCTGTGAGGGCTGGATCAGCTCTGCTCTGGAGACAGGCTGAGAGAGCTGGGCTGATTCAGCCTGGAGAAGAGAAGGCTCTGGGGAGACCTTAGAGCAGCTCACAGTGCCTAAAGGGGCTACAAGGAACCTGGAGAGGGGCTTCGGACAAGGGCCTGTAGGGACAAGACAAGGGGGAATGGCTTTAACGTGCCAGAGGGGTGACTGAGATGAGCTCTTAGGCAGAAGTTCTTCCCTGTGAGGGTGGTAAGGCACTGGCACAGGTTGCCCAGAGAAGCTGTGGTTGCCCCATCCCTGGCAGTGTTCAAGGCCAGGCTGGATGGGGCTTGGACCAACCTGCTCTCATGGAAGGTGTCCCTGCCTGTGGTAGGGGGTTGGAACTAAATAAGCTTTAAGGCCCCTTCCAACCCAAATCATTCTGTGAGTCTACGATTCTATGACCCCAACACAGGCAGTGTCCTCACCAGTGAGGTGAAGTTCCACAGAGTCTGAGCACAGTGGCACAGTCAGGTGCTGGTAACAGGGACTATTGATGCTCCTAGACACACAGAAGTGAGGAACCAGGTCCATAATTCATTTGGGAGGGCTAGGGGGAGCAGCAGGAGATGGGGACAGAGACAAGGCTACAGCACCACAGGGTCCAGTCAGCTAGAAGACAAGATACCTACAGCATAGGTCCATGGTCAATCTACTAGACAGCCACAACACTAGATCAACACTTCACAACACATCCCAAAACCAGCACTAGAGGCTGAAGCCTGAGCTTAAATGGGGTTCATGGGCCTTGGGTAGAGGGTGGGGGTGTTCATCCCCAGGTGAATATGGTCAGGGTAATTAAGGCAAATTAGTGCCCTCAAGGCCTGTTACTGTGCTATCTGGTGGATTCTGTGGGGATGTGAAGGCATGGAGGTGAGCCTATATGGAGTCACAGTGGTGCCTTGTTCTTATAAGGTCAACCAAAACAGCTGGTTAATAAATTGGTGGTGAGGGTTTGCACTGGTGTGGAGCTGGAAAGCAAAGATGTGTGTCAAGAAAGGACATGCCATGACCATGGTCCCCCTGTATCCCATGGGTTGTGGGTGTCATGGGTTCAGCAGCAGCAGTCATTTTTCTCCTTGGCAGCTGGAGCAGCGCTGATAACACCAGTGTTTTCAGTTGCTGCTTGGTAATGTTTTGGTCTGACCAAGGACTTTCTGAGTCTCATGCTCTGCTGGGGAGGAGGGGGGGCCAGGAGAAAGCAGGGAGGGGGCGCATGACCCAAACTGACCAAAGAGCTATTCCATGCCACAGCACGTCATGCCCAGGATGTGAAATACTGGGGGCAGGAACCTGGAAGTTCTCTCTCTCTCTCTCTCGGCTCGGTCGGGTGGTGAGCGGTTGTGTCCTCTTCTCTTGTATTTGCCTTGTCATTGTTATTATTGGTGGTAGCAGTAGTGATTTGTATTATATCTCAGTTACTGGACTGTTCTTATCTCAACCCGTGGGAGTTACATTCTTTCGGTTCTTCTCCCCATTCCCCCCCCATCGGAGTGGGGGGGGGGAAGAGAGGGAGAAGTGAAATTTACAGCTTAAGCCACGACAGTTCTAGTTACTAAACTGTTCTTATCTCAACCTGTGCGAGTTGCATTTTTTTTTTTTTCTCCTCCCCATCACCCCGGGACTGGGGGAAGAAAAAGAGGGGAGTGAGTGAGTGACTAAAACTTCGTGAGTTATTAGCCTGGGTGAGGCTTAAACCATGACATGGGTGCAGCGCTGTGTTTTTGATTTTGGGCCTGGGAGCTGCAGTGATAACACCAGTGTTTTCAGTTACTGCTTGATAGTGTTTTGGTTTGACCAAGGACTTTCTGAGTCTCATGCTGTGCCAGGGAGGAGGGGAAGCCAGGAGGAAGCAGAGACAGGACACCTGACCCAAACTGACCAAAGAGGTTATTCCATACCACAGCACGTCATGTCCAGGATGTGAAGACGGAGGGCAGAGACCCGGAAGGGTGTGGTGGTGGACTGGGGGGTTCGCTGCTGGGGGGTGCACTGGCTGGGTCAGGCTTGGTGAGCAGTTGTATTCTCTTTCTTTGTACTTCCCTGGTCATTATTATTACTGGTGGTAGCAGTAGTGATTTGTGTTATACCTCAGTTACTAAACTGTTCTTATCTCAACCCGTGGGAGTTACATTCTTTCAATTCTTCTCCCCATTTCCCCCCCTCCCCCCCATCGGAGTGAGTTAACAGGCTGCATGAGATTTACAGCTTAAGCCACGACATGGGGAAACCTTGATGCAGAAGCATGTGTCTGGCACACTAGGTGCAGAAGACAAGCCTTGTCCCACCTGAGTGTGATAGACTTGGCATTAGTTATCTCCTGGACCAAATTCTACACCTGTGGCAGCCCATGCACCTCCAGGAGGAGCATGGGAAGGTGTATGGCTGGACATCCTTTGCACAGGGCTTTTTCCCCGCACTTTCAGACTTAGAGAAGTGAGGGAGCAGCAGCAAAGCTGGCAAGCGTGTGCCACCAGCCGGCCAAGGGACCGGCCACACATCCCAATACTCCCTTGGTGCTCCAGAGCTGCAGCCCCCGAGCGGCCCCATGCTGGCGCTCACTCCATGTGTAGGAAATTACTTGCTGCTAGGGCTGCCTTGTTCACACAGCCCCCTCCCTCACCCACCCTCTCCCATGTAACAGAGAGGAGAAAAGAGCTTCTTATCCCCAAAATTACCTTTCTGCCCTGGTGATTCATGGAAGGGGAAGTTAAAATAGTGGCTGAGGAAGGCAATTTAGAAGTGCAATCTTTGGTCCCAGACAGTAAAATACAAATTGATTGTGAGCCTAAATACTCCAAGGAAGATCGAAAGTTAATTGATGACTTAGAAGGAAAAATAGAAGAAAGTGGGTGGGCAAAGACTCCACAAGGTAAGATGATAATACCATCTGCACTATTGTGGGCAGTAGTCATGGCAGAACATAAGAAATCCCACTGGGGGGTAGAGGCCCTATACAAATACTTGAACAAACTTATGATAGCCCGAAATTTATATACCACCATCAAGCAAGTAACGAAGCAGTGCGAGATTTGTTTACGGAATAATCCCAAGACCAGTCCTAAGGTTCAGTTTGGTCAAATAGGGAAAGGAAATTATCCAGGACAACACTGGCAAATTGATTTCTCAGAACTCCCAAGAAGAAGGGGGTTTCGATACCTGTTGGTCATGACAGATACCTTTTCAGGGTGGCCAGAAGCATTCCCTTGCCGAACCAGTAGAGCCAGAGAAGTAACCAAAATAATATTACAAGAAATAATACTGAGATTTGTGGTTCCAGCATGGATCTCCTCAGATAGAGGACCACATTTTGTTGCAACTGTTGTTAAGCAAGTTAGTAAACGCTTAGGAATAGATTGGAAGTTACATACCCCATATAATCCACAAGCAAGTGGCCAAGTGGAAAAGATGAACCATCTAATTAAGCTGCAAATTGTAAAACTGGGACAAGAGGCTAATTTGCCCTGGCCCCAATCTCTACTTCTGCCTTCATTGAGAATTAGGACCAGACCTAAAGTGAAAACTGGCCTGAGTCCTTTTGAAATATTATATGGAAGACCACATACTGTTCAAGCTGGAACATCAGCACAAGTAGGGGAGGAGGTCCTCTACAGCTATGTAAAGAGTATGCAAAAACAACTAAGAGAAACAGAAAGACTAGTCCTGGGGACTAGGGCTCAAGGTCTTGATGGACCTGTGCATGATATTAACCCTGGAGATCATAGATACATCAGGTCTCTTGCAGATTTACCTCTGGAACCGAAGTGGGAAGGTCCATTTCAGGTGTTGCTGACTTCTCATACAGCCATCAAGATTAAGGAACAAGCATTGTGGATACACCACACCAGAATAAAGAAAGCCCCCACGCCACGATGGAAAGCAATGCCTACTGGACCTCTGCAGCTTCGAATTCGACAAAACGACTGTTAATGGTGTATTTACTAACAGGATTTTGCATAGTGGAAATACAGCCTTGTCTGAATAAGAGTGGTTGCTGGATCTGTACTCAGTTGCCTAGATCAGGAGAGAAGCCAGGTATGCCTTTAATTGGCCTACCTATCCCCTTTAAAACCAACTGGAATGAATTCTGGAAAAACCCAGTCTATACCAACAAGAACCACACAAATTTACAGGTTTTGAGGATTATGTGTAACCACTAACAAAACCTGTAATCAGGGTAATACGTCACTAGGAAGTTATCCATATTGTAGTTGGGTGAATATCTCCGTTGCAATAGAGAAAGTGGAAAATCAAACTACTGATGCTATTTTAGCGTTACAAAAAGAAATAACCAGCCTATCTGAGACAAGGAGGCACCAAATGTAATCAGTTCTAAGTAATGTAAAATCTGGTGGCTGTGTAATGGAAAATAACTGAGACACTTGAAGGTAGTTGACATAGTTTTAGGTCCTTAGGACCTTAGTACAAAAATGTAGAAAAACAGGATCTGGGGATGGGGAGCATCCGGGACTAGCAGACATCCAGGATGGGAGCAGTAAAGCTAGCTGCTCAGTAGGACAGGATGATTGCTATGTTTGTAATGTTAATTAAGCTGGTGCTTCAAAGACTGCCAACGGTTATGAAGATTGTTGGAAGAAGTAAATGGCCCTCAAAGACCACCATCACATTTTTGTATGTATGCAGGAAACTTTCTGAAAAATGATGTAATTCATGTGTAGCCTCATGAATATGTATGTATGCCCAGTGACTGTATAAGGATGGCCTGTGTGGCAATACGGGGAGACACACGTTAGGAGGAGCTATCCCCCCGTGTCTCCCGGTGCCGCAATGAAGAACACCTGCTTGTCAACTTAAAACTTTGTTGGTGAGTTTGTTCCTGGAGTTTTCTCCGAATCATATCTAAAGTGGTAATCCAAAATCGAGTGGCATTAGATACATTGTTAGCATCCCAGGGAGGAGTTTGTTTTGTAATCAGTGATAGTTGCTGTTCTTATATGGATCAAAGTGGCAGGATTGAAACTGATTTAAAAGAAATCTGGAAACAAACTAGAATATTTCATGAGGTGGCCAAGGATGACACCTCTTGGGGATTTGAGGAGATATGGAAAAAACACGAACCTCATGGTTACCAAATTACCTTAGTTGAGGCAGCTGGCTGCAGGAATCTTAATCCTAATTCTTTTAACCCTAGTTACTTGTGGCATGATACCATGTTCATCTTGGTGTTGTAAAAGGTCTGTAATTGATTATGAGGATTGGAAAAGACATAAGGTCAGACAAGTTGAAAGTGGTAAATACTTTAACAGAACTCCTGAGTAAAATGGAGTTATATAGCAAAAGAATTTGCAAAGGTAAATGAAAAGGGGGGACTTGATATAAGGAAAGCAAGTGCCTGGAAAACATTGGGTTAAAATACTTTGAACTTAACTTAGGTTTAAGGTAGAGAAAAAGGTTTGTGTTGTAAGTCTGTGGTGTGATGACAGAATTTTGTAGTCTTACTAACAAGAGTGAATTATTTCTTTTTATCCTTCTAATGAGTGAATTCTTTCTTACTATCCTTCTAATTTATCAGTTAGTTTGGAGGCAGTGACTCCTGAACATCTACTAGTTTAGGATATTCCTTGTCCGCCCATCCTGTCCTGCTTGCAATAAATTTTGTTATTATGATAATGAGTACCTAAACTAATTGTAATATCCCCACGAGCTCTCTCTCTCTCTCTCTCGAGAGAGAGAGAGAGAGAGTTATTGGTGTTAGCAGTAGTGTTTTTGTGTTATACCTTAGTTACTGGACTGCTCTTTTCTCTACCTGTGGGATTTACATTCTTTTGATTCTCCTCCCCATCTCTCTGGGAGCAGCGAGAGGAACAAGATGGGGAAGTGAGTGAGCGGCTGCATGGTTCTGAGTTACCGGCTAGGCTTAAACCAAGACATATACCCTTTACCCATATGTTATTCTAATACACAATTGTGACCAGCATCTACAAAATTGATTCATGGTACATGCTAGGATACAGACACAAATTATTACTGCAATGATCACAAACAAGTTTTTCAACCATTTTCAATTTGGTAGCCAAGAAGTAAATCAACGCCATAATTCTTCAAATCCCCAGGATGTCTCATCTCTAACGGCCTAATGCAAGATTTTTCTTCTCTTCTTCCAGATTTCTGCTAGATCTGTGGATATTCTGCTGCTCTGGTGTATGTATGTGCAGCAACTTGCATTTATAACTGTACAAACACCTCCTTGGGAAGCTAATAGCAGATCAAGGGCCATATGGCTTTGCAATGTTACCTGAGATAGGCAGGATGCCTCAATCTGTAATGACTGTATAGCATCTACAATGTTGTCCTTTTTCTGGTTTTAGGGTTTTGATTATTGTAGTATCCAGGACTACAACACCCAATGTACATGTTCCAGTCCATCTGTCCTGGGTTCAGAAGTAGCAGTCATTTTTCTCCTTCTTAGTAGCTGGTGCAGTGCTGTGTTTTTGGCTTTCAGCCTGGGAACAACACTGATAACACCAATGGTTTTAGTTGCTGCTCTGTAATGTTTACACTGACCAAGGACTTTCTGACTCTCGTGCTCTGCCAGGGAGGACGGGAAGCCGGGAGGAAGTGGTTTTGTGTTATACCTTAGTTCCTGGACTGCTCTTATCTCAACCCCGTGGGAGTTACATCCCTTTGATTCTCCTCCCCATCCCTCCAGGAGCAGGGGAGAGGAAGGGGGGGAGTGAGAGGGCGACTGCGTGGCTGACTGGGCTTAAACCACGACACGATCCTGGGGGAAGGGCTTTTCTAGCAGTATTATTGCACAATCAATGTCACCATTTCCCTTCCAGAGCATTCCAATAGCCAATTTGGGGTCCCTTAATCTTGAGTTGCATTGTTGTCATGGCTTCAGCAGTAGCAGTCATTTTTATCCTTCTTGGTAGCTTCTCCACTGTGTTTTTGACTTTCATCCTGGGATCAGCGCTGATAATACCAATGTTTTCAGTTACTGCTTGGTAATGTTTAGGCTGACCAAGGACTTTCTGAACCTCTTGCTCTGCCAGGGAGGAGGGGAATCTGGGAGGAAGCAGAGACAGGACACCTGACCCAAACTAGCCAAAGGGGTATTCCATGCCACAGCACGTCATGCCCAGGATGTAAAAACTGGGGGCAGTTTCCCGGAAGGGGGGGAGTACTGCTGGGTCGGGCTTGGTATCGGGTGGTGAGCGGTTGTATTCTCTTTCCTTGTATTTCCCTTGTCATTATTATTATTGGTGGTAGCAGTAGTGGTTTGTGTTATACCTTAGTTACTAAACTGTTCTTATCTCAACCTGTGGGAGTTGCATTCTTTCGATTCTTCTCCCCATGCCCCCAGGAGTGGGAGTGAAGAAAGATGGGGGAGTGAGCATGTGTCCTACAAGACACAGGGAGTGCCTTGTGGAAATGGTTTTGGATCTTACTGGTATCCGAGTTACTTTGTGGCTTGTTACAGCAGTGATATTGGTCTTGTGATTTTGTTATTGGTGACAGGCTGTTATAACTGTTATTAATTGTTGTTTGATAGAATTTAGTTTCAGTCTCTGTCTCAAATGTTGTAACTGTGTGGAGTATGCCTGTGGGATCCCGTGTGTTTGTGTGAATGTGAGATTGATAATGGAAAATCAGCAGAGTGGAGAGATCTTAAAAAAGAGACCCTTAGGGTGCATTTTAGTACATTGAAAAGAACTGTGAGGGTCTCCTGGGGGCTCAGTAATTAAGAAAACGTTGGTAAAATATTGCAACCAATGGTGGCCTTTGTATACTTTGGAATGTTAGGAAAAATGGGCTAAAAATGGAACTTTGAACTATGATACACACTTACAATTACTGTTGGTTTTGGGGTGGCAAGGAAAATGGGATGAAGTAATGTATGCAGATATGTTTTTCCGCTCATGCTGGATCCACAAATCACCATCCCACAGCACCAAAGCAGTAGCAGAAGATACTAGTTTGGCAGCCTGAAAATTCAGTGCTCCTTCAGGCTAGAAGAGATGAGCATGGGAAGAGGAATGCAGAGATCTGTCTGCATAACTGACAATAGCGCAAATTCAACACTCAAAAGGTATTTTCTAAATTGGATATGATGTGGTTGATGGAACATCAGTATCTTTCAAGAGGCAGATTCCACTGTTTGAAAGACAGAAGGCAGAAGGAGCATAAGCGTGGCTGCAGGGCAGGAGCTTGGGAGCAGCCCTGGGAATTCCTGCTTTGCTCAACATTCCTCCCTTCAAGCTTAGGGACTGTTGCAGATTAAACCCAGCCGGAAACCCAGAAAAACGCAGGGGGTCACTCACTCCCCCCCCTTCCTCCCCCTGCTCCCAGAGGGATGGGGAGGAGAATCGAAAGAATGTAACTCCCACAGGTTGAGACAAGAACAGTCCAGTAACTAAGGTATAACACAAACCACTGCAGCCACCACCAATAATAATAATGATAAGGGGAATAACAAGGGAAGAGAATACAACCGCTTACCACCCGCCGACCAATACCCATCCAGACCCAAGCAGTGATCTAGCCCTTCTGGGTAACTGCCCCCAGTTTCTATACTGGGCATGACATGCTATGGTATGGAGTACCCCTTTGGTTAGTTTGGGTCAGGTGTCCTGTCTCTGCTCCCTCCCGGCTTCCCCTCCTCCCTGGCAGAGCATGAGACTCAGAAAGTCCTTGGTCAGAGTAAACATTACTGAGCATCAAATAAAACCATCGGTGTTATCAGCATTGTTCCCAGGCTGAAAGTCAAAACCACATCGCTGCACCAGCTACGAAGACTGAGAAAAATGACTGCTACTGCTGAACCCAGGACAATATCCACCCCTTATTCCATACCATTCACTTCATGCTCAGATCCCACATTTTACAATATACCATCACTCTTGTATCATATATATATATATATACACATACACAAACGCACAAAGAGAGAGAGAGACCATTCCTTAGTGCATGGACCAATCCCTATAATTCTGCTGAGCTCATCCAGTCCATGATGTGGGGCTCCATCTCTTGTAACAGTCTTTCAGAGGCTGTGTGCAGTGTTGGATCGTTGCCTGCTGATGACACCACATAACTCGCCTGGTTTCATCAAAGTTCATTCTTTGTTGGGATGATGGTTGGAGGGCAGTCAGGGCCAGTTGCTGGTGACCTGAAGACATCTAGTTCGTGAGCTATAAAAGTGCCACACAGCAGGCAACAGCATACAATTGAGTTCATTGGCTGTTTTCCCCTAAGATAAAATCCCCTTGAGGTACACATCAGACTTCCCAACTACCCACATTACCCACCAAGTATATTCGGGTACCTGAGCAAAAGCAATCCCACGAGTGGGTTTGCCTTTACCTGAAGCAGGAATAACCCAGACTGTCTTCCCCAGCAAATTCTTTATGTGCACCACAGGAACATTACCCCCTTCAACAGTGTGTAAAAGTTCTGACTGGGCTGGACCAGCCCTGTTGGCAGATCCTCTGGTGTTGACCAACCAGGTGGCCTTTGCCAAATGTGTAACCCAATGACTGAAACTCCCACCACCCATTGCTCACATTGTAGTTTTTAAAAGGCCACTGTACCGTTCAATTTTCCTAGAGACTGGTGCATGGTAGGGGATGTGATATACCCACTCAGTGCCATGTTCTTTCGCCCAAGTGTCTATAAGGTTGTTCTGGAAATGAGTCCCATTGTCTGACTCAGTTCTCCCTGGGGTGCCATGTTGTCACAAGATCTGTTTCTCAAGGCCCAGGATAGTTGTAGCAGAAGGAACCAAACTAGGCCTTCTTAGCATGAGTCCTCGAAGGTGATGTAAGCTGCTGACAGTTAAGAAACTCAGCTTTGTTCTTTGTATAGCTCCAGCCCAGAATCATGAGTGTGGTTACTTAAAGCTTACAGTTGTATTATTCTGTTAAAGGTTGATAAATGATAATCTTAGGAGAATAAAGAAACCTTTCTTCTAGACTAATGACCTATTGATAATGAATGAGATAGGTAGAACACCAGACAATGATCATCAGTAACCTGCTGACCCTTTCGTACTTCTTCGAAACGTGGACTATTGTCACGGAACAAGAAAAGAAGCAGCAAGACCTGGAACCTGTCAGAATTGGAAAATATATGAGAACATCTAGAAGATTTGTAAATTTCCACGGGACATTTACAAACTATACTTTGCTGACTAGCTAGTTTCTAAATCCTATATAAACTCACCAATAACATGTTGTAAGGGTCATTCTCTGCGGAGGTGACCCAAAGCTGCTGTTCCTGATGATTTCCTGCAATAAACTAGAGCTCAGAGTAACCCACAAGAGTTCGAGTCTCTGTTTGCTGAAGCCTCCTGTTACAGCCTCCTGTTTCAATATTGTTCCGGGCAGTGGCATGGGGCACAGCATATGTTTCCAGCCATCCAGTGGTTGCTTCCACCATGGTAAGCATATGGCGCTTGCCTTGGCTGGACAGTGGGAGTGCAATATAATCAATCAGCCAGGCCTCCCCATATTTGTAATTCAGCCATCATCCTCCATACCAAAGAGGCTTTAACCACTTGGCTTGCTTAATTGCAGCACATGTTTCACAGTCGTGAATAACCTGGGCAATAGTGTCCATTGTTAAATCTACCCCTTCATCATGAGCCCATCTATACGTTGCATCTCTGCCCTGATGGCCTGAAGCGTCGTAGGCCCACCGGGCAAAAAATAATTCACCCTTATGTTGCCAATCTAAGTCCATCTGAGCCACTTCAATTTCAGCAACTTGATCCACTTGTTGGTTGTTCTGGAGGCCCTCAGTGGCCCGACTCTTGGATACATGAGCATCTACATGGCGTACCTTCACCACCAAGTTTTGCACTCGGGCAGTGATATCTTGCCACAGTGCAGCAGCCCAGATGGGTTTACCTCTGCGTTGCCAGTTGCTCTGCTTCCATTGCTGCAACCACCTCCACAGGGCAATCGCCACCATCCATGAGTCAGTAGAGAGATAAAGTACTGGCCACTTTTCTCGTTCAGCAATGTCCAAGGCCAGCTGGATGGCTTTCACTTCTGCCAACTGACTCGATTCACCCTCTCCTTCAGCAGTTTCTGCAACTTGTTGTCAGGGCCTTCAATCTCCGATGCTTTCCCACAATATGGCAGGACCTATCAGTAAACAACTCATGCCGCTTCTCACTTTCTGACAGTTTAATATATGGTGGGGCCTCTTCAGCATGCGTCACCTCCTCCTCCTCTGGTGACATTCCAAAATCTTTCCCTCTGGCCAGTCCATGAGGACTTCCAGAATTCCCGGACAACTGGGATTTCCTATTCGAGCTCGTTGTGTAATTAATGAGGCCCACTTACTCCATGTAGCATCGGTTGCATGATGTGTAGAGGAGACCCTGCCTTTGAACATGTAGCCCAGCACGGGCAACCAGGGTGCCAGGAGGAGCTGTGCTTCAGTGCCAATCACTTCGGAAGCAGCTCGAACCCCTTCATAGGCTGCTGTCGTGGTTTAAGCCACCCACCCACACAGTTTTACTCACTCACTCACTTCCCTCTTTTTCTTCCCCCAAGTCACGGGGGAATGGGGAAGAGAATCGAAAAAAAAAATGCAACTCGCACAGGTTGAGATAAGAACAGTTTAGTAACTAAGGTATAACACAAATCACTGCTGCTACTATCAATAATAATACAAGAGAAATACAAGGAAAAAGAATACAACTGCTCACCAAGCCCGACCCAGCCAGTGCAACCCCCAGCCGTGAACCCCCCAGTGCACCACCACACCTTCCGGGTCTCTGCTCTCCGTTTTCACTTCCTGGACATGACGTGCTGTGGTATGGAATAACCTCTTTGGTCAGTTTGGGTCAGGTGTCCTGTCTCTGCTTCCTCCCGGCTCCCCCTCCTCCCTGGCACAGCATGAGACTCAGAAAGTCCTTGGCCAGACAAAACACTACCAAGCAGTAACTGAAAACACTGGTGTTATCAGCGCTGTTCCCAGGCCCAAAATCAAAAACACTGCGCTGCACCAGCTACCAAGAAGGATAAAAATGACTGCTGCTGCTGAACCCAGGACAGCTGACCCAATATCTCCTTCTCAGTTGGGGTATAGCTGGCCTCAGATCCTCTGTATCCCCGACTCCAAAAGCCGAGGGGTTGACCTCGAGTCTCCCCTGGAGCTTTCTGCCAGAGGCTCCGGGTAGGACCATTCTCCCCAGCTGCAGTGCAGAGTACATTTTTAACATCTGGCCCAGTCCGGACTGGTCTGAGGGCTACTGCACGAACTATCTCGTGTTTAATTTGCTCAAAGGCTTGCTGTTGCTCAGGGCCCCATTTAAAATCATTCTTCTTCTGGGTCACATAATAGAGAGGGCTTACAATCAAACTGCAATTCGGGACGTGCATCCTCCAGAACCCCACAGCACCCAAGAAAGCTTGTGTTTCTTTCTTCTTAGTTGGTGGAGACATTGCTGTTATCTTGTTGATCACATCTGTGGGGATCTGGCGACGTACATCTTGCCATTTTATTCCCAAAAATTGAATCTCCTGTGCAGGTCCCTTGACCTTACTCCGTTTTATGGCAAAACCGGCTGTCAGCAGGATTTGGATTATTTTCCTCCCTTTCTCAAAGACTTCTTCCATTTTATCACCCCACATAATAATGTCATCAATGTATTGCAGGTGTTCTGGAGCTTGCCTCTGTTCCAGTGCAGTCTGGATCAGTCCATGGCAGATGGTAGGGCTGTGTTTCCACCCACCCCATGGGCAGTCGGTTCCAAGTGTACTGGACGCCCCTCCAAGTATAAGCGAACTGTGGCCTGCACTCTGCTGCCAAAGGAATTGAGAAAAATGCATTGTCAATAGCAATCGTGGCATCCCACTTGGCTGCCTTTGACTCCAGTTCATACTGAAGCTCTAGCATATCTGGTACAGCAGCACTCAAGGGTGGTGTGACTTCATTCAGGCCACGATAGTCTACTGTTAGTCTCCACTCTCCATTAGACTTTTGCAGAGTCCATATGGGGCTATTAAAGCGTGAGCAGGTCCTACTGATCACTCCTTGACTCTCCCGTCTACGGATCAGCTTATGGATGGCTATCAGGGAGTCTCGGTTGAGATTGGTCGAAATGGTCGTGGCTTAAACACACTCTGTATGCATGCCAACATGGTGATCCCCATTACAATCAGCAGGCAGGTCTCAAGGGTACTCTAAGGCCTTTCAAAACCTTCAGAACTCTCAAATGATGCTGTAAATAGTCGGGGGGGGGGCTGGGAAGGTAAGGGAATGTCTCATTCATAGGTTGATCACCTGAGGAGAGGAAAAAAGATGTGTAATTGCTAAGCTCTTCTATTATATATCTCCCAAAGTATAGAGGTGGTGACCACATTGGGAACACAAGCCAGATCAGTTTCATGATCAATGAGTCTATTGTATTACAAGTCATTACCTTAAAGCACAATGAAACAAGAACCTTAGCCCAAGTCCCCTAGACGATAAACACTAACACAGCAAATACCGACTGTAAGTAAGGTACGACATGCTGAAACTCCAAGATCAAGAGCAACAACTTTGAGAGCCAATAAATCAGCATTGTGACGAGTGATTATTAATCCGAAACAATGAATGCTTATCACAAATACAGTTAGACAGACTCTGGTCAGATCTGTCATTATCTCAACCCTTCGGGCCCCACGTTGGGCACCACAAAGAACTGTCATGGTTTAAACCCAGCCGGAAACCCAGAACCATGCAGCCGCTCACTCACTCCCCCCCCTTCCTCCCCCTGATCCCAGAGGGATGGGGAGGAGAATCGAAAGAATGTAACTCCCACGGGTTGGGAAAAGAACAGTCCAGTAACTTAGGTATAACACAAACCCACTACTGCTGCCACCAATAATAATGATAAGGAAAATAACAAGGGAAGAGAATACAACTGCTCACCACCCGACGACTGATATCCAGCCCAACCCGAGCAGTGGTATGACCTGCTGTGGTATGCAATAACCCTTTGGCTAGTTGGGGCAGGTGTCCTGTCTCTGCTTCCTCCCGTCTTCCCCTCCTCCCTGGCAGAGCATGAGACTCAGAAAGTCCTTGGTCAGAGTAAACATTACTTAGCAACAACTAAAAACACTGGTGTTATCAGCGCTGTTCCCAGGCTGAAAGTCAAAAACACAGCACTGCACCAGCTACTCAGAAGGAGAAAAATGACTGCTACTGCTGAACCCAGGACAGGGGCATGCCAGACTGCACCAATATGCCTGTTTCCACTATTGCATGGCAACCCAGCACTGCAAGCATGTGTGCTGTGCTAGCTCAGCCAGGACCAACAGCAGCAGTGGCACCACAGAGCACAGGATTGATGCTCCCTCTCACCTGCCATTAACAGACCAGAACTTTGGAGACCCTACACCACACAACTGATCATATAAAACCACAGACTCATTTCAGTTGGAAGGGACGTTAAAGCTCATCCAGTTCCAACCCCCTGCCACTGGCAGGGACACCTTCCACTAGATCAAGTTGCTCCAAGCCCTGTCCAATCTGGCCTTGAACACTTTCAGGGATGGGGCAGCCACAGCTTCTCTGGGCAACCTGAGCCAGCGCCTTACCACCTTCACAAGGAAGAACTTTTGCATAAGAGCTCATCTCAGCCTCTTCTCTGTCAAGTAAAAGCCATTTCCCCTTGTCCTGTCCCTACAGGTGAAGGGCGAGGACCCAAGGGCAGAAGCCCAAGTACTGTTCAGATGATAAAGGGGGATGTACTGGAACTCCTGGGCTATAAACGCTAAGAAAGGAAGCAAGGGGAGGGTTGAGATAAAGGCCAGATGAGGAATGCTTAGGTTTGAGGAAAACAGCTGCTGGGTAAGAATTTGCAAATCGCATAGATAAGAACCTTCCTTTGGCACAACAGAGACCCGCTGATTGTGAACTTTAAGAGGTTATTTTGCATTTGTGTCCTGGGTTCAGCAGCAGCAGTCATGTTTTCTCCTTGGTAGCTGGAGCAGCACTGGTAACACCAGTATTTTCAGTTGCTGCTTGGCAATGTTTTGGTCTGACCAAGGACTTTCTGAGTCTCATGCTCTGCCGGGGAGGAGGGGGGGGGCCGGGAGGAAGCAGGGACGGGGCGCCTGACACAAACTGCCCAAAGAGCTATTCCATGCCACAGCACGTCATGCCCAGGATGTAAAATACTGGGGGCAGGAACCCGCCGGAAGTCTCTCCCTCTCTTGGCTCGGTCGGCTGGTGAGGGGTTGTATCCTCTTCCCATGTATTTACCTTGTCATAGTTATAATTGGTGGCAGCAAGAGTGATTTGCATTACAACTCAGTAACTGGACTGTCCTTATCTCAACCCGTGGGAGTGACATTCTACCCCCCCATTAGAGTGGGGGGGGGAGAGAGGGAGAAGTGAAATTTACAGCTTAAACAGTTCTAGTTACTAAACTGTTCTTATCTCAACCTGTGCGAGTTGCATTTTTTTTTCGATTCTCCTCCCCATCCCCCCGGGAATGGGGGAAGAAAAAGAGGGGAGTGAGTGAGTAAATAAAACTTAGAGAGTTATTAGCCTGGGTAAGGCTTAAACCATTACAGTTCTTTTTGGCGCCCAACATGGGGCACTTAAGGGTTGAGATAAGACAGGATTAATAGATACTTGTCACAATGCTGATTTATTTGCTTTCAAAGTTGTTGCTCTGGTTCTCACAGGTTCAGTGTATGATACTTTACTTACAGATTAAGTATTTATTTACCTACAGATTAAGTATTTCTTATCTTAACGTTTTTCACAACTGGGTTTTGGGTTAAGGTTCATGTTACATTGTACTTTATTGCACTGATTTTTAATACAATAGACTCAGTGATCATGAAACTGACCCGGTTTGTGTTTCCAGTGTGGTCACCAACTCTATACTTTGGGAGGTATATAATGGAAGTGTTTAGAAATTACACGTCTCTTTTCACCTCCTTGGGTGGTCAGCCTGTGAAGGAGACATTCTTTTGTGCTCCCAGACCCCCCCACAAGACCATTTATAGCATCATTTGAGAATTTTGAAGGTTTTGAACGGCCTTTAGATACCCTTGAGACCTGCCTGCTGGTTGTGATGGGAATCATCATGTTGGCACACATACTGAGTATGTTTTACTCACGACTATTTTGTCTGGTCCCGAGAGTTATGCATAGTCAGGTTTGGGCCTTATCTAGGGTTAAACGACGATATAGGAGGTCCAAGAGATTTTCCCTGAGGCTGGATAGTCATGAGAGGCAGGGTGTGTGGGATAGTATGGGCAAGTATCTAGGCCAGTGGGCCCCTGCAGTGCTTTGGAACTTCACCACTGAACAAATGCAAAATCCAGAAAAATTAGTAAAACACTTAAGGGAGGTGTGTTGTCATTCTGGTCACACCAGAGATGGACAAATCATGGCAACGTGCTGGGGCTTGGCTTATGCTTACAGAGCCCTCTTAAACACTGTCCAGCATAATCAAAAGGAAAAAAACGTCCCTGGTTCTGAGGGCGGAGTAATGGACAGTGCAGCTACTCCAGCTCCAAGCACAGCAGCTATACCTCCAGCCAGGTGGAGGTAGGGGACAATCGGATTTATTGGACTGTGTGGATCAGATGGCCTGGCACATCAGTCCCACAGAAGTATGAGGCTCTAGTAGATGCCGGTGCACAGTGTACTCTGATGCCATCAAGCTGTCAAGGGGTGGAACCTATTTCTATTTCTGGAGTGACAGGAGGATCCCAAGAGTTGACTGTCCTGGAGGCTGAAATCAGCCTGACTGGGAGGGAATGGCAAAAACACCCCATTGTGACTGCTGCAAAGGCTCCATGTATCCTTGGCATAGATTACCTCAGGAGAGGGTACTTCAAAGACCCAAAAGGGGACCGATGGGCTTTTGGTATTGCTGCTTTGGAGACAGAGGAAGTAGAGCAGCTGTCCACCTTGCCTGGTCTCTCAGAGGATCCTTCTGCTGTGGGGTTGCTGAAGGTCGAAGAACAACAAGTGCCATTTATGACCGCAACAGTGCACTGGCGGCAATATCGCACCAACCGAGACTCCCTGATTCCCATCCATAAGCTGAACTGTAGATTAGAGAGTCAAGGAGTGATCAGTAGGACCCAATCACCCTTTAATAGCCCCATATGGACTCTGCAAAAGTCTAACGGAGAGTGGAGACTAACAGTAGACTATCGTGGCCTGAATGAAGTTACCCCATCCTTGAGTGATGCCGTACCGGACATGCTAGAGCTTCAGTATGAACTGGAGTCAAAGGCAGCCAAGTGGTATGCCATGATTGATATTGACAATGCATTTTTCTCAATTCCTCTGGCAGCAGAGTGCAGGCCACAGTTCGCTTATACTTGAAGGGGCATCCAGTACACTTGGAATCGACTGCCCATGGGGTGGGTGGAAACACAGCCCTACCATCTGCCATGGACTGATCCAGACTGCACTGGAACAGGGGCAAGCTCCAGAACACCTGCAATACATTGATGACATCATTGTGTGGGGTGATACAGCAGAAGAAGTCTTTGAGAAACGGAGGAAAATAATCCAAATCCTGCTGACAGCCGGTTTTGCCATAAAACGGAGTAAGGTCAAGGGACCTGCACAGGAGATTCAATTTTTGGGAATAAAATGGCAAGATGTACGTCGCCAGATCCCCACAGATGTGATCAACAAGATAACAGCAATGTCTCCACCAACTAAGAAGAAAGAAACACAAGCTTTCTTGGGTGCTGTGGGGTTCTGGAGGATGCACGTCCCGAATTGCAGTTTGATTGTAAGCCCTCTCTATTATGTGACCCAGAAGAAGAATGATTTTAAATGGGGCCCTGAGCAACAACAAGCGTTTGAGCAAATTGAACGAGGGATAGTTCGTGCAGTAGCCCTCAGACCAGTCCGGACTGGGCCAGATGTTAAAAATGTACTCTGCACTGCAGCTGGGGAGAATGGTCCTACCCGGAGCCTCTGGCAGAAAGCTCCAGGGGAGACTCGAGGTCGACCCCTCCGCTTTTGGAGTCGGGGATACAGAGGATCAGAGGCCAGCTATACCCCAACTGAGAAGGAGATATTGGCAGCTGTCCTGGGTTCAGCAGCAGCAGTCATTTTTCTCCTACTTTCTAGCTGGTGCAGCACTGTGTTTTTGATTTTGGGCCTTGGAACTGTGCTGATAACACCAGTGTTTTCAGTTACTGCTTGGTAATGTTTTGGTTTGGCCAAGGACTTTCTGAGCCTCATGCTATGCCAGGGAGGAGGGGAGCCGGGAGGAAGCAGAGACAGGACACCTGACCCAGACTCACCAAAGAGGTTATTCCATACAACAGCACGTCATGTCCAGGACGTGAAGACGGAGGGAAGAGTCCCAGAAGGGTGTGGTGATGGACTGGGGGTGCACGGCATGGCCAGGTTTTTGGGATTGGGGGGTTCGCTGCTGGGGGGTGCACTGTCTGGGTCGGGCTTGGTGAGCAGTTGTATTCTCTTTCTTTGTATTTCTCTTGTATTATTACTGGTGATAGCAGTAGTGATTTGTGTTATACCTTAGTTACTAAACTGTATTTATCTCAACCTGTGCAAGGTGAATTCTTTTGATTCTCCTCCCCATCCCCCCGGGACTGGGGGAAGAAAGAGGGGCTATGAGTGAGTGCGAAAACTGCGTGGGTGGAGGGCTTAAACCACGACAGCAGCCTATGAAGGAGTTCGAGCTGCTTCCGAAGTGTTTGGCACTGAAGCACAGCTCCTCCTGGCACCCCGGTTGCCCGTGCTGGGCTGCATATTCAAAGGCAGGGTCTCCTCTACACATCATGCAACTGATGCTACATGGAGTAAGTGGGCCGCATTAATTACACAACGAGCTCGAATAGGAAATCCCAGTCGTCCGGGAATTCTAGAAGTCATCATGGACTGGCCAGAGGGTAAAGATTTTGGAAGGTCACCAGAGGAGGAAGGAGTGATGCGTGCTGAAGAGGCCCCACCATATAATGAACTGTCAGATAGTGAAAAGCAATATGCCTTATTTACTGATGGGTCCTGTCGCACTGTGGGAAAGCACCGTAGATGGAAGGCAGCTGTATGGAGTCCTCAATGACAAGTTGCAGAAACTGCTGAAGGAGAGGGTGAATCGAGTCAGTTGGCAGAAGTGAAAGCCATCCAGCTGGCCTTGGACATTGCTGAAAGGGAAAAGTGGTCAGTACTTTATCTCTCTACTGACTCATGGATGGTGGTGAATGCCCTGTGGAGGTGGTTGCAGCAATGGAAGCAGAGCAACTGACAACGCAGAGGTAAACCCATCTGGGCTGCTGCACTGTGGCAAGATATCGCTGCCCGAGTGCAAAACCTGGTGGTGAAGGTACGCCACGTAGATGCGCATGTACCCAAGTGTCGGGCTACTGAGGACCACCAGAACAACCAACAAGCGGATCAAGCTGCTAAAATTGAAGTGGCTCAGATGGACTTAGATTGGCAACATAAGGGTGAATTATTTTTTGCCCAGTGGGCCCACGACGCTTCAGGCCATCAGGGCAGAGATGCAACATACAGATGGGCTCGTGATAAAGGGGTGGACTTAACAATGGACACTATTGCCCAGGTTATTCATGACTGTGAAACATGTGCTGCAATTAAGCAAGCCAAGTGGTTAAAGTCTCTTTGGTATGGAAGACGATGGCTGAAGTATAAATATGGGGAGGCTTGGCAGATCGATTATATCACACTCCCACCAACCCGCCAAGGCAAGCGTCATGTGCTTACCATGGTGGAAGCAACCACTGGATGGTTGGAAACATATGCTGTGCCCCATGCCACTGCCCGGAACACTATCCTGGATCATGAGAAACAGATTTTGTGGCGACACGGCACACCAGAGAGCATTGAGTCAGACAATGGGACCCATTTCCGGAACAGCCTGATAGATACTTGGGCCAAAGAGCATGGCATTGAACGGGTATATCACATCCCCTACCATGCACCAGCCTCTGGGAAAATCGAACGGTACAATGGGCTATTAAAAACTACACTGAGAGCAATGGGTGGTGGGACTTTCAAACATTGGGATACACATTTGCCACAGCTATTGTTTCTGGACAAGCCCATCGATGGGCTCTTGAATTACCCTTTTACCTGATTATTTTAAACCCTGCCCAACAGCCTCATGCTTTGATATTTCAATGGGATCCTCGAAACTCAGACCCCCTATTAATCATTGAATGGGTCTTCTTACCCAATCAGTCTACAAAGACTATTTCAAGACAGCATGAGATGTTGGCTTCTCTGATTGTTAAAGCTAGATTGCGTCTATTGACCTTATCAGGTAAAGATTTTGTCTGTATTTGCCTACCATTAACATCTGTATACCTACAATGGCTTTATCAACAGTCAGATACCTTTGCTATGGCCCTCGCTGATTACACAGGCCAACTCACATCCCACCCACCTTCACATAAACTGCTTAGTGCTGATTTTTGACTGGTACCGAAACCAAAGAGAAGCGACCAGCCGTTACAAGCGCTTACCGTGTTTACAGATGGGTCTGCAAAAATCACATAAATCTGTTATTTTATGGTGGGACAATCAGCATGAACGATGGGACTCAGACATAGAGACAGTCCCTGGTTCCCCTCAGATAGTAGAATTAAATACGGTTATTCGCATTTTTCGAAAATGGACTATTCCGCTCAACCTCATTACTGATTCAGCCTATGTTGCAGGTATTGTTGAACGAGCTGAAGCATCTGTCTAGCGTAATGTCTCACATTCAGACCTTTTTACTTTGTTACAGGAACTTATTTTCTTCTGGACTCTCACCCTCACCCTTATTTTGTTATGCATGTTAGATCTCATACTTCACTACCTGGCTTTATTGCAGAAGGCAATTGGCAAGCCGATCTATTGACGCTGCCAGTTCAAGTGTTGCCAGACCGTATCGCACAGGCTAAACTTAGCCATTCCTTTTTCCACGAGAATGCTGGTGCTCTTAAGCGACAATTTGAACTTACCTCTCAACAAGCATCCAGTATCATTGCTGTATGTCCTGATTGCCAAAGACATTCCTTTCCATCAGTTGCTGGAGGAGTTAACCCTAGAGGACTACAGAGCCTACAGTTATGGCAGACAGACGTTACACACTATTCAGAATTCGGTAAACTTAAATATATCCACTCTTCCATTGATACTTTTTCAGGTGCCCTGCTTGCCTCTTGTCATACAGGAGAGAAGGCGCGAGACGTCCGCAAACATTTGATGCGTGCTTTTGCCACCCTAGGTATCCCCTCCAAAATAAAAACAGATAATGGCCCAGCTTATACTTCAACTTCTATAAAAACCTTTTTTACTCTATGGGGTATAACCCATGTCACTGTTATTCCCCATTCCCCTACTGGTCAATCCTTTATGGAACGGTCTCATCAGTCTTTAAAACGTCTTTTACAACAACAAAAAGGGGGAATGGGGATGGCCACCCCTAAAGAACGTTTACAGAAAGCTTTGTATGTCTTTAACTTTTTGAATTGTTCTATAATAGATAACAATCCACTGACAGTTTGGCATTTTAATGCGAATGCCTCACTCGAGGCACGAGTCAAAGCCCCGGTACTGGTTCGCGATCCAGAAACAGGTAAGATCATGGGACCATATCCTCTCGTTACATGGGGAAGAGGTTATGCTTGTGTCTCCACAGAAAAAGGCCACAGGTGGATCCCATCAAAAAACGTGCGGCCTTTCCGTGAACCCCAACCACAAGCATCTGGCAGTGATCCTGACCATCTCCCTGATCAACAAGATCCTGACTCTCTTGGGACCACAGACGACTGAGAGGATGACAAGAAATCTTCAGAAGACGGTGCCGCCTTAAAAGAACTATGAGTGGGTGTTGGGTATTAACGCTAATAAGCATTGCGCCTTTGCTCGTTGGGAGTAGCCTCTTTCCCCCTTCCCATATAAAGAGAGGCCCATGTAGTCTCGGACGACTTTCCCTTTTGACTCCTAATACATCCGTGATTTTACAACATCGCCTCTCTCATAGAGCAAAGCGCGGTATCCATGCATATACCCCTAACTGCGACAATAACGTGCAATTCTGGGACTTCAGTCAACGCTTTACTACTTCCCTTTTACTACCTGGAGCCGCTGCTGGGAAAGCCCTGGCAACTTTAGATAAGCTTGGTTGCTGGCCTGCTAAACAAACCAACGCTACTAGCAGTGCTCTGTCGGGTCTCCTGTTAGACATTGATAGTATCCGCCACGCCACATTACAAAATAGAGCTGCTATAGAATTTCTGCTTTTAGCACAAGGCCACGGCTGTGAGGATTTTAAAGGAATGCGTTGCATGAATCTCTCGGATCATTCAGAATTAATCCATGCTAGCATTCAACAACTCAAGGACGGGGTGTCGTGGTTTAAGCCTCTAACCCCACCCCCCCATCCCCCGCAATTTTCTCACTCACTCTCCTCTCTTTCTTCCCCCAGTCCCGGGGGGATGGGGAGGAGAATCAAAAGAATGCAACTCCCACAGGTTGAGATAAGAAGAGTTTAGTAACTGAGGTATAACACAAATCACTACTGCTACCACCAGTAATAATACAAGAGAAATACAAGGAAAGAGAATACAACTGCTCACCAAGCCTGACCCAGCCAGTGCACCCCCCAGCAGCGAAACCCCCCAGTCCCCAGTCCACCACCACACCCTTCCGGGTCTCTGCTCCCCATTTTCACATCCTGGACATGACGTGCTGTGGTATGGAATAACCTCTTTGGTCAGTTTGGGTCAGTGTCCTGTCTCTGCTTCCTCCCGGCTTCCCCTCCTCCCTGGAAGAGCATGAGACTCAGAAAGTCCTCGGTCAGACCAAAACATTACCAAGCAGTAACTGAAAGCACTGGTGTTATCAGCGCTGCTCCCAGGCCCAAAATCAAAAACACAGTGCTGCACCAGCTACCAAGAAGGAGAAAAATGACTGCTACTGCTGAACCCATGACAGCATCCACCCCTTATTCCATACCATTCATGTCATGTTAAGGATCCCACATTTTCCATATACCAACACATGTATATGTATGGATCCACACACACACACAGAGGGAGAGAGATCATCCCTTCGTGCATGGACCAATCCCTACAAAGCTGCTGACTCCATCCAGTCCATGATATCGGGCTCCATCTTTTCTAACAGTCTTTCAGAGCAGGAGAGGCTGTGTGCAATGTTCACACTCGTGAATATCCTGGGCAAGTGTCCATTGCTAAGTCCACCCCTCGATCATAAGTCCACCCCTCGATCATGAGTCCATCTGTATGCTACATCTCTGCCTTGGTGGCCTGAGGTGTCATGGGCCCACCAGGCTCAAAATAATTCACCTTCATGTTGCCAATCTAACTCCATCTGAGCCACTTCAATTTTAGCAGCTTGTCACTGGGGACTCCATACAGCTGCCTTCCATCTCCGACGCTTCCAAAGCACTGAGGGGGTCCAGTGGACTAGATACTCGCACTTGCCCACACTGTCCCACACACTCTGCCACTCATGACTGTCCAGCCTCAGGGAAATTCTCTTGGTCATCCCACACTGCAGTCCAACCCCAGACAAGGCCCACACCCCACTCTGCTTAACTCTGGAGACCAGAGGAAATGGTTGTGAGTAAAACACACTCTGTATGCATGCCAACATGGTGATCCCCATCACAATCAGCAGGCAGGTCTCCAGGGTGCTTAAAGGCCATTCAAAACCATGGGAACTCTCAAATGAGGCTGCTGAACATGTCACGGGCTGGTGTAGCTGCTGTGCTTGCCGGCTCTCTCACCCCCAGCTGCTCTTTGTCTGAGCCCAGATCTTCCCCCTCTGCCTTGATGGGAAGTGCTGCATGGTCTCCTGCATCCTCCTGGGGCCTGGGGCTCGGGCTCTCGGGGCTCAGCAGGTGACTGCTGGGGAATGCTCTCAGTCTCCGCGGGGGGCCACCGCCTGCCCCTCCCCGCTCGGTAGCTGCTCGGCTCGGCCTCGGGGCTCAGCTTCTCCACCGCCACCCCCTGCTCGGCGACCCCCTCTGACACCTCCTTCGTGGCGTCCTGGTCCTGGGGACAGCTCTCCAATCAGTGTATTAAAAGAAACATATATAAGTGCATGAATTTTGTTAATAAACCGACACTTTGCTTGCATCAAGCTTTGTCCTGTCTCTCAATTGCGGCATACAGGCCCTCATCCAAAGCCCCTCTCCAGGTTTCTTGTAGCCCCTTTAGGTACTGGGAGATTCTCTAAGGTCTCCCCATAAGGAGACTTCTCCAGTATGAACCAGCCCAGCTCTCTCAGCCTGGCTCCAGAGCAGAGCTGCTCCAACCTTCATAGGATCATCACTTCATCACTCACCAAATCACACACTAACCAATATGAATCCACTTAGTGGACATTTTAATCTGGAAAACATTGCCCAAATCAAGAGACGACAACTTGGCACAGGAGAAGACTGAATTCTTCAGCCAGGAGACTCTGCCAAGCCTTGCATCTTCAGGGATTTCCGGCACTCGTCTGCTGTCTGTGAAGGGTCAGAGCGTACTTGCACACACCCACGTAAAGAGTTATTTGTATAACTCACAACAGAGGAACTTCACCTACAGGAAAGGCCTGGGTTTAAGTACAGTACCTGCCACAGAGTTACTTCTTCCAGGTGAAGAGCTTCAAAAAACAGAAGTAAGGCATATTCACAGGGCAGCCTAAGGGCAGCAGGGACAACCTTGGGAAGGGGTGAATCTAACTACATTCTCCTTCCTGCTGTGTGCTGGGGGCAGAGTGCAGCAGGGAGAAACAGTTGCTGTGGGTATGTTTCTATAGTTCTAGGAGGCTTTATAGGTCTGGATAATCCCCCTGCACTGGGCACTGATGAGGCTGCACCTCAAATCCTGTGTCCAGTTCTGGGCCCCTCAGTACAAGAGAGACATTGAGGTGCTGAAGCGGGTCCAGAGAAAGGCAATGGAGCTGGTGAAGAGCCTGGAGCACAAGTGTGATGAGGGACCTGGGGAGCTTAGTCTGGAGAAGGGAAGTCTCAGGGGGGACCTTATCGCTCTCTCCAACTACCTGACAGGAGGATAGAACCAGGAGGGGGCTGGTCTCTGCTCCCAAGGAACAAGGAATGGGACAAGATGAAACAGCTGCAAGCTGCACCAGGGGAGGTTTAGACTGGAGAAGAGGAACACAACACCCAAAAGGTGCTCAGGCATTGGAACAGGCTGCCCAGGGCAGTGCTGGAGTCACCATCCCTGCAAGTGTTCACACACCCTGTAGATAAGGCCCTCAGTGCCATGGTTTAGTGGTGGGTTTGGCAGTGCTGGGGAACGGTTGGACTTTATGAGCTTAAAGGTCTTTTCCAACCTGTTTGCTTCTATTATCTTTATGGTGTCGGTGATCAAGCAGCACCTTGGTGTGGGGCAGGAACAGAGAGCAGAATGAGCCAAGCGAGGCTCCCACTGCAGCACACAGACGCCTGCACCACCGGAGACCCCCGAGTACCGACCCACACACACACACAACCGTGCCTCGGGCCCTCTTCCCTGCCGCAGGGCCCATCCCGCCGAGCCCACCCCGGGCATCCCCGCACCAGCTTGAGGTCGAGCACGCCATCCTTGGCCTCCTGCAGCAGCGACACGAACTTGGTAGTGAGCAACCCCAAGCTCTTCGCGTGCCGGCTCAGCGCTGCGCCGCTCCCAGCCTCGCTCCCACCACCGGGGGGCTGCGGCCCACACTCAGCCATCTACCCGCTGCCCACCGGCTCCGGCCCCGCCGCGCTTCCGTTTCCAGGCCGCGGGGCACCACAGGAGCTTCCGGGGAGGGAAGGGGGCGGTGACTGCTGCCTGAGAGGACCCGCCGGGATCAGGATTCGGGACCTCCCGCTGCGGGCACTGCTAGGACCGGGTACGGCGCGGGGGATCCCGGGGTAAAACTGTAGGCGTCCCTCCCCTCGCATCCAGCGGCACCAATGCCACAGTTACACCCCGTGTGAGAAACCTGCTCAGCAATCAAAATTTTACAGACGGAAATTGTGAAGCAAAGAGCCCTTTAATAACAGCATGCTGGGTGCATCATCCACGGACAGATGAGCACACCCACTCAGCTGATATTTGCAGTTTATATGCCTTTCTAGGCTTCGCCTCCTAACTATGCCAGCCTTCCTCTGAGAAATGATTTACATTTTCCGAGAACCCAAACCCCTCCCCTCTGACGGCTCTCGGAGGGTCTCTGGTGGTCGTGGGGAGGAAGGCTCCGAATCTTCCTCATGAATGAACTTTGCTTCTGGTGCATGCGTTCAAGCCTTGCAGTTACATAAACTCCTTATCTGCATACAGGTGTTCCTATCACCGACCGCAAACTCCCTTGGCTGGAGCCCACACCCTGGAACCCCACGGCTTACAGACTTTCTGTTCTGCCTATAGCTCGCTCAACAAAACCTCCTATATTTTTCTCACACCGCGCACCGAACTTCTCAGCCCTCGCCCCGCTGGGTGAACTGAGGGTTTGCCGCTATGGCCATCACTCGTCCCGGTGAGGGGGCAAACCCTCCGGTCCGCGCCGGGGAAGACGGTTTGTGGAGGTGGGACGCCTCCGGGTCCATCCCCAGCCGATAAGGCTCCGTCCCCGCTTCCCTTTGCTCCCACCCGTGGTCGGGATGTGCCAGACGGATGCTTTCCCAGCTGTGCTCCTGCTATGGACGGACACGATGCGGTGGCCGGAGCCGGCGCCCCTCGCTCCGTGTGCCCCCAGGCAGTGCTGCGGGGCCTGCTGGGGCACACATGGCAGGATTTCAAGTCCTGAGCCCTCCGGCAGCCGCGACACCTTTTCCTCTGCGTCCCACTTCCCCTCCGCCCCCCGTGCCTGACGTCCTGAGCTGCAGGAACACAGTGGGGCTCTGAAGCTGAGGAAATGGCAGCTGCTTCCTACGCACAGCCCTGACACCATGGGCATGTCTGTGAAGGACGAGCGCACTGCCGGCTCCAGTGGTAACAGGACGATGCGGCCACCCCCAGGGCGGCGCTGGGCAGGGAGGGATGGCTATTGCTTGAAGCACAGTTTGGGGGCTCCCCTGCCCTCTGCCTCACCACCCCATGGACCTTTTCCCTGCGCCAGGGCTGCTCCTAGTGCTGTCGGGGAGGATTAAGCCTGGCTCTGCTTCCTGACAGTGATAACTGTGCCCAGGGCAGTGCTGCTCATCACATGGCTCATCCTCAAAGCCACTGGCCTCCTCCAAAGCCCCCCAGTCCTCATGTGGGCAGAGCCTGGCTTGGCACTGTGTGACATCCCCATGGGCTGCAGGGAGGTGCTGGGGATGGGGCAAGGGGAAATGAAACCAGGTGCTGGGGATGGAATGTGATAACTTTGCTGGTTCTCAGCCTTCTGCTCTGGCCAGGTCTTTGGCATGGCTTTGTACCCTGTGCCAAGGAGGACACTGTGGCAGCTACATGATGCCTTTGGGAGAGTCATCACCTCGGTTTGGCTCTCCTTCATACCAGAGCCACCGTTGCTCCATCCCTCCTGCTGACTCATTTCCGAAGCCTCAACCCTGCTGGGGGCTTCCTGGTGGCATCAGCCCCTCCTCAGACAATCCAGCACTGTGCTGGGTGGGTGATGGGGATGCGTGCTAGGCCTGGGGGTCAGCCCGAGCTGGAGGGCTGGGTGACAACCCCAGCCCATGGTGGTGGGATCGCAGGGGGGCCCTCACAGAAGGACCCGCTTGCTGCCATGCTGTCCAGCTTCCCACATCTGGGTGTGCTTGGAAGCCTGATGAAAACTTCCTGCCTCTGGCCTCAGGGGCCCTTCCTGCCCTTCCAGGAGAGGCTTCGTTGTGCTCCTTAACCCCTGGCTTCATCCCCAGATGAGGAGTAGCCAGAAGCAGAGAAGGCTGAGAAGTTGGCGAGAGGAGCTGCTCTGAAATGGGCTTCAGGTTCTACCCCCTGAAGAAACTGGAGGGGCTGGGGCAGTACCAGAGCCAAGAGACACAGAGGAACAGCTCCATCCAGTCCTGGCTGAAGGTGGGTACTCAGCCCACCCCAGGGATGCCTGTGGCCTCCCCAAGCAGGGATCCCAGCCAGCATTCCCTCTTCTGCATTGAATCATCTTCTGTGTCCACTTCTGGCAAAATCTCATCTTAAAATTAAACTCCCGTGTCTCTACCCATCCTTAAAGCAAACCACCAAGGGTGTTCAGCACATTCCACCGTCCCATCCCAGCACCAAAGGCTCCCCTTACCCATGGCCAGGAGGAGGCAAAGAGCTCCAGACTGCCTCTGCCTGCAGATCCCCACAGGAGAAGCACCATCTCCACACGTCCATAAGGGCTGGCCCTGCTCCCCATACTCCCTGCTTGGGGCAACCATTTTGCATAACCCAAGGAACAATTAACCTCAGGACCCAATCAGTCTGAGCACCCCGACCTTCTCCTGATGATTTTGGAGGTAGTTTCTCCTACTTGGAATATGGGTGAATTTTCAAGGAGGTGACTTGTTTTAAGCAATGTGGCCTCAGAAAGCAACTTCCTTCTGATGATGCTGGGTAAAAGCTTCTTGGCACCAGGACCTGGAAGTTAAATGGGTGGACAGGGCATGGAGATGTGCCAGCACTGCTGCAGAGCTGGAAAAGATGGAAATCCATTTGGGAAGAGGATTCGTATGGACACTGAGGTGCTTCATGCCATTAATATGCCCCCTTTATGAGGGCACATGGGAGCCCTGTGGCCTGTTACTGCTTTGCACAAGCAAAGTAATCTTTTAAAACTGAGACATCTGATGACTGCTCACCTTGCTGCCTTGGTCACCGAAAGTGATGCCCTTCTCCCACCTCATGCACAGCAGCCATTGCCCACCTCCCAACCTGGTATGAGCCATTCCTGCTGCTGGAGCTGGTTACTTGGAGATGGGTGTGCTTGGGCCTGATGGGATGGGGTCATTGCAGAAGGTCTGGGGGATGTAATGGTATGATGGCAGAGGCAAGTGTGACCTTGTGGGGCTGGGAGAGTGGATGCAAGAGAAACCTTGTAAAGCTGAAGCAAATGGTATGCAAGTCCTCCAGTCTTTGGGAGCTGCTCCATTGCCCCTCCATCCTCTTCTGCTCCCCAGTCAACTGTCCAATCCTACATAGAGAAATTGCATGGTTTAAGCCCAGCCGGTAACTCAGAACCATGCAGCTGCTCACTCACTCTCCCCCTTCTTCCTCCCCACGCTCCCAGAGGGATGGGGAGAAGGGAAAGAATGTAACTCCCACGGGTTGAGATAAGCACAGTCCAGTAGCTGAAGTGTAACACAATACTACTATTGCTACCACCAGTAATAATAAGGGAAATAACAAGGGGAGAGAATACACCTGCTCACCACCCACCAACCGATACCCAGCCCGACCCGAGCAGCGATCTAGCCCTTCCGGGTAACTGCCCCCAGTTTATATAGTGGGCATGATGTGCTGTGGTATGGAATACCCCTTTGGTTAGTTTGGGTCAGCTGTCCTGTCTCTGCTTCCTCCCAGCTTCCTCTCTTCCCTGGCAGAGCATGAGACTCAGAAAGTCCTTGGTTGGAGTGAACATTACTGAACACAAACTAAAAACATTGGTGTTATCAGCGTTGTTCCCAGGCTGAAAGTCAAAACCACAGCACTGCACCAGCTACTAAGAAGGAGAAAAATTACTACTACAGCTGAACCCAGGACAAGGGAATAAGCATGGAGCTGGAGCAGCTGCTGTCAGCAACCCAGGATGTGCAGAGCATGTGCCAGGACCTGGGGGCTGGATGATGGGCCCTGCTCAACACTGCAGACCACTTCCAGGGCCTCCAGCAAATGTAGGCACTGACGGCGGAGCATGTGCATCTGGCCTTGATGGTCTGGGTGCTGCCCCAGCTCTTCTCAGGTAAGGTACTGGCCTGGTCCTCATGGATTTGGGCTGCAAGGCACTGAGAACTTCAGTTCTCATCCTCAGGCTCTGCGCAGGGCTGGTGTCAAAGCTAGAGCAGGTTGCTCAGGCTTTGCCAGTTGGGTTTGGAAAGTCTCCATGGATGGAGACGCCACTGCATCCCCAGGTCCTGATCTAGCATGGTGTTCCCAGAGCCCCAGATCTCAGACCCTTCCCCTCATCATCTCTCTGCTACCCTGCACCCTCCCCACTCAATCCTGGCATCTCTCCTTCCTTTCCCACAGTCTATGACTTTTTTTCCCCATATGCTGCAGCTGCTCCATGGGCAACAGCTCCTGGAGGCCCACACAGAGCTCATGATGATGGAACACCTCTGGGATGACATCCTCTCCCAGCTGCACCTCTGCAGGCTCTCCAGTGCCCAGACAACTGTGCTGTCCTACTTCAATGGCCTGCAGGAGCTAAATGAGACCATGGCCAAGCAGCTGTGGGACATTATGGGCAGCAGCCTGTGGCTGGTGCATGAGGACCCAGTTCTATTTATCACTGCTGTAAGGATCATCAAGTGGGAGGAGAAAATAGACGATACTCTGCTCCTGGAGGCCACCCTGCTGCCCCCTGGCTGCCCTTTGGGCTGGAGGCAGACCTGCCATGTTCTCCAGGAGACTATCACATGAGCTCATTTTAAGCCCCCCACATGGCTGAAGCCCCACCAGGGCTGGCCAGGACTTGGCAGTGCTGCAGAAAGGCAACATGTCTGAGCTGTGTGTGGTAAAGGACCTGATGGTCCACTGCATCCCAGCTCACTATAACATCCTCAGTATCTGCACTGCCGCCTTCCACCAGGCCCTCAGCAGCTACCACCAGGACATCCTCCGAGAGGACCTGGACAAAAAGGCACTCTTCCTCCTCCTGGAGTGGGCACTTCATGTGTACCACAAGTCAGCACTGACCAAACAGGAGGTTGTGGAGACCCAGGTTCTCCACCAGAACAGAGGTGGTTTGGGAGAATGGTGGTTGCGTCCACTACGGTAAAGCACATAGCGCTTGCCTTGGCGGGTTGGTGGGAGTGTGATATAATCAGTCTGCCAGGCATCCCCATATTTGTACTTCAGCCATCGTCCTCCATAAGAGGCTTTAACCGCTTGGCTTCCTAACTGCAGCACATTTTACATTTGTGAATAACCTGGGCAATAGTGTCCATTAGTTAAGTCCACCCCTCGATCACGAGCCCATCTGTATGTTGCATCTCTGCCCTGATGGCCTGAAGTGTCGTGGGCCCACCAGGCAAAAAATATTTCACCCTTATGTTGCCAACCTAAGTCCATCTGAGCCACTTCAATCTTAGCAGCTTGATCCACTTGTTGGTTGTTCTGGTGGTCCTCAGTAGCCCAACTCTTGGGTATATGCGCATCTACATGGCGTACCTTCACCACCAGGTTCTACACCTGGGCAGCGATATCTTGCCACAGTGCAGCAGCCCAGATGGGTTTCCCTCTGTGCTGCCAGTTGCTCTGGGTCCATTGCTGCAACCACCCCCACAGGGCATTTGCCACCATCCATGAGTCAGTATAAAGTACTGGCCACTTTCCTCATTCAGCAATGTCCAAGGCCAGCAGGATGGCTTTCACCTGTGCCAACTGACACGATTCACCCTCTCCTTCAGCAGTTTCTGCAACTTTGTCATAGGGGACTCCATAAAGCTGCCTTCTATGTCCGATGCTTTCCCACAATACAACAGGATCCATCAGTAAATAAGGCATTATTTTTTTTTTTTCAGTTTCTGACAGTGTATTATATGGTGGGGCCTCTTCAGCATGCATCACCTCTTCCTCTGGTGACATTCCAAAATCTTGGCTCACTGGCCAGTCCATGATGACTTCTAGAATTCCTGGATGACTGGGATTTCCTATTTCAGCTCGTGCAATTAGTGCAGCCCACTTACTCCATGGCACTTACTCAAAGTGCCATGCTTGACCTCGTGCTCACCAACAGGGAGGGGCTGGTTGGGAATGTGATGTTCCAGGGAAGCCTTGGCTGTAGCTACCATTTGATGGTCGAGTTCGAGATTCTCAGGGCAGTGAGAAGAGCGTGCAGCAAGCTCACTGCTCTGGACGTCAAGAGAGCAGACTTTGGTATCTTCAGGAACCTGCTACAGTAAGATTCCATGGGATAAAGCCCTAGTGCGCAATGGGGCCCAAGACAGCTGGTTGATATTCAAGTAAAACCTCCTAAGGCTCAGGAGTGTTGTGTCCTGACTAGTAGGAAATGCAGAAAGAGGGACAGGAGACCTCCATGGATGAATAAGGAACTGCTGAAGAAACTTAGAGGGGAAAAAAGAAGCTTATAAAAGGTGGAAGTGAGGACAGGCAGCCTGGGAAGAATACAGGGACATTGCCCGGGAAGCTAAGGCCCAGTTAGAATTAAATCTAGCAAGGGATGTGAAAGATAACAGGAAGGGCTTCTATAGCTATATAGCAAAAAAAAAAGACAGACTAGGAATAATGTGGTCACTCTCTGGAAGCTATCAGGAGAACTGGCTACACTGGATTAGGAGAAGGCTGAGGCTCTCAATGACTTCTTTGCCTCACTCTTCACCGGCAAATGCTCTGACCTCACCACCCAAGTCTTGGAAGGAAGACGCAGGGACTGTGACAATGAAGACCTTAGGCCCACTGTAGGAGAGGATCAGGTTTGAGATCATCTTAAAAACCTGAATGTACACAAGTCCACGGGACCTGATGAAATCCATCCATGGGTCCTGAAGGAGCTGGAAAATGAAGTTGCTAAGCCACTGTCCATCATATTTGCAAAATCATGGCAGTCAGGTGAAGTTCCCGACAACTGGAAAAAGGGAAATAACAACCCTGTTTTCAAGAAGGGGAAAATGGATGACCCAGGGAACTATAGACCAGTCAACCTCAACTCTGTGCCTGGCAAAATCTTGGAGCAGATTCTCCTGGAAGGCATGCTGAGGCACATGAAAAACAAGAAGGTGCTTGGTGACAGCCAGCATGGCTTCACTAACAGGAAATCCTGTCTGACTGATTTGGTAGCCTTCTATGATGGGGCTATGGAACTGATGGACAGGGGTAGAGCAGTTGACGTTATCTACCTGGATTTGTGCAAAGTGTTCGACACTTTCCTGCATGACATCCTTGTCTCTAAGTGGGAGAGACATCAATTTGACAGGTGGATAAAGAACTGGCTGGATGGCCGCACACAAAGAGTTGTGCTCAATGGCTCAATGTCCAGCTGGAGACCAGTAATGAGTGGTGTCCCTCAGGGATCGGTGTTGGGACTGGTCTTGTTCAACATCTTTGTCGGTGACATGGACAGTGGGATTGAGTGTGCCCTCAGCAAGTTTGCCGATGACACCAAGCTGTGTGGTTCAGTTGATACGTTGGAGGGAAGGAATGCCATCCAGAGGAACCTTGACATGCTTGTGAGGTGGGCTGATGCCAACCTTATGAGGTTTAACCATGCCAAGTGCAAGGTCCTACACCTGGGTCAGAGCAATCCCAGGCACAGCTACAGGTTGGGCAGAGAAGAAATTCAGAGCAGCCCTGTGGAGAAGGACTTGGGGGTGTTGGTTGATGAGAAAATGAACATGAGCCGGCAGTGTGCGCTCACAGCCCAGAAAGCCAACCGTATCCTGGGCTGCATCAAAAGGAATGTGACCAGCAGGTCGAGGGAGGTGATCCTGCCCCTCTACTCTGCTCTCCGGAGACCTCACTTGGAGTACTGTGTGCAGTTCTGGTGTCCTCAACATAAAAAGGACATGGAACTGTTAGAACAAGTCCTGAGGAGGGCCACGAGGATGATCAGGGGACTGGAGCACCTCCTGTATGAAGACAGGCTGAGAAAGTTGGGGCTGTTCAGCCTGGAGAAGAGAAGGCTGCATGGAGACCTCATAGCAGCCTTCCAGTATATGAAGGGAGCCTATAAGGTTGCTGGGGAGGGACTCTTCATTAGGGACTATAGTGGTAGGACAAGGGGTAACGGGTTCAAACTTAAACAGGGAAAGTTTAGATTGGATATGAGGAAGAAATTCTTTACTGTGAGGGTGGTGAGGCACTGGAATGGGTTACCCGAGGAAGTTGTGAATGCTCCATCCCTGGCGGTGTTCAAGGCCGGGTTAGAGCCTTGGGTGACATGGTTTAGTGCGAGGTGTCCCTGCCCATGGCAGGGAGGTTGGAACTACATGATCTTAAAGTCCTTTCCAACCCTAACTGTTCTATGATTCTACGATCATTACCAGAGCCAGGTCAGAGCACTTTTTTCTGTGCTTACACTCCCTTGTCATTGCTATAAAGCCTTCACGTACAGTTGTGCATTTCCAAGAACAACACAGTCTAGGGACTGGCAGGAGCCACTGGACGCTCACAAGCTCAGTGTTAAATAGCACAGAGTTCTGGACTGAAGGAAGGAGAGTTTCTACCTCCACTGGATTGACAGGTTTTTAGAAGCCTGAGAAGGGTGAGAAGTAAATCAAACATGGACAAGTAACTGCTGCTTTAGCAAAATGCACAGAAAAACACATGTACTCAAAATCTGGATTAAGTCTGTAGACCACCTAATGTTGTTTCTGGAAGACCTTTTCACATTCCTTTCCAATAGCCCTTAAAAAATACATATAAAACCCAAGGAATTGATAGGCCACATACTTTGAAACCTTAGTTCTCTCCCCCAAGAGAGCAGCCAAGCTCCCAGGACAAAACAATGGGAATGTTTTACACAGTACTGTTAAATTGCAGAAGACAACCAACTGTCATTCCCTTTACTCCTTACAACTGCATTCCCCCAAAACAGAATAAGCATATTCTGGTGCTGATACAGGCCAGGATGCTGTTGGCCTTTTTGGCAGCCTGGGCACATTCCATAAGGAAAGCAACACCCGAAGTTGCTCCATCATGTCTCATGATGGGAGAAAGTCCCAAACCTAATGATTCCAGTCTTAGTGTCCTTAGGTTTTGCTTTCTCCCAGGGTCCCAAGATGCCTCCCTAAGGCAGGGTGCTGGTGAGCATATCCTTGAGGCACTGGGGAGTTGGTACGTTTGGGTGCATGTGGACTCATGCTTATCCCTGCATGAGCTAAACGCTCTTCAGGATCACTATAGGAGAAAATGGTGCCATGCTAAGAAGGCTGCTGAACATCTAAGACTAGCCAAAAATGTTATAATCTAATGATCTCAGGAAAGCCCATTTCCCCCATGTTTATATTTATTCTTCCATGCAAACAAGAAATATTGCATTTGTGAAGAGAATTAGAGGGTTTTTTCTAGAAAGCCAAAGCCCCTTATGGGACGGACTTGGTCCTCTTTGATGCAATTCCCTAGCAGCAGGATGCCCGAGCACCACAAACATCCCTCCATACCTCACAGAGGTGGGTTGCAGCTCTCCAGTATTGCTTATGTAGATAACGGATCCTCCCTTCTGCCAATTTACGTCCCAGTCCTAGACCCTCATCACAGAAAACTGACACTGTCAGGAACCTATGTAGCAACATGCTGCTTCCCAAAACATATTCCAACCCAAAATCACCTTGACTGACATCGCTCTGAACTCCTCCTGGTCACCAATTGCTGAAAAGAGAAAAAAAGCAAAAATTGTTACAGATGAGAAGATTCTTGTTCTGTTTTGTGAAGGTGGAAAAACAAGCCTGGGCAGAGCAGAGCTCAACATCCTGACCTCCTCTCCATCTTCATGGATCCCACACCACAAGAGAATGCATGAAGGAGCAGCATGGGTAGACCTCTGTTACCTGTGCATTTTGATGGCCTAGTGATGGCCTTCCCTAGTTAAAGGGAAGGTTCTCAGGTTCTAGAGGTCTTGGCTCAGTTCACCACTTTGACCTCCTCATGCAGGCAAAACACTTACTTTAAGGCTAAACACAGTGCAAGATAATCTGAGGAGGGCCATGAGAGCACCCAGGAGGTAGAAGGGATCACAGTGCCTGCCTGAGTGATGCTCCAAGACTCCTACGAGTAACAGCTCAAAGCCACAAGCCCTCCGAGAGCATCCTATCATCTCTTAACGTACAGGGCAAGAAGAATTTTCCAGTTGCTACTTTGTTGTTCCTTTTGGAGAGTCATCTGAGGGGCACTGAATTGTTTGTGAAGCAAGACATGGCAAGCTGCCTGTTTTGTCAGACATCAGAAATCACATCCAGCTTATAGTTCATGGTAATGAACCATGGAAAACTACATGAGAAGGTAAAAGAAGCTGAAGAAACTTTTTTTTTCCCAATCCACAGACCTGAAAACCACCAATTTTTGGTAATTCTGTGGTATCTGCTAATGCTGATAGCAGAAAGACCATGTGTAGGATAGCTACTCAGAGAAAGGGCAGCCTGCAAAGGATGCAGAGTTCTCAGAATAATATGCAAAACCACACACAGGATTTGGAATTCACCCCTGCTACACACACAGCTCCTGTCCTCAGGTGTCCTCTGCTGTATTCCCCATCACATGCCTGGGCACACCAGACTGTGCTCACAGTGGTTATAGCCCATCCCAGCTTTGGGGCAGGAAGCACATCCCTACAAATTCCTTTTTTTTCCCCCCTTAGCACAAAAAAACCTCAGTCTTCTCCCACTGAAGCTGCACTGCTTTGCTGTTTGCTGACCAAGAGGGACTGCGGCCAGTACAGTTGGAGCTCCCTGGAGATGTGACTGACCACTTAAAACCTTGCTGACAGTAAAACGTGGTGGCACAGACATCAATCTTGGGTGGAAAGGCCATGCTCACCAGCCCTTGAGCTTGCATCTCCAGCCCAGAGCCAAGCAAGAACTTCCCAAGTGCACAGCATAAAGCAAACTGTAGGGCTTCATATGAAAAGCTTCCAAACCCAACATTCCCTTTCACTGCAGGTCTTGTCTCTGCTACCACAAGAGGCCAAATCCACCCTGACACTGTGCCATCAGCCCTGCTTTGCTGCTCTGATTGGGAAGTTATCTCAGCAGGCTTGCACAAAGCTCAGCTCTAAAGCTTCCACCTCCCCTGAGAGGTCCTTCACAAGAGGCCCCCACAGCACCCATCCAGCACAAGGAAACCTGAAAGGCAGCTTTTTCCTGTTGAATTTAAGTCACCCCTAGCAGCTTTAAGGTGCTTGTGCAATGCCTCCAGGGTACTGTCACTGCTGACACTCCAGGATTGGGCTTCCACTACTCAAGCCCCTACCTTGATGCTATGGAGCCATTTGTGGCCATCCCAACAGCTCCCACCACCACTTCACTGTCCCAGAGCAGGGGTGGCAGTACCAGGGCAAAACAGGCACACAAAGCAGAGGAGCCCTGTAAAACCCGCAGACAGTGAGCAAGACCTGGAACCACCAAAACTTTGGTGAAGTGACACAGTTGGTAATGCTGGTCTGAAGGGCAAAAATCATGTATTATAGGGCCAGGTCATGGCAAGAACAAACCCTTCCTGGTAGGCGCCGGTCTTGCTGCAAATAGGGGAAAGATAATTCAAGGGGGACAACAAGGAAGCCCCCTGTTGTGGTTTAAGCCCAGCCAGTAACTCAGAACCATACAGCTGCTCGCTTACTCCCCCCTTTCTTCCCCCCCACTCCCAGAGGGATGGGGAGGAGAATCAAAAGAATGTAACTCCCACAGGTTGAGATAAGAACAGTTTAGTAACTAAGATATAACACAAATCACTACTGCTACCACTAATAATAATAATGAAAAGGGAAAATAACAAGGGAAGAGAATACAACCACTCGTCACCTGCCGACCGATACCAAGCCATACCTGAGCAGCCATCTGGGCCTTCCAGGTAACTCCACCCAGTTTTATATACTGGGCATGACGTGCTGTGGTATGGAATACCCTTTGGGCTGGTTTGGGCTGGGTGTCCTGTCTCTGCTTCCTCCCGGTTTCCCCTCCTCCCTGGCAGAGCATGAGACTCAGAAAGTCCTTGGTCAGAGTAAACATTACTTAGCAACAACTAAAACATCGGTGTGTTATCAGCACTGTTCCCAGACTAAAGTCAAAAACACAGCACTGCACCAGCTACTAAGAAGGAGAAAAATGACTGCTACTGCTAAACCCAGGACACCCCCAAAAACCTGCCTTGCCAAAGACATCTCTCTGCATACCATTTAGTTCCTGCAGGACAATGATCATCTTCCCACCCTTCCATCAGAAGCACCCACCCAGTCCAAAGGAACCAGACTCCAGCTCTGAGCTCACAGCACTTCAGCCTGGTACCCAAATTGCACAGCAGCTCTGGTGCAGCTCTAGTAATCCCTTGACGCCATGAGGCAGATTGCAGCCTTTGGGGAAACCTCGCAGCTTCCCAGCCATCCTGGAAAAATGGTGTCTGGCATTGCTTTAGCAAGGAGCTGGTGAGCTTGCACTAGTGAGTCAGAGCTATCCTACTTCTGATGCTGTGATTCATACCAGCCTCACTGCCAAGGCACCACAGATCTGACTAAACCTGCTCCAACTCTGTTTATGTATCATTTTCAAACCCAGATACACACCCACATGTGTCTCTGCACACACATATGTGTGTGTGTATCCACTTAAAAGGGATTCCTTCTTTTTTCATATGCAAGTGAGAGAAACTTAACGCTCTGAAATTAATAGATAACTATGAACAACCAAGCTCCTGGGCTACAGAAAGAGCTCTTTTCCCCACATGGCTCCTTAATTTGGGTATTATTTGAGGCTCTGAGCTGTGCTCTGAGCCCACAAGGGCTCCCCCGTTTCTGGCACAAGACCCCCATGGCACAGCTCACAGGGTGTGACGGCCACCACAAGGTCCCTCATGGTGAGGACACCTCCTCATGGATGGGAGGACACCTGGAGGGAGGGAGGAACCTAGATGTTCCTCACTGAGTGTGTGCACACCTACACCGCAGAGAAGACATCTGTGAAGACGCCTGGCAGGTCCCAGCCCAGTGCTCAGCCAGTGTACTGCTGCTGGTAGCGCAAGTTGAGCTCACGTAGCTCCCATTCCCGAACCCGCCGTGATTTGTTGGATTTGGTGGAGCGGTTGGACTGGGCAGACTTGGTGCTCTGGCAGCAGGAAGATGCCCTCTTGAGAAGGTTCTGTGAGATGGAACGGTGTAGGTTCTTCATGGAGGAAGAGGCTGCCATGCTGACCACCCATGGATGCTTCAGGGCCTGAAGGGCTGTCATCCTGTCACTGGGGTCCACCGCGAGTAGACGATCAATGAAATCCTTGGCCAGGTTGGAAATACTGGGCCAGGGCTGAAACACAAAGAGATGATTAGAATGAAACATCCCAGCATAGCTTTGCTGATTAATTAATTCCTCCCATGCCCAAAAGGCACTTTGGGGCATTCTGCTGCTTCTGTTCTCTCTTTCATCTTCAAATCTTCCAAGTTGCGACCAACACTATCTGCCCAAGGAGAATGAGACAAAACTACTTCAAGAGACTGCTGGGTGAGAGGCTGAGTTAGCCTCTACACATGCATGGAGTGTGGATCCCTCCAGCATCTGGGTTTGGGCACTCAGCTGATCCTGGATCTCAGGGGTCTTCCCAGGTGCCTCAAGCCTACAGCCACCTATACACGTGTGCGCACACACACAAGCAGTCTCTGTCAACCCCAGACTCAACCATCTCTCCAGCAGCTGGCTGGGACTTCCCTGGTCCCTCTGGTCACCAGATCCTCATGTGGTCTCATCCTTGCCCTTAGAGACACACACACACTTGGACATCCCCAGTTTCCAGGTCCTTTCAGCCCCTCATCTGGTTCCATCTTCTCCAGCAGTCACACACTGGTCACACACTTGCTCACATGCGCATGCTTGCTCCAATTGTTGCACCATGGACACACAAGGGCTCCCAGACCTACATCCTACTCTCACCTCATCTTCTCATGTCATCTTCCAAAATTACACAAAAAAAAAAAGAGCAGTAGCTGTATCCCATGAAGACCCTCCTCAATCCAACTGCTTTGTATCCAATGAAGCCATTACTATTTGAATGCAAGATGCACTGCTCAGAGGATGGGTCATTGATCTCTGCATCAATCCTGAAGTGAGAACATTGCCTTTAGCATGAAGGTTGGGCTGTGGACAATGCTAGGAAGAAAATGGTGTCAAAGTCCACTGTAAGAGTGGAGGAGGCAGTATGGCTAGTGTGAAAACCTAAGTGATGATTGGACGCAGGCTAGAGCAGGTTTCTGCAGTCACCGGCTGTTGTGGGGGTCTCATCCATCCTGAAACCACCAATACTGAATTTTTCAAGTACATGGAGGCCCCATCCCAAGCAAAATTAAAAAGCCTGAGCAGATCCATGCAATGAAGTGAAGATTCCAATACAACAATTAAGGTAATGTCCAAACATGAGTGCAAACAGCATGTGTAGTTAAAAAAGGAAGACTGCTACTCTGTCTTTCACTCTTCATTTGGCAAGGAGAAACCCAGGTAGTTTAAAATTGGGAATCCACCAAACGTACAGTCAGATATAATGCCCTTTTCTTGTGCAAAAGGTATAAAAAAGGTATGTCCTGATTTTTTTGAGGGCCATCTATTGCTACCAAAAGCAATTTTTTCCTTCAAGAGACTTAGTCACCAGCGAGAGAGCTGCTGTATCCACAGGAAGATTTTATAATGAAAGGCAGGATGCTCCAAGAGTTTCAGCCCTACTCCTGGGCTACAGGCAGTCAGTGGCATGGCCAGAGAAGATGAACTCAAGCAACCTGATCTAGTGGGAGTTCCAACCCCCATGGCAGGGAGTTCGAACTGGATCATAGAATCAACTAGGTTGGAAAAGACCTTTAAGATCTTCAAGAACAACCCCTACCCCAGCACTACCAAGGCCACCACTAAACCATGTCACCGAGGGCCTCGTCTACATGGTGTGTGAAAACTTCCAGGGATGGTGACTCCACCACTATCCTGAGCAGCCTGTTCCAATGCCTGAACACCATTTTCAGGGAAAAAAATTGTTCCTAATCTCCATCTAAACCTCCCCTGGTGCAGCTTGAGGCCATTTCCTCTTGTCCTGTCCCTTGTTGCTTGGGAGAAGAGACTGACCCCACCTCACCACAACCCCTGTTGGGTAGCTGTAGAGAGCAATAAGGTCCCCCCTGAGCCTTCTCTTCTCCAGACTAAACTCCCCCCAGGTCCCTCAGCCATTCCTCATCACACTTGTGCTCCAGGCCCTTCACCAGCTCTGTTGCCCTTCTCTGGCCCTGCTCCAGCACCTCAATGTCTCTCTTGTCGTGAGGGGCCCAGAACTGGACACAGGACTTGAGGCGCAGCCTCACCAGTGCCCAGTACAGGAGAACAATCACTGTCCTGGCCCTGCTGTCACACTGGTGCTGATACAGGCCAACGCCTTTATGGCAGCCTGGGCACAAGCTCATGTTCAGCAACATCAATCAGTACCCCCAGGTCCTTTTCCAGCCGCTCTTCCCCAAGCCTGTAGCATTGCATGGGGTGGTTGTGGCCCAAATGCAGGACCTGGTACTTTGCCTTGTTGAACCTCATACCATTTGCCACAGCCCACTGATCCAGCCTCTCCAGATGCCTCTGCAGAGCCTTACTACACTCCAGCAGATCAACGCTCCCACCCAACTTGGTGTTTACAGACGGTACACTCAATCCCCGCATCCAGATTATCAATGAAGATATTAAACACCAAACCCTCCTGCTTCCTCCTGGCTTCTTGTGCTCCTACTCACTGGCAGAGCATGAGACAGAAAAGTCCTAGATTGGGGTGAGCATTAGCAACAACTAAAAACACCGGTGTGTTATCAGCACTATTCTCAGACTAAAGTTGAAAACACAGCATTGCACTAGCTACTAATGAGAAAAATGACAGCTACAGCTGAACCCAGGATAATATCCACACCCTATTCCATACCATTCACGTCATGCTCAGATCCCACATTTTTCAGTATACCATCCTTTTTGTTTCATATATATATATATGCGAGCGTGTACACACAGAGATATCATTCCTTAGTCCATGGGCCATCCCTATAAAGTTTGCTGAATTCATTAATCATAGAATCATAGAATAGTTAGGGTTGGAAAGGACCTTAAGATCATCGAGTTCCAACCCCGCTGCCATGGGCAGGGACACCTCCCACTAAACCATGCCACCCAAGGCTCTGTCCAACCTGGCCTTGAACACCACCAGGGATGGAGCATTCACAACTTCCCTGGGCAACCCATTCCAGTGCCTCACCATCCTCACAGTAAAGAACTTCGGCCTTATATCCAACCTTAACTTCTCCTGCTTAAGTCTGAAACCGTGTCATGGTTTAAGCTGTAACACACGCAGTTATCTCACTCACTCCCCCCTCTTTCTTCCCCCCACTCCAGGGGGGGGGGAATGGGGAGAAGAATCGAAAGAATGTAACTCCCTCAGGTTGAGATAAGAACAGTTTAGTAACTAACGTATAACACAAATCACTACTGCTACCACCAATAATAATAATGACCAGGGAAATACAAGGAAAGAGAATACAACCGCTCACCACCCAACGACCGAGCCATGAACTAACTCTTCCAGGTTCTTGCCCCCAGTTTTTACAGCCTGGCCATGACGTGTTGTGGTATGGAATACCTCTTTGGTCAGTTTGGGTCAGGTGTCCTGTCTCTGCTTCCTCCCAGCTTCCCCTCCTCCCTGGCAGAGCATGAGACTCAGAAAGTCCTTGGTCAGACCAAACATTACTAAGCAGTAACCGAAAACATTGGTGTTATCAGCCCTGTTCCCAGGCCGAAAGTCAAAAACACAGTGCTGCACCAGCTACCAAGAAGGAGAAAAATGACTGCTGCTGCTGAACCCAGGACAACCCCCCACCCCTTGTCCTACCACTATAGTCCCTAATGAAGAGTCCCTCCCCAGCAACCTTATAGGCTCCCTTCATATACTGGAAGGCTGCTATGAGGTCTCCATGCAGCCTTCTCTTCTCCAGGCTGAACAGCCCCAACTTTCTCAGCCTGTCTTCATACAGGAGGTGCTCCAGTCCCCTGATCATCCTTGTGGCCCTCCTCAGGACTTGTTCTAACAGTTCCATGTCCTTTTTATGTTGAGGACACCAGAACTGCACACAGTACTCCAAGTGAGGTCTCCGGAGAGCAGAGTAGAGGGGCAGGATCACCTCCCTCGACCTGCTGGTCACATTCCTTTTGATGCAGCCCAGGATACGGTTGGCTTTCTGGGCTGTGAGCGCACACTGCCGGCTCATGTTCATTTTCTCATCAACCAACACCCCCAAGTCCTTCTCCACAGGGCTGCTCTGAATTTCTTCTCTGCCCAACCTGTAGCTGTGCCTGGGTTTGCTCTGACCCAGGTGTAGGACCTTGCACTTGGCATGGTTAAACTTCATCAGGTTGGCATTAGGCCACCTCACAAGCGTGTCAAGGTTCCTCTGGATGGCATTCCTTCCCTCCAATGTATCAACTGAACCACACAGCTTGGTGTCATCGGCAAACTTGCTGAGGGCACACTCAATCCCACTGTCCATGTCACCGACAAAGATGTTGAACAAGACCTGTCCCAACACCGCTCCCTGAGGGACACTACTCGTTACTGGTCTCCAGCGGGACATTGAGCACAACTCTTTGTGTGCGGCCATCCAGCCAGTTCTTTATCCACCAAGTGGTCCACCTATCAAATTGATTAAATCCATGATATCAGCCTCCATCTGTTCTCAGAGTCTTTCAGGGCAGGAGAGATGATGTGTAGGATAACTGTTCTGGAACCCATTCCACTATGTTTCTCCCTATTACCTTCTCAGTCTCTTTTCAGCATCCAAAACTATTCAGTGAAGGAGACAGAGATCCAGCTGAAGAACAGAGTATGTCACTGAAACTGTATCCAACTGCATACACAAGAAAGAAAAATTAAAGCAGCAATGACAACTCAAAAATCCCTAGTTTACACATACCTAAGTCCACAACTATGATCTTATAACAGTGAGACTTTTTTCCATGTTATATCCTACCCTGCTCTTTCCTACATTGTTTTTCTGTGCCTTTTCTTTGGGGGTGTGGGTTGGTGGTGCTTGTTATTTTTCAAAAAGATGATCAGAAGTTTTCAGTTTGCCATGTGGAATCATACTAGCTGCTCTCAAGTTCAGCAATCCACAAGTTCAAGAAGGCTGTGGAGAAGACCCAGGTGAGGGCTGCCAAGATGGCCAGGGATGGCACAGGGTCTTCACAAAGGGGTGGAAGGAGCTGGGCTTCTTCAGTTTGACAAAGTCTAAGGGCACTCTAACAGCAGAATGCGTTTATTTGGAAGTAGTTATTCTTCTCTGTGAGGATGGCAAGGCATCGGCACAGGTTACCCAGAGAAGCTGTGGCTGCCCCATCCCTGGCAGTGGTCAAGGCCAGGTTGGACAGGGCTTGGAGCAACCTGCTTTAGTGGAAGGTGTCCCTGCCCGTGGCAGGGGTTTGGAACTGGATGAGCTTTAAGGTGCTTTCCAACCCAAAACATTCTATGACTCTATGATTAGAACCACACAGGAGGTCAAAATAATACAAGGGGCAACAGGGAGAAGCTGCACCTTGGAAGATTCATACTAGGAAATACCAGGGAAAATACCATCCCAAAAAAAGGTCACCAGGGAGGTGGGGATCTCCATCATTGAAACCTTTCAAAACCCAGGAAGACAAAGTAACAGCCAGCATGATCTAGTATTGGTAACAGTCCCATCTCAAGCTGAATGGGATTAGAGACCTCCAGAGGTCTCTGGTAAAAAAGTTACTATGATTCCAGTGCTTCTCCTCCCTGCGCCTGGCCAGTACCACCATCTCCATGGCAGCAGTACATCCCTCCTGCCCATACACAGCACAGACCAGGTTCCACCCCACACCCTCAACAGGGTCAAAGTGAGCCACAAATGCTTCAGAAACAAAGGTGCTCATCAGCTCCCTGGATAAATTTGGACTGTTATTTAATTACCTTTCCTGCAGCAAGGATGGGAATTTAGCTCTCTCTCCTAGAGAGACTGAGCCACAGACTTAGAAAATTCCCAGAAACTTCAAGACTTTGACATCTCCACATTGCTCAAATTGAGCTTAGAAGTTAAATAGTTAATTGTAAGAGAATGACAGTGTCGAGGATTAAGCTGTAAATTTCACTTCTCCCTCTCTTCCCCCACCCCCCCACTCCGATAGGGGGGGAATGGGGAGAAGAACCGAAAGAACGTAACTCCCTCAGGTTGAGATAAGAACAGTCCAGTAACTGAGATATAATACAAATCACTGCTGCTACCACCAATAATAACAATGACAAGGCAAATACAAGGGAAGAAGATACAACCGCTCACCACCCGACCGAGCCGAGAGAGAGAGAACTTCCAGGTTCCTGCCCCCAGTATTTCACATCCTGGGCATGACGTGCTGTGGCATAGAAGAGTTCTTTGGTCAGTTTGGGTCAGGCGTCCCGTCCCTGTTTCTCCCGCCCCCCACCCCCTTGGCAGAGCATGAGACTCAGAAAGTCCTTGGTCAGACCAAAACATTACCAAGCAGCAACTGAAAACACTGGTGTTATCAGCGCTGCTCCAGCTACCAAGGAGAAAAATGACTGCTGCTGCTGAACCCAGGACAGTATCCACCCCTTATTCCATATCATTCACATCATGCTCAGATACCACGTTTTCAATATACCATCCCATATATATATATACACACATACACACACACAGATGGAGAGATATAATCCCTTAGTGCCTGGACCACTCCCGAGAAAGATGCTGAGTCCAACCAGTCCGTGATGTCAGGCTCCATCTTTTGTAACAGTCTTTCAGAGCAGGGGAGGCTGTGTGCAGTGTTGGATCGTTGCCTGTTGATGCTGATTGTTCCTTTACTGCAGAACTCGTCTGGTTTCATCAAAGTTTGTTCTTTGTTGGGATGATGGTCTGAGGGCCAGTCGCGGATGACTTGAAGACATCTAGTTGGTGGGCTATAAAAAAAACACATTACATAGGAGGCAACAGCATGCAATTGAGTTCATTGGCTGTTTTCCCCTAAAATCAAATCTCCTTGAGGTACACATCGGACTTCCCCATCTTCCCGCATTACCCACCAAGAATATAACCGGGTCCCTGAGCAAAAGCAATCCCACAAGTGCGTTTGCCTTTACCTGAAGCAGGAATAACCCAGACTGTCTTCCCCAGAAAATTTTTTATATGCACCACAGGAACGTTGTCCCCTCTACAGTAGGTAGAAGCTCAGACTGGGCTGGACCAGCCCTGTTGGCAGATCCTCTGGTGTTGACTAGCCTAGTGGCCTTTGGTAAATGTGTATCCCAATGTTTGAAAGTCCCACCACCCATTGCTCTCAGTGTAGTTTTTAATAGCCCATTGTACCGTTCGATTTTCCCAGAGGCTGGTGCATGGTAAGGGATGTGATATACCCATTCAATGCCATGCTCTTTGGCCCAAGTATCTATCAGGCTGTTCCGGAAATGAGTCCCATTGTCTGACTCAATGCTCTCTGGTGTGCCGTGTCGCCACAAAATCTGTTTCTCAAGACCCAGGATAGTGCTCCGGGCAGTGGCGTGGGGCACAGCGTATGTTTCCAACCATCTGGTGGTTGCTTCCATCATGGTAAGCACATGACGCTTGCCTTGGCAGGTTGGTGGGAGTGTGATATAATCAGTCTGCCAAGCCTCCCCATATTTGTACTTCAGCCATTGTCCTCCATACCAAAGAGGCTTTAACCGTTTAGCTTGCTTAATTGCAGCACATGTTTCACAGTCATGAATAACCTGGGCAATAGTGTCCATTGTTAAGTCCACCCCTCGATCACGAGCCCATCTGTATGTTGCATCTCTGCCCTGATGGCCTGAAGTGTCATGGGCTCACCGGGCCAGAAATAATTCACCCATATGTTGCCAATCTAAGTCCATCTGAGCCACTTCAATCTTAGCAGCTTGATCCACTTGTTGGTTGTTCTGGTGGTCCTCAGTAGCCCAACTCTTGGATACATGAGCATCTACGTGGCGTACCTTCACCACCAGGTTTTGCACTCGGGCAGTGATATCTTGCCACAGTGCAGCAGCCCAGATGGGTTTACCTCTGCGTTGTCAGTTGCTCTGCTTCCATTGCTGCAACCACCCCCACAGGGCATTCGCCACCATCCATGAGTCAGTAGTGAGATAAAGTACTGACCACTTTTCCCTTTCAGCAATGTCCAAGGCCAGCTGGATGGCTTTCACCTCTGCCAACTGACTCGATTCACTCTCTCCTTCAGCAGTTTCTGCAACTTGTCCTTGAGGACTCCATACAGCTGCCTTCCATCTACGGTGCTTTCCCACAATGCGACAAGACCCATCAGTAAATAAGGCATATTGCTTTTCACTTTCTGACAGTTCATTATATGGTGGGGCCTCTTCAGCACGCATCACTCCTTCCTCCTCTGGTGACCTTCAAAAATCTTTACCCTCTGGCCAGTCCATGATGACTTCTAGAATTCCCGGACGACTGGGATTTCCTATTCCAGCTTCTTGTGTAATTAATGCAACCCACTTACTCCATGTAGTATCAATTGCATGATGTGTAGAGGAGACCCTGCCTTTGAACATCCAGCCCAGCACGGGCAACCGGGGTGCCAGGAGGAGCTGTGCTTCAGAGCCAATCACTTCCGAAGCAGCTCGAACCCCTTCATAGGCTGCCAATATCTCTTTTTCAGTTGGGGTATAGCTGGCCTCAGACCCTTTGTATCCCCGACTCCAAAAGCTAAGGGGTCGACCTCGAGTCTCCCCTGGAGCTTCCTGCCAGAGGCTCCAGGTAGGACCGTTCTCCCCAGCTGCGGTGTACAGTACATTTTTAACATTTGGCCCGGTCCGCACTGGTCTGAGGGCTACTGCACGAACTATCTCGTGTTTAATTTGCTCAAAGGCTTGCTGTTGCTCAGGGCCCCATTTAAAATCATTCTTCTTCCGGGTCACATAATAGAGAGGGCTTACAATCAAACTGTAATTCGGGACGTGCATCCTCCAGAACCCCACAGCACCCAAGAAAGCTAGTGTTTCTTTCTTCTTTGTTGGTGGCGACATTGCTGTTATCTTGTTGATCACATCTGTGGGGATCTGGCAACGTACATCTTGCCATTTTATTCCCAAAAATTGAATCTCCTGTGCAGGTCCCTTGACCTTACTCCGTTTTATGGCAAAACCGGCTGTCAGCAGGATTTGGATTATTTTCCTCCCTTTCTCAAAGACTTCTTCTGCTGTATCACCCCACACAATGATGTCATCAATGTATTGCAGGTGTTCTGGAAATTGCCCCTGTTCCAGTGCAGTCTGGATCCGTCCATGGCAGATGGTAGGGCTGTGTTTCCACCCCTGGGGCAGTCGGTTCCAAGTGTACTGGACGCCCCTTCAAGTAAAAGCAAACTGTGGCCTACACTCTGCTGCCAGAGGAATTGAGAAAAAAGCATTGGCAATGTCAATCGTGGCATACCACTTGGCTGCCTTTGACTCCAGTTCATACTGAAGCTCTAGCATGTCCGGTACGGCAGCACTCAAGGATGGTGTCACTTCGTTCAGGCCACGATAGTCTACTGTTAGTCTCCACTCTCCGTTAGACTTTTGCAGAGTCCATATGGGGCTATTAAAGGGTGATTGGGTCCTACTGATCACTCCTTGACTCTCCAATCTACAGTTCAGCTTATGGATGGGAATCAGGGAGTCTCGGTTGGTGCGATATTGCCGCCAGTGCACTGTTGCGGTCATAAATGGCACTTGTTGTTCTTCGACCTTCAGCAACCCCACAGCAGAAGGATCCTCTGAGAGACCAGGCAAGGTGGACAGCTGCTCCATTTCCTCTGTTTCCTAAGCAGCAATACCAAAAGCCCATCGGTACCCTTTTGGGCCTTTGAAGTACCCTCTCCTGAGGTAATCTATGCCAAGGATACATGGAGCCTCTGGACCAGTCACAATGGGGTGTTTCTGCCATTCCCTCCCAGTCAGGCTGATTTCAGCCTCCAGGACAGTCAACTCTTGGGATCCTCCTGTCACTCCAGAAATAGAAATAGGTTCCACCCCTTGACAGCTTGATGGCATCAGAGTGCACTGTGCACCGGCATCTACTAGAGCCTTATACTTCTGTGGGACTGATGTGCCAGGCCATCTGATCCACACAGTCCAATAAATCCGATTGTCCCCTACCTCCACCTGGCTGGAGGTATAGCTGCTGTGCTTGGAGCTGGAGTAGCTGCACTGTCCATTACTCCGCCCTCAGAACCAGGGACGTTTTTTTCCTTTTGATTATGCTGGACAGTGTTTAAGAGGGCTCTGTAAGCATAAGCCAAGCCCCAGCACGTTGCCATGATTTGTCCATCTCTGGTGTGACCAGAATGACAACACACCTCCCTTAAGTGTTTTACTAATTTTTCTGGATTTTGCATTTGTTCAGTGGTGAAGTTCCAAAGCACTGCAGGGGCCCACTGGCCTAGATACTTGCCCATACTATCCCACACACCCTGCCTCTCATGACTATCCAGCCTCAGGGAAAATCTCTTGGACCTCCTATATCGTCGTTTAACCCTAGATAAGGCCCAAACCTGACTCTGCTTAACTCTCGGGGCCAGACAAAACAGTCGTGAGTAAAACATACTCTGTATGTGTGCCAACCTGATGATTCCCATCACAACCAGCAGGCAGGTCTCAAGGGTATCTAAAGGCCATTCAAAACCTACAAAATTCTCAAACAGTGTTGTAAACGGTGTGGTGGGAGAGGCTGGGAGCACAAAAGAATGTCTCCTCCACAGGCTGACCACCCGAGGAGGTGAAAAGAGACGTGTAATTGCTAAGAACTTCCATTATATACCTCCCAAAGTATAGAGTTGGTGACCACACTGGAAACACAAACCGGGTCAGTTTCATGATCACTGAGTCTATTGTATTAAAAGTCAGTGGAACAAAGTACAATGTAACAAGAACCTTAACCCAAAACCCAGATCTGAAAAACGTTAAGATAAGAAATACCGGCTGCAATTAAAGTATCATACACTGAACCTGTGAGAACCAGAGCAACAACTTTGAGAGCCAATAAATCAGCATTGTGACAAGAGGCTATTAATCCTGCCAAATCCTGCCGTTATCTCAACCCTTCGTGCCCCATGTTGGGCCCAAAAAGAACTGTTGAGGTTTAAGCTGTAAATTTCACTTCTCCCTCTCTTCCCCCCCCACTCCGTTGGGGGGGAATGGGGAGAAGAACCGAAAGAATATAACTCCCACGGGTTGAGATAAGAACAGTCCAGTAACTGAGATATAATACAAATCACTACTGCTACCACCAATAATAATAATAAAGACAAGGCAAATACAAGGGAAGAGGATACAACCGCTCACCGCCCGACCGAGCCGAGAGAGAGAGAGAGAGAGAGAGAGAGAGAACTTCCAGGTTCCTGCCCCCAGTATTTCACATCCTGGGCATGACATGCTGTGGCATGGAATAGCTCTTTGGTCAGTTTGGGTCAGGCACCCCGTCCCTGCTTCCTCCCAGCCCCCCCCCCTCCCTGGCAGAGCATGAGACTCGGAAAGTCCTTGGTCAGACCAAAACATTACCAAGCAGCAACTGAAAACACCGGTGTTATCAGCGCTGCTCCAGCTACCAAGGAGAAAAATGACCGCTGCTGCTGAACCCAGGACTGACAGATAGCACAGTTCCATAAACTTTGCTTCCTTGGGAAACCAGGGTAAAAACAGGGCTGTAATGGACATCCAGGGATCATACAATCCATCCCAGAGTCCCAAAGGATCCACCATGGGTGCATCATTCCTGACAGATAACTGCCTAACTTGTCTTCAAGAGAACTTCAGAAATCCTCTGGGTAAATCTTTTTTTAGGAGCAGGAGCCACTAATGTTGTAAAAGGTCTAACGTGAATCTTTCCAGGTGCAATTTAAGACTCTTGTTTGACATCATCTGGAAAAGTGATTATTCCTTTTCCTCTTGGAAGCAGACTTCTGCATATTTGCAAACCACTATGCCAACACCTTCCATCAGCCTAACAGCCAAAACCATTTCAATCTTGAACACTTCCAGGGATGGGGCAGCCACAGCTTCTCTGGGCAACCTTTGCCAGAGCCTGACCACCCTCACAGGGAAGAACTTCTGCCTAAGAGCTCATTTCAGCCTCCCCTCTGGCAGGTTAAAGCCATTCCCCCTTGTCCTATCCCTACAGGCCCTTGTCAAAAGCCCCTCTCCAAGTTTCTTGTAGCCCCTTTAGGCACTGAAGCTGCTCTAAGGTCTCCCCAGAGCCTTCTCTTCTCCAGGCTGAACCAGCCCAGCTCTCTCAGCCTGGCTACAGAGCAGAGCTGTTCCAGCCCTCACAGCATCTCCGTGGCCTCCTCTGCCCGCAGATGTGGGTAATTCACTATCTCTGTCAACAACAGCTATCACACTAACCTATTGGATTTACCCATTGTCATGGGTTCAGCAGCAGCAGTCATTTTTCTCCTTCTTGGTAGCTGGTGCAGTGCTGTGTTTTTGATTTTGGGCCTGGGAACTGCGCCGATAACACCAGTGTTTTCAGTTACTGCTTGGTAATGTTTTGGTCTGGCCAAGGACTTTCTGAGTCTCATGCTGTGCCAGGGAGGAAGGGAAGCTGGGAGGAAGCAGAGACGGGACACCTGACCCAAACTGACCAAAGAGGTTATTCCACACCACATCACATCATGCCCAGGATGTGAAAACGGAGGGCAGAGACCTGGAAGGGGGGGTTCACTGTTGGGGGTGCACTGGCTCGGTCAGGCTTGGTGAGCAGTTGTATTCTTTCTTTGTATTTCTCTTGTATTATTATTGGTGGTAGCAGTAGTGATTTGTGTTATACCTTAGTTACTAAACTGTTCTTATCTCAACCTGTGGGAGTTGCATTCTTTTGATTCTCCTCCCCATCCCCCCGGGACTGGGGGAAGAAAGAGAGGGTAGTGAGTGAATGAGAAAAGCTGCATGGCTTAGAGGCTTAAACCATGACACCCATACTGCCTGTTGAGGAGCTCCATGCGTCTGGTGCACATTCAGCACACGCAGGATTCCAAAGCAAGGCTATCCAGTGCTACAGCTCATTTCCAATCAAGGATTTTTTCATAGACCACGGAACAGTTTCAGGAAATAGCTAGATACCTCCAATATCAGATCCATCCTTGCCAAGCCCTATGCCAAACATTGGAAGTACAGGAACTCCCATGAATTTTGGGAGAGGAGCTTGCCATGAAATGGTTTTACATTCCCATCCTAGAGCCAAGCTAGCTTTCTTTAATTTTGCAATATCAGCCTCCTGAACAAAATGTCAACTTAAGAATGCCACCACCAATTCCTGAAGCTTGTAAGGCAAAAAGCATTAAAAAAAAAAAAAAAAAAAAAAAGGACTGAGTGGAAAGACATAAGAAACTTGAACTCAAGCACTCCTATCAGCATCTGATATAACAGTACATCCCAGCTATAATGAGAAACCTTTTTTCATGTCTGAGCTACACATCCATCCTCAAAATGATCACACTATAAAAGAATCCCTTAGAAATCATTCTTCAGACATGGACAAAGGTAGGAAACATGCACATACTTTCCTCTGAGACAGCTCAGTTCTACCTTTTATTAGATACTATCCTAGGTTCAGCTGTAACAGTTATTTTTCTCCTTCTCAGTAGCTGATGCAGTGCTGTGTTTCTGACTTTAGCTTGAGAACAGTGCTGATAACATCCCAATGTTTTAGTTGTTGCTAAGTAATGCTTACCCCGAGCAAGGACTTTTCAGTCTCTTATGCTCTGCCGGTGAGGAGGGGCACAAGAAACCAGGAGGAAGCAGAGACAGGACACCTGACCCAAACTAACCAAAGGAGTATTCCATGCCACAGCACGTCATGCCCAGTAGTATAGAAACTGGGGGGAGTTACCTGGAAGGCCCAGATCGCTGCTCTGGTTGGGCTGGGTATCAGTCAGCGGGTGGTGAGCAATTGTATTGCGCATCACTTAGGTTTATTGCTTTCTTTACCTTTTCCCCTTTTAGTTTTATATTTTCTCCCCTTGTTATTTCCCTTATTATTGGTGGTAGTAGTAGTGGTTTTGTGTTATACCTTAGTTACTGGACTGTTCTTATCTCAACCCATGGGATTTACATTCTTTCGATTCTCCTCCCCATCCTTCTGGGAACAGGGGGAGGAAGGGAGGAGGGAGTGAGCAAGTGGCTGCATGGTTCTGAGTTGCTGGCTGGGCTTAAATCACAAAACACAGTCAGGTATTCTGCCCATTCTTGTTCTAAATAAACTAGGACTTACAGCTCCTGCCATTTCCATTAGTCTGATGAACTTAACAGCCTTGTTTCTGACATCTTCCCACTCTTTTCAGTGGAACACACAAAAAAAGAGCAGCATTTTCTGGGAACAGAGATTTGGAAGTATTTATAACTCTGAAAGATGGCTTTAAGATGCCATGGGAAATATGCCAGGCTCCTCTAAACCTCTGGCTCACTTCGTTTTCACCTAAAATTGATTCACAATGTGGGCAGCCTATTACTCCATCTCCTGCCAATACCTGGCTACAGTCAAACATGCCTGCAATTTACAGGCACAGATTTAATTACACTGGAAAATTAAAGCATCTATTTCCCTGCCTCTAGAAGAACAGAAAGCATCTGAGCAAAAGATACAGGCTACTGGCTGATGCATATTTACTTTCCAAGCTGTAAAACATCTACAGCTTTCCAAAACAACCACTCATGTCACGCACCGTATCTGTAACAGCCTCCAAGTATGTAATTTGTGGTGGGATAACAAGTAAAACGCTGCAGGCTTGTACATTGCCACTTTCAAAACATATAGTCTAATGTTTTCTCTGTGGCATGTGTGCTACCTTTGTGCATACAACCTACAAGCATCTAGTGGCCTACTTGCAATGAAGACATCAAATTTCTCAAGATAATTCAGTTCTGGCACAAGGATCAGAGGGCATCAAATGAAGTTACCCCAGGGAATGCTCAAAACAGTTGCTTCTCTGTTCACTCTCCCTATTCTGCCCATGGCTATACTGAGTTTGGTCAAAGGCCCTCCTCAAACACTTTATTTTTGAGGAAAGGCCGTCATCTGTTCACTCGTTCTTCGAATGGAAACCAGCCCATGCCATTGATTATTTACACTGCTCTTCCTTGTGTGCTTTTCAATCCTGTATTTTTTCCAGAGAAAGCAGAACTGCACTCCATGGCACAGCAAGGACACCTGCAACACTAACTCCTAACATGAGCTGGCTTTTGACCATGAGTATCAAGATGATATTAGGAAGTGCTTAACCTCAAATTGTTTCTTCTGAAGAGCAAGAAGGACCTTCAGGGCTCACCATCATTTACAGAAAAGTCAAACTGCCCCCATCTACCCATGGGATCGGTTCAAGTTTGTCCACACCAAACACCAGCCAATTTATCACACAGTCTCTCACTACTTCCTCAGCTTTGTTTTTAACCTCAGCAGCTCAGTATCATAAAATCATTAAAAAGTTAGGGTTGGAAAGGACCTTAAGATCATCTAGTTCCAACCCCTTGCCATCAGCAGGGACACCTCGCACTAAACCATGTATCATCAGCATAATTTATTCTGTGTCAAATCTGTATCCTACCATTTGCTTCTAAGACTCCAGAATTACCATGTTTTACAATAATGGGCAGAACCTGTCCTGGAATCACAGAATCCCAGACAGGTTTGGGTTGGAAGGGACCTTAAAGCTCCTCCAGTTCCAACTCCTGCCATGGGCAGGGACACCTTCCACTAGAGCAGGTTGCTCCAAGCCCTGTCCAACCTGGCCTTGAACACTGCCAGGGATGGGGCAGCCGCAGCTTCTCTGGGTGATGCTAAACTTAATTTAAAAAAAATCTGCAAAAAAGTAAAAATAGCAAGTAACAACGTTGAATGACAGTCACAAAATTCAATGTCAGATGGATTTTCAGCCTCAAAACCAAACAAACAAAAAACCACGCACTCGAAAGCAGTATAAAAGTCCTGGGTTCAGCAGTAGCAGTCATTTTTCTCCTTCTTAGTAGCTGGTGCAGTGCTGTGGTTTTGACTTTCAGACTGAGAACAGCACTGATAACACCGATGTTTTCAGTTGCTGCTAAGTAATGCTTACTCTGACCAAGGACTTTCTGAGTCTCATGCTCTGCCAGGGAGGAGGGGAAGCCGGGAGGAAGCAGAGACAGGACACCCAACCCAACCAAGCCAAAGGGGTATTCCATACCACAGTACATCATGCCCAAACTGGGGGGAGTTACCTGGAAGGGCTAGATCACTGCTCGGGTTGGGCTGGGTATTGGTCAGCAGGGGGTGAGCAATTGTATTCTCTTACCTTGTTATTTCCCTTATCATTATTACTGGTGGTAGCAGTAGTAGTTTCATGTTATACCTTAGTTACTGGACTGTTCTTATCTCAACCCATGGAGGTTACCTTCTTTTGATTCTCCTCCCCATCCCTCCGGGAGTGGGGGGGTGAGGAAGAAGTGGGGGGAGTGAGTGAGCGGCTGCGTGGTTCTGATTTACTGGCTGGGCTTAAACCACAAAAGAAAAAAAAATAAAAGAAAAATAAAAAAACCCAAACATAATCCTAAAGCAGCTTAATATGTTTTAAAACTTAATATGTTAGTCCTTCCTTACATCATTAAAATGCCAATACACCTGTCACACCTAAACATATGAGAACAATCATTAATTTATTCTGGGGTTTTGACAGTTGTCTTACTGTCACTTCAGAATCACAAACTTAGCCACTCAGTAACACTTTCCTAGTGGGTTTCATCTCACAAAGTCATGGTGCTCAGGAATCTAAACACTTTCCTCTCTTATTAGATCTTATAAAAGCTTAATTCTTAAATTTTGCCAGTGAGGGATATAGGCAAAAACACAAATTGCAAATCTGGATGCCCCCACTTTCTATAGGTGCGATTCTTAGTGAGGTTATGCCTGCACTTGGCAGCTGTGCTGGCAAAGAAAGTGGCTGATAGCTGAGATCTCCCACCATGATTAGAAGCAAGCTTGCAGGAGCTGTGGCAGTGACGGAGTGATGGGACTCTGGGAGGGTAGGGGCACCCATCTTCTGCATTTAAAAAAAAAAAAAAAACAACCAAAAAAACCCACTATCTCCCAAGGTTCCTCCTTCCACAGTTATCTAAGACTACCCTTCAATCCTCCAGTTCATCTCGTACTCAACTCAGGAGACAATGCAGATCAATTTCAGAAATGCTCACATCTCCAGATGCAGAAGCAAGTGCCCCTTTGTCTGCGATAATTTCAGCAAAGGTGTTTTTCAGACTACACTTGGATTTGTATCAGAAATCAGACAAGGTATGTACACACCACACTGCTAACACTCACCCTGGCACAAGTTTTGACAGGAAAGCATCAAGCAGGAGCTTACCATAGCTGAGGTCTCCCCAGCTAGAAACCCACAAGCATCCCAGTTCTGCTCTACAGGAATAGACCTTTCTTTACACACACATTTTTAAAAGGAGCTCACTGTGCTGCTCTGAAAGCAGTTTTGGAAAGCAGAGAGAAAACAGGAAAGTATTTTAAAAGTCAGAATCACAGAGGTTTTTAACCCTGGTGATGTTACCACACTGCACACAACAGCCAGCTTCTGCTCATTATAAAGACCCATCTACAGAGAGCTTCTTGCTTGACTTCCCCTCACCATAACCCCTGGCACACTCACCTCGCCTGAGTAACTGTATTTTCCTTTCAGGATCTGCCGATACAAGCGGGTACGGTTGTCGTCTTCAAAGGGCATAGTGCCACTGAGGAGAACGTAGGAGATGACGCCGAGTGCCCACATGTCCACAGAGTTAGTGTACGGCTTCCTGACCAGGATCTCAGGAGCAATGTACTCTGGGGTCCCACATGTAGTTTTCATCAGGCAGTCATCTCCCTTCTTCCGAGCACTCGCCAGTCCAAAGTCCGTAATCATGATTTTGGAATCTGTTCCTGGATGGTAGTACAGCAGATTCTCTGGCTTTAAGTCCCGGTGTGTGATACCCAGCGTATGCAGATACTTGACACCATCCAACACCATCTGCAGCACTCGTGTAGCATCTCTCTCTGTGAAAGAGCCCTTAGCAATGATTCGATCAAACAGTTCTCCTCCAGTTGCCAACTCCATGACCATGTACACACAGCCCTGGGTCTCAAAGACCTCAATCAGCTGGATGATGTTGGTGTGGTGAACCCGACGCAGCACGCTAAGCTCTGATTCACACACCTCCCTCCCCTCCCGGTATTTGGTCTCTATCATCTTGATGGCATAGGGCTGCTTGGTGGCCTTGTGTTCCACCCGTACAACATGGCTAAAACTCCCTCTCCCAATCAAGGCTTTAATGTCATACTTGGCTGTCACTCTAGGGTCAAACTTGGCACGGTATTTAGCCACTTTGTTCTTGCAGGGTTCAGGCTGGTGCAAATGAGCAGGCAGGTGGTACCCAGGGTATGGGTTAGCATGCTGTGGAGGTGAAGGAGAGCCAGCTTTGATCTCGCAGTCATCCTTGATGAAATGCTTATATATGTCATTGTGGCCTGTGTAAGGTTCAACTTTTTTCACCAGGTCTAGCTGCACATCTCTGGGGGGCTCTGGAAGCACCTTGCTTGTCCCACAGCCCATCACTGAATGGTGTTAATTCCCTATCAAGACATTTTCCCAGGGCACCAGCAGCAGCAACCACATCCAGGGCAATTTCCACATTTGAACTTTAGGAAAAGAATGAGACAAACCAAATAAGTACCACAAAGAAGGAGTTTGGGATGTTCACTGCACTTCACTACAGAGCACGTTTTGCTGCTTTCATCACAAGCTACTGGTAATAGTGCCTGTAAACCCAGAGTCATGGTCAGAACAGATGGCCCTGGAAATCAAACAGTACCTCTTTCTATAAAGCACAGCTTGTTTACTGCTCCCAGCTGAGCACTGAAGCACAGTTACAGAACGGCTGAGGCAGGAAGAGACCTCTGGAAGTTCTCTTGTCCAGGCACAGCTGCTTAATAATAACCAAATTTTGGAGAGGGACTTTTTACAAGGGCATGTAACAAGACAAGGGGAAATGGTTTTAAACTGAGCCAGTCAAGGAGCCAGTCAGCATGAACAGCAGGAAGGGAACCCTGTCTGGTATTCCATCAGGAGGATTACATGGAGAAATACATGTTTTAAAGGGACAGCTGGAATAAATTTAGTCTCTACATCTAACCCGAAAAGAAAACAAGGCTTTAGTTGAGATTCAGTTTTAAAATCAGACATCAAAGTAACTCCTCATGGAAGTTGAGCGTGCACAAACAGTAAACAACTTCATAGAAAGCTCAACTGACTTTCATCAAGGGCTGTCCTGTAACTGGGTGCTCATTCAGATTCAAGTACCATGACAAAAAAGAAATCAAGAACTATAGCTAGCCCTGAATAATGCCTCCCACTGAGAGCTCTTCCCAGCATTGTTGCACCATAAAATGGATTAACAGAGAAATCAAATGAGAGCATCCAGAAACAAATTATTACAGAGTAATTCCACACATAGAGAAGCACTTATGTAAAATGTCCCACTTGTAAATAAAACCAAGGAGGCTCAAACACTGAACTTGAAAACATTGTATATAAATCCGTTAATAACATTAACTGAGATCAGGCATCAACTACCAGTATGTCTGTGGCTCTTCCTTGTACGTGTAAGGGTCTTGGTGAAGCTGACAGAACCACACCACAGCCAGCAACAAAATGCTTAACTCTATATCAGTGCTGGTAGAAATGCTCCTGTTTAATGATCACCAGGAGTCTGGAGGAAGGAACAAAAGCACTGGAGAAATGGGGCATCCCAAGCCCCCTCTGAGCAGGACACCACATACTCAGCAGGTGCCAAACTATGGGAGAAGACAACACACCCAAGCTGCAGCTGCAAGGAATGTGGTATTTATGTTTCAATACCCACCTGCTCCTCTCCTTAGCATCACCAGCACATCACATTTCATGACTCAGCAGGGCAGCACCTCAGCACTTGCTGATCCAGAAGCTTCCTTCAGCTCTCTGAAAAATATGAGGGCCTGAATGGCTTAATACCCGAGGGTAGCCCCATGGCGAGAGGTGTCAGGCATTGACTAACCCACCTGAGGCCAAGCAGACCTTCACCAACAATTAGATATCACACAATTTGAACTGATTTAATTCAGCTTTTCTATGAGCTGCCAGAAAGGAAATTTGAAGACGCCAACTCTTAACTGCATTACGAGATGCTCACACACATCAACCTCTAAACCACACCCACACAACACAGCACCTTACCTTTAGCGTTACTAATAAATCTCAAAAGTGCCTTTTACTGCCTGAGCCTAGTATGAGCAGTCACCCAGCCGACACGGAAACCCGGAGCTGCAGCACTGCAGGCTGCTGTGCCAGAGCCGGTGGCATGCCAGAATCGGTCAGACCAACTGGGATTCCCTGATTGTTGTTCATAACTCACCCCGAACCACACCGGTTTTCCCCCATCCCTTCCAGGGAGGGGACCCAAGGCCGGGCCGGCAGTTCATCCTGCAGCAGGCTCGGCTCCAGGCCTAAAAGCACCGCGCCCGGCCCAACCCAGCGGTCAAGGTCACCTCCCCGGGCTGAGCCGCCGGAGCCCGCCGCGCACACCCCTCCCGGTCCGCAACGCTGCCGAACCGCCAAGACGCCGACAGGGAGGGAGAAGAATATAGAACCGGAGCTGCCCCACCAAGCCAGGCCGGCAACCAATCCCGCACTCACATCAACCCACCCCAACCCGCGGCTCGACACCGCCTCCTGACGTCATCACCGAGCGCCGAGGACGCCCAAAGCGGGCGGGCAGAGATTGGAGGATGTGGTCCCTGTCGGGGACGCTGGGAACACCCGCCCCGGGGTCCGCCCTGACTCACAGGCCAGTTTGGGTTGGAAGGGAGCTTAAAGTACATCCAGTTCCAACCCCCTGCCATAGGCAGGGCCACCTTCCACTAGAGCAGGTTGCTCCAAACCCCGTCCAACCTGGCCTTGAATACTACTGGGGATGGAAATAAGAAGGACATGGAACTGTTGGAGCAAGTTCAGAGGGGAGACTGAGATGAGATTTTAGAAAGTTCTTCCCTATGAGGGTGGTGAGGCACTGACACAGGGTGCCCAGAGAACCTGTGGCTGCCCCATACCTGGCAGGAATGATGAACTTTAAGGTCCCTTCCAAGCCAAACCAGTCTCTGATGCTGTGATTCTATGGAACATTCACAAGTCCCTTGGACTCTGGACCCCCTCAGTGCTCCAGGACTCCCTCAACTCCACAGGCCTGAGGACCCCCTCAGCCCCCCAGGCTGAGCAGGAGTCCCCACTGACAGGGCTGGCATTCCTGTTCCCCACAGTCCTGCCTTTGAAGGGCTACCTGAGGAAGGACAACTCCTTGCCTCCTTCTTGGAGCCAAACCCAGCCCAAGCATATTGCCAGCAGTTCCTGGGATTGCTGCTCCCACCAAGGGCTTCCCGCCAGGCTGTGGGGCTCTGGGAAATCACTCCCTTTGGAAGAAAATTACCAGAAAGCATCACCTCTTTTCCTTGGCAGGGAAAACACGGTCTCTGTGAGCTAGCGCTTGTGCACAAGAGAATAACCAGACACTTTCATTTCCCCTTTCTTTTCCCCAGCTACTAAGTGCCAGAAAGCTTACAGAGCTTGCTTGGCAACTGCTGGTGAACTTTCTTCCTTACACCCTTTCCCCATCCTAGGCACTCCACACTTCAGCCCTAGATGACCTGAAAGCAGTGGGACAAGGGAGGGATGACACCTCCTTGCAGCAATGTTGATGGCACTTCATTCTCCAAGAAAGACACAAACATGACACCACTGGGTTTGTTTTCCATCCTGTCTGTTGCGTCATTCCCAACACAGTTCAGGTGGAGGGGCTATTTCATGCTCCTACCATGCTTTTAAAAATAGCTGGTTTTATTTTAACACTCCTGGGTTCTTGGGTTTTTAAAATGCTTAGGAAATCATACTGTATCAAAAGTTATACCTGCTGATGCATGCTATTGTCATCAGTTGGTACATTTTCAACCTTATAACCCCTCCCATTTTCTATCTGGGGATGATTACACAGCCACACATCCTCACACTGTCCCTGGGACTGCCTCTGCCTGATAGGTAAAACTTTGCACATGTCCCTGTCCCCTCTTCATTAGGGGCTGTAGTGATAAGACAAAGGGGAATGGGTTCAAAGTTAAACAGGGGAAGTTCAGGTTAGATATAAAGAAGTTCTTTACTGTGAGGGTGGTGAGGCCCTGGAACAGGTTGCCCAAGGAAGTTGTGAATGCTCCATCCCTGGCAGTGTTCAAGGCCAGGTTGGATGGAGTCTTGGGTGACATGGTTTAGTGGGAGGTGTCCCTGCCCATGGCAGGAGGGTTGGAACTAGATGATCTTAAGGTCCTTTCCAACCCAAACCATTCTATGATTCTATGATCCCCTTATTTTAGGCTGTTTCTCAAGGTCATCCCAGCTTGGTGCTACCAGCAAATTAAACAGCATGTGCCTCTCCTCATCAGCCCAGCTGCTACAGATGGGTATCCAGCAGCAGGCGGCCTCACCTTGCCCACAGCTGCTCAGAAATGGACAACCACTCTGCAAGTACAGGTTTCCCCCAGGGCTTTGCATCTTCTATTAGTCACTTCCTCTCAGCTTTGCTTCCTGACCAACTCATGAGAACACCAAATGAGGCAGTCACTAATTGTCAGCACAACATCAGAGCCAATACCTATCAAACTCTTGGGCCAGAACCATGGATTTCTGAGAACTTCAATCAGAGCAGCTCTTCCTTGTGTCATTCACGAAATGGTAATGCTCTGAGGGCCACTGCAGCCAAGAGAATGTCACACGAGGTATCTGCATAAAGCCAACACATCCACCCTGGCAAACTACCCAGGGATGAGGCTAAGGGCTGATAGCTTGCTGCAGGAGGTCTGGGGGGGGGTGTGTGAAACCTGCGACGGAGCTGGAGAGTGGACAGGGATCTTGGGGAACCATCCTCTATGATGTGGTGCACTGCCTGCTGGTTTGGGCACCCATTTTGAGGTTGGGGTCATTGTCAGTTAACCCCTGAAACCTGTTACTCAGTCTTAGGTCGTTCCTTCAGCTACAGCAAGAAGTTTTATGAGCAGGGTAAGCGTCTAGCATCGGGAGCAGGCTGCAAAGCCCCAAGTCCTCTGGGAGGCTCTTCAGCCTCTTGTCCCACCAGCACTGCTCTGGCCAAACCCCACTGATTTTTAACTCCCTCCTACAAGATGGGACTGATATTTTTTGGCATGCTCATACAGTGGTGCTGCATTTGTGCATGGTCTAACAGCTTATTTTGCTGCCAGAGGGAATGTCGTCTTGTTGTTTCTTGATTGACTTTCACCTGGTTCTGTCTCCTGCCTTCCAAGATGTTTCTCTCCCAAGAGAGGAGCCTCACCCTGCTCCTCCTTTCTTGCCCCTTCAGAAATCCTATGCCAACTCTTACACCCCAGGACCTGCAGCCTGCCTCTGGAGCCATGAGAAGGACCCAGCCCATTGAGCCAGGGATCTGAAGAAGCAGCAGAAGTGGCCCCATAACCTGGCTGCTCCCTCCTTGGAACCACCATCCCACTGCAAGGACAGGTTCCTCTTATGGTTTTACATCTCCTGTCAGCAGCTTCCTCATGGCTTCTCCTGTGGAAGCTGCTAAAAGCAGGCTAGGACCACCAGGGCAATGCCGAGTATCCAGAGAGGTGGAGAATTTTCCCTCCTTGGAGAAGCACAGTTCCCTGGAGACAGCCTTGAGCAGCCTGCTCCAGCGCCAGGGTAAATACCTCATGGATCAGGAGCTCAGATGATAAACCTCTGGAGCTCCCTTTGCGTCCACCACCTGCCTGCAGCACTGCCATTTGAATCCAGAGTCTCACTGTGGTGCAACAAACTGTAATTTCCTCTGGAGTGATGGAAATAGCCAGCACCATCTCCAGCATCCCCCAGCACCTCCAGACTGCATGGGACATGGCTGTATGTCCAGGACATGGGGAAATCTGGGGAGCCTGGGGCTTCCTGCTGTGCCAGACCATAGGAAGCCAGAAATGGAGAACAGGGTCCCTCATCTGCGGTTGACCAGACACATGGGGAAGTGGGAAACTTGGATTTCCTCTGAGCCACATCCCAGCCACACGTAGCAGTGAGATTGTGGTTCAGCAGCAATGCGAGGCTAGAGATCGAGGTTGTCACAGCAATGCTGAGCAGAGGTCTGAGCAGGGGATGTTCAATTAAAGCTGCTTAAAAAAGAAAACCAACTTCCCATATACCTCTCTGGAGACAAAACAACCCCAAAGCTGCGTGAAGACAAGGTGTCAGGGTGGGGGCTGAGCATGATATAAGGAAAGCAAGTGCCTGGAAAACATAGGGTTAGAATACTTTTAAATTAACTTAGGTCTAAGATAGAGAACAATGTCTGTGTTGTAAGTCTGTGGTGTGGTAACAGAATTTAGCAGTCTTACTAACAAGAGTGAATTCTTTCTTACCATCCTTCTAATTTATCAGTTACTTTGGAGACAGTGACTCCCGAACATCTGCTAGCTTAGGATACTCCTTGTCTGCCCATCCTGTTCTGCTTGCAATACATTTTGTATGAAGGTCACACTGCTCTAAATCTTTGCCAGCTCTCAGAAACTTGCAGATATGGCTGGTTTCAGCTAATTGTGATTACTGGGGCATCCAACTGTGCCAAAGGTGAAAAGTGCACCCTGAGGAAGACTGCTTACTTCATCTTGAAGACCCCTGCCCACATGAGGAAGACTACTTGCTTCATCTTGAAGACCCCTGCCCACGACCATCAGAGGGCAGTGTACAATCACCAAAAGGGAGGAGACTTATAATAATGAGTACCTAAACTAATTGTAATATCCCCCCTGCTCTCTTGGGGGAACCTAATGAATATGCATGTTTGTGTGTAATAAATATCTGCTTGCTTAACCCCTTGGTGTGCAAGTTAGGAGGAGTGATCCCCCTTGCACCTGGTGCCGTAATAAACATACCTGATTTATAACTCTCCTTGAGTTGTAGAGTCTGATTCCATGCATCAATTTGGCACCCCAGATGGGACCATCTCCGTCCAGCTGCGGGACCTACTGAGGATGGGACTCCTACACGAGGTAAAGAGCACAGCTGCTCGCCCCAGGGTTGGTAGGGTATCGATACAAGGGTAACTGTACTAACGGCTTTACGGACCTTTGGTGGGTAAAGACTGGCTTAAGATTTATGAATTACCAATTATTGGCTTAGATGACATTCTGTGTGAAGTGGGTGATTGAGAGACAGGCCCTTGTGTGAATGAGTGTTTTGTGTGAGTGAGACGTGGCATAGCTACGAAGCGAGTGTGGAGTCCTGACCCGCGGTTCCATGTTATCTGCGAGGAAAGAGGCGGCTGGAGGTGGCCGAAGAGTATATGTCTTATGAAATTGAACCTACGGTTGAGATTTGTTGTCCTATCCACCGTGATACTGTGTGTGAACAACTTTTCATCTTTGAATGTCTTTTCTGTAAGGAGAAAGTGTTGGTGAAATTTGGTCGGGATTTTTGGTGTGTTAATTGCCTGGGAAAGTGGTCCGATTGGGACCGGATTGAATTAATTCACCGGGGTGAATTAGTATGAGTAGTTTGTGGAAATCTGGGAGAGCTAAAGAACCAGTAGAGCAATCTAGGGGTTAAATGTCAAAGTAGTGCTCAAGCTCCCTGGTGCAGGGCTAGAACTAGCCTTTGCCCTATCTGTCATCACTTTTGATTGTATATCCGAGCTAAGTGTCCTGCTTGTTCAAAATATATTCTCTCTTTTGGTGAGAGACAAGTGGTTTATTTACAGAACTGTTTGGAATTTAGGTGTACCCATTGTGGGTGCATCACTCCATTATACCTTTCACTCTGGGTAAGATATTATTGTTTGTTGTGGTTTAAGCCGCTAACCCCCCCACGCAGTTTTCTCACTCACTCACTCACTCACTCACTCACTCACTCACCTCTTTCTTCCCCCAGTCTCGGGGGGATGGGGAGGAGAATCAAAAGAATGCAACTCACACAGGTTGAGATAAGAACACTTTAGTAACTAAAGTATAACACAAATCACTACCGCTACCATCAATAATAATACAAGAGAAATACAAGGAGAAAAAGAACACAACTGCTCACCAAGCCCGACCCAGCCAGTGCACCCCCCAATACCAAAAACCTGACCATGCCATGCTCCCCCAGTCCACTCCCCACCACACCCTTCCAGGTCTCTGCCCTCCGTGTTCACATCCTGGGCATGACGTGCTGTGGTATGGAATAACCTCTTCAGTCAGTTTGGGTCAGGTGCCCTGTCTCTGCTTCCTCCCGGCTCCCCCTCCTCCCTGGCATAGCATGAGGCTCAGAAAGTCCTTGGCCAGACCAAAACACTACCAAGCAGTAACTGAAAACACTGGTGTTATCAGTGCTGTTCCCAGGCCCAAAATCAAAAACACAGCGCTGCACCAGCTACCAAGAAGAAGAAAAAATGACTGCTGCCACTGAACCCATGACATTGTTGTAGGGCTAACTGTATGGTATATCCTTAAAGGTTTACAATGGGAGGACAGCAGAGTGGGGGAATTCTCAAAAAGAGCCCATTAGGCTGCATTTTAGCTCATTGGAAAGATATAGGGGTGCCACCGGGAGGAAGTGTGAATAAGAAAACTCTGACCAAATATTGAAATCAATAGTGGTCTTTATATAAATTGGAAGATGGTGAAAAGTGGCCCTTCAATGGAACTTTTGAACTATAATACGTTGTTACAATTGATGTTGTTCTTAAGGCGACAAGGAAAATGGGATGAAGTGATGCATTCAGATATTTTTTTCACTTTAAGAAACCACCAGGAGTGGCAGATGGAATGCGAAATTAATATAGCTCCACCAGATCCCTTAATTTTGGCTTTGGAAAAGGACAGGGAAAAACGGAAAGCTAAGCTGGAGAGATGTTGTCCAGACTGTGATATTGGGGAAAGGAAAAAAAAAAAAAAAAAAAAAAAAAGAATAATCAGGAAGACAGGTTGGAGGATTATGTATCACAGGTACCTCCGAGAGGAGCACCCTCTGCATCTGTCCTATCTGATATTGATAAGGAGGAAGAGGTTGCTGTCAGTGGCAACAAGCAGCAGATTCACATTCAGAGTTAAGAAAGGGTTAAAACAGAAGTGCTGTTGCAGAGGCACCTGCAGCCCCTGCAGAGCGGGGTGGGGAGCAACTGTGAGGAAAAAAAAAAAGAAAAAAAAAAAAAGAAAAAAAAAAAAGAAAACCAAGGGGGAAAGGAGGGGAGCTCATGCACCTCCTGTGTTTGAGTATGGGATGGGTGCTGGGGCAGGCGGACAAGTGGGAACAGACATGTTGACAGACAGGACTGAGGGCTTGTTCGATACAGGAGTAAAGGAGAAAGAATGGAGAGCATATAGGAATCGGGAACAGGTAGAAAAGAAAAAGCTGAGTTGTGCTATAGCCACGGCTACTGTGGTTGCTTTGAAACTGGTGGAGGAGGAATGTCAGGTAGAGGTGGAGGAGGGATGTCAGGTGGAGGTAGGGGAGTGGGTTCTTTTCCTGTGGGACCGGGATGGGATAGGTGGTGCTGTGAGGAGTTTGGACATTGGAAGTGAGGCTGCCCTGGGGGGAGTGCCATGGGGTGGCTCCGGTGACTGAATTGGAACTAGACTGATGGGGACCTGGGGAATCTACCCTAGCAGATCCACTGGTTAAATTAAAGCTAGGGACTAGAGGAAATAAAATGGAATTTTTAGTAGATACAGGAGCAACTTATTTGGCATTAAATCAGAGGGAAAAGAATTTGTTACAGTTGTAGGAGCTACTGGCTGCCAAGGAAAAGGAAAAGAAAAAAAAAAAAGGCATTCTTTCTGTAACCCTTAGAGTACAAATTGGGAAAACAAATAGGAATGCATAAATTTTTAGGCATGCCAAATGCTCCAAAATCTATCAGGGCGAGAAGCAACATTTAAAGAAGGCAAAATGGAATTAAGAGTTAAAAACGATCAATTAATTACTGCAGGTTTGAGTTTGTCTTTAATTCAATAGAAAAGTGAACAGGAAGACCTCCTTGAAATAGAAGAAATCCTTAATCAGGTATATCTGGGAGTACAGGCATCTGAAGTTCCAGGTAAGGCGAAAAATGCTTTGCCTGTTAAAGTGGAAATAAAAAGAGGGGGGCCTGCCCAATTAGAATAAAACAATATCCCTTAAAATTAGAAGATCAAAAGGAATCAAATCACTGTTAAATCTTAAAAAATAGATTATTAATTGAATGTGAATTGGAATATAATATTCCTATCTTGACAGTAAAGAAATATGATGGGAAAAGTTGCACATTGGTTCAAGATCTCAGAGCAATCAACAAAATTGTAGAGGATATTCATCCAGTAGTAGCTAATCCGTATACCTTATTGACTAAATCGAATAATAATCAGAAATGGTTTGCCGTCTTGGATTTAAAGGATGCTTTCTTTTGCTTACCATTGGCCAAAGAAAGCCAAAATTTATTTGCTTTTGAATGGAAAATCCTGACATGGGAAGGAAAACTCAATTAACTTGGACAGTATTACCTCAAGGGTTTAAAAACAGTCCAACGATTTTTGGAAATCAGTTAGCACGAGAACTAGAATCACGGAAGCCACCCACTCAGATGGGGACTCTGTTACAATATGTGGATGACCTATTAATTGCCACAGAAACAAAGGAAGAATGTGTCCAGTGGATGGTGGGATTATTGAATTTCCTGGGACTGAATTGTTATCGGGTATCCAAACAAAAGGCCCAACTAATTCAAACCTGAGTCTCCTACTTAGGATATGAAGTAACAGGAGGACAGAGAGAACTTGGAATTGCTAGAAAAGAAGCCATTTGCCAAACTCCACGACCATCGACCGTCAAGGAGCTCCGGATGTTCCTGGGAATGACTGTATGCCTCAGACTTTAGATGTCATGAATACTGAAGAGGCTCGCAAATTTACCTTGTGACAAAAGCCATGATTATGGTGTTCTGGTAAGACCAGTATATGAACTGTTAAAAGGAAACCCTCCCTCTTTGGAATAGACTGATTCAGCAGAGGGGGCTTTTATAAATTCAAAAACAGAGCTAATGAGAGCTCCAGCTCTGGGACTTCCAGATGTAAACAAACCCTTTTGGCTATATTCTTATGAAAAACAAGTAATAGCCTTGGGGGTCCTCGCTCAGAAACTAGGACCCTATAAAAGGGCAGCGGCATATTTTTCGAAACAGCTGGATGAAGCGAGCAAAGGTTAGCCTGGATGCTTAAGGGCTGCGGCGGCAGTTACTAGTGTCCCATGTTGTATCAGCAGTCCTGGAACAGAAAGGAGCCCACTGGATATCTCCTTCATGTTTTTTTAAAAATACCAGGCCACCCTTGTGGAACACGATGATACGGAAATTGTGGTCACTGATGTGGATCCAGCATCCTTTTTGCAGGAACAATCAACAGAACCACTGACACATGACTGCTTGGCCACTGTAGAGACTGTATATTCAAGCCGACCAGATTTGATTCTTGTTTTACTGATGGTAGTAGCTTCATGAAAAATGGTGAACGAAAGGCAGGATATGCCGTTACTACCACTTCACAGGTAATAGAAGCTAAACCTTTACCCGCAAACACCTCCGCCCAAAAGGCAGAAATAGCATTAACGAGAGAACTGGAATTGGCTAAAGACAAAAGGATAAATATTTGGACTGATTCTAAATATGCATTTGGTGTGGTACATGCACATGGTGCTATCTGGAAAGAACGAGGACTTTTGAACATACAAGGGAAACAGATTAAACATGCTACAGAAACTGCTGTTCAGCTACCTGAGGAAGTACCTTTTATGTATTGTAGAGAGCATCAACAAGGTGACCCTAATCAGAAAATTGGAAATAATTTGCCCAATTTCAAAGCCAAATGAGCATCTGAACAATCTAAAATCATGTCCTTAATCCCTGATGGCAAACTAACAATTGAGAAATCTGAACCTAGATATTCAAAAGAGGATGAAAAGTTGATTGAAGATCTGAAAAGACAGGAAAACAAAGAGGGTTTGGTTCAGATACCTGATGGGTGAATTGTAATTCCCTATAATCAACTCTGAAAGGTAGTTCAGGAGGAACATAATAAAACTCATTGGGTAGCAACTCTTTGTATACAAATTATAGGAAGGAATCTATACACCACAGTTCAATTAGTGACAAAACAATGTCAGCTCTGTCTTAAGAATAATCCTAAAACTGAAAATAGAAATCAAATTGGGACAATTGGGAGAGGAAGTTGTCTGGGACAGCAGTGGTAAATAGATTTTTCTGAATTACTGAGAAAAGGAGGTTATTGATATTTGTTGCTGTTAAAAAGAATATTAGGGACAAGAGTGACAGGTTTGGATTATCCGATTCACCCTTTCAGATCTGGAGAAGAATATTATACCTGTGTACAAAGAAAGGCCACAGGTGTAGATCACTATTCAAATTGCAATCACACTATTAATATAGATGGTATCGTAGTTCAGTGGTGGCCCGTTCCTGAAGGGAAAGGATGGTATTGCTTAATGGGAGAAAATGCTCATAAGATTCTACCCCAACTGGAAGGGGGCATGCACCTTAGGTGCCGTAGTACCCAATCTTACTATTATTGGCTTCACAAGGAGGGGTTTGTTCCATAATCAATGGTTCCTATATAGATCAAAGTGGCAGAATTGAAACAGATCTGGAGGAAATTTGGAAACAACCTGAAATATTTCATGAAATGACCAAGGATGATACCTCTTGGGGTTTTGAACAAATATGGAAAAAGTTAACTTCATGGTTACCTAATCTCTCCTAGTTGAGGCAATTGGTTGCCGGAATCTTAATCCTAATTGTTTTAACACAGATTACTTATGGCATGTTACAATGTTCTTTTTGGTGTTGTAAAAGGTCCATAATTGATTATGAGGATTGGAAAAGACATAAGGTTAGACAACACGTTGGAAGTGGTAAATACTTTGCCAGAACTCCTGAGTACGATGGAATTATATAGCGAAAGAACTTGCAAAGGTAAAAGAAAAGGGGGGACTTGATATAAGGAAAGCAAGTGCCTGGAAAACATAGGGTTAGAATACTTTTAACTTAGGTCTAAGATAGAGAACAATGTTTGTATTGTAAGTCTGTGGTGTGATAACAGAATTTAGTAGTCTTACTAACAAGAGTGAATTATTTCTTTTCATCCTTCTAATGAGTGAATTCTTTCTTACCATCCTTCTAATTATCAATTATTTTGGAGACAGTGACTCCCGAACATCTGCTAGCTTAGGATACTCCTTGTCTGCCCATCCTGTCCTGCTTTCAATACATTTTGTATGAAGGTCACACTGTTCTAAATCTTTGCCAGCTCTCAGAAACTTGCAGATATGGCTGGTTTCAGCTAATTGTGATTACTGGGGCATCCAACTGTGCCAAAGGTGAAAAGTGCACCCTGAGGAAGACTGCTTACTTCATCTTGAAGACCCCTGCCCACGACCATCAGAGGGCAGTGTACAAGCGCCAAAAGGGAGGAGACTTATGATAATGAGTACCTAAACTAATTGTAGTATCCCCACCACTGTCTCGGGAATCTAATGAATATGCATGTTTGTGTGTAATAAATATCTGCTTGCTTAACCCCTTGGTGTGCAAGTTAGGAGGAGTGATCCCCCTTGCACCTGGTGCCGTAATAAACATACCTGATTTATAACTCTCCTGGAGTTGTAGAGTCTGATTCCGTGCATCAAGCACAGCACCACAGACAAAGGTGACTCCGGCTCAGCCGTTCCCACTGTGTCTGATCCACAGGGACTGAGATTGGCTTTTGGCATTTCCTTATGGAAAGTTGGACATTTGGCTTGGCAGAAATCCCCACACAAGCTCAGACAGCAGCCAACCTTGTGACATGGTGTCCTTCAGGGTATGCAAGGCCCCCAGTCTCCCTCTCCCCCTGGCACACTGAGGAGCCAGTGATGCTGGAGGCAGCTCTGTGATGCCTTGGGTGTGCATATCCATGGGGACACCAGACTGGGACAGTGGCACTAAGGACAATGGGAGGGCAAGGAGCCATCCCACTTCGACTGGTGGCCCTGGCACAGCTTCAGCCCATCCTGTTGGAAATACCCAAGTGCATCCCCACAGTTAAGGAGCTGTTCCCCAGCCAGCAGCTTTGCCAGGAGGAATTTCCCCTGTCAAAGGGACAGAGGATTCAACCATCGTGTGGTGAAGGTGTTGGGCAGGACGTTGGCCCTTGTGTCTCTGTGCCACATGTGCCATCTCACTCACAGAGCTGCCCAGAATAGTGTCACCAGCTGGCCCCATCTGCCCAGCCCCTTTTGTGATTACAAAGAGTAAATTCAAACATCAGCCCTACCTAACTCATCCTTCCTTTATCCCCTTCCCTTTTCAATAATTCAGGTTTGTCTCTTAGAAAAGAGAGAGGGAGATAATGTCTGCAGAGCATTTAATCTTCTGCCCAAAGAATAGCAGGGAGGAAATTAGGATCTACTCCAATTAATTTGCCTTGATGGGCAAAATCTGGAGAGCAGCCATGTCAGGGAATTAAGTACAAAAGCAGGGGGTGTAAAGTAGGTCACCAGAGTTTCATAACTGGAGCGATGAGTTTTCCCAGCACTCCAGGTTCTCAGGAGGCTCCTGGTGCTGGAGGCCACTGGTCCCTGTGTCCCCCATCCAGCGACTATGGGTTTCAGCCTAGGCAATTGATTTAAGATGCCGGCCAGCATGTGGGGAGACAAGAATGAGGACATTGACCCTTCTCATGGCAGAATACAGCTGCAAGACTGGCCCAAACCCTTGCCACAAACCCTGAAACCAATGGGAGGACAGACAACAGCTGCTTGTCCCAATTTTGGAGCACCCATAAAACTTTTCTGGTGGTTGGCATGTCTGTCCTTGATGTCCCTGTGGAGACGTAATGCACAGACTTAGTGTGCAATTGCAAGCAATGACCTTTATTCATGTGTCTCACATTCTTTTATAACAAGCATTCTGTGCACATGCTTCATAACAATATATGATTGGTTAATGTCTGCTGTCCACGCGCCTCAAACTGGTTTCTGATTGGTTATTTTGTTCCCCACCAGTTCACTTTCCACTCCCCTTTTTCTCAAGGTCAGCCAACAAGGTTGTCTAAGGCTGCCTGCTCATTCTCTACCCCCACAGCTCCCCCTTTTTGTTTTTCTATAACTAACACTTGCTTGATCATTTTATTTATCAGATGTTGTAGGCAAGACAGCAGACATGGAATTATTAACAATATGCAAACTATAACAAACAACAATACTGAACCCCCTTTTATTATGAACATTAACCATGTTGAAAAAATAAAGATTGAAACCAAGATATGAGGCCAAAAAAACCCTCATCTTGTTGCAATTTTTGTGTTTGGTCCATTAATTTAAGGCACTTAGAATTTAATGTTACGGTGTACCTGGTCACACCAAGCACTAGCATTTTGGAACAACGGGCTTGTCGGGGTCACATCTTGGATTCCCGTCCTATTGTTCCAATGCTGTGGGTCTGCACCTGCACCGAGAAAGACAAGAGTTAAAATTCACTGCTCGGATTCTGCGTCAGTAACAGCAGGAGGGTCCAAAACAGGCTGTACCAGCCGTGCAGGTATCCACCAAGGGCCGTGATCTGCGGAGACACAAGCATATCCTTGGCCCCAAGTTATCAAAGGATATGGTCCTTCCCACTTAAGAGTGGTTGGAGACTTGACCCACACTTTTGGCTGGGATTCACTTCCTATAGCTCCTGTATCACCCCTTATGGACATAAAATGACAAATGTTCACACACTGATGGTTAAGTGATTTAGCATATATATTGCTTTAAATGATCTTGCCTGTGGTGACTCCCCCTGCATTCCCCTTTTTTTCTTTTATATATCTACTATCAATACCTGCTTTAGATGACCCTACTTGAGCAGGATATCTGGACTAGATCATATCTCCAACATATGCCAACCACAGGCTGCTGGGCCAGCCCTTTTCTCCTGGATGGTCCTCTGATAATACAGGAAGCCATCCCTCACATCAAGGTCTGGCATGGCATGTGTCCCCACCACTCAATGCCTGCTGGGTTGCAGCCAGCAGCGGAGCTTCTTGGTGGCAAACACAGAGGCCAACCCAGTCTTGCCCTTGACTGTGGTAGGAGGCATTTGGCCAACCTCAGTCCTTGCACCTCATTGTCAATGCAGAGTTTCACCTGCTTCATCCAGTAACAAGTCACTACTATGGCAAGCACATACAGATGTACATTAGCAGAGTAACTATTACAGGGTGCAGCAGCATGTTGAAGATGCTAGTGGCAAAGAGGGATTAGTCAAAGAAATTTCCTACCAGTGGAGGTCTCTCACCCTCTTAATTGCCTGCTTTATAACACTACCATTGTATTAGAATATTTCTAGCTTTTGCCTTAGCAAAGGAAGGAAGGAAGGAAGGCAGGCAGGCAGGCAGGAAGGAAGGAAGGCAGGAGTGGAAGGCAGGAAGGAAGGAAGGAAGGAAGGAAAAAAGTAAGGAAGGAAGGAGGGAGGGAGGAAAGGAGGGAAGGAAGGAGGGAACAAAGGAAGCAAGGAAGGGAGGAGGGAAGGAAGGAAGGAAGGAAGTAGGGAGGGGGGGAATGTTGGATGAAAGGAAGGAAGGAAGGGAGGGAGGGAGAGAGGAAAGGAGGGAGGGACGGAGGGACGGAGGGAGGGAGAGAGTGTCATGGTTTAAGTCTCTAAAACTCACAAAAGTCGCTCGCTTGCTCGCTCGCTCACTCACTCTCCCCTCTTTCTTCTCCCAGTCCCAGGGGGATGGATGGGGAGGAGAATCAAAATAATTCAACTCGCACAGGTTGAGATAAGAACAGTTTAGTAACTAAAGTATAACACAAATCACTACTGCTACTACCAGTAATAATAATGACAGGAGAAGTACAAAGAAAGAGAATACAATTGCTCACCAAGCCCAACCCAGCCAGTGCACCCCCAAGCAGCGAAGCCCCCAATTCCAAAAACCTAATCATGCCGTGCACCCCCAGTCCACTACCACACCCTTCCGGATCTCTGCCCTCCATGTTCCCATCCTGGGCATGACATGCTGTGGTATGGAATAACCTCTTTGGTCAGTTTGGGTCAGCTGTCCTGTCTCTGCTTCCTCCCGGCTCCCCCTCCTCCCTGGCAGAGCATGAGACTCAGAAAGTCCTTGGCCAGACCAAAACATTACCAAGCAGTAACTGAAAACACTGGTGTTATCAGCGCTGTTCCAAGGCCCAAAATCAAAAAACACTGCGCTGCAGCAGCTACGAAGAAGGAGAAAAAATTACTACTGCTGCTGAACCCATGACACATGGTGCCAAGAGGAGATATGTAACAACTTCTGTAGTGTCTTGAACCCCTCATATGCTGCTAGCATCTCTTTTTCAGTCATGGTGTGGTGGGCTTCCAGTCCTCAATACCCCCTTCTCCAAAACCCTAATGGTTGACATTGTTTTTCTCATGGTGTTTTCTGCCAGAGGCCCCAGGTGAGACTATGCTCCCCGGTTGCTGTGTAGTGCACATTCTGAACAGTTAGTCTTGTCTAGACAGGCCCAAGGGCTACTGCATGAGCTATCTCCTGTTTTATCTGCTCAAAGGCTTGTTGTTACTCAAGGCCCCACTCGAAATGGTTCTTCTTTTGGGTAATTTGATAGACAAGTCTCACAAGATGACTATAACCTGGAATATGCATTCTCCAGAATCCCACAAGGCCTAAGAAAGCTTGTGTTTCTTTCTTGTTAGCCAGTGGAGACATAGTTGGTATCTTGTTGATCACATCCATAGAGACATGATGACATCCATCCTGCCATTTTACTTCCAAGAACTGTATCTCCTGTGCAGGTTCATTGACCTTGCTTCATTATGGTGAAACCAGCTTTCAGAAGAATCTGAATTATTCTTTTTTCCTTTCTAAAACACTTTTTCTGCTTTGTTGCCCCACATGACAATGTCACTGATGTATTGTAGATGTTCAGGGGCATCACCCTTTTCCTGTGCAGTTTGGATCCATGACAAATGGTAGGACTCTGCTTCCACCCCTGGGGCAGTCGATTCCAGATGTGTTGGACACCATTTAATGGAAAAGCAAACTGTGGCCTGCACTCTGCTGCCAAAGGAACTGAGACAAATGCATTGGCGATGTCAGTTGTAGCATACCACTTTGCTGCCTTTGACTACATTTTGGAGTTCCAGCATGTCACCCCTTGTCATGGGTTCAGCAGTAGCAGTCATTTTTTCTTCTTCTTGGTAGCTGGTGCAGCGCTGTGTTTTTGACTTTTGGCCTACGAACAGCACTGATAACACCAGTGTTTTCAGTTACTGCTTGGTAATGTTTTGGTCTGACCAAGGACTTTCTGAGTCTCATGCTATGCCTGGGAGGAGGGGGAGCCGGGAGGAAGCAGAGACAGGACACCTGACCCAAACTAGCCAAAGAGGTTATTGCACCCCACAGCATGTCATGCCCAGGATGTAAAACCGGAGGGCAGAGACCCGGAAGGTTGGGGGTGCACTGCTTGGTCGGGTTGATATCAGGTGGTGAGCAGTTGTATTCTCTTTCTTTGTATTTCTCTTGTATTATTATTGGTGGTAGCAGTAGTGATTTGTGTTATACTTTAGTTACTAAACTGTTCTTATCTCAACCTGTGGGAGTTGCATTCTTTTGATTCTCCTCCCCATCCCCCCGGGACTGGGGGAAGAAAGAAAGGGGAGTGAGTAAGAGCGACTGCGTGAATTATTGAGGGGCTGAAACCATGACACTCCCCCTTCTGTCTCTCTCTCTTGCCCTCCCCCTCTCTATGCCCGCATTTTTTTCTTTCTTCCTCTGCATCTGTGCACATCTCTCTTGCTCTGTGTTTGTGTGTGTCTGCTTCTCTTCACCTGTGTACACATTTCTGTCTCTCTGCATCTGAATCTGCATGTGTCTGTGCACATGAATGTGACACTGTGTGTGTACATGTCTGTCTCTCCCTCCTTGTCTGCGTGCAGTCATTTCTCTGCATACATGTATATGCAGGTGTCTGTGTCTCTCTTCTGCTGCCTGTGCACATGCATGCCTGTTTCTCTCTCTGTCTTTTTCTGTGTCTGAACATGCGCACATCCCTCTGCATCTGTGCATATGCTTCTGTCTATTCCTTTGTATCTGTGTGTGGGCCTCCCTGTTTGTGTCTGTGTGCTCCAGTCTGTGTATGTGTGTGCACATCTTTCTTTCTCTTCCCCTTTGCATCTGTGTGTATGCATCTCTGTGCACAAGCATCTCTTCCTCAGCATCTGTGTGTAAGCAAGCCTGTCTGCATCTGAATGTGTGCACTTCTCCCCACATCTTTGTCCGTGCACACCTATTTGCATCTGTGTGCATGTCTCTGTTTCTCTCTGTATCTTCCTCCCCAGGGAGGAGGGAAGAAGGGGTGTGAGCAAGCAGCTGCGTGGTGCTTAGTTACCAGCTGGGTTTAAACCATGACAGTTCCAGTCTATGTCGATGCATGTGCATGTCTCTGTCTCACTCTTTCACCCTTCCTCTGTATCTGTGTGCATGCACATCTCTCTTCCTCTGCATCTGTGTACACTCGTCTCTGTCTCTCTGCCTTTGTGTCTGTGCAATGCCCGTCTCTGCCTCCCTTCATCTGCATTTGTGCATGCATGTGCACATGTCTCTTGTGTCTCCCTGCATGTGCACATGCATCTCTTTCTCTCTCTGCATCTGTACGCCGGTTTGTCTCTTCCTCTGCATCTCTCTTTGCACGTGCCTATCTGTCTCTCCTTTGTGTCTGTGTTCACGTGCATCTCTCTCTCCCCCCTCCTATTTATGTGACCGTCTCTCTCTTCTTCTGCTGCGTGCACATGCCTCTTTCTCGCTCTGCATCTGAAAGTGTTCATGTCTCTCTGTGTCTGTCTCTTCTGAGGCAACTGCACTTGTATTTCTGTCTCTCCTCTTCTGTGTCTATGTGCACACCCATTTCTGTGCATGCACCTGTGTCTCTTTCTGCCTGCCTCTACTAAGTACCACACAGCTGCTTGCTCACTCCCCGCCTCCAGTGGGATGGGGAGGAGAATCAGAAGAAAAGGTAAAACCCTTGGGTTGAGATAAGAACAGTTTAATAATTAACATAAAATAAAATGCAATAATAATAATAATATTTATAATAATAAGGAGTAGAGAGAGGAATAATGCAAACAAACAACCCCCCCCAAGTTATGTACAATATAATTTCTCACCACTCACTGACCAATGCCCAGCCTGTCCCCAAGCAGCGATCGGCCCCTTCTGGGTGACTCCCCACAGTTTCTATACTGGGCATGATGTTCCATAGTATGGAATATCCCTTTGGCTAGTTTGAGTCAGGAGTCCTGATCCTGTCTCTGCTCCCTCCCAGCTTCTTGTGCCCCTCCTCACTGGCAGAGCATGAGAAACTGTAAAGTTCTTGACTAGGAGTAAGCACTACTTAGCAACAACTAAAAAAATTGGTGTGTTATCAACATTATTCTCAGACTAAAGCCAAAACACAGCACTGTACCAGCTACTAGGAAGAAAATTAATTCTATCTCAGCCAAAACCAGGACACTGCATGTCTCTTTTTTCCCGCCTGGGTGCAGGTGCCTCTGTCTGTCTCCACATTGGTGCTCATGCACACCTCTCCTCATCTGTGTGCACAGTTGTGTCCACCATCTTTCTGCATCAGAGTGTACACGACTCTCCATTTCTCTGTGTCTGTGCACACAGTTGTCTGTGTCTATGTACATGCTTGTTTGCCTCTCTGTCACTGCGCATTTGCATGCCTCTGCCTCTCATTTCCTTTGTGTCTGCGTGTGCATGCTTCTGTCTGGACTCCACCAAAACTGTTTGCATGCCTCCCCCCACCACAGCCCCCTGCATTTGCACTCACATGCCTCTCTGTCTCCTGTCTGTATCCTTCTCTATTTCTTTCACATTTCCTGAGTGCAATCAACTCTCCTGATTATGCTTTCTTGCTCTCATTCTCTCTCAGTTTCTCCCTCACTTCCTCTTCCTTTCTGCTCTTTCTCTTTCTTCCTTTATCCTTCTATTCTTTTTTCTTCCTCTCTTATTTCTTTCTTATTCTCTCATTTACTATAATTTTCATGCTCTTCTCTTTCCTCCACCCTTTTTAAAAATACCTCTTTCTCTCTGCCTCCATCTCCCCCTTATTCTCTTTATCTCCCTGTCATGGTTTAAGCCTCTAACCCCCCCATGCAGTTTTACTCTCTCACTCACTCCCTCTTTTTCTTCCCCCAGTCCCGGGGGGATGGGGAGGAGAATCAAAAGAATTCAACTCGCACAGGTTGAGATAAGAACAGTTTAGTAACTAAGTTATAACACAAATCACTACTGCTACCACCAGTAATAATACAAGAGAAATACAAGGAAAGAGAATACAACTGCTCACCAAGCCCGACCCAGACAGTGCACCCCCCAGTCCACTCCCACACCCTTCCGGGTCTCTTCCCTCCGTGATCACATCCTGGGCATGACTTGCTGTCGTATGGAATAACCTCTTTGGTGAGTTTGGGTCAGGTGTCCTCTCTCTGCTTCCTCCCGGCTTCCCCTCCTCCCAGGCATAGCATGAGGCTCAGAAAGTCCTTGATCAAACCAAAACATTGCCAAGCAGTAACTATAAACATTGGTATTATCAGCGCTGCTCCCAGGCCCAAAATCAAAAACACAGTGCTACACCAGCTACCAAGAGGGAGAAAAATGACTGCTACTGCTGAACCCATGACACTCCCTCTTCTGCTTTCTTTTTCTCCCTGCCTCTCTCCCTCTCTCCCATCCTAACTATCTTTCTTTTGCTTTCTTCCTCACCCCCCACACCCTTCTCTCGCTTTTTCTCTGTCTCTGTGACATTGTCTGGAAAAGTCAGCCTGTAAAATGAAAACTTCTCAATAAACTTCTGAAAAGATTTTCTAGAATTGTAATGTTTGGTTACTTTTAGTACCAGAGATCATTGTACGTTGTAGATCTCCTTAAAAAAATAAAAGTGAAAATTATTTCAGAATATAAAAACATAAAGTAGAGACTTGTTTGACATGTCCTGTTATTGTAACATTGGGTGATGAATACATTCTGTTTCTTCAGTATTGAACACCTGGCTCAAGGCAATAGATTTGAAAGCCTGAAGGACATTTTAAATATACTCTAATCTCCTGCATAACACACATCACAAAACGTTGCTCAATAAACTTTATGTAATACCCTTAACATATGTTAAAGCCTGTCCTGGATTCAGCAGCAGCAGTCATTTTTCTCCTTCCTAGTAGCTGGTGCAGTGCTGTGGTTTTGACTTCTGATTCTCCTCCCCATGCCTCTGGGAGTGGGGGGAGGAAGAAGGGGGAGTGAGAGTGAGTGAGCAGCTACATGGTTTTGAAGTGAGTTTCTATTCTCCCTACCACCACCTTGATTCCTGAGAGTTCAGACTTCAGTGACTGCCCTGGGTTCAGCAGTAGCAGTTATTTTTCTCTGCCTTAGTAGCTGGTCCAGTGCTATGTTTTTGACTTTCAGCCTGGGAACAGTGCTGATAACACCAATGTTTTTAGTTGTTGCTCAGTAATGTTTACTCTGACCAAGGACTTTCTGAGTCTCATGCTCTGCCAGGGAGGAGGGGAAGCCGGGAGGAAGCAGAGACAGAACACCTGACCCAAACTAACCAAAGAGGTATTCCATAACACAGCATGTCATGCTCATTATATAAACTGGGGGCAGTTACCCAGAAGGGCTAGATCACTGCTCAGGTTGGGCTGGGTATGGGTCAGCGGGTGGTGAGCAGTTGTATTCTCTTCCCTTGTTATTTCCCTTATCATTATTATTATTGGTGGTAGTAGCAGTGGTTTGTGTTATACCTTAGTTACTGGACTGTTCTTATCTCAACCCATGGAGGTTACCTTCTTTCGATTCTCCTCCCCATCCCTCTGGGAGTGGGGGGAGTAAGGGGGGGGGAGTGAGTGAGTGGCTGTGTGGTTCTGGGTTGCTGGCTGGGCTTCAACCACAACAGTTCTTTTCGTGTCCAACGTGGGGCCCAAAGGTTTGAGATAACCACAGGTCTGAACGGAGTCTGTCTAACCGTATTTCTGATAAGCATTCATCTTTTTGGATTAATAGTCACTATTCACAATGCCGATTTATTGGCTCTCAAAGTTGTTGCTCTTGATCTTGGAGTTTCAGCATGTTGTACCTTACTTACAGCCGGTATTTGCTGTGTTAGCATTTATTGCCTAGAGGCTAAGGTTCTTGTTTCATTGTACTTTATGGCAATGTCTTGTAATACGATAGAATCATTGATCATGAAACTGATCTGGCTTGTGTTTCCAGTGTGGTCACCACCTCTATACTTTAGGAGATATATAATAGAAGTGTTTAGCAATTACACATCTTTTTTCCCCTCCTGGGGTGGTCAACCTGTGAAGGACACATTCCCTTACCTTCCCAGCCCTCCCACTAGACCGTTTACATCATCATTTGAGAGTTCTGAAGGTTTTCAATGGCCTTTAAGCACCCTTGAGACCTGCCTGCTGGTTGTGATGGGGATCACCATGTTGGCATGCATAGAGAGTGTGTTTTACCCACGACCATTTTGTCTGATCTTGAAAGTTAAGCAGAGTCGGTTTTGGGCCTTGTCTAGGGTTAGACAACGATATAGGAGGACCAAGAGATTTTCCCCGAGGCTGGACAGTCATGAGTGGCAGGGTGTGTGTAATAGTATGGTCAAGTATCTAGGCCAGTGAGCCCCTCCAGGGCTTTGGAACTTCACCACTGAACAAGTGCAAAATCAAAAAAAATTAGTAAAACTTTTAAATGATGTGTGTTTGTAGATGATTTCTTGTTAGAGAGTGGACATATGCCTGCTCCCAATGAAAGCGGCTACGTGCAGCTGGTCATGGAACAGAAGTAACTCCCGGATAGCTAATGAAACAAGAATGCAGGCCTGGAAGATAAGAAGGAACTAAGATAAGAAGGTTGCTAAAATGGACTGTAAATCTTGCTTGCTTGCAAAAACCACACTTTAGGTTCTCACAAAACATATTAACCATTAGTATGCTTGTTGCTAAGATTATGTAACCAATCGTAGAAAGACATGTAATGTTAGAGCTTTAAGCCTGAAGTATATAAACAGTAGCTTCACAAGCAATAAACGGGCTTTTGTCTAATCATATTGATTTCTGACTGTGTCTATCGCGGCAAATGGCGCCCGAACAGGGACCTGGATACTTTTCATATTGAAAATAGAAGCACAACGGATCGTGAATTCTGGATCGTGGGGAAGTCACGACGGAGCGTGGTGCCGTGGATCACCGGCTGGGAGTGAATCGACTCAGCGGAGCCAAAGAACCCGCAAAGCACTGCAGTGGATAAAAAGAAAAAGAAGAAGAAAAGAAAAAGGTGAGCAGCTGTGTGTGTCCTTTAATGCTTGAAAGGCGGTATGGGGAATCAACTCAGTAAAGAAGCAGCAGCCATACTAAAGCTCTTTCAGCATATCCTCTCTGAGAGGGATTGAGTATTATATTGATAACTTACGAAAATTACTTCTATGGACTAAGGATAAAAACCTGATAGAAGGAGCACATGATGCGTTTAAGCCTGCCGTATGTGAAAAATTGGCGAAGTTTTGTGGGATGAAGTGACTTTGGGCTCAAAAGAGGCAAAATCATTTGCTACCTTATGGCGCTTGCTGAGAGATATATTCACAGGAATACAAGCAGAAAGACAGGTTACTAAAGCTGCATTTGTGGCTTTTTCAGAAGATCCTACTAAACAACTCCCCTCAGGGGTGGAAGAGGCAATGGCTCAGAAGCCGCTGCGAAAGGGCCCATGCCCTAGATAGAGTACGCATGTTTGAGCAGCCCGCACTCCCCCCTTTCCAGTTGCCCCCACCCCAGGAAGAACATCGGGACCTACTCAGAGAAGGAGCTCAGCCGAAATGTCCAAATAATCCTTTTGTTAAGGCCACAGCTCCAGAGACAGCTCCAGAGACAGAGACTAAAGATTTTTTTCCACCCCCACAGAACAACAAGTGGGAGGAACCAGAACCAATGGACCAGCCAGGGGATACGAATTTGTATCTGCCTTTACCACCTTCGCCGCCCCTGGCCCCTCCCCCCCCCCCCCCCGAGCCTGATCATCAAGATCGTCAAGGGTGGGACAAATGGACAGAATTGTTAGATGAAAAATTACAGACACTTCATGATAGACTTGCAAATTTACAGCTCTCCATTGCGGCTACGCGAGTGGAAAAACGGGACTATGGGGGGAATATTACTAAGGAAGAAGCCTCTGTTTTACAGATGTTTTCAGTCCTTGATAAGAAGGGAGCAACCTTTAAAGAGACAGACTCAAAGTTAATGTCGAAATGGCTGAAGACGCGTTATCCAGAGATTGATGAGTCCACCGTATTTGAAGTCTCTTTGTGGGATGGTGCAGGAGCTAAATTGTGGGACTCAGCCACCAAAGGTCATGACACTGCGAAAAATTTGTTAGCCATTTGGAGAACTGTTTTAGAAACACTAAAGTAAAAAAATGAGATTGTGGAGCCCACAGGCCCCCCCCCCCCCCCCCCCCCCCCCCAGCCTCCCAACCTCCCAACCTCCAATGGTCGCCACTGTGGCTGCAAAGACTGAGGATGGGGATGAACACGATCCTTTCGACACAGGCCCTGTTAATCCCAAGAAAGAGCCCACTCTCAGATCACCTGAAACCTGCGGGAGGAAATGTTTTAATTGCACTTGATAACACTGAAACTCCAGAACACATTAATGAGGAGACTGTGCACTTTCATCAGACTGCTGTTGCTGCTCCTGAGATTCTGACTCCTGATAATTCTGAGGCTGACCTGGATAGTCCTTTTGACCAGAGGCCTGTTGATCCGGAAAAGAAGCCTGATTTATATCTCCCAGATCCTCATGATAAATGGGCAGCTGTAAAGGGAGAAGTAAGGTGGGTGGGGGATTGTCATGGGTTCAGCAGTAGCAGTCATTTTTTCTCCTTCTTGATAGCTGGTGCAGCACTGTGGTTTTTGAATTTGGGCCTTGGAACAGCGCTGCTAACACCAGTGTTTTCAGTTACTGCATGGTATATGTTTTGTCTGGCCAAGGACTTTCTGAGTCTCATGCTATGCCAGGGAGGAGGGGAGCTGGGAGGAAGCAGAGACAGGACACCTGACACAAACTGACCAAAGAGGTTATTCCATACCACAGCACATCATGCCCAGGATGTGAAAACGGAGAGCAGAGACCCGAAAGGGTGTGGTGGTGGACTGAGGGTGCACAACATGGTCAGGTTTTTGGTATTGAGGGGTTCGCTGCGGGGGGGCGCACTGCCTGGGTCGGGCTTGGTGAGCAGTTGTATTCTCTTTCTTTGTATTTCTCTTGTATTATTACTGGTGGTAGCAGTAGTGATTTGTATTATATCTCAGTTACTGGACTGTTCTTAACCCATGGGAGCTACATTCTTTCGGTTCTTCTCCCCATTTCCCCCCCATCGGAGTGGGAGAGGGGGAGAGAGGGAGAAGTGAAATTTACAGCTTAAACCAGGACAGTTCTTTTTGGAGCCCAACGTGGGGCACGAAGGGTTGAGATAACGTCAGGATTAATAGCCACTCATCACAATGCTGATTTATTGGCTCTCCAAGTTGTTGCTCTGGTTCTCACAGGTTCAGCGTATGATACTTTACTTACAGATGGTATTTCTTATCTTAACGTTTTTCAGATCTGTGTTTTGGGTTAAGGTTCTTGTTACATTGTACTCTATTGAAATGGCTTGTAATACGGGCGAGCTCCAGAAGGGAGGAGGGGAAGCCGAGGCGGGGCAGCCCCGGGAAACGCCGGCGCCGAAACGACCCGGGAGCGTGGCCGCGGGGACCAGGAGCAGAGGCCCGCTGCTGGGGAGGTGGCAGAGGAGCTGAGCGCCCCCACCGAGCCGAGCCCGGCGGCGGCCGAGCAGCGGGAGGAGAAGCTGAGCCCCGAGGCCGAGCCCAGCCCCGCAGCAACCGAGAGCATTCCCCAGCAGTCGCCCGCAGAGCCCCGCGAACCTGAGCCCCAGGAGGATGCAGGAGACCACGCAGCACTTCCCAGCAAGGCAGAGGAGGGATATCTGGACTCAGACAAAGAGCAGCTGGTGGTGAGAGAGCCGTCAAGCACAGCAGCTACACCAGCCCCAGGGACAAGTACGGCAGTCATTTGAGAGTTCCGATGGTTTTGAATAGCCTTTAAGCGCCCCTGAGACCTGCCTGCTGATTGTGATGGGGATCAGCATGTTGGCATGCATTCAGAGTGTGTTTTACCCACAATAATTTTGTCTGGTCCCCAGAGTTAAGAAGAGTGGGGTGTGGGCCATGTCTGGGGTTAGACTGCAATGTAGGATGACCAAGAGATTTTCCCTGAGGCTGGACAGTCATGAGTGGCAGAGTGTGTGGGACAGTGTGGGCAAGTGCAAGTATCTAGTCCACTGGGCCCCTCCAGTGCTTTGGAAGCGTCGGAGATGGAAGGCAGCTGTATGGAGTCCCCAATGACAAGCGGCTAAAAAGAAGTGGCTCAGATGGACTTAGATTGGCAACATGAAGGTGATGCAGCATACAGATGGACTTATGATCGAGGGGTGGACATAGCAATGGACACTATTGCCTAGGTTATTCACGAGTGTGTGTACTGCACACAGGTTCTCCTGCTCTGAAAAACTGTTACAAAAGATGGAGCCTGACATCATGGACTAGCAGTAGTGATTTGTATTATATTTCAGTTTCTGGACTGTTCTTATCTCAACCCGTGGGAGTTACATTCTTTCGGTTCTTCTCCCCATTTCCCCCCCATCAGAGTGGGGGGGGGGAAGAGAGGGAGAAGTGAAATTTACAGCTTAAACCACGACAGGGATGTAGATGTATTGTGTGCTTTCCTGTTGGTGTATGTGCCGGACCAAAACCCGCAGTGGGAAGATCTCTCGTATGGCCTTATCAAAGATATCAGGCAAAAGGTGATATGCAACTTATTTTACGTAGTCTCTCTGCGATATTCATGTACTAAAAGTTGGCAAATATAAGTATGTCCATGTTTCTATTGACCCTTGCAGACCTTTATAGATTTTGCTGGCCACTTCTGATGTAGGCTGGCCACCTGCATGGGAATGAGCGTGCATTTTGATCAGTATAAAAGCCCAAGCCTCATGTGATGTGGTGGAGGCAGAGCCTCCACAGGGACGCCCGCTGAGATTGAGCCTGCCACCTTAAACTGCGATGATGCTGCTCCGAGCTGGTTTCTTGATTGCCTTCACTGAGACCTTGCACCACGTTCTGTACATGGGGCTGTGTAGTGGGAGTAATGATTGTCTGCATTTTGTGTTTTAAATATGGTAGTTGAGTGGAGTGTGTTTATGGGATCCCATGCATGCGTGTGTGTGTTGAGGGCAGACGATGTTCTGTGTATTTATTTGTTGTCGGATTCACGTAAAAAATGGGCAGCAGACTAACATTTTGGGCAAGAAAGGGTTAATACAAAAGTGCTGTTGTTGGCAGGTATTTATGGCTGCTGCTAGTCAGGCTAGCAGCTGTAGCTGCTGCCCAGCAGGCCTGCACAAAAAGCGAAAAGCAGGGTGAGTGAGTTTGAAAAAAAAAAAAAGGGCATAAAAAACCTCTTGATCTACTGAAGCATTGGAGCATTTTGTAGAGATTGGGCACAGGGGAGGAGTCCTGCTTAGTGTGTTTAAGTTAACCTGGGGGTGAATCCAAGGTTTGAAACACGAACTGCTAACTGAAAATGCAAGAGGGGCAGTGCAACCACAAGCTTTACCAGCCGCCACTCAAGCAGCATCAGGGTGGCAAAGAAAGAAGAAAAAAAAAATGGTTAATGACACAGCATACTCCTTGACTGTTAACACCGTGCAGTTCACTTCTGCAGCCACTTCATATTCTTGTTTCATCAGAATGTCTTTGCTTTAAGGAAACACTTTAACCTGACTTACTTCTCAAGAACTGATAACCTGGGGGAGGGGGTATATTTGTGTCCTCCTACCCACAGGTCCATGGCAGCTGCCTGCAAAGTTTCTCAAGCCTTGCCATGAGCTGGACAGATGACAGGAAAAACCCAATGCCTCAGCTACAGGAGCTGACTGTGAATATCCTGAGCAGAATGAGATAGACGAAGAGAGAAACGAATGATTGCAAAACATCACTTGGGGGCAACTGAAAAGTAACAGCTTGAATATGAGTGCTTATAAAGTAGCTATTATTAGAGGCTGTGATTTTGTGTATAAACCCACCTGTATTTACTAGCCAGTTGCTCATAAGAAACTACATCTTGTACTGTAAGGATTTGTTACTTGTAAAAGAGAATTAGAGCACGCAAATCTGCAGCAGCTGCTAGAAAATGCTAAGGCAAAAGCTAGAAAGTTTCGAATACAATGGTACTGTTATAAAGCAGACAATGGAACAAATGAAGAGGGTGGGAGAACACCACTGTTAGGAAATTTCTTTGGCTGGCCCATCACTGCCATCAGCATCTTCAACATGCTGCTGCACCCTGTAGAATACATACTGCTAATGTATATCTGTATGTGCTTTGCTATAGTAGCAACTGTCTGGGTTCAGCAGTAACTCATTTTATTTTCTTTCTTGGTAGCTAGGAGCAGTGCTGATAACACCAGTGTTTTCAGTTACTGCTTGGTAATATTTTGGTCTGACCAAGGGCTTTCTGAGTCTCATGCTCTGCCGGGGAGGAGGAGAAGCTGGGAGGAATCAGAGACAGGACACCTGACCCAAACTGACCAAAGAGCTATTCCATGCCACAGCACGTCATGTCCAGGATGTAAAAAATTGGGGGCAGGGACCCAGAAGTCGCTCTCTCTCTCAGATTGGTTGGGGGGTGAGCGGTTGTATCCTCTTCCCTTGTATTTGCCTTGTCATTATTATTATTGGTGTTAGCAGTAGTGATTTGTATTATACCTCAGTTACTGGACTGTTGTTATCTCAACCCATGGGAGTTACATTCTTTCGGTTCTTCTCCCCATTTCCCCCCCATCAGAGTTGGAGGAAGAAAGAGGGAGAAGTGAGTGAATGGGCTGTGTGAGATTTACAGCTTAAACCACGACAGTTCTTTCTGGAGCCCAACGTGGGGCACGAAGGGTTGAGATAACAGCAGGAGTAATAGTCACTCGTCACAATGCTGATTTATTGGCTCTCAAAGTTGTTGCTCTGGTTCTCACAGGTTCAGTGTATGATACTTTACTTACAGCCGGTTCTTCTTATCTTAACGTTTTTCAGATCTGGGTTTTGGGTTAAGTTGCTTGTTACATTATACTTTATTGCACTGACTTTTAATACAATAGACTCAGTGATCATGAAACTGACCCGGTTTGGGTTTCCAGTGTGGTCACCAACTCTATACTTTGGGAGGTATAAAATGGAAGTTTTTAGCAATTACACGTCTCTTTTCACCTCCTCGGGTGGTCAACCTGTGAAGGAGACATTCTTTTGTGCTCCCAGCTCCCCCAACAGACCGTTTACAGCATCATTTGAGAATTTTGAAGGTTTTGAATGGCCTTTAGATACCCTTGAGACCTGCCTGCTGGTTGTGATGGGAAACATCATGTTGGCACACATACAGAGTATGTTTTACTCACGACTATTTTGTCTGGTCCCGAGAGATATGCATAGTCAGGTTTGGGCCTTGTCTAGGGTTAAACGACGATATAGGAGGTCCAAGAGATTTTCCCTGAGGCTGGATAGTCATGAGAGGCAGGGTGTGTGGGATAGTATGGGCAAGTATCTAGGCCAGTGGGCCCCTGCAGTGCTTTGGAACTTCACCAATGAACAAATACAAAATCCAGAAAAATTAATAAAACATTTAAAGGAGGTGTGTTGTCATTCTGGTCACACCAGAGATGGGCAAATCATGGCAACGTGCTGGGGCTTGGCTTATGCTTACAGAGCCCTGTTCAACACTGTCCAGCATAATCAAAAGGAAAAAAACATCCCTGGTTCTGAGGGCGGAGTAATGGACAGCGCAGTTAATCCAGCTCCAAGTACAGCAGCTACATCACCACCAGGGACAAGTACAGCACCTACCCAAACCACAGTGATAATCACCGCAGCTAAACCAGAGGACCAACTCATACCAATATCGGTTGCCGCTGTACGCCAGAGGAAAAGCAAAAAAGAGGCAGGAAAGATGAAGAAAGATGAAGAAACAACGTACTCACCACCTGGGACAGCATCTGACCAGGAGTCATTATCACATGACGAAGACGAAGAAGAAAAAGAAGAGGTGACTTCCCGATCTCGGACCTCAACCGAGCTACGGAATATGCGAAAAGACTTTACCCGTCAGCCAGGAGAGCACATCATCACCTGGCTGCTCCAATGCTGGGACAATGGGGCCAACGGTCATGAACTAGAAGGTAGGGAAGCCAAACAGCTGGGATCACTTGCTAGGGAAGGGGGAATTGACAAAGCAATTGCAAGAGAGAAAAAGTCCCTCAGCCTTTGGAAGCGGCTCTTGGCAGCTGTGAAAGATAGGTTTCCATACAAGGATGATGTTATGAGTCGTTCGGCCAAGTGGACTACTCTAGAGAAAGGCATCCAGTCTCTGAGAGAATCAGCCATTGTAGAGATGATCTATACTATCAAGCCGAATAACAGGGATATACCCATAGATCCAGATGAAGTCGAATGCACACGACCCATGTGGCAGAAATTTACACGGAATGCACCCCCATCATAGGCCCATTCATTGGCAACAATAACCTGGAGTGACATAAGACCACCAACAGTGGATGAAATGATTTATAAACTCCGAGAGTTTGAAGACAATCTCACCCCTTCCATCATCTCAGCTGTGGAAAAACTGTCCCAGAACCTCCAACAATTGAGAGACGATCTATCCAGCTCCTCACGTGTACCAACACACGTCTCTGCTATTAGCAGAAGGCGTCCTACTGTTTGAGAGAGAAGATATAGAAGTTATACACCACGGGCCACCCTATGGTTTTACCTGCAGGATCATGGAGAAGGTATGATGAAGTGGGATGGAAAGCCTACTTCAGTTTTGGAGGAGCGGGTGCGAGAACTGAAAAGGAGAGCAAAGGTCAAGTCTGATCACCCCATGAAGGCTGCGGCTTCAGGCTCTGGTGAGCAGGTTCCCAGATGGAGTGGAAGAGCAGATTTTACTTCAGCTCCTGGGATAAAGAAGAATAATCCATCTCTACAAGACGTGAGTGACCAATGTGATGACTACTAGAGGGGCCCCCCCTCCAGCCAGGTGGAGGTAGGGGACAATCAGATTTATTGGACTGTGTGGATCAGATGGCCTGGCACATCAGTCCCACAGAAGTATAAGGCTCTAGTAGATACCGGTGCACAGTGTACTCTGATGCCATCAAGCTGTCAAGGGGTGGAACCTATTTCTATTTCTGGAGTGACAGGAGGATCCCAAGAGTTGACTGTCCTGGAGGCTGAAATCAGCCTGACTGGGAGGGAATGGCAAAAACACCCCATTGTGACTGCTGCAAAGGCTCCATGTATCCTTGGCATAGATTACCTCAGGAGAGGGTACTTCAAAGGCCCAAAAGGGTACCGATGGGCTTTTGGTATTGCTGCTTTGGAGACAGAGGAAGTGGAGCAGCTGTCCACCTTGCCTGGTCTCTCAGAGGATCCTTCTGCTGTGGGGTTGCTGAAGGTCGAAGAACAACAAGTGCCAGTCACGACCACAACAGTGCACCGGCGGCAATATCGCACCAACCGAGACTCCCTGATTCCCATCCATAAGCTGATCCGCAGATTGGAGAGTCAAGGAGTGATCAGTAGGACCCACTCACCTTTTAATAGCCCCATATGGCCTGTGCAAAAGTCTAATGGAGACTGGAGACTAACAGTAGACTATCGTGGCCTGAACAAAGTTACCCCATCCTTGAGTGATGCCGTACCGGACATGCTAGAGCTTCAGTATGAACTGGAGTCAAAGGCAGCCAAGTGGTATGCCACGATTGACATTGCCAATGCTTTTTTCTCAATTCCTCTGGCAGCAGAGTGCAGGCCACAGTTCGCTTATACTTGAAGGGGCGTCCAGTACACTTGGAACCGACTGCCCATGGGGTGGGTGGAAACACAGCCCTACCATCTGCCATGGACTGATCCAGACTGCACTGGAACAGGGGCAAGCTCCAGAACACCTGCAATACATTGATGACATCATTGTGTGGGGTGATACAGCACAAGAAGTCTTTGAGAAACGGAGGAAAATAATCCAAATCCTGCTGACAGACGGTTTTGCCATAAAACGGAGTAAGGTCAAGGGACCTGCACAGGAGATTCAATTTTTGGGAATAAAATGGCAAGATGGACGTTGCCAGATCCCCACAGATGTGATCAACAAGATAACAGCAATGTCGCCACCAACTAAGAAGAAAGAAACACTAGCTTTCTTGGGTGCTGTGGGGTTCTGGAGGATGCACATCCCGAATTACAGTTTGATTGTAAACCCTCTCTATTATGTGACCCAGAAGAAGAATGATTTTAATTGGGGCCCTGAGGAACAACAAGCCTTTGAGCAAATTAAACGTGAGATAGTTCGTGCAGTAGCCCTCGGACCAGTCCGGACTGGGCCAGACGTTAAAAATGTACTGTACACCGCAGCTGGGGAGAACGGTCCTACCTGGAGCCTCTGGCAGAAAGCTCCAGGGGAGACTTGAGGTCGACCCCTTAGCTTTTGGAGTCGGGGATACAGAGGATCTGAGGCCAGCTATACCCCAACTGAAAAAGAGATATTGGCAGCCAGGTTCGAGCTGCTTCAGAAGTTATTGGCTCTGAAGCACAGCTCCTCCTGGCACCCCGGTTGCCCGTGCTGGGCTGGATGTTCAAAGGCAGGGTCTCCTCTACACATCATGCAACTGATGCCACATGGAGTAAGTGGGTTGCATTAATTACACAACGAGCTCAAATAGGAAATCCCAGTCTTCCAGGAATTCTAGAAGTCATCATGGACTGGCCAGAGGGCAAAGATTTTGAAATGTCACCAGAGGAGGAAGGAGTGATGCGTGCTGAAGAGGCCCCACCATATAATGAACTGTCAGAAAGTGAAAAGCAATATGCCTTATTTACTGATGGGTCTTGTCGCATTGTGGGAAAGCACCGTAGATGGAAGGCAGCTGTATGGCGTCCTCGATGACAAGTTGCAGAAACTGCTGAAGGTGAGGGTGAATCGAGTCAGTTGGCAGAGGTGAAAGCCATCCAACTGGCCTTGGACATTGCTGAACGAGAAAAGTGGCCAGTACTTTATCTCTATACTGTCTCTGGGCAATAGTATCCATTGTTAAGTCCACCAGATCACATCTGTGTGTTGCATCTCTGGTTTGATTGCCTGAGGTGTCATGGGCCTACTGGGGCAAAAATAATTCACCATTATGTTGCCAATCTAAGTCCACCTGAGCCACTTCAATCTTAGCATCTTTATCCACTTTTTGGTTGTTCCATTGCTTCAACCACTCCCACAGGGCACCAGCTACTAAGAAGGAGAAAAATAACTGTTACAGCTGAACCCAGGACATAAGATGATTTAGTTTCTTTTCGATCTCCCCCAAGCTCTACTGAGGGAGAATGAAAGTTGAGACCGGTCTCCCCCTCATGTTACTTCTGCTGGGTCTGGAGCACCATGAGGAGTCAGAAGTCACAGGAGGGACATCCCACCAGAGCACACGGCAAAGATGTGATGGGCCAGAGGGATGTACCGGGGAGATGGTCAGCCATAAAATGCTTCTGTTCTTGTTGTCTTCATTGTTCTGTGATGAGAAAGGCAGAGGTGAGGCAGCAAGCACCACGGCCACTGCACTGAGGCAGGCGAAGCATGTCTCGCTGACTGTGATGTAGGTCTGCTGCCCAGCCACATACTGCAGCACATAGTACTTGGTGTTGGGCAGGCTCCACCTGTGGCAATGGGCAACCAGTCACCGTGCTGTGCAGAAAGCCATGTCCTTGGGTGGCAGTATGGCTGCTGTCCCGCTTCTGCTCCCCACCCTGCAGTTCTGGGTCACTGCTACTGCCTCCCATTGGGCCCCGAGGTCCTGTTCCCAGCCCCTTTCCTGAGCAGACCCATCCCCCTCACCTGAGCCTGCCTCAGTGGGACCCACCTCCCAGGAGAGCACCCAGCCCCACTGCACGGCCAGCACTGCAACATGGGAGCTGAGGGGAGGACAGGCCAGTGCAGGAGCCTCTGGTAAGTGTTTTGTTTATTCACCTCTGAGAACACAAATATTACAGTCAATTTTCTTTTTCTGTCCTTGGGGGGAAAAAAAAAGCAAAAGTATAGAAATAATCTTCATATATGCAAAGTTCATTATACTTTTTTCCCTAGGTATTCTTTTTCAAAGGGTCGTCTTAACACAAATGCTTGGAGAGGAGGGCAAGGGCCAAGCCAAGAGCTCAAGCTACACCAAAGCTGCTGAGCTTAGCTAACACACACAGGACCAGGGCATCCCAGCCAGCTTCCATGGCAAGGAAGGAAGGTTCAGGGACTGGCTGCATGCTGGAATTTCACTGCCTGGGTTCCACACTACAGCTGCCTCACTGGTAGCAGTTGCCTGCTTCAAACTAGAGTGTCCCGTTGTTCCTCCTGGATTCTTCAGGCTTTTCCCAAAGAGGATGGGGCTGCAGAGAGGAACAGCTCTTCTGGAGGAGGTCCCACACAGACAGCCTGTCGTGGTTTAAGCCTCTAACCCCCCCCCCCCCAGTTTTCTCACTCACTCACTTCCCCCTCTTTCTTCCCCCAGTCCCGGGGGGATGGGGAGGAGAATCAAAAGAATGCAACTTCCACAGGTTGAGATAAGAACTGTTTAGTAACTAAGGTATAACACAAATCACTACTGCTACCACCAATAATAATACAAGAGAAATACAAGGAAAGAGAATACAACTGCTCACCAAGCCCGACCCAGACAGTGCACCCCCCAGCAGCGAACCCCCCAGTGCACCACCACACCCTTCCGGGTCTCTGCTCCCCATTTTCACATCCTGGACATGACTTGCTGTGGTATGGAATAACCTCTTTGGTCAGTTTGGGTCAGGTGTCCTGTCTCTGCTTCCTCCTGGCTTCCCCTCCTCCCTGGCAGAGCATGAGACTCAGAAAGGCCTTGGTCAGACCAAAACATTACCAAGCAGTAACTGAAAACACTGGTGTTATCAGCGCAGTTCCCAGGCCCAAAATCAAAAACACAGCGCTGCACCAGCTACCAAGAAGGAGAAAAATGATTGCTGCTGCTGAACCCATGACACTTGCTCACTGGTTGCCTTGATTGGATGCCTGCTTTTTGCTGTCGTCCTCTCATTGGATATTGGTTCCTCACTTCTTTCTTCCTTATTATCTTACCAACCTTCCCCTGCAAAATTCATCTACAATCTCAAAGCTCTCCCAGCAACATTCCTCTGCTATCTCAAAGCTCTCCCAGCAGCTGGTCTAGGTCAAAATCCTCCACATCAAAATCCTCTACACCCACATCTCCCCCTTTTTGTTTTTCTAAAAACATAACTTTCTTTAACATATTACCCAACGTATGTTGCACACAATTTAACAGATTGGGAACAACAAGCATAATACAGAGAAAAATAAACAACATCATGAGTCTGCTTTTTATCAGAGATAAAACCCATCCTTCCAGTCCCAAGGAACTCAACCACTTTCCCAGTCCAAAAAATCCATCATCTTCCTGCAATTTCTGAGTTTGGTCCATCAATTTCTGAATGCTAGCATGAATTGGTTGAGAGTGATCTGATAAGTTCATACAACACATTCCATCAAAATCTTGGCAACCATGTCCATGCGATAACAATTAAAAATCAAGTCGTTCTGTTCTGTAATGAGGCGTGCCTCACAGAATCAATGTCTAAAAGCAACCCTGTTGTCCAGTGGTACCCTTTTTTTGTTTTATATATAATACCTGCTTTAGATGACCCTACTTGAGCAGGATATCTGGACTAGATCATATCTCTAACATACGCCAACCACAGGCTGCTGGGCCGGCCCTTTTCTCCTGGATGTTTCTCTGATAATAGGGGAGGCCATCCCTCACATCAAGGTCTGGCATGGCATGTGACCCAACTGCTGGGTTGCAGCCAACAGCGGAGCTGAAGGTTCTTCTTGGTGGCAAACACAGAGGTGAGACAAGGAGGCACCAAATGTAATCAGCTCTGGGTAAGGTTGGGTTTGGTGGCTTTGTAATGGAAAATAACTGGTGCTTGAAGGTAGTTGACAGTTTTGGGTCCTTAGGACCTTGATACAAAAAATGTGGGAAAAACAATAGAAAAACAGGACCTGGGGATGGGGAGCATCTGGAACTAGCAGATGTCCAGGATGGGCATATTTAAACTGGCTGATGGGTGGAGGGACAGGATGATTGCAATGTTTGTGGTGTTAATGAACCCATTAAGCTGGTATAGACATCTATTGGGGAGTATCTGGGACTAGCAGATGTCCAGGATGGGAGCAGTTAAACTAACTGATAAGTAGGACAGGATGATTGTAATGTTAATTAAGCTGGTGCTTCAAAGACTGCCAGCAGTTATGAAGATTGTTGGAAGAAGTAAACGATTCTCAAAGACCACCATCACATTTTTGTATGTATGCAGGAAACTTTCTGGAAAATTATGTAATTCATGTGTAGCCTCATGAATATGTATGTATGCCCAACTGACTATATAAGGATGGCCTGTGTGGCAATACGGGAACACGCGTTAGGTGAAGCTATCCCCCATGTCTCCCGGTGCTGCAATAAAGAACACCTGCTTGTCAACTTAAAACTTTGCTGGCAAGTTCCTGGAGATTTCTTCGAATCAGAGGCCAACCCAGTCTTGCCCTTGACTGTGGTAGGAGGCATTTGGCTAACCTCAGTCCTTGCACCTCATTGTCAATGCAGAGTTTCACCTGTTTCATCCAGTAACAAGTCACTACTATGGCAAAGAACACACAGATTTACATTAGCAGAGTAACTATTACAGGGTGCAGCAGCATGTTGAAGATGCTGATGGCAGTGGGGGACCAGCCAAAGAAATTTCCTACCAGTGGAGGTCTCTCACCCTCTTAATTTGTTCCATTGCCTGCTTTATAACACTACTATTGTATTAGAATCGTTCTAGCCTTTGCCTTAGCATTTTCTAGCAGCTGCTGCAAATTTGCATGCTCTAACATCTGTTTTACAAGTGACAAATCCATACAATACAAGGTGTAGTTTCTTATTAGCAACTGGCTAGTAAATACAGGTGGTTTTATACACAAAATCACAGCCTCTGATAATAGCTACTTTACAAGCACACATATTCAAGCTGTTACTTTTCAGTTGCCCCCAAGTGATGTTTTGCAATCATTCATTTCTCTCTTCGTCTATCTCATTCTGCTTGGGGTATTCACAGTCAGCTCCTGTAGCTGAGGCATTGGGTTTTTCCTGTCATCATCTGTCCAGCTCATGGCAAGGCTTGAGAAACTTTGCAGGCAGCTGCCATGGACCTGTGGGTAGGAGGACACAAGTATACCCCCTCCCCCAAGTTATCAGTTCTTGAGAAGTAAGTCAGGTTAAAGTGATTCCTTAAAGCAAAGGCATTCTGATGAAAAAGGAATGTGAAGCAGCTGCAGAAGTAAACTGCACAGTGTTAACAGTCAAGGAGTTTGCTGTGTCATTTTTCAGCAGCAGCTATAGCTGCCTGCCTGCTGAGCAGCAGCCATAAATACCTGCCAGCAACAGCACTTTTGCATTAACCCTTTCTTGCCCAAAATGTTAATCTGCTACCCATTAAAAACTTTTACACAAACCCGATAACAAAAAACACACAGAACACCGTCTGCCCTCAACACACACACACACAGAGGATCCCACAAGCACACTCCACACAAATACAATATTTGAAACAGAAAATCCAGACAATCATCACATTTTTGTATGTATGCAATAAACTTTCTGGAAAATGATGTAATTCATGTGTAGCCTCATGAATATGTATGTATGCCCAAGTGACTATGTAAGGATGGCCTGTGTGGCAATACGGGAACACGCGTTAGGTGGAGCTATCCCCCATGTCTCCCGGTGCCGCAATAAAGAATACCTGCTTGTCAACTTAAAACTTTGTTGGCGAGTTTGTTCCTGGAGTTTTCTCCGAATCAGCAGGCACTGAGCTATGGAGACATGAGGCCGCCTCACAGTAACAGTCTTTGAAGTAGCTTCAAATCAGCCTTGTAATACAGAACAGACAGGCTCTCCTGGTTCTCACACCTCTCTCAGGGACTGGCAGGACAGTGAGAACAGAGGCCATGTCCAGAGCCCAGAAAAGATGATGGTAAGTCTGCAGCTACAAGGCTGAAGTCCGACAGTGTGGTCTTCCTCCCCTGAAGAGGCCACACTACGAAGCTCAAAGACTCACCTTCAGATGACATCAGCTCTTCCAGTAGCTCAGAGTTCATACATTCTGGGGAAGAGACAAGCATGGTTAAGCCACACACTCTGGTGTCCTGCTCTGCTGCTGTGTAGTTCTCCCCACCCTTCCCAGGGTACTCTTTACCCTTGTTGTCCCTTCTCCAGCTAAGTCACAGTGTGTGCAGAAGGTAGTGGCAAAGGGAGAATTTGGCCTCCTGCCATGGACAAAGGTAAATTGGTGACAGACAGCACAAGCTACATCAAAAAATTCTGCAGGAGGTTTCTGCCTGCTTTAGCTCAACCATACACCAATGTCCTTCAGGTGACAGGCTGTGCCCTACCCCTGCACTGGCACACGAGCTGGTGCCCCAAACTCCTCCAAAGACAACTCATCAACATGCACCTGAAATTGAGCTATAAAACCCATATTCAAAGTCCTCAATTACCCACCAACTTTGCTTGAGAGGGGGAAAAATAAAAAACAAATGAGATGTTCCAGGAGCAGGACTAATGAATCTCCTGCATCCTCCACATTTGTGTCCTTTGTCCCCCTAATTTGCTCCCCTTGGACCACAGTTATGCTATGCCTCATCCAGCCATATGCCCTGTCAGATTCACTGGCTGCCTGCTGCCAAACAGACTCCACAGCTGAACTCTGCATGGCCTTCCTGGAGAGTCCATCTCCGGGACAACAACATAAGAGGGAAGTGGAGATGTTGGAGCAAGTCCAGAGGAGACCATAAGGATGATCAAGAGGTGAAGGACCTCCCATATGAAGACAGGCTGAGAAAGCTAGGCCTGTTCAGCCTCGAGAAGAGAATATTCTCCATTTACTTCTTGTATGAAGGGATTAGAATCCCTTATCATAGGAGCTGGAGTAAAATCAGCTATTCCAGTCGATGTGGGAAGCTGCTCACTGAAATCTGAAATGATGGAAGGGGTGAGATTGTCTTTGAACTCTCGGAGTCGACAACTCACTTGAGGAGACAGAGGAACTGGGAGAGAGAATAGAAGGGAGGATTGCCCTGGGTTCAGCAGTAGCAGTCATTTTTCTCCTTCTTAATAGCTGGTGCAGTGGTCTTTTTTCGAATTTAGTCTGGGAACAGTGCTGATAAAATACCAATGTTTTCAGTTGTTGCCAAGCAATGCTTACCCCAATCAAGGACTTTTCAGTCTCGTGCTTTGCTAGTGAGGAGGAGCACAGGAAGCCAGGAGGAAGCAGAGACAGGACACCTGACCCAAAGTAGCCAAAGGGGTATTCCATCCCACAGCACGTCATGCCCAGTAGAGAAACTGCGGGGAGTTACCCGGAAGGTCCAGATCACTGATCAGTTTGGGGTGGGTATCGGTCAGTGGGTGGTGAACAATTTTATTGTGCAACACTTGTGTTTATTGTTTTCTTTTCCTCTTTTAGTTTCATATCCTCTCCTCTTGTTATTTCCCTTATCATTATTATTATTGGTGGTAGCAGTAGTAGTTTTGTATTGTACCTTAGTTACAAGACTGTTCTTGTCTCAACCTGTGGGATTTACATTCTTTCAATTCTCCTTCCCATCCCACCAGGAGCAGGGGGGAGGCAAGAAGGTGGGGAGTGAGCTATTGGCTGTGTGGTTCTGAGTTACTGGCTGGGCTTAAATGACACCTTCATATGTTGAGGACACCAGAACTGTACACAATACTCCAAGTGAGGTCTCACAAGAGCAGAGTAGAGGGGCAGGATCACCTCCTTCAACCTGATGGTCACGCTTCTTTTGATACAGATCAAAATACGGTTGGTTTCTGGGCTGCGAGTGCACACTGAAGCCAGCTCATGTTTACTTTCTCATCAACCAACACCCCCAAATCCTTCTCTGCAGGGCTGCTTTGAATCTCTTCTCTGCCCAACCTGTAGCTGTGCCTGGGATTGCTCTGACCCAGGTGTAGCACCTTGCACTTGGCTTGGTTGATCTTCATGAGGTTGGCCCACCTCTCAAGCGTGTCAAGGTCCCTCTGGATGGCATCTCTTCCCTCCAGTGTATCAATCAAACCACACAGCTTGGTGTCATCGGCAAACTTGTTGAGGGCACATAAATCCCACGGTCCATGTCGCCGACAAAGATGTCAAACAAGGCTGGTCCCAACATCAATCCCTGAGGGACACTGTGGGAACTGCAAGCCATCCTGTTCACACTATGTGGATAATTAAAGAAGAAGAAGAATTCAGATCTTCTGATTATTTCACAATCTCAATGGCTGACTGTTTGGCCCGTTGAAAAGACGTTAGCAACAGTAGCCAGAATAAGAGGTATACAGTCTCCTTTTAAAAGTACTTGTGAGGGTTTAAACCGTAAATTTCCCTTCTCCCTCCTTTTCCGCCCCCCCCCCCCCCCCCCCCACTCCAATGAGGGGAAATGGGGAGAGGAACCAAAGAAAATGTAACTAACTCCCACGGGTTGAGATAAGAACAGTCCAGTAACTAAGATACAATACAAATCAGTACTGCCAGCACCAATAACAATAATAATGACAAAGTAAATACAAAGGGAGAGGATACAACCGTTTCGCCGCCCGACCGAGCCGAGAGACTGCGCACCGCTCCAGGGACCGCATGGCGCGAGCGAGCGACCACCCCCGCTCCCCCCACCGTGTGCTGCGCGAGCCCCCCCCCACCCCGAATCCTACCTCCTGGGCATGACGTGCTGCGGTATGGAATAACCTCATTGGTCAGCCCGGGTCAGGTGCCCTGTCTCCCGTCCCCCAGCTTTTCTCTCTTTCCCGGCATAACATGAGACTCTGCAGGGGACAGGGGGAAGAAGCCGAACCCATAACAATCCACCCCTTATTCCATACCATTCACATCATGTTCAGATCCCACTTTTCAAAATATCATCCTATATATATATATGTACATATACATCCACACACACACAGATGGAGAGATATAATCCCTTAGTGCCCGGGCCAATCCCTATAAAGCTGCTGAGTCCATCCAGTCCGTGATGTCAGGCTCCACCTTTTGTAACAGTCTTTCAGAGCAGGGGAGGCTGTGTGCAGTGTTGGATCGCTGCCTGTTGATGCTGATTGTTCCTTTACTGCAGAAATCATCTGGTTTCATCAAAGTTTTATTTTTGTTGGGATGATGGTCTGAGGGTCAGTCGCGGATGACTTGAAGACATCCAGTTGATAGGCTATAAAGAAACACATTACATAAAAAGCAACAGCATGCAATTGAGTTCATTGGCTGTTTTCTCCTAAAATCAAATCTCCTTGAGGTACACATCGGACTTCCCCATCTTCCCGCATTACCCACCAAGTATATCTGGGTCCCTGAGCAAAACCAATCCCACGAGTGGGTTTGCCTTTACCTGAAGCAGGAATAACCCAGACTGTCTTCCCCAGCAAATTCTTTATGTGCACCACAGGAACGTTGCCCCCCTCCACAGTATGTAGAAAGTTCTGGCTGGGCTGGACCAGCCCTGTTGGCAGATCCTCTGGTGTTGACCAACCAGGTGGCCTTTGGTAAATGTGTATCCCAATGTTTGAAAGTCCCACCACCCATTGCTCTCAGTGTAGTTTTTAATAGCCCATTGTACCGTTCGATTTTCCCAGAGGCTGGTGCATGGTAGGGGATGTGATATACCCATTCAATGCCATGCTCTTTGGCCCAAGTATCTATCAGGCTGTTCCAGAAATGAGTCCCATTGTCTGACTCAATGCTCTCTGGTGTGCCGTGTCGCCACAAAATCTGTTTCTCAAGACCCAGGATAGTGTTTCGGGCAGTGGCGTGGGGCACAGCGTATGTTTCCAACCATCCGGTGGTTGTTTCCACCATGGTAAGCACATGACGCTTGCCTTGGCAGGTTGGTGGGAGTGTAATAAAATCAATCTGCCAAGCCTCCCCATATTTGTACTTCCATCATCCTCCATACCAAAGAGGCTTTAACCGTTTAGCCTGCTTAATTGCAGCACATGTTTCACAGTCATGAATAACCTGGGCAATAGTGTCCATTGTTAAGTCCACCCCTCGATCACGAGCCCATCTGTATGTTGCATCTCTGCCCTGATGGCCTGAAGCGTCGTGGGCCCACCGGGCCAGAAATAATTCACCCTTATGTTGCCAATCTAAGTCCATCTGAGCCACTTCAATCTTAGCAGCTTGATCCACTTGTTGGTTGTTCTGGTGGTCCTCAGTAGCCCGACTCTTGGGTACATGAGCATCTACGTGGCGTACCTTCACCACCAGGTTTTGCACTCGGGCAGTGATATCTTGCCACAGTGCAGCAGCCCAGATGGGTTTACCTCTGCATTGCCAGTTGCTCTGCTTCCATTGCTACAATCACCCCCACAGGGCATTCACCACCATCCATGAGTCAGTAGAGAGATAAAGTACTGGCCACTTTTCTCGTTCAGCAATGTCCAAGGCCAGTTGAATGGCTTTCACTTCTGCCAACTGACTCGATTCACCCTCCCTTCAGCAGTTTCTGCAACTTGTCATCGAGGACGCCATACAGCTGCCTTCCATCTACGGCGCTTTCCCACAATGCGACAAGACCCATCAGTAAATAAGGCATATTGCTTTTCACTTTCTGACAGTTCATTATATGGTGGGGCCTCTTCAGCACGCATCACTCCTTCCTCCTCTGGTGACCTTCCAAAATATTTGCCCTCTGGCCAGTCCATGATGACTTCTAGAATTCCCGGACGACTGGGATTTCCTAATTGAGCTCGTTGTGCAATTAATGCAACCCACTTACTCCATGTAGCATCAGTTGCATGATGTGTAGAGGAGACCCTGCCTTTGAACATGCAGCCCAGCACGGGCAACCGGGGTGCCAGGAGGAGCTGTGCTTCAGTGCCAATCACTTCCGAAGCAGCTCGAACCCCTTCATAGGCTGCCAATATCTCTTTTTCAGTTGGGGTATAGCTGGCCTCAGATCCTTTGTATCCCCGACTCCAAAAGCCCAGGGGTCGACCTCGAGTTTCCCCTGGAGCTTCCTGCCAGAGGCTCCAGGTAGGACCGTTCTCCCCAGCTGCGGTGTACAGTACATTTTTAACATTTGGCCCGGTCCGCACTGGTCCGAGGGCTACTGCACGAACTATCTCACGTTTAATTTGCTCAAAGGCTTGCTGTTGCTCAGGGCCCCATTTAAAATCATTCTTCTTCTGGGTCACATAATAGAGAGGGTTTACAATCAAACTGTAATTCGGGACGTGCATCCTCCAGAACCCCACAGCACCCAAGAAAGCTTGTGTTTCTTTCTTCTTAGTTGGTGGAGACATTGCTGTTATGTTGTTGATCACATCTGTGGGGATCTGGCAACGTCCATCTTGCCATTTTATTCCCAAAAATTGAATCTCCTGTGCAGGTCCCTTGACCTTACTCCGTTTTATGGCAAAACCGTCTGTCAGCAGGATTTGGATTATTTTCCTCCGTTTCTCAAAGACTTCTTGTGCTGTATCACCCCACACAATGATGTCATCAATGTATTGCAGGTGTTCTGGAGCTTGCCCCTGTTCCAGTGCAGTCTGGATCAGTCCATGGCAGATGGTAGGGCTGTGTTTCCACCCACCCCATGGGCAGTCGGTTCCAAGTGTACTGGACGCCCCTTCAAGTATAAGCGAACTGTGGCCTGCACTCTGCTGCCAGAGGAATTGAGAAAAAAGCATTGGCAATGTCAATCGTGGCATACCACTTGGCTGCCTTTGACTCCAGTTCATACTGAAGCTCTAGCATGTCCGGTACGGCATCACTCAAGGATGGGGTAACTTTGTTCAGGCCACGATAGTCTACTGTTAGTCTCCAGTCTCCATTAGACTTTTGCACAGGCCATATGGGGCTATTAAAAGGTGAGTGGGTCCTACTGATCACTCCTTGACTCTCCAATCTGCGGATCAGCTTATGGATGGGAATCAGGGAGTCTCGGTTGGTGCGATATTGCCGCCGGTGCACTGTTGTGGTCGTGACTGGCACTTGTTGTTCTTCAACCTTCAGCAACCCCACAGCAGAAGGATCCTCTGAGAGACCAGGCAAGGTGGACAGCTGCTCCACTTCCTCTGTCTCCAAAGCAGCAATACCAAAAGCCCATCGGTACCCTTTTGGGCCTTTGAAGTACCCTCTCCTGAGGTAATCTATGCCAAGGATACATGGAGCCTTTGCAGCAGTCACAATGGGGTGTTTTTGCCATTCCCTCCCAGTCAGGCTGATTTCAGCCTCCAGGACAGTCAACTCTTGGGATCCTCCTGTCACTCCAGAAATAGAAATAGGTTCCACCCCTTGACAGCTTGATGGCATCAGAGTACACTGTGCACCGGTATCTACTAGAGCCTTATACTTCTGTGGGACTGATGTGCCAGGCCATCTGATCCACACAGTCCAATAAATCTGATTGTCCCCTACCTCCACCTGGCTGGAGGGGGGGCCCCTCTAGTAGTCATCACATTGGTCACTCACGTCTTGTAGAGATGGATTATTCTTCTTTATCCCAGGAGCTGAAGTAAAATCTGCTCTTCCACTCCATCTGGGAACCTGCTCACCAGAGCCTGAAGCCGCAGCCTTCATGGGGTGATCAGACTTGACCTTTGCTCTCCTTTTCAGTTCTCGCACCCGCTCCTCCAAAACTGAAGTAGGCTTTCCATCCCACTTCATCATACCTTCTCCATGATCCTGCAGGTAAAACCATAGGGTGGCCCGTGGTGTATAACTTCTATATCTTCTCTCTCAAACAGTAGGACGCCTTCTGCTAATAGCAGAGACGTGTGTTGGTACACGTGAGGAGCTGGATAGATCGTCTCTCAATTGTTGGAGGTTCTGGGACAGTTTTTCCACAGCTGAGATGATGGAAGGGGTGAGATTGTCTTCAAACTCTCGGAGTTTATAAATCATTTCATCCACTGTTGGTGGTCTTATGTCACTCCAGGTTATTGTTGCCAATGAATGGGCCTATGATGGGGGTGCATTCCGTGTAAATTTCTGCCACATGGGTCGTGTGCATTCGACTTCATCTGGATCTATGGGTATATCCCTGTTATTCGGCTTGATAGTATAGATCATCTCTACAATGGCTGATTCTCTCAGAGACTGGATGCCTTTCTCTAGAGTAGTCCACTTGGCCGAACGACTCATAACATCATCCTTGTATGGAAACCTATCTTTCACAGCTGCCAAGAGCCGCTTCCAAAGGCTGAGGGACTTTTTCTCTCTTGCAATTGCTTTGTCAATTCCCCCTTCCCTAGCAAGTGATCCCAGCTGTTTGGCTTCCCTACCTTCTAGTTCATGACCGTTGGCCCCATTGTCCCAGCATTGGAGCAGCCAGGTGATGATGTGCTCTCCTGGCTGACGGGTAAAGTCTTTTCGCATATTCCGTAGCTCGGTTGAGGTCCGAGATCGGGAAGTCACCTCTTCCTTTTCTTCTTCTTCTTCATCACGTGGTAATAACTCCTGGTCAGATGCTGTCCCAGGTGGTGACGTTTCTTCATCTTTCTTCATCTTTCCTGCCTCTTCTTTGTTTTTCCTCTTGCGTACAGAGGCAACTGATATTGGTATGAGTTGGTCCTCTGGTTTAGCTGCGGTGATTATCACTGTGGTTTGGGTAGCCACTGTACTTGTCCCTGGGGTTTGAGCCGTGGCTGTACCTGTCCCTGGTGGTGATGTAGCTGCTGTACTTGGAGCTGGATTAACTGCGCTGTCCGTTACAGTTGGAGTTTGAGTAGCTGCTGTGCTTGTCCCTGGGGGTGGTGTAGTTGCTGTGCTTGGAGCTGGAGTAGCTGCACTGTCCATTACTCCGCCCTCAGAACCAGGGACATTTTTTTCCTTTTGAAGATGCTGGACAGTGTTAAACAAGGCTCTGTAAGCATAAGCCAAGCCCCAGCACGTTGCCATGATTTGTCCATCTCTGGTGTGACCAGAATGATCACACACCTCCTTTAAATGTCTTACTAATTTTTCTGGGTTTTGCATTTGTTCATTGGTGAAGTTCCAAAGCACTGGAGGGGCCCACTGGCCTGGATACTTGCCCATACTATCCCACACACCCTGCCACTCATGACTGTCCAGCCTTGGGGAAAATCTCTCGGCCATCCTGGATTGTAGTCTAATTCCAGACATGGCCCACACCCCACTCTGCTTAACTCTCCGGACCAGACTAAATAGTCGTGAGTACAACATATTCAGTATGTGTGCCAACATGATAATTCCCGTCACCACCAGCAGGCAGATCTCAAGGGTATCTAAAGGCCATTCAAAACCTTCAGAATTCTCAAACAGTGTTGTAAACGGCCTGGTGGGGGCGCTGGGAGCACAAAAGAATGTCTCCTTCACAGGGTGACCACCCGAGGAGGTGAAAAGAGACGTGTAATTGCTAAGAACTTCCATTATATACCTCCCAAAGTATAGAGTTGGTGACCACACTGTAAACACAGTTTCATGATCACTGAGTCTATTGTATTAAAAATCAGTGCTATAGAGTACAATGTAACAAGAACCTTAACCCAAAACCCAGATCTGAAAAACGTCAAGATAAGAAACACCGGCTGTAAGTAAAGCAACACACGCTGAACCTGTGAGAACCAGAGCAACAACTTGGAGAGCCAATAAATCAGCATTGTGACGAGTGACTATTAATCCTTGCCGTTTATCTCAACCCTTCGTGCCCCACGTTGGGCGCCAAAAAGAACTGTTGTGGTTTAAGCAGTAAATTTCACCTCTCCCTCCCTTTCCCCCCCCCCCTCTGATGGGTGGGAAATGGGGAGAAGAACCAAAAGAATGTAACTCCCACGGGTTGAGATAAGAACAGTCCAGTAACTGAGATACAATACAAATCACTACTGCTACTACCAATAATAAAAATAATGACAAGGCGAATACAAGGGGAAAGGATACAACCGCTCGCTGCCCGACCGAGCCGAGAGAGAGAGCGAGCGCCACTTCTGGGTTCCTGCCCCCAGTATTTTACATCCTGGGCATGACGTGCTGTGGCATGGAATAGCTCTTTGGTCAGTTTGGGTCAGGCGCCCTGTCCCTGCCTCCTCCCAGTTCCCCTTCCTCCCCGGCATAGCATGAGACTCATAAAAGCCAAACCCATGACACCAGCCCGGAATTTTATGGTCACAGAAAGTGGCAGGACACCAGACACAGTCATCTTCTCTCCAGGTTCCCCAGCACCCTCACAAAGAAATGCCTACTCATCCCTTGCAGAGTGTGGCTGACAGCAAAGGCAGAATGGAGTCCAGGTCCTTCCTCCAGGCCCAGCAGCCCTTCCCTTGATCCAAGCAGGATGCTTTTGGAGCAACACATTAAACAAGGGTGCATACTCACTCTCTGTGGGGTCAGGCTTGATGGGCTCAAAGTAGGTGGAGGGGCTTGTGTCGTGGTTTAAGCCAGTTCGCTCACTCACTCACTCCTCTCTCTTTCTTCCCCCAGTCTCAGGGGGATGGGGAGGAGAATCGAAAGAATGCAACTCCCACAGGTTGAGATAAGAACAGTTTAGTAAATGAAGTATAACACAAATCACTACTGCTACCACCAGTAATAATACAAGAGAAATTCAAGGAAAGAGAATACAACTGCTCACCAAGCCCAACCCAGACAGTGCACCCCCCAGCAGCGAACCCCCCCAATGTACCACCACACCCTTCCGGGTCTCTGCTCTCCGTTTTAACGTCCTGGACATGACGTGCTGTGGTATGGAATAACCTCTTTGGTCAGTTTGGGTCAGGTGTTCTTTCTCTGCTTCTTCCTGGCTTCCCCTCCTGGCTTCCCCTCCTCCCTGGCAGAGCATGAGACAACCAAAACACTACCAAGCAGTAACTGAAAACACTGATGTTATCAGCACAGTTCCCAGGCCCAAAATCAAAACTACAGCGCTGCACCAGCTACCAAGGAGAAAAATGACTGCTGCTGCTGAACCCATGACAGCTGGGTAGGACGGAGCTGCTGTCCAGTGAGGCAGAGGACTGTTGCAGCTGGGTATCCAACCCGGCTGGCTGGCCTGCCGACATGGAGGCATTCCCAATGGGATCGAAGTCATCGCTGCTCTTGGATTCTGCTGCTGAGACACTGCATTCTGGGAAGAGCCACAGACGCAGGAAGGTCATCTCCCACCAGCCCAAAGCAAGCTGCACCACAGAATCAACCCTCATTGCAATGCTGGCCAAGCTGCATAGGAGGCTTCCTGCTTTCACCCAGCAAAACCTCCCAGGCCCTGCTGCAGTTGCAATTGGAGAGCAGTCGTGGTGGTGCCAGGCTGTACATAAGCCAAAAACATGCTCTCACAGCAATTAACACAAGCCAATTAGTAAGCTACACCAGGAGAAACGTGGCCAGCACACTGAGGGAAGTTACTCTCCTGCTCAGGGCTGAGGCTGAACTTGCAATAGTGGGTCCAACTTTGGCCATGCTCCAGTTCAAGAAATATGTGGAGAAGATCCAGCTGAGGGCTACCAAGTTGGCTAGAGGTATAGGGCACATGGGCTACAAGGAGGATGGGAGCTGGGCTTCTTTAGTCATGCAAAGAGAAGTCTAAGGGCAATGTAACAGAATCTTGCAGAGACCAGAAAAGCAGGTACAAAAATTAAGAACTTCTCAGTGGTGTCAAACATTAACATACACAATAGGGACAAGATGCAGCTCAAAGCATCCAGGTATCTGGAAAAAGGAATTCGCTGAGAGGGTTCTGCAGCACTGGAAGAGCTCACCAAGGAAACTGGGGATCTCCACTGCTGGAAGCTTTCAAAATTTAGGTGAACAAATCCACAACCAACCTAATCTAGTATTTTTGACAGTATTTTTTCAAACTGAAAGTTGAACTTAAGACTCAAAAAGACTCTATTACAAACTTCTGCCAATCTGCATGATCAGTCTCTCCCCCACAACTGCTCCTTCAGGCTGGTACCACACCCTGAAGCCAAGTGTCTTACTTCTATTACCACAGCCAGTCCCACTACTGAAGACAGAAGAGACTCACTGCAGCAGGCAGAGGTGCCCCCTTTGCCAGGAGCTGACAGTACTGCACTGTTGCAGATTATCTTAAGTTTTACCGAATCTTTCTATATTTTGTGTTTGATTATGAAGCAGTTATCTATAAGAACAAATTCTTAAACCAAGGTGTCGTGGCTTAAACCAAGACGTCGTGGCTTAAACCAAGATGTTTGCACGGGCTGCTGTGTTAGCTTAGAAATTAGATGCTGTGTTGCTTGAAGTCCCTGTTCTCTGTGACTTGCTAGGCTTAGTCCTTACTCTCTAGACCATAACCAAAGCACCTAGGGTTTATCTCATATAGGATGAGTTATTTGACAACCTGGCAAGGCAGAAGTCTAGCCAGCCAACTTGGCAACAAAACTTACTTTTAAGGTGACCTGAAGTAAACTGCCTTCATTATAATATTAAAAAGCACACCCACAGATCAAGAAGACCCTCGCCCAAGGGAAGACCCTTCCCCCACGCAAGTGTAGTAGCAGAAGAGAATGACACTGCAGATATTATAACTATACGTAAATCACTAACCAATCAATGTAACTGGGAGTGTACTATCTTGTAATTTTTGTGTATAAATGTAAGGATGAAATCAGCATTGGGTGTGACTGATTTGTGGAAATTCCACCTAGCACCCAGCACTGCAATAAAGAAGTGCCTGCTTCTTAATGCTACATTGGTGTTAAGGAATTCCATTCTCCCAAATGTCGGTGACATCATGGCCATCAGTCCCAGCCCCAGCCAGGCTGAGGAATGTGCTTTTCTTAGCCCCCATCCTGGTTTTGCCTCTTGTTGCCTCCCTCTCACCTGTGCTTGTGGGATTCTGTGCAGGAAGGCTGTGCTCCTGAGTGCTGGTAGGTGTTGATGTTGAGGGCTGGGTGCTGCTGGGAACAGATGCCTCCTGGAAGTGGGTGAGTGGTGGGATCAGTGGTTTTGAGGGTGCAAATGCCTTGCACTGAATGAGGTCTTCAGGGGGAGGGACAGGTAGTACAACAGGAGGAGAGCTCCAAGTATCTTTGTTTACTAAAAGAATATCAATGGGACCATTTGTGCTCTGCAGATGGATCTGGAATTTCTCCTAACTGTTTAGGCCCTGAGAAAAGTCAAAAGCAAAACATCCACATATGAAATGCCCCTTCCAAACAGAACATGAATTTTGAAGAGGCAAGACATATGGAGAGGGGCTTTTTACAAGGGCCTGTAGGGACAGGATGAGGGGGAATGGCTTTAACTTGACAGAGGGGAGGCTGAGATGAGCTCTTAGGCAGAAGTGAGGGTGTTAGGGTGTGAGGGTGGTGAGGCACTGACACAGGTTGCCCAGAGAAGCTGTGGCTGCCCCATTGCCCTGGGTTCAGCAGTAGCAGTCATTTTTCTCAGTCTTAGTAGCTGGTGCAGTGATGTGTTTTTGACTTTCAGCCTGGGAACAGCACTGATAACACCAATGTTTTTAGTTGCTGCTAAGTAATGTTTATTCTGAGCAAGGACTTTCTGAGTCTCATGCTATGCCAGGGAGGAGGGGGAGCCAGGAGGAAGCAGAGACAGGACACCTGACCCAAGCTGACCAAAGAGGTTATTCCATACCATAGCACGTCATGCCCAGGATGTGAAACCGGAGAGCAGAGACCCGGAAGGGTGTGGTGGTGCACTGCGGGGTTCGCTGCTGGGGAGTGCACTGGCTGGGTCAGGCTTGGTGAGCAGTTGTATTCTTTTTCCTTGTATTTCTCTTGTATTATTACTGGTGGTAGCAGCAGTGATTTGTGCTATACTTTAGTTACTAAACTGTTCTTATCTCAACCCGTGCGAGTTGCATTTTTTTTTTTTTCGATTCTCCTCCCCATCCCCCAGAGACTGGGGGAAGAAAAAGAGGGGAGTGAGTGAGTGACTAAAACTTCGTGAGTTATTAGCCTGGGAGAGGCTTAAACCAGGACAGTTCTTTTTGGCGCCCAAGGTGGGGCAGGAAGGGTTGAGATAAAGACAGAATAGCCACTCATCACAATGCTGATTTATTGGCTCTCAAAGTTGTTGCTCTGGTTCTCACAGGTTCAGCGTATGATACTTTACTTGCAGCCGGTATTTCTTATCTTAACATTTTTCACATCTGGGTTTTGGGTTAAGGTTCTTGTTACATTGTACTCTATTGACATGGCTTGTAATATGGGCCAGCTCCAGAAGGGAGGAGGGGAAGCCGAGGCGGGGTGGCCCCGGGAGCCGCCGGCGGCCGAAACGGCCCGGGAGAGCTGTCCCCGGGACCAGGACGCCAGGAAGGAGGTGGCAGAGGGGGTGAGCCGCGCCGCCAAGCGGGGGGTGGCAGTGGAGAAGCCGAGCGCCGAGGCTGAGCCGAGCCCCGCGGCTACCGAGAGCATTCCCCAGCAGCCGCCCGCAGAACCCCGCGAACCTGAGCCCCAGGAGGATGCAGGAGACCACGCAGCACTTCCCAGCAAGGCAGAGGAGGAAGATCTGGACTCAGACAAAGAGCAGCTGGGGGTGAGAGAGCCGGCAAGCACAGCAGCTACACCAGCCCCAGTGACAAGTACAGCAGCCTCTTTTGAGAGTTCCGATGGTTTTGAATGGCCTTTAAGAACCCTTGGGACCTGCCTGCTGATTCTGATGGGGATCAGCATGTTGGTATGCATTCAGAGTGTGTTTTGCCCACGACCATTCTGTCTGGTCCCGAGAGTTAAGCAGAGTGGGGTGTGGGTCTTGTCTGGGGTTAGACTACAATCCAGGATGGCCGAGAGATTTTTCCCAAAGCTGGACAGTCATGAGTGGCAGAGTGTGTGGGACAGTGTGGGCAAAAGCGAGTATCTAGTCCACTGGACCCCTCCAGTGCTTTGGAAGCATCGGAGATGGAAGGCAGCTGTATGGAGTCCCCAGTGACAAGCGGCTGAAATGAAATGGCTCAGATGGACGTAGATTGGCAACATAAGGATGAATTATTTTGAGCCTGGTGGGCCTATGACACCTTAGGCCATCAGGGCAGAGATGCAGCATGCAGATGGACTCATGATCGAGGGGTGGACTTATGATCGAGGGGTGGACTTAGCAATGGACACTATTGCCCAGGTTATTCACGACTGTGAACACTGCACACAGTTTCTCCTGCTCTGAAAAACTGTTACAAAAGATGGAGCCCAAAATCATGGACTGGATGGACTCAGCAGCTTTGTAGGGATTGGTCCATGCACAAAGGGATGATCTCTCTCCCTTTCTGTGCGTGTGGATCCATACATATACATGTGATGGTATATTGAAAATGTGGGATCTGAGCATGACATGAATGGTATGGAATAAGGGGTGGATTGTCATGGGTTCAGCAGTAGCAGTTGTTTTTCTCCTTCTTGGTAGCTGGTGCAGCGCTGTGTCTTTTATTTTGGGCCTGGGAACAGCGCTGATAACACCAGTGTTTTCAGTTACTGCTTGGTAATGTTTTGTCTGGCCAAGGACTTTCTGAGTCTCATGCTCTGCCAGGGAGGAGGGGAGCCAGGAGGAAGCAGAGACAGGACACCTGACCCAAACTGACCAAAGAGGTTATTCCATACCACAGCACGTCATGCCCAGGATGTGAACACGGAGGGCAGAGACCTGGAAGGGTGTGGTGGTGGACTGGGGGTGCACGGCATGGTCAGGTTTTTGGTACTGGGGGGTTCGTTGCTGGGGGGTGCACTGGCTGGGTCAGGCTTGGTGAGCAGTTGTATTCTTTTTCCTTGTTTTTCTTTTGTAGTATTACTGGTGGTAGCAGTAGTGATTTGTGTTATACCTTAGTTACTAAACTGTTCTTATCTCAACCTGTGCGAGTTGCATTTTTTTTTTCGATTCTCTTCCCCATCCCCCCAGGACTGGGGAAGAAAGAGGGGAGTGAGTGAGTGAGTAAAACTGTGTGGGTGGGGGGCTTAAACCATGACACCAGTATAGAAACTGGAGGCAGTTACCCGGAAGGGATGGATCACTGCTCGGGTTGGGCTGGGTATCGGTCAGTGGGTGGTGAGCGGTTGTATTCTCTTCCCTTGTTATTTCCCTTACCATTATTAATATTACTGGTGGTAGCAGTAGTGGTTTTGTGTTATACCTTAGTTACTGGACTGTGCTTATCTCAACCCGTGGAAGTCACATTCTTTCCATTCTCCTCCCTATCCCTCTAGGAGTGGGGGGAGGAAGGGGGGGGAGTGAGCGAGAGGCTGCATGGTTCTGGGTTGCTGGCTGGGCTTAAACCACAACACCCATCCCTGGCAGTGTTCAAGGCCAGGCTGGCCAGGGCTTGGAACAACCTGCTCTAGTGGAAGGTGTTCCTGCCTGTGGCAGGGTGTTGGAACTGGATGAGCCTTAAGGCCCCTTCCAACCCAAACCAGTCTATGATTCTAAGACATGCTTTCCAGACAGTTCAACACTGTTCAACACAACTCCCCTGACTCTCAGTACTATACTCTCCCCTACTGCTCCTTCAAGTTCTCCCATACTTACACACAACAGTTTCCTGGAAATTATTTAGTATTTGGAGCCTTCCTTGGGTTGTCAGTTCCTCCAATTCCAGCAACCCCCCTGACTTCTGACTCCCAGCCTGTCCAATCCAGCAACAACCCCTGCCCCAACACACATGCAAGAACGCTCCTGCCCTCTGCCCATGCATTTCTCACTCACCTCAGGGATGGGAACCTCCAAATGTGTGCCTGATGGGGCTTGAATCGCAAGAAGGGTGTCTCCTGTGGAAACAGACTGATGGTAATTAAGCACTGACAAAGAGCCCCTCCTCAAAGCCCCCAATCTCCAGAGGATTGTCATTTACACCCATGTGACCTGTTAAGCATATCACACAGCTCCCAACCTGCCCAACTGCCCAGGGCTCAAAGAACGTGCAAATTTTCTCTTAAAGAAATCCCAGTGGTTTAGTGGCATCCTTAACAGGACTAACTTTTCCTCAGAAGGGCTGGCTTAAATTCACTCTTGAGAACATCTGAATATTAGAGGAAGGATCTTTCATCCTATTGTCACCAGCTTTTAGATGTGAATTAGAAACAAGAGCCAGCAGAGAGATGGTGTTGAACTAGGCTGAGGAGCCAGGCTGCCAACAGCACAGCAACCTCATGCTGGTGAACCAGTACCCCAAACCAACACTCCCCAGTCTCTACTGTCAAGAGAGCTGCCTGTTGCTAGTTGTATTGGACCCTGCACAGAACCCAGCACATGCAGGGCTGGGAGCCAGGCTGACAGCATCTTTCCTTTTCATGTTCTGCAGCTCCTTAAGACCTGTTTCCTCAATAACACAATCACAGGCGAGCAGCTTCCAGGCCATATCCAGGTTTAGAGAAATGTGAACAGAGAAGTACTAGTGCTGTGATCACTAGACACTCAGACTGAGCAGTTAGCAGCTATCACTTTGAATGTTTCAGCTTCAGTGTGGTTAGTATTGGCACTTCACTGGTAGTCTGCATTAAGCTTCACTTGATAATTCATACAGAAGATCTCTAGAGCAATGGGAGAAAGTGGAGAGCAGAGGAGCACAGCCTTTAATTTCAGGCAGGCAAAGGTCAGATCAGCAAAAAGGACAGGGATTCAAAATACCACAGGACTTTTGTCAGTAAGATGGGATTCCTTTAACAAATCTTCACTTAAGAAAAATGTTAAGAGACATTTAAAATGCATAGTAAAGCTCAAAGACACAAGCTTTAAGACGTGTTAGTTTCAAACACAGGTGCTGTGTTTGTACCTCCTTTGATAGCTACATCCCAAATACTTCTACAAAATGGTGTTTCCACTTCCTCTTTGATTCTGCAATCACAGCAACAGATGGGAAAATTATGTTTCCCAGTCACTAAAACCGAACATATTCTTTTTTTCTTTTTTTTAATTAATCCAAATAACAAATTCATATTTCACAGAGTCCAAACATGGAAATCTTCAAGCCCTAACACACTTTGAGAGAGTGAGTTCAATAACTGTCGGTTAGAAAAAACAGGAGCTGAAATTCAGCCTGTACCACAGTTCAGCAACACAAGCAGTTGAGCAAGGAACCTCTGCAAAGCCCATGCTCAGAAGAAACAAATGTCATGTAAGGCATATTCCTACAGGAAAACTGAACAGACAATGCAAAAACATAGATCAAGACTCTCTTCTGGAAGGAATTCAGATCTGCCCTCTAATCTCTGTGCATTTTGGTGAGGTCTGACTTCAGACATACCGCTTTACAAAAACCAGGTGCAATAAAATGCAAAACAATCAACCAAGCAACAGGTTGCTGGTCTCCAGTAAACTCAGAACAGTCTGGAAGAGTTATCTGGCTCCAAGCACTGTCAAACTGAAAACACAGTCCCTGCCCCCCAAAGTGCTAGCTTCAGTCAGAAGAAACAGTAAAGCAAAGGGGGTGGTTGCATAAATTACCAGCAGGAACTTGAGCAGTATAGAATAGAATCATAGAATAGTTAGGGTTGGAAAGGACCTTAAGATCATATAGTTCCAACCTGCCTGCCATGGGCAGGGACACCTACAGCCTGGTATAAAGCCTGGTGGTGAACAAGGAAAGCACACAAAGGCAAAGATGAAAAATAGAAGAGCTGATGAAGTGTAGGGTGAGAAGAGTGCTTGGAAGAGATGAGGAGAGTCAGACAAGGCTGAGATTACACGTGGCTGGGGGAGATCAGGATAAGCAGCTTCAATCTCTGCTTCATGCAAGCAGATGCAGGCTGCCTGTGGTCAGGAGAGGGGAGATGCCCACCAAAACAGATAGGAGCTGTGACTCCACACTGCTACAGCAAGAACAGTTGTCCTGCAGGCTACCAAGCTGCACAGTGGCCACTAGGGAATTATTTAATTTGGTTTGGGTCCTACAGCTATCATTAGAATTGGCAATGGCAAAGAAAGAGACACTCCTGTGGGTTTTATTCACTTCTGCCCCACAGAGACACATACAGCTTTTTATACAGGCACCTCACAGCTTTAGGAAGGCAGTACACAAGGGAGGAGTGAGATCACAGCAAGCAGTGTATTCCCTTCCATCCTGCTCTTCACTACCTCTCTCTTGCATTCCTGTTGGTAGAGGGCATGATGCAGCTGAGGGACTACTTTTTACTGTCTTCCTGCTTACACCCACATTTCTACAATGCAATAAATCTTGATTCCTTTTATTAGGACATTGTCCCTTACAATCAAGGGCTTCTAACTTAACATACACACACACAGAGTGACACCCAGCAAAAAGACTTCCTTAGGATTAGCAGCTATGTTCCTGTAACAGAAACCACCTGCCCGCTCTGACGGTGACAAGAAAGCTACAACTCAGTGCTACACAAACCAAGGATGGCATCAGAGCTCACACTACATTTAACCTGATGCTGTTGGGCAGCCCATGGTCCACTGTCTCCTCTTCCCTGAAGAGAGGAGAGCATCTGGGACAGACTGTCAGGTCTACAGCATTACATCTTTACAATGGAATGCCATTTCCTCACCTGTGAAGCACTTGCAGATATCTTCATGTGTCACATACGCTAATGTTTCCAAGGTTAAGGAGAAAGATTGCAGCTTCCTGTGCAGACACAGAACTCAAAGAGTACCTGGTGCTTCCTTCCTGAGCACAAGAAATGCCATTCCCAGAAAGCTCCCTGTGCCATGCTCTGAAGTGGTCTGCAGGTGAGGTCTGCAAGCTACATGCTTGTCATCACTGACATCCTAAGAGACACAAACCACCAGAGCAGCTCTGCACTCAGGGAAGTGGCACCTGGGAGTCAGAGAGAAGCACTTTTCTCATCATGGTAAATATTACATTTTAACTTCAAAAAGCCAATCAAGGAGCCATGCACCACAGAGAAAGCTGGTTCCCAGGCTAGACAGTTACCCCAATTCCAAAGCCAGGCACTGCCTCTTGACCCTTTCAGTGCAGATCCTCTGGCAGCAACAGGTCACCACCACTCCTCTGCCCTGAGCAGGGTGGCATCAACCCAGCACTTGGGTCTCTGCTTCCCAGCCCCACAACTGAATGTGGAGACAGAGTAATCAGTTCACACAAAGGATATCAAGTATTCTGCATGTCTTCTGTAACGTTTTTGATGCTCTGCTGAACCCGCATCTGCTGCTGCTCCAGCTCCTGCTCCCACTGCTCCAGGTCCTCTATGTCTGCCTTCAGCTCTATCAATTTCTGAGCTATTTCACATGTGTTGCAGCCAGAACCCACCCCTCTGTGCAAGGTAAAAACAAGGAACATGCATCAGGTCCTGCAGATACCCAGACCAGCCTCAACCTCTCAGAGAGGCTGCCACCTCCCTTACTGCCACCCCTATTACATGCCAAAGGCCAGATCACCCAGAAAGCCTCATCAGTACCTGCTCTAGATCCCCACCTCCCAGCACTGCAACAGTACATCTTCAGTACACCTTATAGATTCATAGAATAGTTAGGGTTGGAAAGGACCTTAAGATCATCTAGTTCCAAACCCCCTGCCATGGTCAGGGACACATCCCACTAAACCATGCCACCCAAGGCTCTGTCCAACCTGGCCTTGAACACCGCCAGCGATGGAGCATTCGCAACTCCTGCAGACTGACAGGGTTCTCCCCTATCTCCAGTCCCATGACAGGTATCTTTTCTAGCCCAAAGTGCTGCAAATACTTAGTTTGTGTCAAAATAACAGCCCTGCTGTAAGAGACATGCCATAAGTACTTCAGCTTTCCTCATTACTACCATCAGCAAAGCCCAGCTAGGGGGAAATACCAGCATGCATGGACCACTGAGGAACTTCACTCTGAGCAGGGCATTTTAACCTCAGTGTCACTCAGACCTGGCCTAGAAGGAACCTGTGAACTATTCAGAGCTTCTCTTGTCACTCACTTCCACTGGATACTGTTCTTGGATTTCTTTTCAATCAACCCGATGCCTTCCAGGACATTTGTGATATCATAGATCCATTGCTTCTGTTGCACAGCCAAGGTATCCGCAGCCTGCAAAAAGGTTAGATGCTTAACTCCTAAGTCTCAGTCATGTTTCACTCCTTCCTGCCTGTCAGATTGATTCCTGGCCAAGTACTCTGCTCACTATCTCGTTCCTCTCTTGGTCCAGCACCTCAAATTACAAAGCCATGTTCCTAATATCATTATGACCATAAGAAGAAGCTGCCGACCCTTCATCCCTTTTCTTACCTCACAACCTCCCCAATAAACACAAACCAAATTCCAGCCATATTCATCTTTCCTGTGGGAAGATGAGCAGTACTATGGATCTACCAAAACATATGAACCTTTATTCCATTTGCAGTCACTGTGAACAGAGCAAATACTGACAAGAAAATACATGAGCAAGCCACAGCCTCCTTTGAGAAAGCTTGTCTGGAAATGCTCACAGCATCAGTCTCTCTCGGATGAGACTTCAATTACACTATCTCCAGCATCTACTGCACAATTAAGTTTGATTTCACTCTGCAAATCACCTGAAAAACTCTTAATCATATTAAAGCACTACATTCCCTTCCAACACTTAAAGAACTTCGTACCCTTTCTGAAATTCTCTTCCTATTCCACCCCGTTCACTGTTTTAGCCATCTCTTCTTCTGTATCACTTACATATAGGACTTCAATTATATGGGGGACAACTTCTCTCAAAGACTTGCTGAAAGACCTCTTAGTCTTTTGAGTGACTGGGGATCCCAAACATTTACTTGAACTTCTGGATGGCAAAGAGGAGCTCTGTCTATTAACTGCTAGAAACTGAGAGCATTAATGTGCCCCGGTAACTGTTTAAACTTTCTTTTAGCTTTCCTGGAAAGTAAAAAACCAACCAAGCAGAGAGAGAAATACACACATGAAAATGCTCCTGTCTTACATGAAACAGATCAGGGAGTTCACACTGAATCTTAGGAAACAGGTGGAAAAGTCCGTGCAACTATTTTTCCAGTTCACGCTGTGGAGCAACACTGGCATCCTTTTTTTACCTCCATCCTGGTTTTACCTTTGGTAAAACAGCAGAACTAGGTAACCATTCACTTTTGACCTTAATGCCTTATAACCTCCAGCATCTTTCAGATACACTCTCACCCCCTCCTCTTCCTCTCATTTGATCCAGTCCCCTATTCCACATTCTTCACTTACCTCCATGTTATGTATCCATTTGCTTGCCACTGGACTCTTCAAAGCAACCAACTTTCTGCTGATATCTTCTCTTGTCCTTTCAAAACAACTTTTCCCTCCAAGCATACCACAGACAACCCTAATAAGTGGAGTATGGTGCAACAGTCCACCAGGAATTAATTAATTTCCAAGCTTTCCATGGCAAGAACTCTTCTCTTGGATTGAGCAGTACTGAATTCACCAACCATTCTTTAAATACCACAGCCCTTTTGACAAAGAATCGTAAAAAACCTTAAGTGAAACATCAGTTGTCCATACTTCATAGGGAGCTTTGACTGAGGGTGTAAAGCAGATGGAACCAGGATCTTTTTAGTGGGCTGAAGTTCTGGAATCTGATAGCTGTGGTTCAAGAGGAGAAAGCTTATCCTGGTTCTGGTCATCAAACTGAGGCTGAACAAAGAGCTCTGTGTTGCTCAGCATGATCTCCACATTGTTTGGCAGCATGGCTGTTTGAACCCCAGATGTCATTTCTGAGTCCACAAAATATCTCTGTGCTGTTTAGAAAGTTTTAAAACAAGTTTTCTGTGAAAAACTGTTCAAGGTCACAGGGAGACACATTACCAGGACTTGTATAAAACAAAATTGAAGTAATTCAACCAAATTTTATTCATCCTCCACAGATCAAAAACTGAAATGGTATCACCACATGTCAGTGTTCCAAACTTTCTTCACCAAATCATCTCCCCAGTACCCACAGTTACAAACACGATCACAAATGATTCCTGGTATAAATCAACAAACTGGGTAGAGCACATATTTAAGTGCACAGAATCAAAGAAATTACAGATGCAGAGCCTCATTCTAATCTTGCTTCCAAAATTACACTGAATTTCCCTGACTTCTACTCCAGTTTCAGCTCCCAATATGATATTGTCCTGGGTTCAGCTGTAGCAGTCACTTTTTCCCTTCTTAGTAACTGGTGCAATGCTGTGTTTTCAACTTTAGTCTGAGAACAGTGCTGACAACACACCAATGTTTTTAGTTGTTGCTAAATAATGTTTACATTGATCAAGGATTTTTTCAGTCTCATGCTCTGCCAGTGAGGCACAAGAAGCCGGGAGGAAGCAGAGATAGGACAACTGACCCAAAGTAGCCAAAGGGGTATTCCATACCACAGCACATCATGCCCAGTATAGAAACTGGGGGCAGAGTACCCGGAAGGGCTAGATCACTGATCAGGTCGGGCTGGGTATCAGTCGGCAGGCGGTGAGTGGTTGTATTCTCTTCCCTTGTTATTATTTTATCATAATTATTATTGGTGGTAGCAGTAGTGGTTTTGTGTTATACCTTAGTTACTGGACTGTTCTTATCTCAACCCGTGGCATTTACATTCTTTCCATTCTCCTCTCCATGCCTGCAGGAGCAGGGGGTGAAAAAGGGGGATGGGGAGCAAGCGAGTGGCTGCATGGTTCTGAGTTACCGGCTGGGCTTAAACCACACGTGTGTTGGTGCAGGCCTGTAGTCCCAGCTACTCAGGAGGCTGAGCCCACTGGATCACTTGAGCCCAGGAGTTCTGGGCAGCAGCGTGCTATGCCGAGCAGGCATCTGCACTAAGGAAGGCATATATATGGTGAGCCCCAGGGAGCTGGGACACACCAAGTTGACTAAGGAGGGGGGAAACATCCCAGGTTGGAGATGGAGCAGGACAGAGCTCCCGGGCTGGCCAGTAAGGAGATAGCACCTGTGAATAGCCACTGCAGCACAGCCTGGGCAACACTGAGAGACACAAGTTCTTTAAACCAACACACACAAAAAGAGAGATATCATTCCTTAGTCCATGGACCAATCCCTATAAAGCTGCTGAATTCATCCAGACCATGATGTCAGGCTCCATCTCTTTTAACAGTCTTTCGGGGCAGGAGAGATGGTGTGTAGTGATGGATTGTTGCCTGCTGATAACACTGCTGAACTCACCTGGTTTCATCAAAGTTCATTCTTTGATGGGTTGATGATCGGAGGAAAGCCAGGGTCAGTCACTCGTGACCAGAGGGCGGTTCTGCTGCTGCTGGCTTTTCCCATGACTTTATTCTCCAGTGATGATCACGACAGCACATATCGTTTCAAAGCCCAGAGGAGTACAGATGAGCATCTAGATGATGGGCTATAAAAGTGCAGGCAACAGCATATAAATTAGACCATTGGCTGTTTTCAACCCAAATTCAATCCTCTTAACGTACACACCAGACTTCCCAGTCTTCCTTCATTACCCACCAAGAATATCCAGGTCCCAGGGCAAAAGCAATCCCACGAGTGGGTTTGCCTTTACCTGAAGCAGGAATAACCCAGACTGTCTTCCCCAGCAAATTCTTTATGTGCACCAAAGGAACTTTATCCCCCTGCCTCAACAGTACGTAAAAGTTTTGACTGGGCTGGGCCAGTCTTGTTGGCAGATTCCCACGTTAACCAACCAGGTGGCTTTTGGTAAATGTGTATCCCAATGTTTGAAAGTCCCACCACCCACTGCTTTCAAGAGAGTTTTTAACAGCCCATTGTACCATTTGATTTTCCCAGAGGCTGGTGCATGGTAGGGGATGTGATACACCCACTCAATGCCATGTTCTTTGGCCCAAGTGTCTGTAAGGTTGTTCCAGAAATGAGTCCCATTGTCTGACTCAGCTCTCTCTGGGGTGCCGTGTCACCACAAAATCTGTTTCTCAAGACCCAGGACGGTGTTCCGGGCAGTGGCGTGGGGCACAGCACATGTTTCCAACCATCCGGTGGTTGCTTCCACCATGGTAAGCACATGACGCTTGCCTTGGCAGGTTGGTAGGAGTGTGATATAGTCAATGTGCCAGGCCTCCCCATATTTGTGATTCAGCCATCGTCCTCCATACCAGAGGGGCTTTAAAAGCTTGGCTTCCTTAATTGCAGCACATGTTTCACAGTCATGAATAACCTGGGCAATAGTGTCCATTGTTAAGTCCACCCCTCGATCACGAGCCCATCTGTATGTTGCATCTCTGCCCTGATGGCCTGAAGTGTCGTGGGCCCACCAGGCCAAAAGTAATTCACCCTTATGTTGCAAATCTAAGTCCATCTGAGCCACTTCAATTTTAGCAGCTTTATCCACTTGTTGGTTGTCCTGGTCTTCCTCAGTGGCCCGACTCTTGGATACATGAGCATATATGTGGCGTACTTTCACCAGGTTCTGCACCTGGGCAGTGATATCTTGCCACAGTAGAGCAGCCCAGATGGGTTTACCTCTGCGTTGCCAGTTGCTCTGCTTCCATTGCTGCAACCACCCCCACAGGGCATTTGCCACCATAAAAAGCATTTGCCACCATTGAAAGCAGTGGGTGGTGGGTCTTTACACATTGGGATACACATTTACCAAAAGCCACCTGGTTGGTCAACACCAGAGGATCTGCCAACAGGGCTGGTCCAGCCCAGTCAGAACTTTTACATACTGTAGAAGGGGATCAAGTTCCTGTGGTGCACATAAAGAATTTGCTGGGGAAGACAGTCTGCGTTATTCCTGCTTCAGGTAAAGGCAAACCCACTCATGGGATTGCTTTTGCTCAGGGACCCAGATATACTTGGTGGGTAATGAGGGAAAATGGGGAAGTCCAATGTGTACCTCAAGGGGATTTGATTTTAGGGGAAAACGGCCAATGAACTCAATTGTATGCTGTTGCCTGCTATGTAGCACTTTTTTAGCCCACCAACTAGATGTCTTCAGGTCACCAGCAACTGGCCCTGACTTCCCTCCAACCATCATCCCAACAAATAATGAACTTTGACGAAACCAGACAAGATCAGCAGTTACCACACGAATTCTGCGGTTTCATCAGCAGGCAACAATCCAACACTGCAGACCCTCTCTCTGGCTCTGAAAGACTGTTAAAAGAGATGGAGCCCAACATCATGGATCAGATGAACTCAGCAGCTTTATGGGGATTGGTCCATGCACTAAGGAATGATCTCTCTCTCTTTGTGTGTGTGCAGGTGTGTATATATATATAAGGCAAAAGTGATGGTATATTGAAAAATGTGGGATCTGAGCATGACGTGAATGGTATGGAATAAGGGGTGGATACTGTCCTGGGTTCAGCAGTAGCAATCATTTTTCTCCATCTTAGTAGCTAATGCAGTGCTGTGTTTTTAACTTTCAGCCTGGGAACAGTGCTGATAACTCCAGTGTTTTTGCTTGCTGCTAAGTAATGTTTACTCTGACCAAGGACTTTCTGAGTCTCATGCTCTGTCAGGGAGGAGGGGAAGTCGAGAGGAAGCAGAGACAGGATGCCTGACCCAAAGTAGCCAAAGAGGTATTCCATACCACAGCACGTCATGCCCACTATATAAACCGAGTGCAGTTATCTGTAAGGGCTATTATTAACTATTGCTTACCATTGGCCAAAAAAACCCCAGATTTTCTTTGCTTTTGAATGGGAAAATCCTGACACAGGAAGGAAGACACAATTAATTTGGACGGTATCACCTGAAGAGTTTAAAAACAGACCAACAAATTTTGAAAATCAGTTAGCACTGGAACTAGAATCATGGAAGCCACCCAATCAGACGGGGACTCTGTTACAATATGTGGATGATCTATTAATTGCCACAGAAACAAAGGAAGAAGGTGTCCGGTGAATGGTGGGATTATTTCGTTTTCTGGGACTGAATTGTTATCGGGTATCCAAACAAAAGGCCCAACTAATTCAAACCTGAGTTTCCTACCTAGGATATGAAATAACAGGAGGACAGAGAGAACTTGGAACAACTGGAAAAGAAGCTATTTATCAGACTCCATGACCATTCCCCATCAAGGAGCTCTGGACGTTCCTGGGAATGACTGGATGATGCAGACTTTGGATGCATGGTTATGGTGTTCCGGTAAGATCACTATATGAACTGTTCAAAGGAAATGTTCCCACTTTGGAATGGACTGATTCAGCGGGGGGGGGGGGGCTTTTAGAAATTTAAAAACAAGAGCTAATTGGAGCTGCAGCTCTGTGACTTCTAGATGTGACTAAATCCTTTTGGCTATATTCCTATGAAGAACAGGGAACAGCTTTGGGGGTCCTTGCTCATAAACTAGGACCTTATAAGAGGGCAGTGGTGTATTTTTCAAAATAGCTGGATGAAGAGAGCAGAGGATGGCCCGGATGCCTAAGTGCTGTGGCGGCAGTTGTAATGAATACTGAAGAGGCTCACAAATTTACCTTGGAACAAAAGATTACTGCACTAGTGTCCCATGTTGTATCAGCAGTCCTGGAACAGAAAGGAGCCCACCGGTTATCTCCTTCACATTTTTTAAAATGCCAGGCCACCCTTGTGGAACGTGATGATATAGAAATTGTGGTCACTAACGTGAATCCAGCATCCTTTTGCAGGAACAACCGACAGAACTCCTTATGCACACCTGCTTGGCCACCATAGAGACTGTATATTCGAAACAACCAGATTTGAAAGAAAAACCTCTGGAACATGCTGAACAAGAGCCCTGGAATTGGCTAAAGACAAAAGAATAAATATTTGGACTGATTCTAAAATACGCATTTGGTGTGGTCCATGCACATGGTGCCATCTGGAAAGAACGAGGACTTTTGAACACACAGGGGGAACAGATTAAACATGCTACAGAAATTCTATAACTACTGGAAACTGTTCAGCTACCTGAGGAAGGAGCTATTAGGTAATGTAGGAGGGCATCAACAAGGTGACTCTTAACAGGTAATTGGAAATAATTTGGCCAATTTTGAAGACAAAGGAACAGCTGAACAATCTAAAATCATGTCCTTAATCCCTGATGGCAAACTAACAATTGAGAAATCTAAACCTAGATATTCAAAAGAGAATAGAAAGTTGATTGAAGATCTGAAAGGACAGGAAAACAAAGAGGGTTGGGTTCAGATACCTGATGGGAGAATTGTAACTCCCTATAACCAACTCTGGAAAATCTATATACCATAGTTCAATTAGTGACTATGTCAGCTCTGTCTCAAGAATAATCCTAAAATTAAAAATAGAAATCAAATTGGGACAACTGGGAGAGGAAGTTTTCCGGGACAACAGGGGCAAATAAATTTTTCTGAATTACCAAGAAAAGGAGGTTTTTGATATTTGTTGGTATTAACAAATACTTTTTCAGGATGGCCAGAAGCATTCCCCTGTAGAATAAATAATGCAAGATGAGTAATTAAAATACTGTTAAACAGTATAAACAAAACTCTTAATCAGGGCAACATGTCAGTAGGAAATTACCCGTACTGAAGGTGGACAATGCAACTTCACCTTCGAAAACATCTAACTCGTTATTGGAATGTTCCTGAAGGGAAAGGGTGGTATTGATTATGTGGAGAAAATGCCTATAAGGCTTTACCTCCTAACTGGAAAGGGACATGCACACTGGGAGTAGTGGTTCCAAACTTTACAGTAATTGACACTCATCCTTCTGGAACCTGGGTTCGGAGTTTTACTAAAAAAATCAAACGGGGATATAATCCCATAGCAGAATGAAACACTGCTTTCCATGGCTTGAAATGATTATGAAATTTCAATTGAATGAAATTTAATTCAAATTCATTCAATTCAAATTGAATGAAATTTAGATGGATTATTCCATCTCTAGGTGTTAGCGAATTAAAAAGAGCGATTAAAGTCGAACTGCTGATGCTATTCTAGCATTACAAGAAGAAATAACCAGCCTATCAAAAGTAGTGCTCCAAAATTGAATGGCATTAGGTACACTGTTAGCATCCCAAGGAGGAGTTTGTTCTGTAATCTATGAAAGTTGCTGTTCCTACATAGAACAAAGTGGCAGAATTGAAACAGATCTGGAGGAAATTTGGAAACAAACTAAAATATTTCACGAAATAGCCAAGGATGATACCTCCTGGGGGTTCGAAGAAATATGGAAAAAGTTAACTTTATGGTTACCTAATCTCTCCTGGTTAAGGCAACTGGTTGCAGGAATATTAATGTTAATTGTCTTCATATTGATAACTTGTGGTTTGATACAATGTTCCTCCTGGTATTGTAAACAACCTATGATAAGTTATGAAGATTGGGGAAAAAAAAATGAAATCGAGAGTCAAGTAGAAACAGGAAATTATTTCAAAAGGACTCTAGATGGTAATGGTAGTATATAAAATGTTGCAAAAGAACTGGCAAAAGGACAAACAAAGGGGGGATTTGAAAGGAGGAGGCACAAAAGCACAAAATGTAATCAGTTCTAAATAAGGTCATGGCTTTGTAATGAGGGTGCTTGAAGGTAGTTTTAGGTCCATAGGACCTCAGTACAAAAAGTGTAAGAAAAATAGAAAAACGGGACCTGGGGATGGGCACAGTTAAACTGGCTGATGGGTGGAGGGACAGGGTGATTGCTATGTTAATGTACCCATTAAGTTGTTGTAAACATCTACTAGGGAGTATCCGGGACCAGCAGATGTCCAGGGAGGGAGCAGTGAAACTATCTGCTCAATAAAAGTACAGGATGATTGCTAAGTCTAATGTTAATTAAGGTGGTGCTCCAAAGACTGCCAGCGGGTATGAATACTGTAAACGACTCTCAAAGACCACCATCACCTTTTGTATACCTAGGGGAAACTTGTGTAATCTCATGAATATGGATGTATGCCCAGTGACTGTAAAAGGATGGCCTGTGTGGCAATACGGGAGAGACACGCTTGGAGGAGTTACCCCCCGTGTCTCCCGGCGCCGCAATAAAGAATACCTGCTTGTCAACTTGAAACTTAGTTGGCGAGTTCCTGGAGTTTTCTCCGAATCACTGGCTATTCGGTGAGCACGGAATTCAGAGGGTTCGGGCTATTTTCTGCGTTTAAAAGGACAAGGAGTGTCCTGTGCCCCCCACCCCGCGGGCCTCACTTCTCCCTCGCACCGACGGTAAGGGGCAGGCAGCGCGGCACAGCCAGACACACAGCAGATCTCCCTCTCCTTCCCCTCATACCCTCTCCCCGTCCCCACCCACCACTTTAGCAGCTGCTCCAGCGAACGGACAAGGTGCCTCACGGGAGCAGGCGGAGCCTGGCGAAGGCGCAGTGTGGAACGGGTAGTTCCGGCTCGGCGGCGCCGCTGCGGTGCGTTTTGGTTCGCGTAGTTCCGGTGAGGCTGCGGTCGGCGATGTCGGCCGGAGGTGAGAGTCCGCTGTTGGCCTTGTGGGAGCTGTAGTTTGGCGGGGGTTTCCCCGCGTCCGTTCTACCCCGCCCCGCCATGCCGGGCTTCACCTGCTGCGTGCCGGGCTGCTACAACAACTCGCACCGCGACAAGGCGCTGCACTTCTACACTTTCCCCAAGGACAAGGAGCTGCGGCGCCTCTGGCTGAAGAACGTCTCCCGGGCAGGCGTCAGCGGCTGTTTCAGCACTTTCCAGCCCACCATGGGCCACCGCGTCTGCAGCGAGCACTTCCAGGGCGGCCGAAAGTCCTACCTGATGCGGGTCCCCACCATCTTCCCGCTGCGCGGTGTCAACGAGCGCAAGGCGCAGCGGGCTGCCCGCCGCCCTCGCCCTGCCACCACCGCGCAGGGTCCCGCTGCTGCCGCGGTCCAGGTAGGGGGCGCGGCCGAGGACGTGAAGCCTATCGACCTGACGGTGCAGGTGGAGCTCGGGCCCGGGGCCACCACGGGGCCCAGCCCTGGGAGGTTGCTCCCGCTGGCGGCGGCGGCGGCGGGGGAGGAAGATACGTTGAAGGGCGGCCCCCCGGACCACTCGTATTCGCTGTCGTCGGGCACCACGTCGGAGGAGCTGCTGAGGAAGCTGAACGAGCAGCGCGACATCATCGCGCTGCTGGAGGTGAAGATGAAGGAGATGAAGGGCAGCATCCGCCGCCTGCGCCTGGCCGAGGCCCAGCTCCGCGAGGAGATCCGCGAAAAGGACCGGCTGCTTCATGCCGCCAGCTCCGGGTCCCGCAAGCGCCACGGCCTCTGAGGCTGCCGGCGCCCGGCGCGGGGCTCTGCACCCCGGAGCCTCCGCCACCCTAGGGGAGGTGCCTGGGCAGAGCGGAGATGGGGCTGGCTGTGGCCTACCCCCCCTCCCGGCCCTTTCTGCCCGGTACCTCCTGTTCCCCACCGAAGCAAACCCGCGCCATCGGATCCCCCTTCCTAGACGTGGCGGCCGCTGTCAGCTCAGTGCTGAGCCCCGTTACCGTTCCCCCCAAGTTAGCATTGCGTGCGCCTGCCGGCCTCCCGAGCCCATCAGCACCCTCCGTGCCGACAGCGGCAGAAAGCGCTTCCCCTTGTGCGGATGGGACCCGAGTCACCACCAAGTGGAAGTAGGGTGTCAGTTTTCAGCAAATAACTCGCCTGTGTTAAGTGAGGAAGCAGCAACACTACCCTGGAGAAGGCGCGGCTAGTAGCTTGGTTGGCACCAAGCCCTTCACAGGAATGAACAAGGATGTCGTGTTTGGCCTCGCATAGCAGAAGCACAAGGAAAGCTTTAGAAACCCTCTCAGGGTGATGTATTTCTTCAGTAAATTACTGATGCCATAAAAGACTGTTGTTTCTAGCGTGAAAGAATCCCATAGGACTGCTCTTGTCCTACGTGGTTTCTGCTTTCTCTGCAGCACACATGTATTTGTTACAGATGTCTTGATGCTCTCAACACTAGTAAGGATTACAATCTGGTACAGAGCCTGGTGGCATTTGACAGCTGTAGTTTTATCTCATCAGCTTAAGAACTTCTCATGTAATGGAGGCTATGTAACACATTGGGGATTGAAATCCTTGGCTTTCATTCAGGATGGAACAGAAGTGAAGCAAGTTTATCTGCTGTGGTTGCAAACCCTTGCTGTCTAATCCTAAACTCGTTGGCATGACTCATAATCTGTACATTAGGCAAGACCTTACTGAAACGAGTTTATGTGCTCTAAACTGAGATTTAAGAGTTGTAACAAACCATGTGGAATGATTGTGTAGTTTCTGGTTCTAGCCAGCATTAGTCCCCTTGCTTTCAGCAACAGGAAACCAAATCAACATTGGCTAGAAAGAGGGTGGCATGAGGGCAGCAAGGCCACTTGTTGGGCTTGAATACACACTGCTGGGTTAGCCAGTGGAACAGGTACCTCAGCACTTTGGAGGAGGGAGAGAAGGAGGGGGTATCCAGTGCACCTCTGTAGCTCAGTGACAGTGTGTACTTGGGGGGTATGGCTTTGGTCACAGTGGATGTTGGGAGCAAGCGCAGTTCACCACAGTGTGCCCATAATTTCACTGGAGGGAGGAATGCCCAGGGGGTCCCCTGGCTCTGTGAGATCTTTATCCCATGATCAGAGCATGTTACACTCCCAAGGTCAGGACGCCAGTTTTGCTAAATTTTCTAGAGGTATTTTCTAAACGTAAGAAGTTCTCTTTAGTTTGAAAATATTGTAAGCTTTGCAACTGTGGGGTTTTATCTGACCAAACAAAAGGGCACAGTGAAATTTGGTCTAGTGATGGTGCAGCCCAGTCAGCTACAGTCATTGGTTGTCACAGCCTGCTATGTTTTTGTACCAAGTTGGATGGTCAATTGTAAGGATACTACACATCTCTTTATGTACTAAGTATTTGCCATTATTTCATTTAAATTTATTTTCTCTGATCAGATATGTAGCTCTTCAGCTCCCTGATATCCTGATTTTCCTGTGAGTCAAGTAAAACAGCGATTGTTTTGGGTTAGTTGGTTGGTTTGGGTTGTTTTGGTTGGTTTGTAGGGAAAGCAGGTACCTGCTACACCATCTGATTTCGCATATGTAATTAGTCTAGCAGATCTATATGCCTCCATCAGGACAACAGGCAGCACAACCTCTCTCCTCACAAATGAGACTGGTTGTGTGTCCTAGCTTCTTGAGAACGTGTGTGGCGCAACACTCATGGTACTTTTTCTACCATTGGAATGCACTTCAGGATGTTCAGCCCTTTGGCCCTGCTGGACTGGTTAACTGCTGGACTCTTCAGCTTTTCCAGGTTACACTGAGGTGCTAACATGCTTAATTTTAATAAAGTATATTTTGTTTTGATACGTTTCCTGTTTCCATGCTGCATGTGTGTGTATATATATATATACACATATTTCTCAAAGGTTGGTGGCTGCGGCTTGTCTTCTCTTTTGCAGTGTTTTTGTATTCCTCATGAACTCCACAGATGCAACACCATGAACAGCTTCACCTTCGTGTAGGGTGAGGAAGAGGAGTTTGAAGTCTGTCAGTGCATTACTGCCTGCCTACACAGGGGTTGGAGATGGTTTGATGAGCAAATGGCTGTTGGGGCAGGGGAGCTCTAAACAGCCAGGAGGGATTTGAACTTCCCTGCAGTGCTTAGGCTGGAGGGACAGTGCCACTCACATCCTGTGAGGCAGCCTAGTGCAGGGAACAACTTTGAATTTCTAATTCTACTTCCCAAAGTTCCTAATGTCTGATTATTTTAGAGCTATGAGTCTCAAATAATTGTAATCTTAAAAAAAAAAATCAGCTGTGCCTCAAGCATCACATTTTTGGGTTGAACTGGGAATGCTGAATGAAGCTGCCTGACCAAAGTGAACACTTTCCCCCATTTGCTGCTAAACCAAGGTAAGGAGCAGTCCTGGCAGTAAATTTAGAGGCTAATTCTGCAGGAAAGCACCTTACTGTGCTAACAAACTGTGTTATTGCTCAGTGCAAATGCTTTTTCTTCCTTTTCAACTCCTCACCTTTCTGCATCCTTTATCTAACTGAGCCTGTTCCCTCATGGTATGTTTCCTCTATCAGCCTTTAATGTGGGTTGCCACATTCCTCTGTGTGTCTATTATCAAATGTTAGCCCTAAAAGGGGACTTGAATAATGTTTATTTGAAATGGCTTTTATGATTCTAAGGGAAAACCTTAATTTCATGTTTATAATAGTCACTCCTGGAGATCAGTATAGCTCCCTTTCTGGGTCCTGTACCTATTTTTAAGGTTTTTTGTAGCCTTTAGCCCAGAGGGTTAATAATTTTATTTTACTTAAGATAATGCATTCTCACTCAGCATCAGGCTGTGGAGCTCAAGCACCAGCAACTGGTGTATTCTTTAAGTGCAAGTTCACCAGCTCAGCTTTCCAGTTATTGCAGAAATCTAGAAACAAAACTCCATCCACAGCACATCTGGCCATGCAGTCCTAAAATCCTGACAACGTGGATGAGGATAATACAGCATGCCTGGAATAGGGAGAGCTATTAGCTAGGCTACCAGCTGGCCAGTGGGGTTTTCACCATCTGTAGAGGTTTTCTGGTTGTTCCTTCCCTAGTTTCCCAAGCTAGCTGACAAAATCACACCAGAACATCTAAAGGAGGGACACAGTTGTTAAGTAATTCACAAGTCTTTTGCACATGCCCAAGCACAGAGCTCAATCAGCAGACACGGTGAGGAAGACTACTGAGAATCACCAGAGATCCCTTGACCACAACCAGCAAGGAAGCACATGGGTAATTAAAATGCAAATATTCCAGGAAATCTAGTGAATATTTGTAAACAAATTGGTGGGCCCCTGGGTGACTCAGTCACTTGGGAGGCTTTGATAAAGCATTGTAACAAATTATACAGTATTACAGACTGGCTACTGTCGTGGTTTAAGCCCAGTCAGCCATGTAGTTTGCTCTCTCCTGGAACCCTAATGAATTGGTCAGGGGTCCTCAAGAACCTATTTATAACTTCAATTGCATTATTCAGTTACGAGCGATCCTAGAAATCATTACCAATGAAACAGCCCATGCCCTTGATCTGTTGACACATCAGGCCATGCAAATGCGGATGGCAATATTTCAACATCGCATGGTTCTCGACTACCTGCTAGCCATGGAAGGGCGAGTTTGTGGCAAATCAAATTATTCTAATTGCTGTTTGAAAATTGATGATAAAGGTAAAATAGTAAAACAAATCACATCCAGAATTCAAAAATTGGCTCATGTTCCTGTCCAAACCTGGAAAGGCTGGAGTTTGACCCTTTTTCCTGGCTACCTGGAGGTCCGTGGGTTAAACAAATTTTGTTACGTGGCTTTGCTATGTTTTTATTTTTACCTTGTATTATTCCTTGTCTCGTTCAATTAATTCAGAGTGTTGTAACAAACATGCAATTTGTAACTACTGCCTCTCCTGATGGAACTAAGCAAATCAGATTAATATGTCCACAGAAACCATCAGTTGTAAAGATAGTTTAAACCACTGCTCTTTTAATTTCTTGGCCTCTTTTATACTATCTCTTTTCTGAAACCACCTGGATCCAGAAAAGTCTTTGAGACCCTGGGTGGTGTGAGAGACTGAACTGAAATCAGACTCCACCATCCATTGTCTCAAAGATGGGTGTGAGAAGCTGAGGTCCACTATTGTGGAGATGTAACGCACGGACTCCATATGCAGTTGCAAGCAAAGACCTTTATTCACGTATCTCGCATTCTTTTATAACAAGCATTCTCTGCATGTGCTTCATAACAATATATGATTGGTTAATGTCTGCTGTCCATGCACCTCAAACTGGGTTTTGATTGGTTATTTTGTTCCCCTTCAGTTCACTTTCCACTCCCCTTTTTCTCAAGGTCAGCCAACAGTACATTCAGGTCCTCTAAGGCTGCCTGCTCATTCTCTACCTCCACACACTATCTCGAAGATGAGTGTGAGGAGCTAAGACTACACTATCCATTGTCTCAAGGATTGGTGTGAGGAACTGAGATCCATTATCTCAAGGATTGCTGACAGACGTGCAATTGAAGAGCTGGCTGCAGGTGATCCACCATGAATGTGCAGTAGGTGAGATTAAGAACAGAGGTACATTCCCCTGACACATAATAAAAGGGGACAAAGGTAATTGCCGTGTGGCTGCTCACCACCAAAGACAATTACTATGAACCCTCCGGACGCCGCTGGATCCATGGTAGTGACTATCTCTCTTCATTCTGAATTCCTGCTTAATTCCTATCCTTTTTTTTCTGATCTGTCCTATTGCTATCTTTTTTAGAATTGTCTTTTTATAATAAACAAACTGACCAATAGCAGTACTTGACCTTGCTTGTGTCTGAATTTCACTCTGGGGATCATGAACAAAATATTTCCAACACTGGGTTTTATCTAGTCGGACCGTGACACTGTTCCCAGCAGAAATGGCACAGTTCAAATGGGTGTGCTGGGCTGGCCCTGAGACTGCAAGTGCTGGTCCCACAACTCATCTGGGAGTCACTAGGCAGGAAAAGAGCAAAAATTATGTGCTGTTGTGTGTGTGGAGGTTACCATCTCCTGACAGACCTTCACTGCTTATATCATCTCTGGTTATGTACTGATTTTCTGGTGGAATATGATTTAGGAATGTCTCTCACACAAGTAAAACATCCCCAAACCCAGTTCTCTCCTTCTCAGGAACACCAATTTATCCTAAAGCCTGAAATTTCCAGGGTTGGGTTCTATGTTTGGAACTGACTCCACATCACATTAGCTAGTATGAGGGACCCCAGGGGGTCCACGCAAATCCTTCTCCTTTGTCTTTCCATATGAAAAATAAATGAGAACTAGCTTTTTCTGTATATTCACAGCTTTGCATTGGTGTATAATCAACCCAGTTCCTACACCTTCCTAGAGAAATCCGATGGGTCAGGCTTGCCATGCACAAACTGTTCACTCATGTAAGAGTGTCACAGATTCCACAATTTAAAAAATAGGCTTTGTTCATGACACAAATTCTTAAGCAGAGACCACAAAGAACTGCGATCAGGATGGTGCCAGTCATTCCACTGACATCTTTCCCCTGCCAGGGTGGAAAGACATCAGTAGCAGACACAATGCGCAGAGCACATGAATGCATCTAAGGATAGCAGTTGGAGATCTGAGAACATCATGATAAAGGCAATGGAAAAGCTCATCATTTTCTCCCAGGCATGAACCAGCACCTCAGTCAGAAAACAAGGGTGAAAGGGGAAGAAAATCACCACTATTGTTCAGCTACTCTTCACCTGGACTCAGCGGAGTAACAGCTACCCGTAGTCTCCATTTCCAGGCCACATAGGGCAAGAAACCATAAGATAGTGACCAACAGAGCATTGGCATGTAGGTTTGCCTTTCTTTCATGGGAGAAACCTGTTGAAAGACATTATCTACCTGGCTTGTGCAAAGCATTCGACACTGTCCCACACAACATTCTTGTCTCTAAACTGGAGAGACATCAATTTAATGGATGGACCACTCGGTGGATAAAGAATTGGCTGGATGGCAGCACACAAAGAGTTGTGGTCAACAGGTCAATGTCCAACTGGAGAACAGTAACAAGTGGTGTCCCTCAGGGGTCAGTGTTGGGACCGGTCTTGTTCAACATCTTTGTTGGCGACATGGACAGTGGGATTGATGCGCCCTCAGCAAGTTTGCCGATGACACCAAGCTGTGTGGTTTAGCTGATACGCATCAGGGAAGGGATGCCATACAGAGGGACCTCGACACACTTGTGAGGTGGGCCGATGCCAACCTCTTGAAGTTCAACCAAACCAAGTGAAAGGTCCTGCACCTGGGTCAGGGCAATCCCAGGCACAGGTTGGACAGAGAAGAGATTCAGAGCAGCCCTGTGGAGAATGACTTGGGGGTGTTGGTTGATGAGAAACTGAAAATGAGCCAGCTTCAGTATGCACACACCCCGGAAAGCCAACTGTATCCTGTGCCGCATCAAAAGAAGCATGACCAGCAGGTTGAAGGAGGAGATCCTGCCCCTTTGCTCTCATGAGATGCCACTTGGAGTATTGCGTACAGTTCTGGTGTCCTCAACATAAGAAGGACATGGAACTGTTGGAGCAAGTCCAGAGGAGGGCCACAAGGATGATCAGGGGGCTGGAGCACATCCCGTATGAAGACAGTCTGAGAAAGTTGGGGCTGTTCAGCCTGGAGAAGAGAAGGCTGCATGGAGAGCTCATAGCAGCTTTCCAGTATCTGAAGGGGCCTACAAGGTTGCTGGGGAGGGACTCTTCATGAAGGACTTTAGTGATAGGACAAGGGGTAATGGCTTAAAACTTAGGGGAGATTTGGGATAGATATAAGGAAGTAGTTCTTTACTATGTTGGTAGTGAGGCACTGGAATGGGTTGCTGTCATGGGTTCAGCAGTAGCAGTCATTTTTCTCCTTCTTGGTAGCTGGTGCAGTGCTGTGTTTCTGACTTTCGGCCTAGGAACAGCACTGATAACACCAGTGTTTTCAGTTACTGCTTGGTAATGTTTTGGTTTGACCAAGGACTTTCTGAGTCTCATGCTCTGCCAGGGAGGAGGGGAAGCCGGGAGGAAGCAGAGACAGGACACCTGACCCAGACTGACCAAAGAGGTTATTCCACACCACAGCACGTCATGTCCAGGATGTGAAAACGGAGGGCAGAGACCCGGAAAGGTGTGGTGGTGGACTGGGGGTGCATGGCATGGCCAGGTTTTTGATGGTGCAGTGGGGTGTTTGCTGCTGGGGAGTGCACTGGCTGGGTCGGGCTTGGTGAGCAGTTGTATTCTTTTTTCCTTGTATTTCTCTTGTATTATTATTGGTGGTAGCAGTAGTGATTTGTGTTACACTTCAGTTACTAAACTGTTCTTATCTCAGCCTGTGCGAGTTGAATTCTTTTGATTCTCCTCCCCATCCCCCTGGGACTGGGGGAAGAAAGAGGGGGAGTGAGTGAGAAAACTGTGTGGGTGGGAAGCTTAAACCACAACACATGATCTAATGTGAGGTGTCCCTGCCCATGTCAAGTGGGTTGAAACTAGATGATCTTAAGGTCCTTTCCAACCCCAACTATTCTGTGATTCTAAGACACCTGGAGGGGTCTTTGGACAAGGGCCTGAAGGACAGGACAAAGGGGAATGGATTTAACCTGCCAGAGGGGAGATTGAGATGAGATCTTAGGCAGAAGTTCTTCCCTGTGCGGGAGGTGAGGCACTGGCACAGGTTGCCCAGAGAAGCTGTGGCTACCCCATCCCTGTCAGTGTTCAAGGCCACTTTGAACAGGGCTTGGAGCAACCTGATCTACTGGAAGGTGTCCCTGCCTGTGGCAGGGTGTTGGAACTGGATGAGCTTCAAGGTCCCTTCCAACCCAAGCTGACATAGAATCATAGAATGATTCTGACATTAAGTTTAGGTCTAACAAGAGCTAGACAGTGAAAAATATTTAAAAAAAAAAAAAGTAATTGCTCAGCTTGTTTGCAGTGAAAGAAGTGGCACAGAAAGTATGGAGTGGCAGAAAACCACCTTCAAATAAACACTTGCAAACAGATAAGTGGTCTAAAAAACATGGATTTGGCCCACACCACATCCAATCAAATGGCAGCAGCAAGACCTTAGAAGGGTGTAGAAGTCTTCGTCATTGGGTAGTACTGAGTACTAGGAAAAGCAGTAAATGTGGCTGACCTACATCCTGTTTCCTCAGCTCTTATGTTGCACTAATGAAATCATAGAATAGTTAGGGTTGGAAAGGACCTTAAGAACTTCTAGTTCCAACCCCCCTGCCATGGGCAGGGACACCTCACACTAAACCATGTCAGCCAAGGCTCTGTCCAACCTGGCCTCAAAAACTGCCAGGGATGGAGCATTCGCAACTTCCTTGGGTAACCCATTCCAGTGCCTCACCACCCTTACAGTAAAGAACTTATGCCTAATCTAAACTTCCCCTGTTTAAGTTTGAACCCATCACCCCTTGTCCTACCACTACAGTCCCCAATGAAGAGTCCTTCCCCAGAATCCTTGTAGCCCCCTTCAGATACTGGAAGCTGCTATGAGGTCTCCATGCACCCTTCTCCAGGCTGGAGTCTCACAGAGGTGAGACTGACTGGTCTGTAGTTCCCTAGGTCTACCGTTTTCCCCTTCTTGAAAATGGGGGTTATATTACACTTCTTCCAGTCATCAGGAACTTCACCTGACTGCCATAATTTTTCAAATATGATGGAGCTTAGCAATTTCATTCAACAGCTCCTTCAGGACCCATGGATGGATTTCATCAGGTCCCATGGACTTCTGCACATACAGGTTCTTAAAATGATCTCAAACCTGATCCTCTCCTACAGTGGGCCTTAGGTCTTCATTCTTACAGTCCCTGTGTCTGCCTTCCAAGACATGGGTGGTGAGGTCAGAGCATTTACCAGTGAAGACTGAGGCAAAGAAGCCATTAAGAACCTCAGCCTTCTCCAAATCGAGGGTAGCCAGTTCTCCTGACAGCTTCCACAGGGGGCCCACAGTCTGTCTTTTATTTGCAATGTACCTATAGAAACCCTTCCGGTTATCTTTCACATCCCTTGCCAGATTTAATTTTAAGTGGGCCTTAGCTTTCCTGACCTGGTCCCTAGCTTCCCGGACAATATCCCTGTATTCTTCCCAAGCCACCTGTCCTTGCTTCCACCTTTTATAAGCTTCTTTTTACCCCCTAAGTTTTTTCAGCCGTTCCTTATCCATCCAAGGAGGTCTCCTGGCCCTCCTGCCTCATTTCCTTCTAGTCGGGATGCAACAGTCCTGAGTTTGTAGCAGGTGATCCTTGAATATCAACCAACAGTCTTGGGCCTCCTTGCCCTCTAGGGCTTTATCCCATGGAACCTTACTAAGCAGGTTCCTGAGGAGGCCCAAGTCTGCTTTCTTGAAGTCCAGAGCAGGGACTGTACTGATAGGACAAGGGGGAACGGGTTAAAAGTTAAACAGGGGAAGTTTAGATTGGATATAAGGAGGAAGTTATTTACTGTAAGGATGGTGAGGCACTGGAATGGGTTGCCCAGGGAAGTTGTAAATGCTCCATCCCTGGCGGTGTTCAAGGCCAGGTTGGATGGAGTCTTGGGTGACATGGTCTAGTGGGAAGGTGTCCTGCCCATGGCGGGGGGGTTGGAATTAGATGATCTTAAGGTCCTTTCCAACCCTAACTATCCTATGATTCTATGCCTTTCTCACTGCCCTGAGGATCTCTAACTCCATCATCTTATGATCGCTGCAATCAAGGCTGCCCTGGAGCATCACATTTCCAACCAGCCCTTCCCTATTGATGAGCACGAGTTCAAGCATGGCACCTCTCCTTGTCAGCTCCTCTATTACTTGCAGAAGGAAGTTATCTTCCACACAAACGAGGAACCTCCTGGATTGCTTGTGCCAGGCCATACTGTCCCTCCAAGAGATATCAGGGTGGTTGAAGTCCCCCATGAGAACAAGGGCCTGCGAGTGTGAGCCTGTTCCTATCTGTCGCTTCATCCACAGAGTCCTCTTGATCAGGCGGTCTGTAACAGATCCCCACAGTAATGTCCCCCATTGCTGTTCTCCCTTTGACCCTGACCCACAAACTCTGTTGACTGATCACCTGTCCCCAGACAGAGTTCCATATTCTCCAACCTATCGCTGACATAAACAGCAATTCCCCCTCCCATCTGCCTGGCCTGTCTTTCCTAAAGAGCCTGTAACCTTCCATTCCAACACTCCAATCATAGGAGCCATCCCACCATGTTTCTGTGGTGCCAATGACATCATATCCCTGTAGCCATGCACACATCTCTAATTCCTCTTGTTTGTTCCCCATGCTACAAGCATTTGTATAGAGGCATCTGAGCGGAGCTCCAAATAAAGCCAAATCATTGGCTTGAGCAGCTGAAATATCTCTTCATCACTCCAAGCATTTATTACAGGTGTTGGCAAGTGACTGGGAGTGTTGGGATGGAATGATGCCCCCCTCCCCCAACACATCTAGTTTAAAGCTGCCTTTAGGCACAGGAGCTGGTCTAAGCTCTCCCCTTGTAGGAGCCTTCTCCAGGCTGAACCAGCCCAGCTCTCTCAGCCTGCTCCAGAGCAGAGCTGCTCCAGCCTTCACAGCAGCTCCGTGGCCTCCTCTGGACTCGCTGCAACAGCTCCACGTCCTTCTTGTGCTATTGCCCCAGAGCTGGACACAGGACTGCAGGTGGGGGGCTCCTCAGAGGGCAGTTGAGGGGGAGAATCACAGAGATCTGTAGCTCTGGCTGCGTCTCATTTCCTCCCTCCTCGCTCGGGGCCCATTGCCCTCAGAGCTTCCCTGTCCGAGGTGACATCCCGTCCCGGTTACAGGTCCGGTACAGCTGTAGCGAGTGCCAGGCCTAGGGCGGACTGAGGGTCCCATCAACTTCTCAGGGCCGCGACTCTCTAGCCGCCGGCTCGCGAGAGGACAGGGCACGGCATAGCCGCTCAAGGAAAGCTGGGTAATAGCAGGATGGGCGGGACCGCTGGGTTTGCCCAGCAGCGGCCCTAGGGCAGTGACGGACAGCTCAAAATGGACCCTACTGAGGCGAGAGAAGCCGCCCTCCTTTACCTTCACCTCCTCCTCTGTGTTCCGCCACTATCCCACAGTGCTCCTCAATACCGTCTTGCGAACCCAGCACCGCCAAGCCCCATTCCTTCATTCAAATGAGCCACCACGGGTGGCGGCGCGGAGCACATCGGGAGTTGTAGTCCTCTACGTCCCCTCTCTGGCGGTCGGCGGGACTTGCTGTCCCGGTATGCCTCGGGGTGGGGAATGGAACGTGATTGAGAGAGGCTGAAGGCGTTTGCGTCACGCAGTGTTACAGCCGCCATAGTGGAAGCTACTGGGTGAGTGCGGGATGGTGGGATCGAGGACCGGCCTTCTCTCAGGTCTGCCGCCGACTGGTGCATGGCACCTCCCCACCCCGCGCTCGTTGTCCGCGGCCCGTCCGCGGCCCCTCCGCGGACTGGGCTGCATCCGGTGGCTGCATCCGCCCTGACCTTCTCCGTCTTTGAGACGCCGGCAGCGCAGTCCCGGAGGAGCCGCGGCCAGTGACCGCGCTTAACGGCTGAGGGAGCGGCTCTGCCTGAGGCTGAGGGGTCCGGGCGCGGTCCCACGGGCGGTGGTGGTAGGCTTCTGTTTCGGCTCCTCCGGTAAGAGCGAGGGGTCTCGGTTCTGAGGACGTAGCTCTGGTGGCTGGGAGGTGACGGCTGTTCCTCTGCCCCGCCAAAGTATCAGCACTGCCCGGGAGAGTGGCGGTCTGAGGTATCGGGAGTTTTCCTCGGTGCTCGCCGGTGCTTCCACCTCGTTTTGCTATAGCCAAAACTATGTCTGTGAGTTGTCGCGGGGGGGAAGGTAGAGAGGGTGAACTCTCAGAGCTGATTTGTGTAGCCGAAATCTGCACTGGAGTGTGCTTCGAGTGTTCTTGATGCTCTTGCTGTATTATTACTTGCCAGGAGCCTGTGCCAGAATTGAAGTCATAGAATCGCTTTGTCACATCGGAAATGCAGTGTTCATGCTTCCTTGGAGGAAAGCTACCAAAAGTACATGTGTTCAGGGATTTGCTGCAGCCGGGTTCCAGTTTTCAGTGTGATTCTACAAGAAGTTTGGGGTTATTTTTTCTTCCATCTCTTCAGCTGTTGTCACACTTTAGCTTTAAAAACAATCAAAACCTACAATAATTTATAGTAGGAAGGAGCATATGTTACATTTTGTTAACATGGGACATCTTTCTGGAGACATTAAGTCCCCAAGATGCTGTTCTTGCAATTCCCATTTAACTTCCTGTCAAAGGCAGGCTGTGATAATGTGTCAGCTGGTTGTTCTCATTTGAAGTCCAATGCTTCCAGTGTTAATGTGTCTTTAGAGCTGTATTTATGGCATATGAAGTGTTGCAGTCAAATTGGAACAAAGTCCAGGTAAACGCCTGAATAGGAATCAGGTGCAGGACTGGTACTTGAAAGTTAATCTGATTCTTTAATTAGCTGCCTTCTCAAGTTGATACTCTTTAATTTCTCCTTTTTCTGGTGTTCAAGCAATGCTTTCTGTCTGGTGACTTTAAGTTTTCTTTTAGCAGCGGCAAAAACAGGCATTTCACAGATCTCCACAAGGAAGTACATACCATAGGTAGTATCATTGCCAGTGAAACACATAATCTAATTTGAAGTACAGTGATATTTTAGTTTGCTTTTGGACTATTCAGCTGTTTTTTCCACTGAGGTCCTAATTATTATCTCAAGTGCTTATCAAAGATTGTAAGCTATTTGGTAGATGAAATAGATTTGCTTTAATAACCATGTTCAGTTCTTTAGAACAGTGCAAATGGGAACAACTTTCTGTAGTTCTCTGCTGGGATTTATTTTGTCTCTCTCCTTAGTAGTGTTGTCTAGTTAGTGATGGTGTAGAGTATGTTTTGTGTAAGGATTATGATATATGCTAATAGCTGGTAACATTCTAAGTATGATTACTTTCAGTTCTAAAACTCCTGGGTATTGTGGCTTCACAGACAGTTTAGATATTCATATTTGTGTGTATATGTACCATGTTTCTGGAAGCAGGATTGTTGTATGTTGCAAGGAGGGGAAAGGAAGCAAAGGAGGAGAGAAAATGTGTGGGCTTGGAAGTGTAAGACAGATATGTTCAGAAAAGTTCTGGTGACTTTCCCAGATGTTTCTTGGAAATTTGGAGCTCAACTAAAGACCTGATACCAATTGTATGGAGGTGAGGTACAAGCAGCCTTGCTTACACACATGAAAAGCTTACGGATCATAAAGCATATTGGAGAAAGCTTTCTATGTTTGGAATGATGCCAATCAATAATAGAGGAATGCTGGGGCTAAACCTAAAATTATGGGGCAATATAATGTGAAATAGCAATGTTATTTTTGTCCTCTTGTATTTAGCACTGCATGAGGGTACCCAGAGTTAAGTTTTAGGGATGATTTACCTTTGTGCTATCTTCATAGAATCATAGAATGATTAGGATTGGGAGGGACCTTAAAGATCATCTAGTTCATCTAATTCAGGGCTGTTATTTACACAACTGGCTGCCTCCATGAACATACAACACTGATTGTTTTCAAGTGTTCTGAACTTCAGTTGTGAACCACAAGAAAAATTGCAAGGGTCAGATTGCAGTTGTTGGTAGAAGTTCTAGTTAGAATGAAAATTAACACTGAATGTTATTTTCCTACTGAATTCATGAGCAAACCTGGTTAAGTTTGATTTGATAGAGAAGAACATATAACTGAAATTTGGTGCCTTTGCTTCTATAACTTAAGTAAAAAAAAAAGGAGCTGATTTTTTTTTTTTTTAAGCTGGAAACAGTTGTCATGATACAGATAGTTCTACCTGTCTTCTGCTGTTTCTTGGAGATTTAATGTTATGTTACAGTGCCTATAAGGTGAAGAAAAAATGCAGTGCAGCAGTTCTCTCCAATTTCCTCATGTCTCCTCTGTTACTTTTAAACTGAGCAGTCTTGGGTTCATCCTGGGGAAAAATGGAAATTTGAATTCAGTTTTTGGCTTGCATAAAGAATACTGGGGGGGGGGGGAGGGGGAATGGCAGATGTGTAGCATTGTTAACATCATGTTTTCCTTTCCAATTACGTGTAATAGATGTCTCTATATTTGAAAATCACTTGATGCTTTGTGACTCTACTGGGTTGTCAGGTTGCAGACAGGACAAGCATCAAGCTGTAGTCACAGCAAAAGCTTTTCCAGAGTCCTCCCCATGTGTTTTGTTTACTAGTGGCCTTGTACCTGCTGACATCTATAACAAAAAAAATCCATCTACTTCAGGTTGGCATAATTCCTGCATTAATTTCTTTTAATGAAGTTGAAGTAGAGGAATAAAAAGAGAAGGGGGAAGTCAATTTATTTTCTGTATTTTTTGAATGAAACAGACTGTACCTTGTCAATCTTCCCTTCTTTCCCTTTCCATCCTTCTACTGTTCACATATATAGACATAAGTATTTTTAGATCTGAAAGCATATTTATAATTTCTTGCACAATGCAACCCATAGCAATTATTTGGTGAAGGTCTCTGTTGGAATCAGTAATTTCTGATGGTCCTGGAGCAGTAATTTTCAGATTAACCTCCATAGATTGGTCAGCTGCTGTGGAGATGATAGCAAAGGTACCTAGGAGAAGCACTTCTTTCTTTCAGTCTCTGAATGCCTGAATTTGCTTCTCAATGGGAAATTTCAGAGGTTTTTAAATGGAAAAAGGTGGACCACTGAATTAGCATTTGTCAGAAAAGTGCAGTGTACTTAAGGTAATGACTGATGGTGCATGATGTCCCTGAGTAAGTTGCAGTATTCCATCATCCCTATGTTAATGTACCTGATGCCTGGTCTTGGGCTTGCTTAGCCTGTGGTAGAGAAGGCTTGAGTGGTGCTTAGGTGTAGCCTCTGGTACCTGTCAGCCATTATCGGGAGAATGGAGCCAGGCTTTTCGGAGGGGTGCTGGGTGGAGGGATAGGAGACAAGGGGCATGACCTGGAAACAGGAGGGATGTGGGAGAGCTTCCCTCTGCATGAGGACAGTCAAGCATTGGAAAAGATTGCCCACAGAGGTTATGTAGTTGCCATCATCAAGAGGTTTTTGGGATCAAGGTGTGGATGAAGACATGGTCAGTCTTGTCTGATCTCTTAGCTGACCCTGCTTTGAGCTGGAGGAGGTACCTTACAACCTGAATTATTCTGTGATAATTTGCATGTTTTCTTCTGTTGAGAGTGTGTGCCTTTGTAAAGGAAGGTGACCTGTTATCAGTTGATTCTGGGTGTAGTTGATTAGACTGTCTGTTTGAATCATAGAATCAACCAGGTTGGAAAAGACCTTTAAGATCAAGTCCAACCCTTCCCCAGCACTGCCAAGACCACCACTAAACCACATCACTGAGGGTCTCATCTACATGGTTTGTGAACACTTCCAGGGATGGTGACTCCACCACTGCCCTGGGCAGCCTGTTCCAATGCCTGAGCACCCTTTTGGGAAGGAATTGTTCCTAATATCCATCTAAACCTCCCCTGGTGCAGTTTGAGGCTGTTTCCTCTTGTCCTGTCACTTCTTCCTTGGGAGAAGAGACTGACCCCACCTCACTCCATCTTCCTTTCCGATAATTGTAGAGAGCAATAAGGTCCCCCCTGAGCCTTCTCTTCTCCAGACTAAGCAACCCCAGGTCCCTCAGCCGTTCCTCATCACACTTGTGTTCCAGGCCCTGCACCAGCTCTGTTGCCCTTCTCTGGCCCCACTCCAGCACCTCGATGTCTCTTGTCATGAGGGACCCAGAACTGTACACAGGATTCAATGTGCGGCCTCACCAGTGCCCAGTACAGGGGGATGATCCTGCCCTTTTTGTAGAGAGTTGTCATATTGACCAACCTCCAGTCCTCTGGGACTTGCCTGCTATACCAGGACTGCTGATAGATGATGGAGGGTGGTTTGGCAAGATCCTCTGCCAGCTCCTTCACTCTTGGGTGGAACCCATCTGGCCCCATAGACTTGTGTACATCTAAGTGGAGCAGGAGGTCACTAACCATTTCTTCTTGGATTATGGGGACTTCAGTCAGTTCCCCATCTGTTATCCAGCTCAGGGGACTGAGTGCCCTGAGGGTGCTGGTGGGACTATTAAAGGCTGGATTAAGTGGTCCTGTGATGCTTGTCCCATTGTGTTTCTAGAAGTGTGTGCAGGAGATGCTCCTATTCAGTTTAGTGGCAATAGAAATGAGTGAATTAAAAATAGTCTAAAACATGTTTGCCGTTTGCTTTTTCATTTTTTTTTTTATTGCAGTCTGAAGTCTGCTTGTTCTTTTTAATCTAAGTGATCAAAAATACCTGGTAGAAATTGGATGAATAATAGGAACTGAAGCAACTTGAGAGCTCTTTCATTGTCCCTATTTACTCTTGTTAATCAGTAGTGAAGGTTGCAGCAACTGATGGTCTAAATTGTGTTTGCTATGGATTCACATGTATCCCTGGATCAACAACACCAATTTAAGGGGGGTATTGGTCCTGATTTTCAAACTTTCCAGAAAATAGCTTGAATTCAATCTTAAGAGAGTTTAACTTTGGTGCAGTGGTGTATAGGGCCAGCTTGAATATCCAAGGAGTGTGGTTTATTAATGTTCTGATTACTTATGGAATAAGTGTAGTCATAACTGGATAGTAAATGCTTTGGGTTTTTTTATTTCCTCTACTAGCATGTTAGAATGTATTGGTTTGAGGCTTTTCCTCTTTAAATTCAGTTGTTCGTTTCTTGGTGTTCTGCAGATCAGCAAGTCTTTACTGATCTTATTTGCCCATGATGGTTGTTCATGGATTCTTTGAATCCAGCTTGCTTTTAAATGTGGCCATCTCTGGGAGACCACCTTTGTTTTCTCTAGCACTTTACATTATACTTTACTACTGCTCATATTAGTTTTTGTTGACTTCTTTAAGGACTCTTGAGAAGTGCAAGTCTGCCATGGTTGTATTCAAAAATACTTAATTTTTTACAACTTAATTTTAAAGCTTGATTGTGTTCAGGTCTGATAATGCAGCAAACATAACTGCTGGTTGAAACAATTATTGGGTCTTTCTCCATATTGCAGAGATGTGCTGATATCTCACATGCTTCAGATGTCACTGGTGATTACATGTTCCAGGGAAAGTCAGCTGTCTGTTGGCAGCCAACTCTTTCTACTTGGCCAGGTGAAAAAGTGGCTTTTCCTTAGGTTACACCTCTGTGTAGCTCTGATGTAACTTTAACAGAAGCATGGACTTTGTGCTGCAGTGTGCTGATAGAGAATTTCTCCAGGTTGTTCTGTGGTCCCTTGTTTGTGAAGGAGGCAATGGGAAGAGGTTTCATCCAGACCTTTTGCAGAAATGGGTCTTAGAAGGACTGTGTTCCCCTTTAGGAGTTACAGGCAGTCTTGGTGCGTTTGTGCTGATCTCTCATGTCCAGAGTTATAGCAGAGAAGGGAGAGGGATGAGTGTAGATAAGAGCTCCTAAACTGGGTCAAGCCATGGTAAAGATTCTGTGGACAGAATACCTGCTGCCTGAGGCCCTGGTCTAATTCAAGGTCACTCATGGCCCATGTGAAGGCTTCATTCTCTTCTAGTCTTCTGCTGTTTCATACCTTGATGCATCTTCCTCCTTGGTGCTACTGCTCTCTGCATCATGCAGCTTCCCATGGTATTGGCGCCATCTGCCATGTGTCAAAGCAGATGAGGGGGAGCTTAATTCAAGCAGTTGTCTCCCTCCTGGACCAGTATGGCTAGTGGCACAGGACATGCTGGAGGAACTTATGAGGGAGTGGGGAGAGAGGCTTTGGGGTTTAGTGTCACCTTGGATGATTTGGCAGGGTTGAGTAGCAACAGAAGCACTGGGCAATATGGACTCTGTGGGCAGGGCTGCTGGGATTGTGGGGCTGTGGAAACCAGTTGATGTTGAGAATCTGTAACTGTGTAGGAAAGCCTGGTGTGCTAGGAAACTGGGAAGTTCTGTGTGGTGTAGGGCATGAATTCCCTCTCCTGTGCTGCAGGATGCTGGCCGTGAGAGCTTTGCTGTGCATGCAGGGATGCTGTGTACCCCAAGGCGTTGTGCAGCAGTGGTAGTGCCAGACCAAGGGATGGGCATGGGATGAAGATACTGGGGATACCATGGTACCTTGTAGGGTGAGGTTTGTAGGAAGGTGTGGTCAGAGATATGTGGAGGGCTGGAGTTTACCCTTAAGGATGTCAGTGTGTGGCCTGGCAAAGGTATTAGAAAATGTGATTTAGATGCCACTGTGGAACAGTCCCCTGAGGAACAGTGATCCCAGTTCTGCAGTATCAATGTGTACCTGTTGAAGAGATGGTTTCTGGAAGCTGCAGTTTTTGTGCACTGGATTGGGTTTCAGCTCAAGCACTGACTGCTGGGTGGTATTTGAGGCGGGGATAAATGCATTAATATGAGCAGATTCTGGAAATTGAGTAATGTTAATTAAAGTGTTACACTCTGTGATGTTAGCTCAGCTTTGCTACTGTGCTTATGCATAGGAGCTGTTAATTAAATGGACTGTGATGTTCTGAAGCGGATTTGAAGAAGTAGCTTAGAAGTGTGTTGTGGTTTAAGCCCAGAACCATGCAGCTGCTCTCTCACTCCCCTACTTCTTCCTCCGTGTTACAGGAGGTATGGGGAGGAGAATCTAAAGAATGTAAGTACCATGGGTTGAGATAAGAACAGTCTAGTAACTAAAGTATAATACAAAACTACAACTGCTACCACCAATAATAATGATAAGGGAAGAGATTACAACCCCTCACCACCTGCTGACTGATACCCAGCCTGACCTGAGCAGTGATCTAGCCCTTCCGGGTAATTTCCCCCAGTTTCTATACTGGGCATGATGTGCTGTGGTATGGAATGCACCTTTGGCTAGTTTGGGTCAGGTGTCCTATCTCTGCTATCTGTCAACTTCCCCTCCTTCCTGGCAGAGCATGAAACTCAGAAAGTCCTTGGTCAGAGTAAATATTACTTAGCAACAACTAAAAACATCGGTGTTACCAGCACTGTTCCCAGGCTGAAAGTCAAAACCATAGCACTTGCACCAGCTACTAAGATGGATAAAAATGACTGCTACTGCTGAACCCAGGACAGTGTCCACCCCTTATTCCATACCATTCACATCATGCTCAGTTCCTACGTTTTTCAGTATACCATCACTCTTGTCTCATATATATGTATAAAAATACGTACATACGCACACATACAAAGAGAGAGACCATTCCTTAGTGCATGGACCAATCCCTGTAATTCTGCTGAGCTCATCTGGTCCATGATGTGGGGCTCCATCTCTTGTAACAGTCTTTCAGAGCAGGAGAGGCTGTGTGCAGTGTTGGATTGTTGCTTGCTGATGATACTGTGGAACTCATCAGGTCACTGCTGAGCCAGTCTGGTTTCGTCAAAGTTCATTATTTGTTGGGATGATGGTTGGAGGGAAGTCAGGGCCAGTTGCTGGTGACCTGAAGACATCTAGTTGGTGGTCTATAAAAGTGCTGCATAGCAGGCAATAGCATACAATTGAGTTCATTGCCTGTTTTCCCCTAAAATCAAATCCCCTTGAGGTACAACATCAGATTTCCCCATTTTCCCTCATTACCCACCAAGTATGTCTTGGTCCCTGAGCAAAAGCAATCCCACGAGTGGGTTTGCCATTATCTGGAGCAGGAATAACCCAGACTGTCTTCCCCAGCAAATTCTTTATGTGCACCACAGGAACTTTATCCCCTTCTACAGTATATAAAAGTTCTGACTGGGCTGGACCAGCCCTGTTGGCAGATCCTCTGGTGTTGACCAACCAGGTGGCTTTTGGTAAATTTGTATCCCAATGTTTGAAAATCCCACCACCCATTGCTCTCAGTGTAGTTTTTAACGGCCCATTGTACCGTTCGATTTTCCCAGAGGCTGGTGAATGGTAGGAGATGTGATATATCCATTCAATGCCATGTTCTTTGGCCCAAGTGTCCATAAGGTTGTTCTGGAAATGAGTCCCATTGTCTGACTCAATTCTCTCTGGTGTGCCATGTCACCACAAGATCTGTTTCTCAAGGCCCAGGATAGTGTTGCGGGCAGTGGTTGTGGGCTACTGCATGAACTCTCATGTAATTTGTTCAAAGGCTTGTTGTTGCTCAGGGCCCCATTTGAAAAATGACTGCTATAGCTGAAGCTATGACAAAGTGACAAAGAAAGTTAATTAGCTTAAGGAAGCTTTTTTCTTTTCCATGAGGAATTAAGGTGGAATATTCTATAAAACTATAATTTGGTTTTTTGCTCATCCAGTTCCAACCCCCTACCATGGGCAGGGACACCTTCTACTAGACCAGGTTGCCCTGTCCATCCCATATAAAAATAGAATAGGTATGTTTAGCTTATTTTTGACCTCATCTTTAAATAAAATCAAGTTTCTAAGGTGTACTTGAGAGCTAGCATTCAGCCAGCATTAGTTAAAGGTCAAAACTCACGGCATGTTTTTGGGGTGCACTGTCCCATCAAAGCTCCTCCTGCTGAGCCTCTCCTCTTTCACAGGCTGCAGAGCATCCCTCTCTCAATAGGGACAACCACTTTGCCAGGTCTCTATGCTGTCACGGTCTCTGTTCCATAGATTCCAGCCTTTTTCTTCCACTAGTAATTCTGGGGATCTAAGCTCTAGCATTTCTTGGTTTGTATTTTACTTTGGTAGTTGAATTTACCTCTCTGAAAGCTTTTATGCTACCTCCTGTTACACCATTGATCTAATAAGATATTTGCTCTTCTGTAAGTCTGGCCAAATTTGTGTAACCTTAAAACTTCTGGCCTAGGATTTGAACCATTTCAGTTCCCGTTTGTGTGAATAATGCTCAAACAGCCAAAGGCCTAAACCATGATAAGAGCTTTCTTTTCTGCTCAGAAAGCTAGGCCTGGTGATACTTGATGTGGAGAACTTGGTAATATGGTGGTTTGCTTCTTTTATTAATTTGACATTTCCAGAACCACTTACAGGTGTGTAAGTATCTGACATCTAAAGGAAGCCAACATAGCTGCCATGTCTTGCATCTTAAACCAGAATTTCACCCTTTTTCACACTTGTACTACAACACAGACCTGTAGCTCAAGGGTTTCTGGTCAGGGATTGCAAAGAGGGTCTAGTGGCTGACAGATCTTGATGTTTAGCAACTATAATAGAGTTTGAAGTAAGCTCAGATCTTAAAATATAATGTCATGGGTTTTGAGTGCAGTGCTGTTGCGTTTTGAATTTTAGCCCATTTCTTCAGTCTTTTAGGAGAACAGGATAAAGAAAATTAATTTGCTGTCTTGAAAAGCTCATTGGCATGGTAAAGCAATCATTTGTACTGATCCTGCATGATCATTTCTAGACTGGGTCTGCCTGGAGTGTTGCACATGCTGTATGTCTAATCCCTCTTTTTTTAGAGGGACTCCTGTTTGGAAGTGTGGGATGCCCCTGAGCTTCCAGTACCTTCTCTGGGACTTGCAGGTTCTCAGCACTGTGAGAACTCATGGCTTGTATCTTGAAATTGCTACAGACTCAAAGACAAATGCCAAATGTACTTCACCTTTAGTGACAGCATAGAAGAGGGAAGTTAGTGTTAAGCAAAGAGCTAGTGAATTAACTCCTGTTGTATATCGAGAGGACATTCTTCCTTAGAGTGGCCTGGGGATGGTGAAATACTGAGGAGCTGAACAGATGAATCAGTTGGTATAAGGCACTTGCAATAGTCAATATTAACATGTTAGTTGTTTACGGTAAATGAGATCAAGTTGAAGTAGCAAGTGCTTGCCAGCTTCTTTGGTAGAATTGTTGAAGTATGTTAATATAAGGTGGTAGCAATTGATCAGTTTTGTTTTCATTCTCCACTTCTGTATGTGAGTTGTGACTTTGTTACTGTAAAGGTCGTTTGAAGAAACTCTCCAAGACTCAATGTGGAGTTCTAGAAAGCAGCATTCTTTATTGTAGCACTGGGCACATACGTGAATCATTTTGCAAAGGTGAGCGCACCCGATATTTTCCAGCAGTGGCTATATATTTAGCATAATTATGCTGGTTTCTGTAACATAAAAACTTGGGCCTCCACAGCCTTTTCATCAAGAACATGAATCTGAATTTTTCGTTTTTTAAAATGTAATTTACCCAGTATATCTCTATCCAATAGCAGCATGGGTCACACAGGCATGTAATGAAATCTGAACATCTGTCAACATCTGGCAATTTTAAAGGTTGTAAGAAAGGCCGCGTTCCTAGACAACCTGTGGCACCAATGCCTGAAGCTGTTTGCTTGCTTGCTTGCTTACTTAGAATCATAGAATAGTTAGGGTTGGAAAGGGTCTTAAGATCATCTAGTTCCAACCCCCCTTCCATGGGCAGGGACACCTCCCACTAAACCATGCCAACCAAGGCTGTGTCCAGCCTGGCCTTGAACACTGCCAGCGATGGACCATTCACAACTTCCCTGGGCAACCCATTCCAGTGCCTCACCACCCTTACAGTAAAGATTTTCTTCCTCATATCCAATTGTCATGGGTTCAGCAGTAACATCATTTTTGTCCTTCTTGGTAGCTGCTGCAGTGCTGTGTTTCTGACTTTCGGCCTAGGAACAGCACTGATAAAACCAGTGTTTTCAGTTACTGCTTGGTAATGTTTTGGTTTGACCAAGGACTTCCTGAGTCTCATGCTCTGCCAGTGAGGAGGGGAAGCCGGGAGGAAGCAGAGACAGGGCGCCTGACCCAAACTGACCAAAGAGGTTATTCCATACCACAGCGCGTCATGCCCAGGATGTAAAACTGGAGGGCAGAGACCCGGAAGGGCGGGGGTGCACTGCGTGGTTGGGTTGATATCGGGTGGTGAGCAGTTCTATTCTCTTTCTTTGTATTTCTCTTGTATTATTATTGGTGGTAGCAGTAGTGATTTGTGTTATACCTTAGTTACTAAACTGTTCTTATCTCAACCTGTGTGAGTTGCATTCTTTGATTCTCTTCCCCATCCCCCCGGGACTGGGGGAAGAAAGAGACGGGGGAGTGAGTGAGAGAGTGACTGCATGAGTTATTGAGTGGCTTAAACCATGACACCAATCTAAACTTGCCCTGTTTAAGTTTGAGCCCGTTGCCCCTTGTCCTACCACTACAGTCCCTAATGAAGAGTCCCTCCCCAGCATCCCTATAGGCCCCTTCAGATATTGGAAGGTTGCTATGAGGTCTCCACGCAGCCTTCTCTTCTCCAGGCTGAACAGCCCCAAATTTCTCATCCTATCTTCATACGGGAGGTGCTCCAGTCCTCTGATCATCCTCGTGGCCCTCCTTTGGACTTGTTCCAACAGGTCCATGTCCTCTTTATGTTGAGGACACCAGAACTGCACACAATACTCCAAGTGAGGTCTCACAAGAGCAGAGTAGAGGGGCAGGATCACCTCCTTTAACCTGCTGGTCACGCTCCTCTTGATGCAGGCCAGGATACGGTTGGCTTTCTGGGCTGCAAGCACACACTGCCGGCTCATGTTCATTTTCTCATCAACCAACACCCCCAAGTCCTTCTCTACAGGGCTGCTCTGAATCTCTTCTCTGCCCAGTGTGTAGCTGTGCCTGGGATTGCTCTGACCCAGGTGTAGGCCCTTGCACTTGTCGTGGTTAAACTTTACGAGGTTGGCATTAGGCCACCTCACAAGTGTGTCAAGGTCCCTCTGGATGGCATTCCTTCCCTCCAGTGTATCAACCAAACCACACAGCTTGGTGTCATCGGCAAACTTGCTGAGGGCACACTCAATCCCACTGTCCCCATCATTCCCCAACCTTCATTATTATTCCCCACATTCATTATTTTTCCCAAATCATTTTGGTCCTCCCCTTTAAGCTTTTGTACCTTCCATGGATTGACCTTTTATTAAATAGCCTAATTCTCTTCTTCCTTCCTCCAATTCAGGATCAGTAGTAGTATATTTATGAAACATCTCTTTTAATCTCTCTATGAATCCAGAGGGTGATTAATTTATATCTTGCCTTATTTCATGTAGCCTTGGGGACTGCATTCCTAATACTGAATAAAATCCACCTCTGATATTGTTTCAAAGCCTGCCTGTCCTGGTCCCGATTACGGTCCCAGTTAGGATCGGTGGTAGATACGTGAAGATTCACTGTACCTGCCAATATGCCTGCCATTATTTGTTGCTCTACTGTGGTCCGAGCCATATGAATAATGATATCCCTGTCAACAGTCTCACAAACATGATGCATAATTACCAGCCACTTGTTTCCAAATATTCAGATCTATAATGGTAAAGGGAATCTTTATTGTGACTGGACCATCGCTGCCCACAGCTTGTCTTAAAGTCACAATCACAGTTTCCCCTTGTTTTCCTCTAGTTTGACCTGCCATAGGGCAAAATCCTTCAGCCCCCTCTAACATGTCCACTTTCCTGTGCTTGTGCTTGATTCTCATTGTCTGCACCTTTGGCCCCATTATTCACAATACCCCTTTTCCAGGGGCTACCATCAAATCCAAATCCTCCTCCACATTCTTCAAATGTTTAGTGTATAACTGCCCTATGCTGCACAAAGAGAACAGTATTTAAGCAAATTTTACTGTCTTTCTCCAAGGACAACACTAATGGGTCCCGGGGTGAATGATTAAAACCACAGTCCTTTTGCCATTCCAGATGATTTCTCAAAATGCAAAACATTTCCACATAGGCTACTTCATCCCAGTTTCTTTCTTGTCTCAAGAATAACATCAATTGTATCAAAGTATTATAAATAATTGTGCCGTTCATAGGCCCCTTTTTCCCAAAATCCAGTTTGTATAACGGCCACCACTGGTTACAGTATTTTACCAAAGTCTCCCAAGTGACCATGCCACCCGGGGGTCCACCACTTTGTTTCCAGTGTTGAAAAATGCAACCCAATGGGTATTTCTTCAACCCCCCCCTCCACAGAGATAGTGATTTGGACTTCCACACATACTGCAGAGTGTTGCAAAATGCAACCCAGCTGGGACCTTTTCAGGACTCCCCCTTTAGAGGCAGTGGTACCCATGATCCTGACCTTCACCCAGATACCAGAGTCCAGACAACCAGAACCAGACTACCTTTACCTACCGTGCAGGGCATCCTCTGTGACTACCATGGAAAGGGACCAGAAAGAATGCCTTTTTAAATAAATAAGTTCGGGTCTTACCGAGGTCCCGAGTCGGTTGTGGGGGCTGTGGTTCCTTTCAGGGAAACTCCCCTGAAGCCAGCATGAAGGTCCCAGAGACTCCCCAGATCTGTGGGGAACATGGCAGAGGGTCCCTGTTTGGGTGCTGAATTTTTACTGTAAAAGTCGGTTGGAGTGTCATTGTTTAAGCCCAGGCAGTAACTCAGAACCAAGCAGCTGCTTACTCACTCTCCACCTTCCCTGCCAGCTCCTGGAGGGATGGGGAAGAGAATTGAAAGAATGTAACTCCCATGGTTTGAGATAAGAACAGTCCAGTAACTAAGGTATAATACAGAACTACTACTGCTACCACCAATAATAATAATGATAAGGGAAAGAACAAGGGGAGAGAATATAAAACTAAAAGGGGAAAAGGAGAAGAAAAGGATAACCACAAATGCTGGACAAGATAATTGCTCAGCACCTGCTGACTGATACCCAGCCTGACCCAAGCAGCAATCTCTGCCTTTTGGGTAACTCCCCCTAGTTTCTACACTGGGCGTGATGTGCTGTGGTATGGAACACCCCTTTTGGTACTTTGGGTCATGTGTCCCATCTCTGCTTCCTCCCTGCTTCTGGTGCACCTCCTCACTGGCAGAGCATGAGACTGAAAAGTCCTTGATTGGAGTAAGCATTACTTAGCAGCAACTGAAAACAGTGGGTGTGCTCACCTTTGCGAAACGATTCGTGTGTGTGCCCAGCACTGCAATAAAGAATGCTGCTTTCTAGAACTCCACATTGAGTCTTAGAGAGTTTCTTTATATTCTGGGTTCAGCTGTAGCAGGTATATTTCTCCTTCTTATTAGCTGGTGGAGTGCTATGTTTTCAACTTTAGTCTGAGGACAATGCTGATAACACACCAATGTTTTAGTTGTTGCTAAGTAATGTTATACCTGGAAGGCCCAGATGGCTGCTCAGGGTGGGCTGGGTATGGATTGACGGATGGTGAACAATTGTATTCTCTCCCCTTATCATTATTATTATTGGTGGTAGCAGTAGTAGTATTGTGTTACACTTTAGTTACTGGACTGTTCTTATCTCAACCCCTGGGAGTTACATGCTTTCAGTTCTCTTCCCCATCCCTCTGGGAGTTGAGGGGGGAAGAAGAGCAGGGGAGTGAGCGAGCGGGTGTGTGGTTCTGAGTTACCAGCTGGGCTTAAACCACAACAGCAGGTTAGAACATTTTACTGTATTTCACTGTTAGTTTAAAGATACACACTATTGTTAGTTTAAACCTATGATTTATGCCTACAACTTCATACTGAAGTACCTCTAGAAATATCCAAATAATAAGGAATTTAACCAATTGGTATCCTAGGTTTTTATTTACTGAAGTCTAGAGTACGGAGGTGAATTTTGTCCCAGTTTTTCCAAAGAAAAATTCTGTCCATCTGAGGGGACCTGTGTTTATTGGTGCCAAACACTCAAGCCAAGTGTTATGAGTATTTCTGACAATGGTTTGTTTGTGTTTTTGTTTGTGTGTGGTTTGTGGCTTTGTTTGTTTTGGTTTTTGTTCCTTTTTTTTTTTTTTTTCCTCCCTTTTGTTTTTTTTCAGCCACAGGCTTTAGGTGAGGATTCAGAATGGGAGACAAGCCTATCTGGGAGCAGATTGGGTCCAGCTTCATACAACATTATTACCAGCTTTTTGATGCAGACAGGACTCAGTTAGGAGCAATATATGTAAGTATCTACACAAAGGGGGCTGGGGCTCTGTTCCATTACCTGTCTAGGTTTCCCTGTTTTTGATGGGTGGGAATACACAGTAGGATAGTGGGTTTTATCCTGACTCCAGTGCAGTCACACTTACTCAACTTTTATTTATTGCATATCTTTTATATTTCACTTCTGTTTTGAGCTTTGTCTGCCTTATAGACAGTCAGACTCATAAAAGCCTTGGTTGGCTGTGGACAGTGGCTTATAGTGGAGGGGGCTGATGATGATCCTGTGAAATTCCCTGTAAAAGCAAATATTCTACCCTTAGTTTACAGGTGTAGATATGCTTGGATCCCTCTTGATGTGATTTAAGTCCTAATTTGGTGTTTCTTAGCTCTTATGCTGTGTTAATCCTTTGAACATTAAAATATATTTAAAAAAATTTGGATCCAGTTTAAATATTTAGAATTTGTTAAACAAATCTAAATTCAGTTTGAATTTCTTAAAAAAAAAAAAAAGGGGGTAGGGTTTATTTTTGCTCCTTTTTTGGGGCAAAGTAGATTTGGCTTCCAAAATGAAAGATTGTTGCAAGCCCAAGGAGCATCAGCTGAGTTTTGGGTGAAGATTCCTTCAGAGCAAGCAAAGTTCTCTGCCTATGGAGTTAATTACTGGTGGTAAGGAATACTGCTGGGTGGCTGAGGTGTTTCAGCAAGTCACTCAAGTCTTACAAGTCTCTTAGCAGCATATCCTGTTTTTCTGACCTGTTTTTTATCTGCTGGATGAGTTGGTCTGAAGCTTCACCAAGCTCTTGAGGATTGGAACTGTTGCACAAACAGTTCTGTGATAAATAAACACGGATAGATTCTTAATAACGATTTATTAAATGAATAAAGGTAAGCAAACAGCGCTGGGTGCATGGGGAGTCTGTGCTCTACCAACACGCAGACCGTACGGTTTCTGTTTCCGGCTTATGTTCCCTGTACTAATACGTATTCATGAAAAGGTTGGTCTATGCAAATAACTTCCAAAAAGGGCGCACTTTTTTTTAATCCATGCTCTTTTCATCTTCTAGAATCTTCTTCATTTTTCTGCTTCTTTCCAAGCCGTCTTCTCCTCTTTGCGCATGCACCCTAGATATTTGCTATAACACTATGTCAAGATATAAAAACTATGTACAGTGCATTTTTAACCATTAACCTGTGGTTATACAAGGAGAGGTCATAGTACTATTCCTTATTTCCACGAATCAGAAGTACACATCTCACAATCCCCCATCTTTTTCTTTATAGTACTGATTCATGTTCCAGTTTCTAATCGAGTCAGTGCTTGCTTTATTGGAATCAATTCTGGATCCTCTTTTGTTTTTATAATCATCAGGGAATGTATCTTTTCGTTCCCTTCTTCAGGATCAATGGGCACAGCCGATATTTGCATTCCTTGTATAACCGAATGTATTAATCTAATAAAACAAGGTATTAAACACGGGATAACTAATAACCTGGTAAATATCCCTAATACAATTATTCCTATCCTAGTAAACCAGTTGTTGTTGAAGAAATTACTCCATATTCCTCCCAGGTTGGCCCCATTCCACGTTTGAACTGGGACATGTGCAGTTTTCTTCACTTCCCTTACAAGTTCATTAACAGCATTTCCTTCATCATCAATTTCTAAACAACAATTACTAAGGTTAAATTTTCCACATACACCTCCTTCTTGTGCTAACAAATAATCTAAAGCTAAACGATTTTGATACAACGCGGTTCTCATTTTTGTATTTTGCTTTGCAATCAGTCCTAATGCATCTCCAGTCTTGTTTACTATTATTTCCACTACAGCTTGCTATCTAATAATTCTATTAAGCATATATATTGGAGTTCTATAACCCCAGGACCCATCTTCTGCCCACGTAGCAGGATAAATCGCCCACGTAGGCGATTATCCTTTGAGGTGGCCACTCATTGTCTTTCCACTGCCCTATTTGTAGACTCCTTTTATCTCATCTTTGGTTTAATTCATCAACTTCAGCATATACTTGGACTCCCAATCGTTCTCCCCGAGTTATAGGTAACAGGAAAAAACTGGGTCTTATAGTTCCTAAGACACAGGATCCTACCCAATTCTTTGGCAAGTATGCATAAGCTAATCTGCCACAAATCCAGTAGTGTCCCTCTGGAGTTGGCCACCCATTTGGTATGGTTGTCCCATTAGTCCAATTTCTAAATTGAAAGGCCATCTCCAGCGGTTTTCCCCATTTGTCCCATTCTTTCCTAGTTTCATTCCATAGGTAACCTCCCTCACATTCCGGGTTACCTACCTGTGTTCCATTTCCCACATTTTGCCAACAACTTCTGCCAATTATACTTGTTTGAAGTACCCATTGTTGTTTCCTGTTACCTTTTTCCTTTGTTTCCTATATTTTAGAATCCATTATATTGCTTTCCATGGCTTCCCATGGCCGTCGTTCACCTTGATTAGTTCCTCCACAAACATAACAGTTAGTTACATTCAATGATTTAGCAATATTTTCAGCCAAGTTTACAAATAGGTTTTTAGCAACTGTAGGAATTTCATATTTTATTCCTGTCTCTATTTCATGATAAAATGAGTTATACAATAGCGGATGCTGCACTGACTCTTTTGTCTTTTCTATAATTTTCATATTAATAATTATACCTGGATCTTCTCCCCGTCCATAAATCTTGAGCCCTATTTGGCTCACCTTTTTCTCCCTCCATTCGTCAGGATTTAAAATAGTGATATTAATTGGATTGCAGGTTTTAGCATTACAGGGTTGTGGTGGAGTTCCCCTGCTTATTTCAGCTTGTAATTCAGTACCTGCATATTTTCTTGGGAGTCTCCAGTTAGGGTCAGTGCTCCAGCAGACACAACTCCATCCAGAGGATGTACAAAAATGATAACTCCTATCAACTGAACCTTCATAATCCCAACTAGCATAACATCCTGATGGTAAATTTTGTCTATCTTGAGGTCTTGGACATAGATACTTTGCCTGTTTGCTATAGTATACTCTCCATTCCATAGTTCCACAATCTGAATAGGAATCTTCATCAATAACATCACATGCATCAAAAGTCATTGACACTGGGGTGCTCAAATTTGCCATTATTTCACTTTTTCCAATCAGTCTACCTTCTTCTGAATTTGTCCTCATCCCTATCCAGTATTGGTAGGGAAGTTCCTTTGGATCATAGCATACAACTTTGTCGTCGTCTTCTTTGCATAAGGCATACTGGGTTTGGTTATAAATGCAGCTTCCTAACTTGACCCTTGCAGTCATAGATGGTGTGATAGACCAAGGTCTGGGAAGTGACTCTTCCTCTCCTAGTGGCTACAACACACTGACTGCAATTGTTTGCCATTATTAAAGTCAGGAGATTCCCCCGGGTATGATCAAAAGAGGTCCGGACAGGGCCGTAGTACTCGGCAGTCACAGCCCAAAGGGGTTGCAGCCCTCAGCAGACTTTTGTAGCCACAGTACTGGTTTCCACTCCGGTCTTGCCCTCTTCCTTTAAATATCGGGGTGACTCCTTAGATTAATTCGAGATCAAAGTTGGGGTTTCAAACGCCCTTTTAATTGTTCCTTATACTTGTACGCTATGTTCCAAGTCTAATTTCCAATTTATAATTTAGAGGTTGACTTTGCTTTAATATTTTTGTTGCACCCCTCTCTATACAAATTTCTAGTACATTTAGTCGAAACCCGATATTAATTTGTTTTCAAATACTTCCTATGTTTCAGATAACAGTAGTTTCTAATCTCAAAAATACTTTAAAATATGTCCACTCGCCATACCACATTCCCGTGGTATGTGGAACTATGTAGGGAGACTCTCCCTGACCTCAATTGACGTTAATTATACCACTTTCCTTTAAGTCCTGGACAGATGATCCACTTCGAAGAGGTTTTGCAGGTTCCTGTTCCCCTTTTAGGTTTGTTTAATGGTAAGCTTAGTTTCTCCTGGTTCCGATGTTACTTTCCACTCCTTTACTGGACCCTTGACTCGTGATATGTGGGTCCACCCTTTTTCTGCAGTTCGGACAGCAGTATCTGTGGTTAACAAAACAAGAAAAGGTCCCTCCCACAGAAGGGATAAAGTTTCTTCTCTCCATGTTTTTATCAAAACCGTGTCCCCAGGCTTCAACTGATGGATGGCAAATCCCAAGGGTGGTGTTTGAGCCAACATTCCTATTTCCCTTAACTCTCTCAACCTTTTCCCAAAAATAATTATATATTGCTGAATATCATGGTCTTCAACTATATTATTTCCAAGTGGCTTTCCCTGTAAGTAGGGCATACCATATAACATTTCATAGGGTGATAATCCAGTTTCACTGTGGGGTTTTGTTCTTATATTTAAAAGCGCAAATGATAGACATCTTGTCCAAGGCATCTGTGTTTCAACCATTAATTTGGCCAATTGTTGTTTTATTGTTTGATTCATTCTTTCTACTTTTCCTGAGCTTTGTGGATGCCATGGAGCGTGGTACTCCCATTTGATACCTAAGGATTGACATAACAATTTTATTATCTTAGAAGTAAAATGTGTGCCTTGGTCAGAATCAATATACTGGATTATCCCGTATCTAGGTATTAAGTGTTCTAATAAAATTTTCACTACCATTTGTGCCGTAGCTCGTACCACGGGGTAGGCTTCTACCCAGTGTGTTAAATGATCTACTATTACCAGTAGATATTTCAACCTTCCGACTTTAGGGAGTTCAGTAAAATCAATTTGTATTCTCTCAAAAGGCCGGTACGCTGTTTTTCGCCCTCCTGTTGCCACTTGTTGGAATACCTTCTTATTTACCCTCTGACACGTCAGACAACCTTGTGTAATCTGTTTAGCCATTTCAAAAATTCCAATGCAGCCAAATTGTTTGAGAAAATGATCACTTAATGCTCTTGTACCCCAATGTGTTTGTACATGTAAACGTTCCAAAATTTGTCTAGCATAAGCCTTTGGCAACATTTCTCTGCCACTGGGCAGTATCCATTTTTCTTGTTCAAATTTTGCCCCTATTTTCTCAAGCTTTGTTATTTCCTCTGGGGTATACTTCTTCTCTCTTTCTCATTTCTCCTCACTTGTATCCCCCTCTGTTTGCATTACATTAACGCGAACAAGCTGAGCTTTCAAAGCTGCCTCCTGGGCTTCTTTATCTGCTAGATTATTTCCCCTTGTCTGATAATCTAATCCTTTTTGATGTCCTCTAATATGTACTACCGCTATCTCCTTTGGCTCCCTTAATGCTCTCAGAATTTTTATTATTAATTCCTGATGTATAAGATTCTTCCCTTGGGTATTAATTAGACCTCTTTCTTCCCATATTTTTCCAAAGGTGTGGACCACTCCAAATGCGTACTTAAATCTGTAAATATTGTTCCGCTTTTTCCTTTTAATAATTCTAAAGCTCTGTATAGAGCATATAACTCCCGAGCTCGGGCTGACCATGAGGGACTCAAAGGTCCTGATTCCACGAGCTCCAGGTTCTTATTAATTATTGAATATCCTGTTTTTCTTCTCCCTTCTGTTATTCCGGAGGATCCATCTACAAACAATTTTCTCCTCTTTCTATTTCAGTGTCCCTTAAATCTGGTCTCACCCTAGTTTGGACTTTGATTTCTTCTAAGCAATTATGTTGTAACATTTCTAACGGTTCTCCAAATAAAAATTGTGCTGGATTTTGAACTGAGGTAATTTTTAACTCTAAATTAGGGTAGTCAATCAGTATGGTTTCATATTTTAAAATTCTACTGTCCGTTAGCTGTTTTTCAGCTTTTTGTTGGCGAACACTTCTAACATTATGTGGAGTATATACCTTCAAAGGAGCACTGAAGGTAATTTTCCTGGCTTCTTCTATTAATAATGCTGTAGTAACCAAGGCTTGGAGGCAGGCAGGTCATCCCCTACTCACTGGATCAAGTAATTTAGACAAATATCCTACAGGCTTTTTAATCCCTGTCCACTCTTGAGTGAGAACCCCATAAGCTGCTTGATTAGCTGTATTTACAAACAAAAAAAAGGGTTTGTCCAGGTTTGGAAGACTTAATACAGGTGCTTGACAAGTGTCCTCTTAATTTCTTCAAACTTCAAGTCATCTTCCACAAGCCACTTAAGCTGATTATTAGTCAATTTTTCATATAGAAATTTTACCTTTTCACTATAGCCTTCAAGCCATGGTCTACAATAGCCCAATAATGCCAATACTTGCCTAATTTCCTTTTAGTTTGTGGGGGTCTCAGAGCTAGAATCCTGGATACTCTGTCAGGATCCAACTTCTTCCTTCCTTTACTCAACCAATGTCCTAAATATTTTACTTCTTGTTCTGTAAACTGCAATTTTGACCAGGATACCTTTAATCCCTTTTCCCCCAGAAAATTTAGCAATTTAATAGTGGCCTTTCAGGTCTCCCCTTCAGTTTCTCCTGCTATTAGTAAGTCATCTACATATTGTAATAATTTTACCTCCCTAGGTAAGGCAAAATCTTGTAAGATTTTTTCCAGTGTTTGTCCAAACAGATTGGGTGACTCTGTGAATCCCTGCGGTAGCACAGTCCACTTCAACTGTTGTTTTCGCCCTGTCTCAGGATCCTCCCATTCAAAGGCGAAATAATCTCTAGATCTTTCATCTAGAGGGCAGGCCCAAAAGGCATCTTTCAAATCTATTACACTATACCAAGTATGCTTAGGAGATAGATGGCTCAATAAAGTATAAGGGTTAGCTGCCACAGGGAATTTGGTAATTGTTCGCTGATTTACAGCCCTTAAGTCCTGTACCATTCTATATGACCCATCTGGCTTCTTTACAGGTAAGATGGGTGTATTATGAGGTGACATGCAAGATTCTGAAGTCCCTTTTTCCAGAAGTCTATCCACTATAGGTTTCAATCCCCTTCGACCCTCCATCGGTATGGGGTATTGTTTGATTCTAATTGGGCGATGTGGGTCTGTTATCTGAACAACTATAGGATCCATGTTTATTTTTTCAGTTTCCCCCTCCTGGTACCATACTGAAGGATTAATAATTTCTTCATCTGCTTGTGTTAATGTGCATAATTTAATCTGTAGTTTGTCCCCTTGACTCTGAATGCTTACATTTAACTTCAGAATCAAGTCCCTTCCCAATAAGTTACATTCTGCTTCGGGGAGCAAAAGTAAATCATTCAAACAAATTTTCTTCTTTGATTCTATTTCCACATTTTCTAAAATAGGCACTCTAAAAGGCTCCCCTTTTGCACCAATTACTGACATATAATTTTTCCCTTCTTCTACCCCTTTAGGAAGCTTTTGAATTGTTGACTTTTCAGCCCCGGTATCTACTAAAAATAAGAATTCTTCTTTATGGGGACCAATTAACAATTTTATCAAGGACTCTGTTGATGTTGAAGTCCCCAAGAGATATAGCTCCTGACACCCCTATTCTTCTTTCAGCATTTTCTCATCCTGTTTCCTCTTGCGGCAGTTTCTCTGAATATGTCCCTTCTTATTACAGTACTAACAGATGGGAATTGCAGGTTTTTCCCGACAAGGTAGTTCTCAGGGTATCCTTTCTGTCCTTTTTTCTTTCCTTTCTCTGGGTAAAGTTCCATTCTTCTGACTTTCTCTGACTGCCGCTACAAAAAGTTTTGCCTTCGCTTTTTGTTTTTATTCATCTCGCCTGACATAGACTTTCTGTGCTTCTCTAACTCTTCTAATCCTCTCTCTTGCCAGTCTTCCAACTTCTCTAATTTTCTTCTTATATCTCCCCAGGATTTAGCCACAAATTGGGTTTTAAGGAGAGCAGTTCCAGCTACTGTATTTGGATCAATTCCACAATACAGTTGCAGACTTCGTCTTAGTCTCTCCAGCCATTCTGTTGGAGATTCATCCTTTCCCTGATGCTCACTGAATGCCTTATTAATATTCTGCCCTCGGGGAACCGCTTCTCTTATTCCCTGTATAATTATTGTTCTTAGATCCCTCATATTCTGTCTTCCTTGTACTTGTTGATGATCCCAATGGGGATCCACATTTGGCCATTTCTGATCTCCCGGGGGTCCTGCCTGATTCTGTCTTTCCCAAATCCTCATTCCGGCTTGTCTAATCATGCCCTTCTCCTCAGCGGTAAACAGAATTCCTAAAATAGATTGCATTTCTTCCCAGGTATAAGTGTTAGGACCCAGGAACTGGTCTAGCTTCTCAGCTACTCCTAGGGGATCGTCTAATAGAGTCCCCATTTCCTTTTTAAAATTTCTTACATCCGTAGTATTAAGTGGTACCGCCACCAAACCAATGCCCCCCTGATCACCTCCGAGGGGAACTTCTCGCAACGGATATAGAGAGGTTCCCTCCTGTATTTTAGTTCTGCTTCTAGTACAAGCCGCTGGGAGTTGATCTAACTCTGGTGCTGCTGGTGGCGGAGGCAGAGGCAATGGTGGTGCCGGCAAAGGAGGTAAAGCTGCCGGAGGCAGAAGCAATAGTGGCGCCAGCAAAGGGGGTAAAGCTGCCGGTGGCAGAGACAGAGGTAGATTATTAAGATAGGGAGGCGGTAAGTTATCCAACGGCTCCCATTTATCCTTTTCCTTTTCTTTTTCTTTTTCTCTTTCCTCCTCGAACTTCTCATCCACCTTTAGTGCAAGTATCGAGGCTGGAAAGGGACGTGAAGTCCTGATCCATAATCCTGCATAATCACTTTCTTCTTGAATAAAAGGTTCTTTAGAATTAACATAAATATTTAGGGCCTGGCAAACCCAGTCCTCAAAAGATCCAAAACCAGGCCAAAAGATATGAGGTCTCAATGGTTCCTTTGGCCATTTTACCATGCAATATTGAACCATCTTTAACTTGCTCTTTCCTTTTCTGGGGCCCCTATCATTCCAATTTTTAATCATTATCCCCAATGGACTGTCCGGTGGTACGTCTGGTAATTTGTTCCCTGTCTTCTGGTCCTGGATCCTGGATTTTTTCTGACCCATCTCTCCTGGCTGCCGGTAAGAGTGTCATGCAGGGGGCTTAGGACCTATCACCCACCCACGAATCCTATACAAACTCACTTCGGTCCTTCACCAGCCAAGTCCCTCGCGGGAGATTGGAACCGCGGTTAGAAGACCTCTGCACTCGCTTCGGAACTACGTTTCGTCTCAATCACAGTCTTACACACACAGGCAACCGAATCCCACCCAACCGAACGGTATACGCCTTAAACACTTACGACTCTGTCGTCTTCATTCGGATCTTCACACTCAGAATTACCGGCAAAACACACTGCTACGGCTGATCAGGGAGCTCCAAAATTTTCGTTCTTTGCTTACCTCGATTCAGGTTCAGAATGGCGTTAGTCCAGACCCAACCCGAACAGGAGCCACCGAAACGGTGGGGCGCCCCCCCAATTCGAGTCAGAAGTCAGGAACTAAGTCCATCCCGGACGAGCCCCCAATTGTGATGAATAAACACGGATAGATTCTTAATAACGATTTATTAAATGAATAAAGGTAAGCAAACAGCACTGGGTGCGCGGGGAGTCTCTGCTCTACTGTACGGTTTCCATTTCCGGCTTATGTTCCCTGTACTAATACGTATTCATGAAAAGGTTGGTCTATGCAAATAACTTCCAAAAAGGGCGCACTTTTTTTTTAACGCATGCTCTTTTCATCTTCTAGAATCTTCTTCATTTTTCTGCTTCTTTCCAAGCCGTCTTCTCCTCTTTGCGCATGCACCCTAGATATTTGCTATAACACTATGTCAAGATATACAAACTATGTACAGTGCATTTTTAACCATTAACCTGTGGTTATACAAGGAGAGGTCATAGTACTATTCCTTATTTCCACGAATCACAGGTACACATGTCACAGTTCTGCATCTGATCCCCCTCCTTATACCTTAGCAGTATCCACCAGCACTGACAGCATTTGCCTTTTGGATTGTTGTGTTTGCTCTCTGATTGTTGCCTTATTTTGGATAAGAAGCTGTGTAGAGAAAGCCCATAAAGCAAGAAAAACCAGTAGCCTGTGTTCAGTCCACAGCTGTAAACAGGAAGGCACTTATTAAATTCTGTCATGTTATTACCAAAACACATTCAGTCCTCAGAAGACTGGTGATAACTAGGGGCTAATTTAATTTCCTGGAAGTTTTGCCTGGCCTTCCACACAGTGAACTCCTGGCTTTTTAATACCCTTAGGATCTTTCTGCCTTTTATCATTCATTGGAGAGACCTAGGCAAAGGTAGGCAGAACTGTTACAGGTCACCAATATGTATTGTTTTGTGGAGTTCTTGAACTACAGAGGATGTGAGCCTGTTTTGTGTGGCTAAAATGCACCAGGGTCGTAATTTGTCTAAATTAGAGGAGGTTCTGCAGAAATGTGCTTTTACAGATGAGCTTTTTGCCTTCATAGACCCTGTGGGAGCAAACAAATTTTATAGCATGTGGGAATGCAGCAGAGAGCTCTTGGATTTATTTTGCATTCCTTTATCTACTTCACCTGAAGGTTCAGTTTTCTGCTTTAGTGGTGTAATCCAACTCAGTTGGGCTTTTGTCACCTATTCCAGGTAGGGATGTGGGCCAGTCGCTTTTGCTGTGAATTACTTGAGTTACGAGTACCAAGTCAAAGACTTGTTTTATAGTTACCCACCTGCAGTTCTTTGGCAGGAAAATGCTGCAGCTACTTCTTTCCTCTGTTTTGGGTGTGTGGCTACCTATGATATTTTGTTATTTTTATGCCATTTTTTCATCTGTAGGGCTTTGGGATAGAGGAGGAGTTGCTTTTTATTTTTGAAGCAGTTGCTCCCAGATTCTCAGTACAGCAAGTGGCTGTGAAGATAACGTGTAGCAGAGAGTCAGGTGGACAGTAATTTAGGTACAGTGTGAAGCTGAGTGTTTCAGGAAGAACAGATTTCCTCACCAACTTAATCTTTGTTCTCTGCTGCTCTTTGAAACATCAGGAGGGTCCTGCACCACTTTGTGCTCACCAGCTGATTGCCGAAGTCGATTCAGTAAGGCAGGTTCCGAGTCCTCTCTGCTTTTGTGTCTTTTCATACTTGAAGGCAGTAATTTGAATGCTTGAGAGGACGGCCTCATTCCCTGGCCTGGCTTCTCAAGTTATCAGTGTCAGGGGTTGATGTCATGTAAGATGCAAGTGGTGTCAGCTAGGTGATTTGCTATGTGACCTCGGGTTACACAATCCAGGTCTGTCTTCTAAAAGGAGCATGTCCAAACTCAAGAGTTTGAGGCTGTATTCAGGGGTTCTTCATACTGCTTTTGGTTGCATCTGTGACCCTGAAATGGTTCGTGCTGTTGCCTCTGGTCCCATTCTTTGTTTTTTTGGCTCTTGCTGCACTGTATAGTTCCTCCTGATGATATATGGAGGACCAGAAGCTTTTTCAGAGTGGTTATGATGTTGTGCAGGTGCAGCACAGTGTGGCTGAAAGAAGTGGCTTTTTTATGTGGTGTGGATCAAAAACAGGCCCTGGAAAGTCTACCAGAGAGCATACAAGTGGAGTTCTTAGGAATCTGCCATTTTCTGCAGAGGCATTCAGAGCTTCAGTGAGAATTGAAGACTGGATGGGAAAGAGTTGGGGATTGTGTTCCTGGAGGTATTTAAAATCAAAAAGGTAGAAGGAACTCCCATCTGTGGTAGGGTGCACAAGAACTTGGGCTGTCGGGTTTAGAGTGAGGGTGCTGTTTGGAGATGGCAGCAGGCAAACTTTGAGCTCAATGGAAAGCAATTTAAATGTCTGCTGAGGTTTAAGACTGGGTTTGAGAAGGCAGAGCTATGTCAGCAATTGGATATTGTGACTGGTTTAAACAGAGGATCCTAAGCTGAGCAGAAAGCTTGTTGTCAGGTGCAACAGCAACAGACAAGAGTGTGCCCAGAACACCTTCCCTCATACCCTGGAAGTGCCTGTAGGCTGAACCACTTCAGTCACTTCATGCCACACAAGGCAATTTGTTAGAAAACCTTTAGAGGCACATTCTGTGTTTCTGGGTGTGAGTATGATATGCAAATCAGTACCTGAGAGGAAAAAAAAATTGGTAGTGTAACTCATTTTGTCAGATTTCTTAATGTATTTTTGTCTTTCTACATGCTTGACTTTGTGTCCATAGTTCGTTTGTGGGGGTTTGTTTGTTTGTTTGTTGGTTTGGTTTTTGTTTTGTTTTTTTGTTTTGGGGGGGTGGGTGGTGGTGTTTGTTTTTTGTTTGGTTTTGGGTTTTTTTTTTTTTTGGGGGGGTGGTTAACCTTTAAATTTGTTTCTGAGAGCAAGCTTTGATCCAAAGGTAGAAACTTTCTTTGCTGGTACAATCATGATAATGAAATTTAGTCTACTTAATTCCTAGTTGATACTTCCAAACTTTTTCAGTTGTTCTTTGTGGCTTCTTTCCATCTCTCTTGGAGGTAGTTTTCAAATAGCTGGATTCTAAGGATATATGCCAAGTAAACAAAGTCTCTCACCAGGGTTGTTGGGGGTTGTTTAAGGGTTACCTAAGCAGGCTAATGACTTTTTTCTCTTTTTTTTTTTTTTTTTTTTTCTTCCCCCTCCCCTTCAGATTGATGCATCATGCCTTACATGGGAAGGACAGCAATTCCAGGGCAAAGCAGCTATTGTTGAAAAACTCTCTGTAAGTCTGTAATCCTTCCTGAATGCTTTGTGAAACAGTTCTGAAGACTCTAAGTGAATGGATTCTGAAAATTTGAGTTAGGCTTCAGCAGTTTAAAAATCTCAAATATGGGACTTGTGCTTCCAACTTCTGGTCTTCAGAAATGTTACTTGTGATTAATTCTATGTAGTAGGGTGTTCCATTTGGGGTTCTACTGGAAGAATGTTAACTGACTCCCTTAGTTTGCAAGATTATTTTGTGACTGTAATTGCATTTGACTTTATTAAATAAAACCAACAAAAAAACCAACAAAACGTAGTTCAGAAGTTGACCCTGTGATCTAGAGGAATGAAAGGTGGGTTTTTTTTTTCTCTTTTAAAGCATGCCAAGGAAGTAGCAATAGCAAACCTGTTATTTGAATCTGCCTGTGACAGGCTAAACATGTTATTTCAAGGAACCATTTGCTTTCTGATACATAAACTGCAAATAAGTATTACAGTGGAGAACCTAGCTTCTCAATGCAGCATTTCTCAGATGTTCAGATATGAGCAGTTATGATTCAGGGCTTTGAAAACAGTATTTCCTCTTCAGCAAGTGACAGGAGACCATTTCTTCATAGAGACTGAAACTCCATATTCATTTATTTAAACTTGCAGAAGTTTTATCTTTTTGAGTAAATCCATGCTTCTGTTATAAAACTGGATGTACTTACAAGTCATGAGACTAGAAAGTTTTTCTCTTGCAAGATGTGGAGGGCATGCTTTAGGTCCTCAGACATTCTGCTCAGAGCATGATATATCAGGCTGATACACTATTTTTATTGTACGTTGAGAATAAAAATCTTTAATTTGGATGCTTGTCTTGCTGCACAGCTACTGCTTCTTTGTTTTGGAATCACTGCTTTCATCCAGGGCATCTTGAACTGTGAAGGCTGAGGTTTGCCCTTGGGTCTGCATCTTAGGTGCCTGCATTGCCTTTGAGAAGGCCATAGCTAGTGCACCTGTACCTTGCTACAGTGTGGGAATTAACACTTGTTCCTTCTGTCTTAATTGGTGCTGGACTTCAGAGTTGTTTCAAATAGAGTGCCTGTCCTAGTCAGGAGCAGCCTGATTTCCATTGAGCATTTGAGGTAATTATCCTGTAGTTCTATAAACCTCCTGGACTGAGGAGGAGGAGGCTGGAACAGGTAGTTTTATTGCCAGGAGTGAGTTTCAGTTACTCAACTTTATTCTTGCAAAATTTCTCTTACCTGACTTCAAGGAAGATTCAATGGCTTTGGTGGTGAAAGCCCAGACAGCTTTTAGTGTCAGAGGGCACTTTATCCTGCTCTTGTGAGACTCCACTTGCAGCACAGTGTGCAGTTCTGGTGTCCTCAACATAAGAAGGACATGGAACTGTTGGAGCAAGTCCAGAGGAGGCCATGAGGATGATCAGGGGCTGAAGCACCTCCCATATGAAGACAGGCTCAGAAAGTTGAGGCTGTTCAGCTTGGAGAAAAGAAGGCTGCATGGAGACCTCAGAGCAGCCTTCCATTACCTGAAGGGGGCCTACAAGGATGCTGGGGAGGGACTCTTCATTAGGGACTGTAATGATAGGATGAGGGGTGATGGGTTCAAACTAAAACAGGGGAAGTTTAGGTTAGATATAAGGAAGAAGTTCTTCCCTGTGAGGGTGGTGAGGCACTGGAATGGGTTACTCAAGGAAGTTGTGAATGCTCCATCCCTGGTGGTGTTCAGGGCCAGGTTGGATGGAGTCTTGGGTGACATGGTTTAGTGGGAAGGTGTCCCTGCCCATGGCAGGGATTTGGAACTAGATGATCTTAAGGTCCTTTCCAACCCTAACCATTCTATGATTCTATGACACAAAGCCCTTGGTTGTAGTTTGGCTTCTTACTTGTTAGTTGCTTTTTTGTACTCTTCATACGTAGAAAAGCTTCTCTCCAGTACAGATGGATGTCCATAAGCAACTATCCTTTTGAGGTAGCCTCTCTCTATTGTAAAAAATCAGTGACCTCTCCTATAAGCTGACCCTGCTCTTTCCAGTGGGATTTTCCCCACTGCATCATCTGAGTAGCTCATTTGGCCAGCCAACCATTGGGGCACTTTTCTCTGAATGGGACAGTCAGGTACTTGAAACAGGCACTGTATTACCCAGCCTTGTCTTTGGCTCCTTGTCACTGTTTTGTAGCACTCTTGACTCCAAAGCTGGAAAGTCTTCTCTCCCCAGTCTCACCTCTCATTGGCATTTTGTTACACTGAAAGCTGGGTTCTGGGTACAACCACATTCATTCCCTTTCATCCCTCTGCCTTTTCAAGAGACTCTTCTTGCAGGATTTGATCAACAAGAAGCTGTTGTGCTAAGGTGAGAGCAGGTTTCATAGTACTCTTTTCTCAAAGGAAGGGTGTGCAATGCCCTAGCCTATGTGGGCACATTGTATGTTCAAGTTTGGGATGGTAACCCTGGAAAATATTCTGCTGGTGGTTCAGAAAAGACTGCTCTGGATTTTATTTTTTGTTCCTAAATGTCTATTCCATTTTACAAACCAGTTGGCTCACTTTGCAGTTCATAGTAGGTTGTGATTGTTCTCCCAGCCAAGAGGAAACACTGCAGGCTTTATTAGAGTGTTCTTGAATAGTGTCCCTCTGATTAGAGGGCTGCTCCCTACACTTCCTTTGCTTCCCCAAATCCTGATCCTTCCAGTTTGTGTTCTCTGTTATCTAAGGATTTAGCTTCAAGTATTCTTCCTAGTGCCTTATGCTTGTAGAACCAAAGCTGTACTTCACATCCTTGACACTGGGACTCTGGTCTCCCATTCTTGTACTCTAGGCCTTCTAGGAAGTCTTTCAGGTTCTTTCCACTAGAGTGGAATGCAGAACTTGTCAAAGAATGTGTTCGGGTCTGCTTCAGCCTGTTAACAAACCAAGAAAATGAAGCAAGGGCATTAAAGTACACCCTGAGGTCTAAAAGACCACATGCTGCTGTCCTCTGCAGTGCATGGACTCTGGGTTTGGTGGTCTCGGAGCTCCATCGTGCTGAACTGCCACTTCTAAAGCATCTAGCATTAACACAGCTTTTGATAGAACAGTGCCAAAACATCATTTTATGACAGGACCGAGATCCCCTAGATATTTGATACTCACTGCTTGGAATCATCCATGGTTGGAATATGAATGTGGTCTTGGTTGAAAGAGAGGAATTGTGACCCAATGTCTGGTGTTTCTCAGCGTGTGTTCCTTGTACATTTAACTCCAGACACACTTGCACTGGCTATATGAGCATCAAGGGAAGACAAAAGGGGAGAGGTGGATTTCCAGTCTTGAAAACTGGTTATGGATCAACCGCATTTCCTTTCTATTCATAGCCACTTGAACAAAGAAGCAAACTGGGACTTGTCTGGTAAACCTCAGTACTGGTTCGTACAGTCTTTGAGCACCGTTAAGAGTAGAAGCAGCTTTGTGCCTTCATGTGAACTTTCAGCTTAGAGTTGTTTTGAAGCTTGTCAGGCAGTGTAATTAGACCAGGAAAAGGTGCTCTTTACTGTATAGGGTGATGTTATTTCATGTCGTAGTGCTTGAAAAGCACAACTGTTGATCAACCCAGCCTGAATAGTGTTGAGTTTCAACAACTCTCCACACGCTACTACCAAAGTAGTCTAATGCTTCATAATGTTGGATTTGCTTGATCTTTGTTTTGCCATCATGCAATGACTGTATGCTTCCTTATTTTGCTTTCTTTTCATTGCAGAGCCTCCCTTTCCAAAAAATACAGCACAGCATCACAGCACAAGACCACCAACCTACACCTGACAGCTGTATACTCAGTATGGTAGTGGGGCAGCTTAAGGTAAACTCCTTCCATGACAGGTTAACAAATGCTTATGTTGGAGGTTTTATTTTTAGGATTCTAAATCATGTGATCTCTGAAAACATTAAAATACTCTCTTGGGTGGGGAAGGAACACCAGTAAGCTTGTATTGGGGCATCATTCTCCTGCTCTTCCAGACTGTCAAGAAACTGCTTATCCCTTCAGACAACTAGCACTAGGTAAGCCACCTGTAATTTGGCAGCCCTATGTTCCTGCCAAGCAAATTGCCATGGTTTTTACTGTGCATACAAATACTGGGAGCTCTAGAAGCATCAGTATTTCCCTTACCCTGATTCAGTAAGGTTTTAGTGTCTTCTGTTGCATTTAAAAGCATCATTACAGTATTCTTGGGCAATATAAGCACCATCTAGTTTAATGTGCTCTTTGATGTAACATATGCATCAAGCTGTGGCTTAGCAGACACTTTGTTAGCTGTCAACCTTTCAGTAAGACCATGCTTTTTTGTTTGCTATCACAGTATACAAGAATGCAGTCCTGGTGTTAATACAGTTCAGTACTTCTGTGGTCAAAACTGGTTCAGCAGTGGGAGAGTGGCCTCTGAGATCAAGTGCTTATTGTTTAAACAGCTGCTGCTTGTGAAGAAATCAGATTATTTTTCAGGCTGTAGTATGATTACATTGCTGTTTAAGTTGTTGTTCAGTTACATGGCTGAACTGTGTAAACTAACCCAGTCCTGTTGTTTTGAGGACATATTGTATCTTATACCAGGGTCACAGAGTTGTAAATTGATAGGACTACTTATGAAATAAATTGTCCTGGAATCTGCAAAAAATATCCTGTATGTAAAGTCAGCTAAAGGCAGCACTTGCTCACAGTAGGTGGTGTTTATTTATAAAGTGTGAAATTATGTAGCAATAGTTAAAATTACCAGTTAGTTTTGTCAGGGTTTGGTCCAGCCATGCAGTCAAGTCAGGACTCTAAAGCCATTCAGTCTTTAGAGTTACTTGAACTCAGTTTCTTTTAAAGTAGCTGTTCAGGCTTCCTTTTCCTGTTAAATCTGAATGGCACCTCTGGTATCAAAACATTCAAACTTGCACTGACTGAACTGTTAACTAAGTAAACATAGGACTGAAAGTCTGAATCTGCTATTCTTCTTAATTGTTTTGGGCTGGGCAGTTGAGAAGAGCGGTTCCCAGTGTGTTGCATCCACTTCTAAGGCTAACATAGATAGCTTTGGCTCTCACAACAGTTGCTCCTGCTTTCTAGCTGCAAGTTGGATTCCAGCTTCCTTATTGCTCAATCCTACCTGCACACAGTGTTGAGGAAAGACAGCCATACATGACCATGGAAAGCACTGAATTGCAGGACAGGCATGAAATCAGACATGCTGAGCTCATCTGTCATAGTCTCGGGTATGCACAAAACTCGCTGATGAGCCCAAGACTTCTTGACTCAATGTCTTGGGCCATTCACATCTGCACCTGGATTTGCACAGTCATGTTTTTAAGGTTATTGTGAAATCATCAAGGAGATCACTGCTTGCAACAATGATTGTGTTGAATCCTGTGGCAAGATAGTAAGTTCTGAAAGATTCTGTAGAGCTTTGGGGTTTTCTCATCCATTAGTATTGTCATTAGAGTTCTGGATGCAGTCTGGGGGCTTTCCATAAATACCATGGCTTGGAGTAGTATTTCTTACTGTGCTGTTTTTATTCTCTGAATAATTTCAGGTTATTGAAATTATCCGGAGTAAATCAGGGATGGCATGTTAGTGCATCTGTGTATTTGGAAAAAACATAGTGGATTATTATTATTATTACTGTCTGTCATGGTTTAGAGCCCAGCCAGTAACTCAGAACCTTGCAGCTGCTCTCTCACTTCCCCCCTTATCCTGGAGGTATGGGGAGGAGTATCGAAAGAATATAACTCCCCCGGCTTGAGATAAGAACAGTCCAGTAACTAAGGTATAACACAAAACCACTACTGCTACCACTAATAATAATAATGATAAGGGAAATAACAAGGAAAGAGAATACAACCGCTTACCTCCTGCCAACTGATACCCAGCCCGACCCAAGCAGCGATCTACTCCTTCTGGGTAAGTTTGGTGAAGTTCCAAAGCACTGGAGGGGCCCACTGGCCTAGATACTTGCCCCTACTATCCCACATACCCTGCCACTCATGACTGTCCAGCCTCGGGGAAAATCTGTTGCTCCTCCTATATTGTTGTCTAACCCTAGAAAAGACCCAAACCCAACTCTGCTTAACTTTTGACATCAGACAAAATGGTAGTGGGTAACAGACACTCTGTATGTGTGCCAACATGGTGATCCCCATCACAATCAGCAGGCAGGTCTCAAGGGTACCCAAAAACCATTCAAAACCTTCAGAACTCTGAAATGATGCTGTAAATAGTCTGGTGGGGGGGCTGGGAATGTAAGGGAATGTCTCCTTCATAGGTTGACCCCCCCAAAGCAGGAGGAAAAAAAAAAGTTATTTCTAAACACTTTGATTGTATACCTCCCAAAGTATAGAGGTGTCATGTTTTAAGCCCCTCACGCAGTTCGTTCACTCACTCCCGCCTCTTTCTTCCCCCAGTCCCAGGGGGATGGGGAGGAGAATCGAAAGAATGCAACTCCCACAGGTTGAGATAAGAACAGTTTAGTAACTGAAGTATAACACAAACCACTACTGCTACCACCAATAATAATAATGACAAGAGAAATACAAGGAAAGAGAATACAATCGCTCACTATCCAATACCCAGCCTGACCCAGCAGCGAACCCCCACCCTTCCGGGTCTCTGCCCTCCGTTTTCACATCCTGGACATGACGTGCTGTGGTATGGAATAACCTCTTTGGTCAGTTTGGGTCAGGTGTCCTGTCTCTGCTTCCTCCTGTCTTCCGCTTCCCCTCCTCCCTGGCAGAGCATGAGGCTCAGAAAGTCCTTGGTCAAACCAAAACATTATCAAGCAGTAATTGAAAACACTGGTGTTATCAGCACTGTTCCCAGGCTGAAAGTCAAAAACACAGCACTGCACCAGCTACCAAGAAGGAGAAAAATGACTGCTACTGCTGAACCCAGGACAAGAGGTGATGTCCACACTGTGAACGCAAGCCAGACCAGTTTCATGATCAATGAGTCTATTGTATTACAAGTTATTACCATAAATTATAGTGAAACAAGAACCTTAGCCCAGGCCCCTCAGCCAATAAACACTAAAACAGTAAATACCAGCTGTAAGTGATGTGTATGACATACTGAAAGTGTGAGATCAAGAGGAGCAACAACTGTGAGAGCCAATTAATCAGCATTGTGATAAGTGGGTATTAATACAAACTAATGAATGCTTATTACAAATAGACACACCCTGGTCAGATCTGTCATTATCTCAACCCTTCATGCCCCACTTTGGGTGCAACAAAGAACTGTTGTGGTTTAAGCCCAGCCAGTAACTCGGAACCATGCAGCCTCATGCTCACTACCCCCTTCTCCCGGAGGGATGGGGAGGAGAATCGAAAGAATGTAACTCCCACGGGTTGAGGTAAGAACAGTCCAGTTACAGGTGTAACACAAACCACTACTCCTACCACCAATAATGATAAGGGAAATAACAAAGGAAGAGAATACAACCACTCACCACCTGCTGACCGATACACAGCCTGACCAAAGTAGCGATCTAGTCCTTCTGGGTAATTGCCCCCTGTTTATATACTGGGCATGACATGCTGTGGTATGGAATACCCTTTTGGCTAGTTCTGGTCAGGTGTCCTGTGTCTGCTTCTTCCCAGCTTCCCCTCCTCCCTGGCAGAGCATGAGACTCAGAAAGTCTTTGGTCAGAGTGAACATTACTTAGCAACAACCTAAAATATTGGTGTTATCAGCGTTGTTCCCAGGGTGAAATTCAAAAAAACACAGCACTGCACCAGCTACTAAGAAGGAGAAAAATGCCTGCTACTGTGAAACCCAGGACATTGTCGTGATCAAATCTAACTTGTTTGTGAATTTTTAGTAGGAGAGGCAACTTTTTTCTACTCTTCATGTCTCCAGTTTTGAGTTTTAAAAAGGACATTTTGATGCCTTGGAATGCTGCTCCTTGTTGAGGAAGTGTCCCAAAAAATCAAATTCAACTTAGATCTTTGACTTTTTGCTTGTACCCTGTGTGATAGTTACACAGGTAGACAAATGATATGATCAGTGACAGTTAGTAGCATGAATAATAGAATTATAGAATCAGCAGATTGATCCTCCTTTAAGATCATCCAGTCCAACCTCTATCCCAGCACTGCCAATGCTACCACTAAACCATGTCACTGAGGGCTTCATCTACATGGTTCGTGAACATTTCCAGGGACTGTAACTCCACCACTATCCTGAGCAGCCTGTTCCAATGCCTGAACACCCTCTCTGTGAAGAAATTGTACCTAATCTCCAGTCTAAACCTCCCCTGGTGCAGCTTGAGGCTCTTTCCTCTTGTCCTGTCACTTGTTCCTCGGGAGCAGAGACCAGCCCCCTCCTGCTTCCATCCTCCTGTCAGGCAGTTGTAGAGAGCGATCCCTGAGCCTTCTCCAGACTAAACCCTCCCAGGTCCTTCAGCCATTCCTCATCACGCTTGTGCTCCAGGCCTTTCACCAGCTGTGTTGCCCTTCTCTGTCCCTGCTTCAACACTCTCTCTTGTAGTGAGGGGCCCAGAACTGGACACTTGATTTGAGGTGCAGCCTCACCAGTGCCCAGTACAGGGGTCAATCACTGCCCTGGCCCTGCTGCCATACTGGTGCTGATACAGGCCAGGATGCTAGTGGCCTTCTTGGCTGCCTGGGCACAAGCTCATGTTCAGCAACATCAATCAGTACCTCCATGTCCTTTTCCATGAGCAGCTTTCCAGCCATTCTTCCCCAGACCTGGAGCATTGCATGGGGTTGTTGTGGCCCAAATGCAGGACCTGGCACTTTGCCTTGTTGCACCTCATACCATTGGCCACAGCCCATTGATCCAGCCTCTCCAGATCCCTCTGAAGAGCCTTCCTACCCTCCAGCAGGTCGACACTCCCTAACAACTTGGTGTCATCTGCAAATTTACTGAGGGTGCACTCGATCCCCTCATCCACATCATCAATGAAGATATTAAACACCAAGCTCTGAGGGACACGCTTAGTTACTGGTCGCCAACTAGATGTGACACCATTTACCACAACTCTTTGGGCTCTGCCACCCAGCCAGTTTCCAACCCAGCTAAGAATACACCTATCCAGGCCATGAGTAGCCAGTTTCTCCAGGAGAATGCTGTGGGAGACAGTGTCAAATGCTTTACTTAAATCCAAATACACAATGTCTGCAGCCTTTCCTTCCTTAACCAGGCGGGTCACCTTATTGTAGATCAGGTTGGTCAAGCAGGACCTGGCTGTCATGAACCCATGTTCACTGGGCCAGATCCTTCCATTTTCCTGCAGTTGCTTTTGATCTCACTTAGAATGATCTCTATGACCTTCCCTGGCACTGAGCTTAGGCTGACAGGCCTGTAGTTTCTGGGGTCCTCCTTCCTGCCCTTTTTATAGAGGTGTCGTATTGGCCAACCTCCAATCCCCTGGGACCTGCCCATTATACCACGACTGCTGATAGATGATGGAGGGTGACTTGGCAAGATCCTGTAGCAGCTCCTTCACTCTTGGGTGGAACCCATCTGGCCCCATAGACTTGTGTACATCTAAGTGGAGCAGGAGGTCTCTAACCATTTCTCTTTGGATTATGGGGACTTCAGTCAGCTCCCCATCTCTGCCATCCAACTCAGGGGACTGAGTACCCAGAGGATGGTTGGTGTGGCTATTAAAGACTGAGACAAAAGCAGCATTAAGTAAAGTACCTCAGCCTTTTCCTCATCCTCAGTCACTAGGTTTCCCCTGGCATCCAGCAGAGGATGGAGGTTCTCCTGGGCCCTCATTTTATTGCTAATATATTTGAAAAAGTATTTTTTATTATCTTTGATGGTAGTGGCCAGATTTAGTTCCAGCTGTGCCTTTGCCTTTCTAACTTTCTCTTTACAGAACCTAACAACATCCTTGTGCTCCTCATGGGGTGACAGTCCCTTCTTCCACAGGTGATAGATTCTCTTTATTCCTGAGTTCCAGCAATATCTCCCTGTTGAGCCAGACTGGTCTCTTTCCTGCCGGGTTGATTTTTGGCACATAGGGACTGCCTGCTCCTGTGCCTTAAGGATTTCATTCTTGAAGAGCATCCAGCCTTTTTGGACCCCTTTGTCTTTCAGTAATGTTTCCCAAGGAATTCTGCCAGCCAGCATCTTAAACAGGCCAAAGTCAGCCCTCCAGAAGTGAAAGTTTTGCTGACCTTCTTCCTGACTTCTCCAGGGATCGAAAATTCAATCATTTTGTGATCACTTTGCCCAAAACATGTTCATGATATATTCATGTCATATGTAGAGAATACTTGTGTGACTACATATGTGTTGACAGCCATTTTCATGCATCTCAGTGCTGTTCTAGATACAATACTGTAACTGGGAACAACTGGGTTCAGTTAGTGCATTGTAACAAGTGGTTCTTCTTTACCTTCAGTTGAACAGGGTGCACTTCATCACAAACATGGAGCTGCATACTTTTGTTTAAAAGTTGTCTTCTTAATGGTGTGGTAGTTCAGCTCACATCTATTGGTCTCAAGGAAAACTGAAGAGAAATTTGCACAAGGGAGAGCACTTCCAAGACCACCAGTAGCAGAAGGGAAAAGCCATGCTTACTGTTCAGTTATCATTCCCATGGCCCTGTGAGCCAGATTCTTCAAAGCCCAGTACAATCAATACATATGCTTTTGAATCCTCTGCCGTTTTCCAAAACATGCATCATTTCATGTAATGAAGGAGCATGCATAATGCTTTTAATAGAGTAATCAAAGAAAATAATAATGCTAAAATACCTCTTACACGTCCTTTCTAAGAAGTCATTCTTGGCATGATATTTAAATTTATTTTCTGAGGCCTTAGTTGCTTGAGTTGCTAGTCTCAAAAATTCAGTGGAAACTCATTCTTAAGTCAGCTGGGCACATCTTGTATTTCTTCCTTAAACCATTATATTTTGATCTTGTTTGATTTTAGTGAGGGGAAAAAAACAAACCAAAGTAGAAAAACCTACTCTCCCTGCATATATTGTGGAGTGAACTGCTACCAAATTGTCACAAAGCCTCAGCTTTCTTTTTAACTGCACTAGAAGAGTTCTGAAGAAATCACAGAGCCAAGGACTATTACTGTCAGACCCTATTTCCTTTGCCAGAATAGTATGCCTTAAGTAAGCCTGCAGGTTTGGGTTGTTTTAAGCCTTTGGCCTCCCCTGCTAGAGGGGGATTTAACTGAGGTCAATTGAAATCATTACTGCCCTGTGACAAGGTCGGGGTGTATATCTGCTCCAGCCCAGCATGCTAATACCAGTATGAACTGTAAATTGAAACAAAGCAACATCTTTTGCAGCAGAATAATCAGCTGCACTGAGGGGACTGGACACAACAGCTTCTTAGAGATGATGTTGGAGAATAACAGACCATCTGAGTGGGGTGCATGTTACTAGCAAGGATCTTACTCTAAGTCTTTTATCATGTTTTGTTGCTGTTCTTCATCTGGGTGCATGTTTATTTGCTTCAACTAGGAAGGATAAGCATCAGTTTAAGCCTGTAGGAGTGAGTTTTGTTTGGTGTGACCCTACTTTGCTAGTGTTCATCCAGAATGTCACCCTGTGTGCTTCACCTTGTAGTGTATTTCTCCTATTATGCTCAGGCAGATGATCACTATGTTCTAGGCTTCCACCAGTCCTTTTTGTTGAAAAGTTCTCAAGGTGCCTGGGTGTGCACCAATGAAGTCTTCAGGCTAGCCCTCCACAATGTCTTACCCTCTGCCTTACTGCTCTTCTGTGCTGTTCTGGTTGAGTAAGGAGTGCTCTCTTCTCACTCTTCTGTCCCTTGAGCTTGGTTGAGAAACATGGCTGTGGCTTTTGCCTTCTCAGAGCAACCTTGCAGACCTGTGGCTATCCCACAGAATGTGAATTTTGAAGTGATTGTTGCAGAATTAATTGTGAATAACTAATTGTTATGTGGTGTTTCCTAGCCTTAAAAGGGACAGGCAGTTAGCAGTTAAAATCACTGGATGATTTTGTAATGCATGCTGAACACTTAAAACACTGCTTAAAGCCTCTTAAATGAGGCTTAACATCTGAAAGAACCTGCTACCTTAAGTAATTAAGCCTTTCCTTTGAGGTAAGGATAGTTGCAGCCCTGCAGTTTAATCAGCAGATGCTGTGGGGTGCTAATGGAAGGGTAAAACTCTCTGAAGAGAGGAGCTGTGCAGCTAAACTTTGGTTGTAAAGTAGTGTTGCATCTAATACTCTGACATGACCCACAGCTCTCTGAGCTGTGGACTTTCTACAGTTTGAATCTCCAGGTCAGAAGGGATGTAGAAAAACTGAAAGAAGTTAAAAAGCTGCCAAGATTGTCAGTGTTCAGCTTGTAGAGCTGGGAGAGGAGGGGCTAAGGGCAATCTGCCCTGTAGGTGGAAAGTAATTGAGCACTTAACCTGAAAGCAAACTGTTCTTGGTGGTGGCAGACAGTGTAACAAAGGACAGTGGTTGCAAACCAGAACTTGGGAAGTTCAGATTGGGTACCAGGGAAGATTCTCACTAGAAGGCTAAAACCCTGGTGCCTGGACACCTTGTGAAGTGTCTGTGCTTGGAGGCTTGGAAGACTCTGCTAGACAAAGCTGTGCCTGATCTAGTGGAAGGTGTCCCTACCTGTGGTGGGGATGCTGGAATAGATGATCTTTAAAGGTCCCTTGCAACCCAAACCATGCTGTGGTTCTGAACACACTGCTGCTGGTAGTCCATGCTCATGACAAGCATGAGGCTGGCCTGAAAACCAAAAGGTCTTTCCAATCTGCTTTTGCTTTTGTTTTAATTGAAGGATGTAATGAAAGAATTTGAACTGCATAAAGGAAAGCTTTGTGGGAAAAATAAAGTCCCTGTGTTTCAAGCCTCACTTCTGGAATGCAAATTTTGAGTTGGACATAGCTGATTTTGGAGGGGGAAACTAAGGGTAAAGAATTTCAGTGATGTTATCTGAGCTGTGGTAAAGATCCAAAATAAAATGGGATAGGATTAGTTTATGCCTTCTAGAGCATCTCAAGTCACTCAGCTGTGGGTCTTTGCTATGTCTTAATAGGACATACTCAGAATTTTGGGAACAGACTATAAATTATTTACTTTGCCTTAAATATAGTCTAGGATTTTCCTTGTTTTTAAAGTATACTGCTTCTCTATTCTGTGAAGACATAACATGAAAGAAATAAAGGAAGCAATGTGTTGTCTTTGTGGGAATTTGCCATCTGTACAACAGCAAGTATTTGAGGAAGAATTCCCTTTTAATCTTTTTTTTTTTCATATGTCCAGTCCTGAGTTGTGTGAGAGAGGAGGAAATTCTCCTCGAGCCAAAGCACTGAGAGCTGCAGTGCAGCTGGGTTTAGCAGAAATGGAGGAAACCTACACTAAAGCTACTAAAGGTGGTAATATCTTTTTTCCAGAGGTATAGTTTTAAATTGTACTCATGTCAGTAATGATATACTCAAATTTGGTGTGAAAACTACTTACACAACTTGTAATAGATGCCTCAGTGACCTAAGAAGACCATAGGGCAAATGAGAGTATAATAAATGCTTATTAATACTTGTGATTAGAAGTGATTCAAGCTGAAATGATTCTGCCTGGCTGGTTTAAACTAAGCCATTAGAAAGGACCTGACATGAATGTGAATTCATTCCAACTTAAGCATGGCTACAAAGAAGACAGAGACTCTCTTTTTATGAGGAGTCTCATAGAAAAGTAGGACCTTGTTCTTTCTTTAGCTTGAGAGCTAAAACTGTGGAAACTGCCCAGTGATGCTGTGGCTGCCCCATCCCTGGCAGTGTTCAAGGCCAGGTTGGACAAGGCTTGGAGCAACCTGGTCTAGTGGAAGGTGTCCCTGCCCATGACAGGGGGTTGGAACTGCCATGGGCAGCTTTAAGGTCCCTTCCAACCCAAACCAGTCTGGGATTCTAAAAGATTAAGAATAATGGGTACAAGTTGCTCCTGGGGAGATTTCAACTGGACACAAGAGGAAATTTTTTCACACTGAGAACAACCAGCCATTGGAATTATCTCCCCAGGGAAGTGGTGGACTCCCCAATGCTGGACACTTGATTTGGCTGGACAAGGGTGCTGGGCCATCTAGTCAGGTTGTGCTTTGCATAGAAAGGTTGAACCAGGTGGTCCTTGAGGTCCCTTCCAAACTGGTTGTTTGTGATTCTGTGATTAGTCAAAAGAGAGAGCATTAGTAAGATACTTTACAAAGTCATATCATAGAATGGTTTGGGGTTGGAAAGGACCTTAAGATCATCCAGTTCCAACCCCCTGCCATGGCCAGGGACACCTCACCCTAGACCATATTGCCCAAGGCTCTGTCCAACCTGGCCTGATGCTACTCAGTTTTCTTAAAGATTCCTTCATGGCCAGGAACCTATCAAGCAGCAGTGAGACCATACTGGAAAGCTAGAAGAGGCATAAATGCACAGGTTTTGGTGCACAGGCCACCTCTTCAGCATGGGTATGCAAGCATCTGTTCTGGGCTGCTTTAACAGGGATAATAACTTCCCCTGAAATAATTGGCACGACTGCTGCCATGTGCAAATGAACAAGGTGGATGGTGGGTTTAATTGCTTGTTGTTCACACTCTGCTGATTGTTAGGAAGCCTCTGCCTAATGCAAAAGGAGGTGTATATCAACATGACAAAAAGCTGCCCAGTTCATCAGCCTGTTGAAGAGTGACTTTATTGATGCTTGTCTTGCTTGAGGAGTTTTCTTTCATTCATTTGTCTACTGCACACTTGACCTGCTCATACTTCTGGCTTTGTCGCCTTCTTAAATTGTGGCTGTAGTTCCCTCATTCACTTTTTCCTTTATGGTTTTATAGTAATTTATCTTGCCTATTCCCCTCACCCTGATCACAGTTTTGCAAGCCAGAGAGTCAGACTCAATTGACTTTCCTTGGTAGAAAGCTGTCCTGTAGTTGGATCATCTTTCTTGTCCTTCTCTGGCCTTTCCTTATTGTATAATTTTTTATTTATTTATTTTTTAGTGATAAGAAATGCATGCAGGATTTGGTATGTGGGTGCTCTCTATGCACTTGTGCAGTTGCTTACTTATGGGTTTTGGTTCTCTGTTCCGTTCTAATAATTGCTAACACTGTGCTTGCCCTGATAGCTTTTGAGCTCCCAGCTGGTTAAAAAAAAATAAATAAAACCTGTCCATTCTGATTTCAGAATCATTTTCCCGAGAGACCATAGCTAATATGTTTTTCCTCTGAGGATTAGCATACACTTACTGAAACCACACTTCATCTACACCACTTTACTTCGTAGGCAGTTATCACTGTGAAATCCTGGCAGTGTCTAAAACCACTGAATGCTGCTTTTACATGCACTTGATCCTTCTAGTGCTCTGGCAGACCTGCTGGTTTGTGGTGTAACTGATGGCCTTAACAAGTTGCTCCTCAAAGCTGACTTGTTTCACAGTCAATTTATCACTTATGTATTACTTTTTAAAGTAAAGATATTTCTTTTCATGTGCTGTTCTTGGTGGAGAGCAGCAGAGCACTGTGAATAACTATTCAGCTCTCTGACAGGCTGTTTCATGTGCTGCTCTAGCTGCTGCTTTTCAATGCCTTGTTTTTTAATGCATTTCCCCCTTTTTCTGAAGCTGAATGGACGTGTGCTGAAAGAATAGAGCTTAAAATCCTCCCAAAATCCTGAATTGAATTGTGAATGTGAATGACCACACTGTGGTCACTAGCAGAAGATTGTTTTGTAGCTTGGTCCCATGCACTGTTCAGATCAAATCCTGTTGTGTGACTTCCAACTCATTTGGGAATCATTTCTGTTGTTTTGAGGCACTAGTTCCTGCATGGTGTCTCTGAGGAGACTGGTAAGCATTAGGTGGAAGAACTAGTCTCCCTCTAATACTACATTAATAGAATCATAGAATAGTTAGGGTTGGAAGGGACCTTAAGAACATCTATTTCCAACCCCCTGCCATTGGCAGGGATACCTTCCACTAGACCATGTCACCCAAGACTCTGTCCAACCTGGCCTCGAACACTGCCAGGGATGGAGCATTCACAACTTCCTTGGGCAACCCATTCCAGTGCCTCACCACCCTCACAGTAAAGAACTTCCTTATATCCAACCTGAACTTCCCGTTTTAAGTTTGAACCCGTTACGTTCTACCTTTGTAGTAAATAACAAATATAGCACAGGTCCTATGCTAGTGCATGCAGGTGGATTGTCAAAGGCAGGAATTTTGAGGCTCTGCTGCAAAGATTCCCTGGGTTTGGAACACCTCATTGCAGCTATAGCAGATACTTTGCTCCCTTTGAGCTGTTCTTGACAGCAGAGGGGGGAAGTACAGTGTTGTTGGCCAGCTGAACCTGCTCTGGGAATGCTTTCAAAGGCCTCAATCAGTGCCTAGGTCATTGAGGCAATATTGATACTGACTTCCACAGAAACTCCCTTCTGTCACCAAAGCACAGTAGCTAAAATCTGATTTTGAAGTACCCTGGTTTATGCCTGGTTCCCAGGCAAGGCCCAAAGCAAATGTGTGATTCAGCACCGAGGCAGGCATGCTCTTATCAGTCTTCCAGAAAACTTCAGGTCATTGCACTATTTCTGTGTCCTTAGGCCCTCTGTGTTTGTCTGCAAAGTGCTCTGGAGCATAACCTCTGGTTGTATTATTTTCTCTCTCAGTACTCTGCATCTTACAGCATGTGACATCACTGTGAACGTTAGCTTTTCAGTTGTCTTATGAGTTTTGGAATACATTTGTCAATAAAAGAGCTTTTTGAACTTTTTTTTCCCTCTCTCTCTCTCTCTCTGCAGGCTGATGAAGATCCTATCATGGGATTCCACCAGATATTTCTATTAAAGAACATCAACGACGCCTGGGTTTGCACCAATGACATGTTCAGGCTAGCACTGCACAACTTTGGCTGAGCTGGCAACCCTGAGGCACCCCAGCTTTATTTTTTTTGTTTTGTTTGGTTGGTTGGTTGGTTGGTTTTTTTTTTTCCTCCTCTCCTCTTACTGGTATTATTCACACTCACAGAACATTCCAAATATCATACACAAACCTGCAGTGCTGCAGAGTATGAGCAAAGCAAGAGCTGTGACCTGCCCTTCTGCTGAGTTTACATTGTCATAGATGACTTTCTTGTGCATGATGTTTGGAAGTTAGACTTAGCTACATTTGACAAGAGAAATTTGTGTTGTACCAGCATGCCTTGGAAAGAAGTAATAATGCAAAAGGTGGTTGTTTATGTACTGACACAATGCTCTATAACTCAAAGAAATGAAAGAACAGCAGCCTGTATGGCCCAGATATTGATTTGTTCAGATGTTTCACTGCTACATTACACAATAAAACCTTGAGATTTTCTTAACAGTTTAAATTGTTTTAATGAGTTGGATATGGAGTAGGTGATAGCACTTACTGTGGATGTCCTGTGTCTCCCTGGTATAGAAACGTTTACAAATTTACAATGCAGACTGAAGAGCGCTTGACAGTTGTACCAGGGGAGGCAGTTCTGATATGCCCTTGGCCATGCAACTTCTTTCTCCCTCCTTCCCAGCAGCTTTTATAGCAAGACTTCTAGCTTGGTTTTTAACACTAAGTTAGTTCTCAGCTGCTAGATTTTACTAGGACAAATGCCTCAACACCCAAGGATGACAACAGTCACAGTAGCCTGTAGTTAATCTTCATGATGGTCATTACATTCACCCTTGAAGTATAACAGGCCAGCTGTATTTTCTTCACAGGCAGGACATCACCGCTGCCCTCCCGCAGTTTGTATCCAGCTCTGAAGCTCTGACCAGATCCATGCTCTGTGGGGATTTTCTAAGCATCCCTGTGCTGTCAATGGAACTGGTTAGTAGTACAGCCTTTGCTGTGCAGGTTTCCAGGACCTGGTTGGCTGTCATGAGTCATCCACCCTGGAGGTGGTGGTGTTCCACCACTGAAGGGATTTACTAATCCCAGACTGGTTTGGGTTGAAGGGACCTTAAAGCTCATCCAGTTCCAACCCCCTGCCACAGGCAGGGACACTTTCCACTAGAGCAAGTTGCTCCAAGGCCCCTGGCCTTGAACACTGCCAGGGGTGGGGCAGCCACAGCTTCTCTGGACACCCTGTGCCAGCACCTCACTCCCCTCACAGGGAAGAGCTTCTGCCTAAGATCTCATCTCAGTCTCCCCTCTGGCAGGTTAAAGCCATTCCCCTTGTCCTGTCCCTACAGGTCCTTGTCCAAAGCCCCTCTCTAGGTTTCTTGTAGCCCCTTTAGGCACTGGGAGCTGCTCTAAGGTCTCCCTGGAGCCTTCTTCAGGTTCTGTCCAGCAGATGAGGTGGCACAGGAGCAGAATTGCCTTCACTTTGCCTTCAGACCTCACTGGGCTGTTAGGACCCAGTTTAAAAGGGATTAGCATGCTTTGGTGGGCTTGCTTTTGACATTTATGACCATGGCATTGCCATTTTTTTGAGGAAAGCCTGGAATGGGGCATGCTCAAGCCAGTCATGACTCAAATCTGCCTGCTTTGGCCTTTGAATTGGAATAGAACTTTCTTGGAAGCTGATGTTAAGTCCCTCCTGCTCACTATTGCAACATTCTAATGTTCACCATTTCAAATTCAGAACTGTTCTGTCACTGCTTCTATGCTATGAAAGTTGTGCTCAAAATTCTTCACCCAAAGAGATTAGCTCTTTCAGTAGAAAGAGGCATTTGTGTGGTTGCTGCTAAGCAAGGATCCTTGTGCTGGAGCTCCAGATCCAAATGAAGCCTGGCAGAGGAGTGAGGATCTAAGAACCTTGCTCTGCAGAAGGATCTGCCCTGCAAGGTCAGGTTATTCCTCCACGTAATGAGCTCAGGAAGCCAGGAGAGAGCTTGCTTAAAAGTCAGTTTCAAGGGGGAAACACGGGGCAGGTGTTAGTTTTAGAACTATCTAAAAGGAGATTCTTTGAGGCCATTAAAAGCTCAAAGCAGTTATCCCCTGGAACTGGCCATGTAGATTGTTCAGGGGTTCTTTCTCCTGCCTTTCTCCACACAGTCACTCCTGGCTCCTTACTGAGACAAGACAAATACTGCTGTTTCTAAATCAGTATTGCTTAATATTCTTGACTCCTACAGGAGCTGGTTGGCCTGTGAGGGGACATGGCTGAAGCGGAGGAGGCCTGGGAAGCCTCAGAAGATCACTAACCCCATAACCAGCCCACCTGAGCCTTCACAGGTGAGGCTCTACATGTCCCACATGGTACTGGGCCTAGCAGGAGTTCGTATTGGCAGTACCACCAGGGCCATGGATGAGATTGCCTGACAAAGGAAGGGCTACAGATGTTGTCTATCTGGACTTCTGTAAAGCCTTTGACACAGTCCCCCACAACATTCTTCTCTCTAAACTGGAGAAATATGGATTTGATAGGTGGACTGGTAGATGAGGAACTGGCTGGATAGTCACATCCAGAGGGTCATGGTCAATGTCTGGATTGACACCAGTGACAAGTGGCATCCCTCAGGGGTCCATATTGGGACCAGTACTGTTTAATATCTTCATTAGCGACATAGTGGGATTGAGTGCATTGTCAGCAAGTTTGCAAATCATAGAATCAAACAGATTGGAAAAGACCTTTAAGATCAAGTCTAACCGTTCCCCAGCACTGCCAAGGCCACCACTAGCCCATGTCGCTGAGAGCCTCACCTACACGGTGTGTGAACACTTCCAGGGACGGTGACTCCACTGCCCTGGGCAGCCTGTTCCAATGCCTGAACACCCTCTCTGTGAAAAAGTTTTTCCTAATATCCAATCTAAATGAAAATCTAATATCTAGATGACATAAAGCTGAGTGGTGCAGTTGACATGCCTAAGGGACAGGATGCCATCCAGAGAGACTTGGACAGGCTCGAAAGATGGGCCCATGCAAACCTCATGAGGTTCAATGGCACCAAGTGCAGGGTCCTGCACCTGGGTCGGGGCAACCCCTGGTATCATTACAGGCTGGGGTATGGAGGGATTGAAAGTAGCCCTGTGGAGAAGGACTTGGGGGTACTGGTGGATGAAAGATTGGATATGAGCAGGCAATGTGCGCTTGCAGCCCAGAAAACAACTGTATCCTGGGCTGCAGCCAGAGGAGCATGTCCAGCAGGTCAAGGGAAGTGATTCCGACCCTCTACTCTGCTCTGGTGAGACCCCACCTGGAGTCTGCATTAAGCTCTGGAGTCCTCAGTACAGGAAAGACATGGACCTATTGGAGAGGGTCCAGAGGAGGGACACAGAAACGATCAGATGGATGGAGCACCTCTCCTGTGAGGAAAGGCTGAGAGCTGGGCTTGTTCAGCCTGAAGAAGATAAGACTCCAGGGAAACTTTATTGCAGCCTTTCAGTTCTTAAAAGAGGTCTATAAGAAAGATGGGGAGAGACTTTTGAGCAGGGCCTGTTGCAACAGGACAAGGGATGATGGCTTTAAACTAAAAGAGGGGGGATTTAGACTGGATACGAGGAAAAAAAAAATTGTATAGTGAGGGTGGTAAAATCCTGGCACAGGGTGCCCAAAGAAGCTGTGGCTGCCCCATCCCTGGCAGTGTTCAAGGCCAGGTTGGACAAGGCTTGGAGCAACCTGGTCTAGTGGAAGGTGTCCCTGCCCGTGGCAAGGGGTTGGAACTGGATGAGCTTTAAGATCCATTCCAACATAAACCAGTCTGATTTGAGATGCCTCGAAAGGGGAGCTGGTGTAGATCCTTGCCCTACAATGCAATGGTGTAGATCCAATGCCCTACAACAACCAACTTCTCCACCACACCCAATTCCAATCCCAGCACCGCTTTCGCTGAGAGGAGGGACCGGGTTCAGGATAGCTCCTCCCGTGCCGCGCCCGGAACCCTTTATCCCGGCGGCGGTTTCCGCTTGACTAATTAGGGCTTGGGCCGGAGGCGGAAGTACAGATGGTGTCAGGGGCAGCTCGGAGGTTGTGGCGTGGGAGGTGGCTGGGCAGGGTTGAGTCCCGTCCCCCCCCGTCCACCCTGCGGTCGCTCCCACCGTCTCTTCGTTCTCCAGCATCGGTGTAGAGGACGCGACCTAGCACCTGTGGGACGTCCTCAAGCTGGAGTAGCCGGGAGGTGAGGGGCCGGCACCAGGGGGCGCGGGAGGCCGCCGGCCACGGGCCGGGCCGGAGCCGCTGCGCTGCCTTGTCCTGGGGCTGCGGGACTCTCCCAAGCAGAGTCTCTGGGGCTGGGCGGGGCTCGTCTCCCCTTAGGGCGCCGGCAGCATCGCCCTCCGACGGAACTGTCCCGCCTAGGGTGAGGGGCCCTGCTGCTGCCCCCGAGGTATGCTCAGGGAGTGTAGCCGGGTGAGGAGAATAGCAGAAACCCGGCGTGAGCGGCCTCGTTGGTGGGGGAGGATTCTCGTGGCTGAGCAGAGTGGGAGCAGTGGGGAGACAAACCTCACTGCTGCGGCTCTCTGGGCTCTTGTTATCTGAGAGGTATTGTTCTGGGACCTGTCAGTGCTGATCTCCTCCACCCAAACCTCCCTCTTTTATTCAGAACACTTGGAGTTTTCCCCGGGTGTCTTATTGGGTTCGGGGAAGGGGCTGTTAGGCATCTTTGAGATCGATACCATCTTAATTTTAGAATCCCAGACTGGTTTGTGTTGGAAGGGACCTTAAAGCTTATCTAGTTCCAACCCCCTGATATGGGCAGGGATACCTTCCACTAGAGCAGGTTGCTCCAAGCTTGTCTAACTTGGCCTTGAACACTGCCAGGGATGGGGTAGCCGCAGCGTCTTTGGGCACCCTGTGCCAGCACCTCACTGCCCTCACAGGGAAGAACTTCTTCCTTTCCACAGGCTTCTCACTCTCCTTTTTATTTGATTGTGAACTGGGATCATAAATACCTCTCTTAAAGTGGTTGTGAGTGTTCTCCCTTTGCTTTGAGCTATTCTACTTCTCTGCTCAGAGTTCAGTAGACTCCCTTCTGCCTGTAAAAACAGTTGAGGTGAACAGCAGCAGGCTTGGGAATCAGCTGTACAGTGCTCTGTACTTCAAAGACTGAAAAGTCAGAGCAGAGATGGGGAGCAGTTTCTGAGCTGAAGGGATGTGTCATGTTTGGGGAATGGCTGGAGTTGTTTCTGTTTTCTGAAGGTGATTTGACTTTTCTGTGAAGCAGCTTTCTTGCTAGTTGAAGCAAAGGTGGTGTTTATTGAGTGTGGCTCCTTTCTTTTAATTTCTCTTAATTCCTATTAATTCCTATGTCAATTCTAGCACCCAAGAAGACAGTTGAGAGGAAAAGGAGCAATTGGACAGTAAGTCAAGCAGTAAGGAACCTGTGCTTGTTCTCAGCAGAAATCGCTGCCTGGGTAATAGCAGATAGATTTGAAAGAACTGGACATAATAAGGTGAAGAGCAAGAGTTTGTTAACTGAAAGCTTCATGAAAATCCTGTTAGGATGTCAGGAAAGGGAAGCTGGGCATCCTTCAAGACTTGTGAAAGAATATAAGCAGCCTCATGAATTGAATGTGTAGGGCTGGTCTCGTCTGGTATCAAGTTGCTGTGGTCAAAGTCCTCTCTAGTTGTGGTTTCTGTAATACCCTGGATTTCTGTCATGTTTTAAGCCCAGCCAGTAACTCAGAACCACACATCCACTCGCTCATTCCCCCCTTTCTTCCTGCTCCTGGAGAGATTGGGAGGAAAATGGAAAGAATGTAAACCCCACGGGTTGAGATAAGAGCAGTCCAGTAACTAAGGTATACTACAAAACCACTACTGCTACCACCAGTAATAATAATAAGGGAAATAACAAGGGGAGAATACAATTGCTCACCATCTGCTAATCTTTACCCAGCCTGACCTGAGCAGTGATCTGAGCCTTCCAGGTAATTCCCCCCAGATTCTATCCTAGACATGATGTGCTGTGGTATGGAATACCCCTTTGGCTAGTTTGGGTCAGGTGTCCTTTCTCTGCTTCTTCCGGCTTCTTGTGCCCCTCTCACTGGCAGAGCATGAGACTGAAAAGTCCTTGATTGGAGTAAGCATTACTTAATGACAACTGAAAACATGGGTGTGTTATCAGCACTGTTCTCAGACTAAAGCCAAAACACAGCCCTGCACCAGCTACTGAGAAGGAGAAAAGTAACTGTTACAGCTGAACCCAGGACAGTATCCACTCCTTGTCCTATTGCTACAATCCCTGATGAAGAGTTCCTCTCCAGCATTCTTATAGGCCCCCTTCAGCTGTTGGAAGGCTGCTGTGTTAACCACTATACCACCAACGCTCACCTGGAAGACACCTGAAAACTTTTCACATATTCTACAACTCAGTCAAGGTCTGGGATTGAGAAGTAACCTCTTCTTCCTCTTCCTCTGATTCCTGTAGTAATAACTCCTGTTCAGATGATGTCCCCTGTAGTAAGTGCACTAGGTCTTCATCTTTCTTCACTGCGCAAGTTGCTCTTTGTAGCTCTCATTTGCTTTTCCCTGTGCTTATAGGGGCAACAAATATTGGCATGGGTTGGTCCTTTGGTTTAGCTGCAGTGTCTGTTTCTGCGTTTGGAGTGGCTGCAATGTCTGTTGGGGTTGGGATGCCTTTTGTTAATAGCCAAGATGTGGGTTGGTACACGTGGGGAGCTGGATAGATCGGATAGCTCGTCTCTCAATTGTTTGAACTCCCAGGACAGTTTTTCCACAGATGAAATTATGGAAGGGGTGAGATTGTCTTCAAACTCTCAGAGTTGACAAATCAGTTCATCCACTGTTGGTGGTGCTATGGCATACCAGGTTATTGCTGCCAATGCCAGCGGGCATATGGTGATGGTGCACTCCTTGTAAATTTCTGCCACATGGGTCATGTGCATTTGACTTCATCTGGATCTACAGATGCATTCCCAGCATCCAACCTACTATAGATCATTTCTACAATGGCTGATTCCCTCAGAGACTGGATGCCTTTCTCTAGCGTAGTCCACTTGGCCAAACGACTCATAACATCGTCCTTGTACGGAAACCTTTCTTTCACAGCTGCCAAGAGCCACCTCCCAAGGCTAAGGGACTGTTTGTCTTTCGCAGTTGCTTTGTCAATTCCCTCTTCCCTAGCAAGTGATCCCAGCTGCTTAGCTTCCCTACCTTCTAGTTTGTGACAGTTGGCCCCATTGTCCCAGCATTGGAGGAACCAGGTGATGATGTGCTCCCCTGGTTGATGGGTAAAATCTTTTTGTGTATTCCGTAGGTCGGTTGAGGTCTGGGGTTGAGAAGTCGCCTCTTCTTCCTCTGATTCATGTAATAATAACTCTTGTTCAGACGCTGTCCTGTGTAGTAAGTGCATTGTTTCTTCATCTTCACTGTACGGGTTGCTTGTTGTGCTTCTTGTTTGCTTTTCCCCTTGCATACAGGGGCAACCGATATTGGCACGAATTGGTCCTCTGTTTTAGCTGCAGTGATTATCACTGTGGTTGGAGTGACTGCAATATCTGTTGCCGGGGTTGGTGTAGCCACTGTGCTTGGGGGTTTGAGTAGCACCAGCAGCTGTGTTGTCTGTTGCTGTTGGGGTTTGGGTAGCTGCTGTACTTGTTGCTGGGATTGATGTAGTTGCTGTACTTGGAGTTGGAGTAGCTGTGTTATCTGTTGTAGTCAGAGCTTGAGTAGCTGCTGTACTTGTCACTAAGGTTGCTATAGCTGCTGTGTTTGGGGGTTGAATAGCTGTGTTGTCTTGCTTTGCCATCAGATCCAGAGGTATCTTTTTCCTCTTGAAAGTGATGGATAGCGTTGACCAGGGGTCTAGGTGTAGGCCAACCCCAGCATGTTGCACTTGGTCTCGGAGTTTCAGCATGTTGCACCTTGCAGCCAGTATTTGCTATTTTAGTGTTTATCAGCTGGGGGGCCTGGGCTAAGGTAGCACCTGCTGACTGGTACCCAGCCTGACCCAAGCAGTGATCTGGGCCTGCCGGGTAACTCCCCCCCAGTTTCTATCCTGGGCATGATGTGCTGTGGTATGGAATACCCCTTTGGCCAGTTAGGATCAGGTGTCCTGTGCCCGTGTCCTCCCAGCTTCCTGTGCCCCTCCTCCCTAGTAGAGCATGAGGCTGAGAAAGTTCTTGATCAGGGTAAGCATTACGTAGCAACAACTAAAAACATTGGTGTTATCAGCACTGTTCCCAGACTAAAGCCAAAACAGCACTGCGCCAGCTACTAAGAGAAAAATAACTGTTACAGCTGAACCCAGGACAACTTTTCAAGAATGCTTTGGTCTGGCACTTGTTTCAGTTAATCTGAATTGCCAGCTTAATCTTACTGATCCAAGACTATTTGTTCATTGAACCTGGGAAGTTCCTCATATCTGTTTTTTTGGGGTTTTTTTTTTGGGGGTTGGTTTTTTTTGGTCTGCTGGAATTGGTTATGTAAGAAAAAAGCCACGACTTACCTTGTTTCTGTAGAGATAAGTTTCCTACATGGATCTCTTAACACATCCTTTTTGGAGAATAATACTTTTCCCAATTATTTAAGCATATTCTACCTGATTGTTTTTGTCAGGTTCTTCTGGTCTATCTGGAGGTAGTCTATTTCACATAATTTTTTTGAATGGATAGCGTGCTCAGTTGGTTGTGTTTTTCCCTAGGCTCAATGAATGAGAACCAGAGACCATCAATTTCATGTAACAGAGACCTGAATGGACTGCTGGTGCCTGCCCCCATTGTGGCTGGAGATGTACCTTCTCTGGCTAAGCCAGTGCATCAGAGCATTTCTCTGGGAGCCCTACAGGAGAAACAAGTCATGTGTAAGTTTTCATGGAATCCCATACTGGTTTGTGTTGGAAGGGACCTTAATGCTCACCCAGTTCCAACCCCCTGCCACAGGCAGGGACACCTTCCACTAGATCAGGTTGCTCCAAGCCCCATCCAACCTGACTTTGAGCATTGCCAGGGATGGAGTGTTTACCAGTTCTTTGGGTAACCTGTGCTAATGTCTCACCACCCTCACAGGGAAGAACTTCTTCCTACTGTCCAACCTGAACTTCCCTTGTTTCAGTTTAAACCCATTACCCCTTGTCCTGTTGCTATGTTAAAGGCCGATAGTGACTAGAAAATAATTAAAACTTAGTTCTGGTGTGTCTGGACAAGCATGTTGGGAAGCTGATGGAAGCTGATGAGTTTCACATTGAGTTCAGGTGGTAGTTGTGAGTCAGTGCTGGTGTTCAGAGCTTTCGTAGCTTTTGTGATGCTGATGTGTGCAGCCTGCCATCTTTGCTGCTCAGGAACTGAGGGGTATTGGTAGAGCTGTTTAGAGATAAGGGGAACAGGACTAGTTGTATGGTGTGCATTAAGACTCAGGATGGAGGTTGATTAGCAGGGCACTGGGTGAGACTTATTTAGAATTCTCATGTAGGCTTCCAGCTGGACTTCTTCTGGGCCCCAAGTTACCTGAGGGGTGACGTACCAGTCCACAATATGGTAGACCTCACACTTGTCCAGATATTTCTCTCCATATAACTTAAAACAGGACAAGTGATCCTGAGGTAGGGTTCTACATAACTGTCTGCTGACTTGTGGATATACACTGATGTGTTTTGGACAGTAACTGTGCTTTTACTGCTTATGTGTTAGAGAACATATGCATATAGAATACTCTGGATTTGTCATGAGAGTAATACAAATCTACATCAGACTAATTGGTGTAATGCTTGGCTTCATGTGCTGATTCTTAACATTAGAGCTCATGTGAATAGCTTTTTTCTTGGGCTCTCTGCTTAGAGTTTTGAGAGAGGATGCTGTGAGAACCATGAGCAACATGCACTGTTGATGAGGTTCAACTGTTTGGTTTCTTTGCACATTCAAATGTTGGATAGTAGTCAAGGCTACTTCAACCAAATGTAGGATTGTGCTCAAGTCCAATAAACTGGAGGTTTTTAAGCTGAACAAACCAGGTGTTTGGTGCTCTCAAACCTGTGGCACAAGGGGAAGGGATACTCCTAATTGAAAGTAGTTTCTTTTTATTTTCAGTTGTTCAGCACAAACTTCCTAGTTGCACAGATAGTCCTGCATTGCTGTTTGTCGTGGTTTAAGCCAGTTCGCTCGCTCGCTCGCTCACTCACTCACTCACTCACTCACTCACTGTCCTCTCTTTCTTCCCCCAGTCTCAGGGGGATGGGGAGGAGAATCAAAAGAATGCAACTCGCACAGGTTGAGATAAGAAGAGTTTAGTAACTGAGGTATAACACAAATCACTACTGCTACCACCAGTAATAATACAAGAGAAATACAAGGAAAGAGAATACAACTGCTCACCAAGCCCGACCCAGCCAGTGCACCCCCCAGCAGCAAACCCCCCCAGTGTACCACCACACCCTTCTGGGTCTCTGCTCTCTGTTTTCACATCCTGGACATGACGTGCTGTGGTATGGAATAACCTCTTTGGTCAGTTTGGGTCAGGTGTTCTGTCTCTGCTTCCTCCCAGCTTCCCTCCTCCCTGGCATAGCATGAGACTTAGAAAGTCCTTGGTCAGACCAAAACATTACCAAGCAGTAACTGAAAACACAGGTGTTATCAGTGCTGTTCCTAGGCCGAAAGTCAGAAACACAGCACTGCACCAGCTACCAAGAAGGAGAAAAATGACTGCTGCTGCTGAACCTGTGACACCAGGAAGTTAACTTTTTCCATATTTGTTCAAAACCCCAAGAGGTATCATCCTTGGTCATTTCATGAAATATTTCAGGTTGTTTCCAAATTTCCTCCAGATCTGTTTCAATTCTGCCACTTTGATCTATATAGGAACCATTGATTATGGAACAAACCCCTCCTTGTGAAGCCAATAATAGTAAGATTGGGTACTACGGCACCTAAGGTGCATGCCCCCTTCCAGTTGGGGTAGAATCTTATGAGCATTTTCTCCCATTAAGCAATACCATCCTTTCCCTTCAGGAACGGGCCACCACTGAACTACGATACCATCTATATTAATAGTGTGATTGCAATTTGAATAGTGATCTACACCTGTGGCCTTTCTTTGTACACAGGTATAATATTCTTCTCCAGATCTGAAAGGGTGAATCGGATAATCCAAACCTGTCACTCTTGTCCCTAATATTCTTTTTAACAGCAACAAATATCAATAACCTCCTTTTCTCAGTAATTCAGAAAAATCTATTTACCACTGCTGTCCCAGACAACTTCCTCTCCCAATTGTCCCAATTTGATTTCTATTTTCAGTTTTAGGATTATTCTTAAGACAGAGCTGACATTGTTTTGTCACTAATTGAACTGTGGTGTATAGATTCCTTCCTATAATTTGTATACAAAGAGTTGCTACCCAATGAGTTTTATTATGTTCCTCCTGAACTACCTTTCAGAGTTGATTATAGGGAATTACAATTCACCCATCAGGTATCTGAACCAAACCCTCTTTGTTTTCCTGTCTTTTCAGATCTTCAATCAACTTTTCATCCTCTTTTGAATATCTAGGTTCAGATTTCTCAATTGTTAGTTTGCCATCAGGGATTAAGGACATGATTTTAGATTGTTCAGATGCTCATTTGGCTTTGAAATTGGGCAAATTATTTCCAATTTTCTGATTAGGGTCACCTTGTTGATGCTCTCTACAATACATAAAAGGTACTTCCTCAGGTAGCTGAACAGCAGTTTCTGTAGCATGTTTAATCTGTTTCCCTTGTATGTTCAAAAGTCCTCGTTCTTTCCAGATAGCACCATGTGCATGTACCACACCAAATGCATATTTAGAATCAGTCCAAATATTTATCCTTTTGTCTTTAGCCAATTCCAGTTCTCTCGTTAATGCTATTTCTGCCTTTTGGGCGGAGGTGTTTGCGGGTAAAGGTTTAGCTTCTATTACCTGTGAAGTGGTAGTAACGGCATATCCTGCCTTTCGTTCACCATTTTTCATGAAGCTACTACCATCAGTAAAACAAGAATCAAATCTGGTCGGCTTGAATATACAGTCTCTACAGTGGCCAAGCAGTCATGTGTCAGTGGTTCTGTTGATTGTTCCTGCAAAAAGGATGCTGGATCCACATCAGTGACCACAATTTCCGTATCATCGTGTTCCACAAGGGTGGCCTGGTATTTTTAAAAAAACATGAAGGAGATATCCAGTGGGCTCCTTTCTGTTCCAGGACTGCTGATACAACATGGGACACTAGTAACTGCCGCCGCAGCCCTTAAGCATCCAGGCTAACCTTTGCTCGCTTCATCCAGCTGTTTCGAAAAATATGCCGCTGCCCTTTTATAGGGTCCTAGTTTCTGAGCGAGGACCCCCAAGGCTATTACTTGTTTTTCATAAGAATATAGCCAAAAGGGTTTGTTTACATCTGGAAGTCCCAGAGCTGGAGCTCTCATTAGCTCTGTTTTTGAATTTATAAAAGCCCCCTCTGCTGAATCAGTCTATTCCAAAGAGGGAGGGTTTCCTTTTAACAGTTCATATACTGGTCTTACCAGAACACCATAATCATGGCTTTTGTCACAAGGTAAATTTGCGAGCCTCTTCAGTATTCATGACATCTAAAGTCTGAGGCATACAGTCATTCCCAGGAACATCCGGAGCTCCTTGACGGTCGATGGTCGTGGAGTTTGGCAAATGGCTTCTTTTCTAGCAATTCCAAGTTCTCTCTGTCCTCCTGTTACTTCATATCCTAAGTAGGAGACTCAGGTTTGAATTAGTTGGGCCTTTTGTTTGGATACCCGATAACAATTCAGTCCCAGGAAATTCAATAATCCCACCATCCACTGGACACATTCTTCCTTTGTTTCTGTGGCAATTAATAGGTCATCCACATATTGTAACAGAGTCCCCATCTGAGTGGGTGGCTTCCGTGATTCTAGTTCTCGTGCTAACTGATTTCCAAAAATCGTTGGACTGTTTTTAAACCCTTGAGGTAATACTGTCCAAGTTAATTGAGTTTTCCTTCCCATGTCAGGATTTTCCATTCAAAAGCAAATAAATTTTGGCTTTCTTTGGCCAATGGTAAGCAAAAGAAAGCATCCTTTAAATCCAAGACGGCAAACCATTTCTGATTATTATTCGATTTAGTCAATAAGGTATACGGATTAGCTACTACTGGATGAATATCCTCTACAATTTTGTTGATTGCTCTGAGATCTTGAACCAATGTGCAACTTTTCCCATCATATTTCTTTACTGTCAAGATAGGAATATTATATTCCAATTCACATTCAATTAATAATCTATTTTTAAGATTTAACAGTGATTTGATTCCTTTTGATCTTCTAATTTTAAGGGATATTGTTTTATTCTAATTGGGCAGGCCCCCCTCTTTTTATTTCCACTTTAACAGGCAAAGCATTTTTCGCCTTACCTGGAACTTCAGATGCCTGTACTCCCAGATATACCTGATTAAGGATTTCTTCTATTTCAAGGAGGTCTTCCTGTTCACTTTTCTATTGAATTAAAGACAAACTCAAACCTGCAGTAATTAATTGATCGTTTTTAACTCTTAATTCCATTTTGCCTTCTTTAAATGTTGCTTCTCGCCCTGATAGATTTTGGAGCATTTGGCATGCCTAAAAATTTATGCATTCCTATTTGTTTTCCCAATTTGTACTCTAAGGGTTACAGAAAGAATGCCTTTTTTTTTTTTCTTTTCCTTTTCCTTGGCAGCCAGTAGCTCCTACAACTGTAACAAATTCTTTTCCCTCTGATTTAATGCCAAATAAGTTGCTCCTGTATCTACTAAAAATTCCATTTTATTTCCTCTAGTCCCTAGCTTTAATTTAACCAGTGGATCTGCTAGGGTAGATTCCCCAGGTCCCCATCAGTCTAGTTCCAATTCAGTCACCGGAGCCACCCCATGGCACTCCCCCCAGGGCAGCCTCACTTCCAATGTCCAAACTCCTCACAGCACCACCTATCCCATCCCGGTCCCACAGGAAAAGAACCCACTCCCCTACCTCCACCTGACATCCCTCCTCCACCTCTACCTGACATTCCTCCTCCACCAGTTTCAAAGCAACCACAGTAGCCGTGGCTATAGCACAACTCAGCTTTTTTCTTTTCTACCTGTTCCCGATTCCTATATGCTCTCCATTCTTTCTCCTTTACTCCTGTATCGAACAAGCCCTCAGTCCTGTCTGTCAACATGTCTGTTCCCACTTGTCCGCCTGCCCCAGCACCCATCCCATACTCAAACACAGGAGGTGCATGAGCTCCCCTCCTTTCCCCCTTGGTTTTCTTTTTTTTTTTTCTTTTTTTTTTTTTTCTTTTTTTTTTTCCTCACAGTTGCTCCCCACCCCGCTCTGCAGGGGCTGCAGGTGCCTCTGCAACAGCACTTCTGTTTTAACCCTTTCTTAACTCTGAATGTGAATCTGCTGCTTGTTGCCACTGACAGCAACCTCTTCCTCCTTATCAATATCAGATAGGACAGATGCAGAGGGTGCTCCTCTCGGAGGTACCTGTGATACATAATCCTCCAACCTGTCTTCCTGATTATTCTTTTTTTTTTTTTTTTTTTTTTTCCTTTCCCCAATATCACAGTCTGGACAACATCTCTCCAGCTTAGCTTTCCGTTTTTCCCTGTCCTTTTCCAAAGCCAAAATTAAGGGATCTGGTGGAGCTATATTAATTTCGCATTCCATCTGCCACTCCTGGTGGTTTCTTAAAGTGAAAAAAATATCTGAATGCATCACTTCATCCCATTTTCCTTGTCGCCTTAAGAACAACATCAATTGTAACAACGTATTATAGTTCAAAAGTTCCATTGAAGGGCCACTTTTCACCATCTTCCAATTTATATAAAGACCACTATTGATTTCAATATTTGGTCAGAGTTTTCTTATTCACACTTCCTCCCGGTGGCACCCCTATATCTTTCCAATGAGCTAAAATGCAGCCTAATGGGCTCTTTTTGAGAATTCCCCCACTCTGCTGTCCTCCCATTGTAAACCTTTAAGGATATACCATACAGTTAGCCCTACAACAATGTCATGGGTTCAGTGGCAGCAGTCATTTTTTCTTCTTCTTGGTAGCTGGTGCAGCGCTGTGTTTTTGATTTTGGGCCTGGGAACAGCACTGATAACACCAGTGTTTTCAGTTACTGCTTGGTAGTGTTTTAGTCTGGCCAAGGACTTTCTGAGCCTCATGCTATGCCAGGGAGGAGGGGGAGCCGGGAGGAAGCAGAGACAGGGCACCTGACCCAAACTGACTGAAGAGGTTATTCCATACCACAGCACGTCATGCCCAGGATGTGAACACGGAGGGCAGAGACCTGGAAGGGTGTGGTGGGGAGTGGACTGGGGGAGCATGGCATGGTCAGGTTTTTGGTATTGGGGGGTGCACTGGCTGGGTCGGGCTTGGTGAGCAGTTGTGTTCTTTTTCTCCTTGTATTTCTCTTGTATTATTATTGATGGTAGCGGTAGTGATTTGTGTTATACTTTAGTTACTAAAGTGTTCTTATCTCAACCTGTGTGAGTTGCATTCTTTTGATTCTCCTCCCCATCCCCCCGAGACTGGGGGAAGAAAGAGGTGAGTGAGTGAGTGAGTGAGTGAGTGAGAAAACTGCGTGGGGGGGTTAGCGGCTTAAACCACAACAAACAATAATATCTTACCCAGAGTGAAAGGTATAATGGAGTGATGCACCCACAATGGGTACACCTAAATTCCAAACAGTTCTGTAAATAAACCACTTGTCTCTCACCAAAAGAGAGAATATATTTTGAACAAGCAGGACACTTAGCTCGGATATACAATCAAAAGTGATGACAGATAGGGCAAAGGCTAGTTCTAGCCCTGCACCAGGGAGCTTGAGCACTACTTTGACATTTAACCCCTAGATTGCTCTACTGGTTCTTTAGCTCTCCCAGATTTCCACAAACTACTCATACTAATTCACCCCGGTGAATTAATTCAATCCGGTCCCAATCGGACCACTTTCCCAGGCAATTAACACACCAAAAATCCCGACCAAATTTCACCAACACTTTCTCCTTACAGAAAAGACATTCAAAGATGAAAAGTTGTTCACACACAGTATCACGGTGGATAGGACAACAAATCTCAACCGTAGGTTCAATTTCATAAGACATATACTCTTCGGCCACCTCCAGCCGCCTCTTTCCTCGCAGATAACATGGAACCGCGGGTCAGGACTCCACACTCGCTTCGTAGCTATGCCACGTCTCACTCACACAAAACACTCATTCACACAAGGGCCTGTCTCTCAATCACCCACTTCACACAGAATGTCATCTAAGCCAATAATTGGTAATTCATAAATCTTAAGCCAGTCTTTACCCACCAAAGGTCCGTAAAGCCGTTAGTACAGTTACCCTTGTATCGATACCCTACCAAACTGTTAGTACTGTTACCAAACCAGACCATACCAATAGTTACCCTTGTATCGATACCCAACCAACTCTGGAGGGAGCACCCACGCTCTTTACCTCGCGTTGGACGTCTCCTTATGAATTATAGGTACCCCCTTCACCTAAACATACATGATGATTCACTAGTGATGGTCCTTGTCTGCCCCTGTGGTGATCAGAGTGAGTGGGGGAGTTCTCCCGAGAAATCGCGGAGGCTCGCATAGAAGTTCCGTCCTCAGCAGGTCCCGCAGCCAGAGACGGTCCCATCTGGGGAGCCAAACTGATGCACGGAATCAGACTCTACAACTCCAGGAGAGTTACAAAGCAGGTATGATTGTTACGGCGCCAGGTGCAAGGGGGATTGCTCCTCCTAACTTGCACATCAAGGGGTTAAGCAAGCAGATATTTATTACACACAAACATGCATATTCACTAGGTTCCTGAGAGAGCGTGCAGGGATATTACAATTAGTTTAGGTACTTATTACCATAAGTCTCCTCCCTTTTGGAGCTCGCGCACTATCCTCTGATGGTCGTGGGCAGGGGTCTTCAAGATGAAGAAAGCACTCTTCCTCAGGGTGCACTTTTCACTTTTGGCACAGTTGGATGCCCCAGTAATCACAAATTAGCTGAAACCAGCCATATCTGCAAGATTCTGAGAGCTGGCAAAGATTTAGAGCAGCGTGACCTTCATACAAAATTTATTTCAAGCAGAACAGGATGGGCAGATGTCATGGGTTCAGCAGTAGCAGTCATTTTTCTCCTTCTTGGTAGCTGGTGCAGTGCTGTGTTTTTGATTTTGGGCCTGGGAACAGCACTGATAACACCAGTGTTTTCAGTTACTGCTTGGTAATGTTTTGGTCTGACCAAGGGCTTTCTGAGCCCCATGCTATGCCAGGGAGATGGGGAAGCCGGGAGGAAGCAGAGACAGGAAACCTGACCCAAACTGACCAAAGAGGTTATTCCATACCACAGCACGTCATGTCCAGGATGTGAAGACGGAGAGCAGAGACCCGGAAGGGTGTGGTGGTGCACTGGGGGGTTCGCTGCTGGGGGGTGCACTGTCTGGGTCGGGCTTGGTGAGCAGCTGTATTCTCTTTCCTTGTACTTCTCTGTCACTATTATTACTGGTGGTAGCAGTAGTGATTTGTGTTATACCTTAGTTACTAAACTGTTCTTATCTCAACCTGTGGGAGTTGCGTTCATCCCCCCAGGACTTGGGGAAGAAAGAGAGGGGAGTGAGTGAGAGAGTGACTTCGCAAGTTTTAGAAGCTTAAACCACTACAGTTCTTTTTGGCGCCGAACGTGGGACACGAAGGGTTGAGATAACGGCAACGATTAATTGCCACTCATCACAATGCTGATTTATTGGCTCTCAAAGTTGTTGCTCTGGTTCTCACAGGTTCAGCGTATGATACTTTACTTGCAGCCGGTATTTCTTATCTTAACATTTTTCACATCTGGGTTTTGGGTTAAGGTTCTTGTTACATTGTACTCTATTGAAATGGCTTGTAATATGGGCCAGCTCCAGAAGGGAGGAGGGGAAGCCGAAGCGAGGCGGCCCCGGGAGCTGTCGGTGGCTGAAACAGCCCGGGAGAGCTGCCCCCGGGACCAGGACGCCAGGAAGGAGGTGGCAGAGGGGGTGAGCCGCGCCGCCAAGCGGGGGGGGGGGGGGGGGGGGGGGGGGGGGGGGGGTGTGGAGAAGCCGAGCCCCGAGGAGCGAGGGGTGGGGGGGAGGGGGAGGCAGGCGGCGACCGAGAGCATTCCCCAGCAGCCGCCCGCAGAGCCCCGAGAGCCCGAGCCCCAGGAGGATGCAGGAGACCACGCAGCACTTCCCAGCCAGGCAGAGAAGGAAGATCTGGACTCAGACAAAGAGCAGCTGGGGGTGAGAGAGCCGGCAAGCACAGCACCTACACCAGCCCCACTGACAAGTACAGCAGCCTCTTTTGAGAGCACTGAAGGGTTTGAATGGCCTTTGGGTAACCTTGAGACCTGCCTGCTGATTGTGATGGGGGTCAGCATGTTGGCATGCATACAGAGTGTGTTTTACCCACAACCATTTTATCTGGTCCCCAGAGTTAAGCAGAGTGGGGTGTGGGCCTTGTCTGGGGTTAGGCTACCATGTAGGATGACCAAGAGATTTTCCCTGAGGCTGGACAGTCATGAGTGGCAGAGTGTGTGGGACAGTATGGGCAAGTATCTAGTCCACTGGGCCCCTCCAGTGCTTTGGAAGCATTGGAGATGGAAGGCAGCTGTATGGAGTCCCCAATGACAAGCTGCTAAAATTGAAGTGGCTCAGATGGACTTAGATTGGATACATAAGGATGAATTATTTTGAGCCTGGTGGGCCCATGACACCTCAGGCCATCAGGGCAGAGATGCAGCATACAGATGGTCTTATGATCGAGGGGTGGACTTAGCAATGGACACTATTGCCCAGGTTATTCACGACTGTGAACACTGCACACAGCCTCCCATGCTCTGAAAGACTGTTAGAAAAGATGGAGCCCAATATCATGGACTGGATGGACTCAGCAGCTTTATAGGGATTGGTCCATGCACAAAGGGATGATCTCTCTCCCTCTCTGTGCGTGTGTGTGTATCCATACATATACATGTGATGGTATATAGAAAATGTGGGATCTGAGCATGACGTGAGTGGTATGGAATAAGGGGTGGATACTGTCCTGGGTTCAGCAGTAGCAGTCATTTTTCTCCTTCTTGGTAGCTGGTGCAGCACTGTGTTTTTATTTTTGGGCCTGGGAACAGCGCTGATAACACCAGTGTTTTCAGTTACTGCTTGGTAATGTTTTGGTCTGACCAAGGACTTTCTGAGTCTCATGCTGTGCCAGGGAGGAGGGGAAGCTGGGAGGAAGCAGAGACAGGACACCTGACCCAAACTGACCAAAGAGGTTATTCCATACCACAGCACGTCATGTCCAGGATGTGAAAACAGAGAGCAGAGATCCGGAAGGGTGTGGTGGTGCAGTGGGGGATTTGCTGCTGGGGGGTGCACTGGCTGGGTCGGGCTTGGTGAGCAGTTGTATTCTCTTTCCTTGTATTTCTCTTGTATTATTACTGGTGGTAGCAGTAGTGATTTGTGTTATACCTTAGTTACTAAAGTGTTCTTATCTCAACCTGTGGGAGTTGCATTCTTTTGATTCTCCTCCCCATCCCCCTGAGACTGGGGGAAGAAAGAGAGGGGAGTTAGTGAGAGAGTGACTTCGTGGGTTTTAGAAGCTTAAACCATGACAGCAGACAAGGAGTATCCTAAGCTAGCAGATGTTCGGGAGTCACTGTCTCCAAGCTAACTGATAAATAGAAGGATGGTAAGAAAGAATTCACTCATTAGATGGATGGAAAGAAATAATTCACTCTTGTTAGTAAGACTACTAAATTCTGTTATCACACCACAGACTTACAACACAAACATTGTTCTCTATCTTAAACCTAATTTAAGTTAAAATTATTTTAACCCTATGCTTTCCAGGCACTTGCTTTCCTTATATCAAGAAAAATTACATATATGGCTGGTTTCAGCTAGTTTTGTGATTACTGCGGCATCCAACTGTGCCAAGGTGAAAAGTACACTGTGAGGAAGACTGTTTACTTCATCTTGAAGACCCCTGCCCGCATGATAAAGACTGCTTAGTTCATCCTCAAGACCCCTGCCCACAATCATCAGAGAGCAGTGCGCAGACGCCAAGAGGAGGAGACTTATGATAATAAGTTCCTGGAGCTAGTTATATTATTCCCCACCTATATGCAGGAATTATGAATATGTATATGGCTAATGAAAGTATATAAACCTGTAACAAATGCTAATCAGTGTGCCTCTGGCTATGGTTATGCGCCCAGCGCTGTTGCTTTTGTCTGATTGACTTTGTCCGTCAATAAAACCCTGTTATCTTGACTAGTGGAGTTAGTTCGTATTTCACAGCAGTAATATTTCCGGACGGGAAAGATGGGAGGGCTCTGAGCGATGAGAAACAGAATAAAATGAAGGTGTACAGTAAAGTAGAGTGGGAGGGAGGGAGGGAGGGAGGGACCAATGGACAGATGCACGGGGAGACTGAGACTGAGGACATAACCCGAGAGAGAAAGGGAAGGAGAATACAAAAGGAAACAGGGTGCGTGCGTGTTTCTTTACACAGAAGCCTTCCCGAGGGGATGGGGGGTGCAGAGGGACAAGTGCCAGGCCGGAGGGCGATTGCTGCAGAGGGAGGGAGGGCGATCGATCAATCGATAGACTGATAAAAAAATGAATTTAAAAAAATTAAAAAAAAATAAAATAAAAACTAAAAAAAAACCAAACCCACAGGGGATTCAATAAAAAGAAAGAAACAGACGAAGGAATAAAAGGAAAAATTCACAAATTCATGAATCCATGAATGAATAATTCACCAACTGTTAACGAACCGACTGGGCAGGTGGGACGAGCGTGAAGCAGACCTAAATGCGCAGGGGGGATGGGACAGGTGCGGACGAAGGGGATGGAGGCCATCTCAACGCCATGGAATGGTGAGGTAGGTCCTGGGGAAAAAAAAAAAAAGAAAAAGAAAACACAAACAACAAAACACCACAGAAAACAAAACAAACAAAAAAAATTAACCCCCCAAAAAACAGAGGCCAAGGTCTACCAACAAGACTAACCCCCCACTTGCACCCATAATAGTGAGCCGGCAGAGGCCAGGTCTACCCTGGCCAGCCAGCTGCAGGACAAAAGCTTGTGTCGAGGGCTGATTCTCAATAGATTGCAGCAAGAGAGCTGCTCTGCTGCGCATGAAAACCTGACCCAGAATCAGGTTGTCTACGAATGATTTATCACCGGGTGACCCATGATCATGTGGTGCGTGACGGGGGAGATGCAGCGCCGCATCAATCCGCCCCTCCGGTCCCAACCACCAGCAATGCCCTGCACTGGGCCTGCCTCGCCGGAGGGAGGCAGTCGGCCGGCTATCGCAAGCCCACCGAGGCACAGGCGGCACTGCGGTATCACTACGTCTAGGCGGGATTCTGACTTAGAGGCCTTCAGTCATAAGCATGCAGATGGCAGCCTCGTGCCAGTGGCTCCTCAGCCAAGTGCACGAACCAGGGGTCTGAACCTGCGGTTCCTCTCGTACTGAGCAGGATTAATATTGCAACAACACATCATCAGTAGGCGTCATGGTTTAAGCCCAGCCGGCAACACAGAAAACCACGAAGCCGTTTGCTCATTCCCCCCCTTCCTCCCCCCCACTCCCGGAGGGATGGGGAGGAGAACCAAAAGAATGTAACTCCCACAGGTTGAGGTAAGAACAGTCCAGTAACTAAGGCATAACACAAACCACTACTGCTACCACCAATAATAATAATAATGATAAGAGAAATAACAAGGTATGCAATGGTAAGCAAAGGTATGATGTGGTATGCAATACCCCTTTGGCTAGTTTGGGTCAGGTGTCCTGTCTATGCTTCCTCCCGGCTTCCCCTCCTCCCTGGCAGAGCATGACACCCAGAATTTCCTTAGATGGAGTAAACATTACTTAGCAACAACTAAAAACATTGGTGTTATCAGCGCTGTTCCCAGGCTGAGACTCAAAAACACAGCACTGGACCAGCTGCTAAGGCGGAGAAAAATGACTGCTACTGCTGAACCCAGGACAGTATCCACCCCTTATTCCATACCATTCATTCCATTCCATTCCACATCATGCTCAGATCCCACATTTTCAATATACCATCACTCTTATCTCATATATATATATATATATATATATACACACATTCACACACAGAGAGAGAGAGAGAGAGAGAGAGATCATTCCTTAGTGCATGGACCAATCCCTATAAAGCTGCTGAGTCCATCCATTTCATGATGTCGGGCTTCAACTCTTGTAACAGTCTTTCAGAGCAGGAGAGGCTGTGTGCAGTGTTGGATCATTGCCTGCTGATGATATTGCAGAACTTGTCTAGTTTCATCAAAGTTCATTCTTTGTTGGGATGATGGTCGGAAGGAAGTCAGGTCCAGTCACTGGCGACCTGAAGACATCTAGTTGGTGGGCTATAAAAGTACTACATAGCAGGCAACAGCATACAATTGAGTTCATTGCCTGTTTTCCCCTAAATCAAATCTCCTTGAGGTACACATCGGACTTCCCCATCTTCCCGCATTACCCACCAAATATATCCGGGTCCCTGAGCAAAAGCAATCCCACGAGTGGGTTTGCCTTTACCTGAAGCAGGAATAACCCAGACTGTCTTCCCCAGCAAATTCTTTATGTGCACCACAGGAACGTTGCCCCCCTCCACAGTATGTAGAAGTTCTGACTGGGCTGGACCAGCCCTGTTGGCAGATCCTCTGGTGTTGACCAACCAGGTGGCCTTTGGTAAATGTGTATCCCAATGTTTGAAAGTCCCAGCACCCATTGCTCTCAGTGTAGTTTTTAATAGCCCATTGTACCGTTCGATTTTCCCAGAGGAAAAATGTAAAAATTGTAAAAAAAAAAGGAGTGTATGGTAGGGGATGTGATATACCCATTCAGTGCCATGCTCTTTGGCCCACATATCTATCAGGTTGTCCGGAAATGAGTCCCATTGTCTGACTCAATTCTCTCTGGTGTGCCATGTCGCCACAAAATCTGTTTCTCAAGGCCCTGGATAGTGTTCCGGACAGAGGTGTGGGGAATAGCGTAAGTTTCTAGCCATCTGGTGGTTGCTTCCATCATGGTAAGCACGTGGCGCTTGCCTTGGCAGGTTGTTGCGAGTGTGATATAATCAATCTGTCAGGCCTCCCTATATTTGTACTTCAGCCATCGTCCTCCATACCAAAGAGGCTTTAACCGCTTGGATTGCTTAATTGCAGCACATTTCACACTTGTGAATAACCTGGGCAATGACTGCTACTGCTGAACCCAGGACAGTAGGGTAAAACTAACTTGTCTCACAATGGTCTAAACCCAGCTCACATTCCCTATTAGTGGGTGAAGAATCCAGTGCTTGGAGAATTCTGCTTCACAGTGATAGGAAGAGCCAATATCAAAGGATCAAAAAGCGATGTCGCTATGAACGCTTGGCCGCCACAAGCCAGTTATCCCTGTGGTAACTTTTCCGACACCTTCTGCTTAAACCCCAAAAAGCCAAAACCCCCCCGAAACGAAAGGGCCGGGGACCCCCTGGCACCCCCGAAATGAAACGGCACTGGGGTGCCGGGAGCAGCGGTGGGGGGGGGGGCCGCGCCTGCCGCAGCTGGGCCAATCCATGGGAAGGGCCCGGCACTTGTTCAGAGACGCTGCCACATGTGCGTCTGGGCAGGCGGCGCGTGGCACCTCATCCAGCTGTGGCACATGCCCAGCCCTGCTTCGTGCCCTAGCCTGACCGACCCTGCCCTTAGAGCCAATCCTTACCCTGATGTTACAGATCCGGCTTGCTGACTTCCCTTATGTACATTGTTCCAACATGTCAGAGACTGTTCACCTTGGAGACCTGCTGCAGATATGGATATGGCCCGGCACGAGACTTACACCCTCTCCCCTGGATTTTCACAGGCCAGTGAGAGCTCACCGGATGCTGCTGGAACCACGACGCTTTCTAAGGCATGGACTCCTCTCTCAGGGCGAACCTATTACAGGGCGCCCGGCCCTTCACAAAGAAAAGAGAACTCTCCCCAGGGCTTCTCCAGGATTGGTTGCATCACTGCACTGGGCACCTCACGGTGCCCATCTCCGCCACTCTGAATTTGGGGATCTGAACCCGACTCCCTTTCAATCGTCTGAAGGCAATGGAGGCCATGCCCGCCCTTTCGGAACGGCGCTCGCCCATCGCTTAGGACCAACTGACCCATGTTCAACTGCTGTTCACATGGAACCCTGCTCCACTTCGGCCTTCAAAGCTCTCATTTGAATATTTACTATTACCACCAAGATCTGCACCTGTGGTGGCTCCACCCAGGCCCACTCCCCAGTCTTCGAGGTGCACCACAGCGGCCCTCCTATTCATCGTGGCGTAGCCCCCTGGCCCGCTCTATGCAGGCCTCGCACCGCCAGCGACGGCCGGGTATGGGCCCAACGCTCCAGCACCATCCATTTTCAGGGCTAGTTGATTTGGCAGGTGAGTTGCTACACACTCCTTAGCGGATTCCGACTTCCATGGCCATAGTTCTGCTGTCTAGATCAACCAACACCTTTTCTGGGCTCTGATGAGCGTTGGCATCGAGTGCCTTAACCCAGTATTCAGTTCATCCCACGGTGCCAGTTCTGCTTACCAAAAGTGTCCCACTGAGCGCTGGCTCCACACCAGTGAGCCAGCCTCCTTACCCACTGAAAGTTTGAGAATAGGTTGAGATCGTTTCGGCCCCAAGACCTCTAATCATTCGCTTTACCAAGTAAAACTGCCCCCACGGCCAAGTGCCAGCTATCCTGAGGGAAACTTCAGAGTTAAACAGCTACTAGATGGTTCAATTAGCCTTTCACCCCTAGAACCGGGTCAGATGACCAATTTGCATGTCAGGACCGCTATGGACCTCCACCAGAGTTTCCTCTGGCTTCGACCTGCCCAGGCATAGTTCACCATCTTTGGGGTCCTAGCACTGATGCTCATGCTCCACCTCCCTGGCCGGGCGGCACAGGTGAGACAGGCTCCTGGTGCAGCCGGGGCTTCTTGCTCACCACGCCCCGGGATCCCACCTCAGCCAGCGAGCTCTGGCCCTCACCTTCATTGCGCCGTGGGCTTTTGAGATGGCCCCTGACTCGCGCACGTGCTAGACTCCTTGGTCCGTGTTTCAAGACGGGTCGGGTGGGTGGCTGACATCGCCGCGGACCCCGGGCGCGGCCGCGCACGGCCCGGCGGTGCCGCGCGGTCGGGGCGCACTGAGCGCAGTCCGCCCTGGTTGACAGCGGCGCGGGGCCCCCCGCACCTCTCCCTCGGCCCCAGGATTCGGCGAGACCTGCTGCCCAGGGCCTCTAACACCGGGCCACCTGCCCACCGGAGGCCTTCCCAGCCGACCCGGAGCCAGTCGCGGCGCACCGCCGCGGAGGAAATGTGCCCGGGCAGGGCCGGCCGACGGCTAGGCGGCGGTCCCGGCCCGCCACCCCCAACCGGCAGGTGCCCGGGGAATGGAGGGGAGGCGGGGATCCACCGAACCCCCTACGCCCACCGCAACTCGCAGGATTGAATCCTCCGGGTGGACTGCGTGGGCCCCACCCATTTACCTCTTAACGGTTTTATGCCCTCTTGAACTCTCTCTTCAAAGTTCTTTTCAACTTTCCCTTACGGTACTTGTTGGCTATTGGTCTCATGCCGGTATTTAGCCTTAGATGGAGTTTACCACCCACTTTGGGCTGTATTCCCAAGCAACCCGACTCCAAGAAGCCCTGGGACTGATATAAGGAAAGCAAGTGCCTGGAAAACATAGGGTTAAAATACTTTTAACTTAGTTCTAAGATAGAGAACAAGGTTTGTGTTGTAAGTCTGTGGTGTGATAACAGAATTCAGTAGTCTTACTAACGAGTGAATTACTTTTTATCCTTCTAATGAGTGAATTCTTTCTTACCATCCTTCTAATTATCAATTATTTTGGAGACAGTGACTCCCGAACATCTGCTAGCTTAGGATACTCCTTGTCTGCCCATCCTGTCCTGCTTGCAATACATTTTGTATGAAGGTCACACTGTTCTAAATCTTTGCCAGCTCTCAGAAACTTGCAGATATGGCTGGTTTCAGCTAATTGTGATTACTGAGGCATCCAACTGTGCCAAAGGTGAAAAGTGCACCCTGAGGAAGACTGCTTGCTTCATCTTGAAGACCCCTGCCCACGACCATCGGAGGGCAGTGTACAAGCGCCAAAAGGGAGGAGACTTACTTATGATAATGAGTACCTAAACTAATTGTAGTATCCCCGCTGCTCTCTCGGGAACCTAATGCATATTCATGTTTGTGTGTAATAAATATCTGCTTGCTTAACCCCTCGGTGTGCAAGTTAGGAGGAGTGATCCCCCTTGCACCCGGCGCCGTAATAAACTTACCTGCTTTATAATTCTCCTTGAGTTGTAGAGTCTGATTCCGTGCTTCAGGACGGGCGCGCCGGGGGGCTGCTAACAGGCTCACACCATCCGCGGGCTGCGGTCTCAAACACAAATACTTGGGTCCCCTGAGAGCGCCGCCTGGGAGGGGGGCTTCTGCGGGGTGGGGATTTGGCGCTGGGCTCTTCCCTCTTCACTCGCCATTTCTGAGGGAATCCTCATCAGTTTCTTTTCCTCCGCTAATATGCTTAAATTCAGAGGGTCGCCACGTCTGATCTGAGGTCGCAAGCTCAGGAAACACACGCGCCGGCAGCGCCGCTGACGCTGCCACCGCCACTGTCGCCACCACCGAGGGCGGCTGAGCCCCAGCCCGTAGACGGTCTGATGCACACGTCTCTCGGATGCGCCCAGAGACGGCCCATCGCAGGATGGCCGGGCAACACGGGTGGGAGACCCGGGGCACGGCAGGGCGGCTCGGGGAGAAAGGCAGGAAGGGGGCGACGACGGAGGGAAGCCCCCGTTCCCGCCACCCCTTCGTGGGCGCACTGCAGTACTGCACGGTACCGCCGCGGTACCCACCCACAGACAGCTGCCCGCGCGGGAGGGGGGAACAGGGGACAAGGCACGCGCCTCTACCTCAACCGCCACTCTCCTCACCGCCGCGGGGGGCCCGGCCGGCCGAACCCCAGTGCCCACAACGAGACGAGCTCCACCAAAGCAGGCGCTCTGGGAGCGGGGAGCTTCGGAGCACTCCCCGAGTCTCGATTTAGGGGGACAAAGGCCCGCACACAGGCGGGCCTGTGAGGCACCCCAGCCGTGCCGTCGGCGCCACCGCCCAGCGAGGCGAGGCATGGCACGGCAGCACAGCTGGCGATTGATTGATAGTCAAGCGACGCTCAGACAGGCGTAGCCCCGGGAGGAACCCGGGGCCGCAAGTGCGTTCGAAGTAGTGATCGATGTGTCCTGCAATTTACATTAATTCTAGCAGCTAGCTGCGTTCTTCCTTGATGCACAAGCCGAGTGATCCACCACTAAGAGTAGTCTGCCTTTCGGCACCGCCCCGCGAGCGTGGTAGTGCCGGGACCGCTCACTAAAAGTGGCCCCTTCTCTGAGGAGGGCCCCGCCGCCTACCCGCCCGCCCAACGCAGGACGAACGGATGGGACGATGAGAGCCTTGCCTCGGCTGACCGTACGAGCACACACGGAGAAAGGGGTGGGAGAGAACGGGCAAAAACCCCCTCAGATCGGCAAGGGCGGAGAGTCCGCGCTCCCGACGGACCTGGGAAACGCATCTTGCTCGCTTCGGAGGCCGCTCAGGTGCCTGGGCACGGCACAGTCTTCACATGGAGGCGGTGGCACGCCCGACCGCACCGCCCACCCGCCTCATTCGCTTGGGACACGTATGCTGCCGCTCTGTGGGAGCGGCAGCCGGGCACCCCGCCAGACCCATGCGCGCCTCCGCCGCCTTACGGCAGCCGGCGCCCCCCAATGCCCCAGGACTTGTCCCGCCGGAACCTCCGTGGCTCCACCACCATGCCAGAGATACGGCAACCACCGGAGCCCCTGCTGGCGTGGCAAGCCGCCCGCTGGGCCGCCGGACAGCACCGTCCACCGTGCCTGGCCGACCGCCCTCCTGGAACCGCAGCCGCCGCCTGTCACCTCTGCTCCTTGCCACAAGCACGAAGGCAGGCGGCGCTGTGCCGGGGGGCAGCGCTCGCTCTCCCTGTTTCCACGCAGAGACCGAGAGTGAGCCCGCCCCGGGAGGGCAGCAAGGAGAGGTGCCATGCTTGACCTCGTGCTCACCAACAGGGAGGGGCTGGATGGAAATGTGACGCTCCAGAGCAGCCTTGGTTGTAGCGATCATGCAAGTTCGAGATCCTCAGGACAGTGAGAAGAACGTGCAGCAAGCTCACTGCCCTGGACTTTGGCCTCTTCAGGAACCTGCTCAGTAAGGTTCTATGGGATATAGCCCTAGAGGGCAGGGGGGCCCAAGACTCTTGGTTGATGTTCAAGGATCACCTGCTCCAAGCTCAGGAGTGTTGCGTCCCAACTAGAAGGAAGTGCAGCAGGAGGGCCAGAAGACCTCCATGGATGGATAAGGAGTTGCTGAGGAAACTGAGGAAAAAAAGAGGCTTATAAAAGGTGGAAACAAGGACAGGCGGCCTGGGAAGAATACAGAAAGACTGAAAGATGGCATATTCCGCAGCTCAGTTGAGGGGAACCTGCTCTCGTGAGACCTCACTTGGAGTATTGTGTACAGTTCTGGTGTCCTCAACATAAAAAGGACATGAAACTGTTGGAACAAGTCCAGAGGAGGGCCACAAGCATAATCAGGGGACTGGAGCCCTTCCCATATGAAGACAGGCTAAGAAAGTTGGGGCTGTTCAGCCTGGAGAAGAGAAGGCTGCGTGGAGACCTCATAGCAGCCTTCCAGTAAATGAAGGGGGCCTATAGGAATGCTGGGGAGGGACTCTTCATTAGAGACTGTAGTGATAGGACAAAGGGTAATGGGTTAAAATTTAAACAGGGGAAATTTAGATTAGATATAGGGAAGAAGTTTTTTACTGTGAGGGTGGTGAGGCACTGGAATGGGTTGCCCAGGGAAGTTGTGAATGCTCCATCCCTGGTGGTGTTCAAGGCCAGGTTGGACAGAGCCTTGGGTGGCATGGTTTAGTGTAAGGTGTCCCTGCCCATGGCAGGGGGGTTGGAACTAGATGATCTTAAGGTCCTTTCCAACCCTAACTACTGTATGACCTGTGTGAAGCCTGCAGCCCATTTTCACATGCGTTACTGGCTGTGCCCATTGCCACTGACCACTACTAGCAAATGTGTTGTTGCCACCACTGACACAGAGACACAGCTCAGCCAAAGCACAGAGCTAAAGCTGATTGTGCAGCTGCTCTGAGCATGGCACTAGGTGAGACACCATCTCTTGGAAGAGATGGGACTGCTCTAAGAAGTATTTGCCTTGCAAAGCCCCCTTGAAGTGAAAAAGCCCAACCAGCATCACCTGTTTCCAAAAGGAGAAGCAGCCTTTGAAGGATGGCTTGCTAAAAAATAATGCTGTACACACAGCTCAGCTTCCAGATCAGTCTGTGACTCTGGAAGAAAATGTGGGGTTCTTTTCTTTCCATCTTGCATCAGCTAGTAAGCTCTTCTGCTAGTAGAGTGTTTGTGAGGGTATTTTTTTTAATGCCTCTGTGAAGTTTTAACAACTAGCACAGACAACATTCCATTTACAAAGCTGTCCCTGGGGAGGGGGTGAAGCACACACTATGCAGTCATGTTTTTTCCTAAATAATAAAGAAACCCACTACTGACTGCCGGCATTGCTGGAGCCAGCTCTTCTCCAGCACATCAGCCTTGGGGCAAGGTTACTGCCACAACTGCTGATTTATCCTTCACCCCTTGCACTCTTCCTGTCCCAGCATGTCTTGCAATGCCCTTAAGTATTTTAACATCAGATAGCTTCTGACTGTAAGAAGGAAAATGGGACCAACGGACAGAGTGATGAACTGTGCCAGCTCTGCAGTTTGTTGGCACAGGCCAGGCCACGAGAACAGCAGAGATGGCTCACCCAAAGGTTTGTGTGAGTTCCCCAAGTGCCTTATTCCTGGTTTTCTGGGAACAAGAGGAAAGCAGAGGGCTCCCACACCTGCTTTAATTGAATTACATCTCCTCCTGGCCTCGCACAGTCCAATATCCCCTCCTGATCTCACCTGCAGCCCCTGTTGACCACCACCATGACATCTGCTGCAACTGACTAGCAATTCCCCTTATGAAGTTGTCCAAATCGGCCATTTTCACTGCAGTTGTGTGAAATATCACTCAGGAAAATGACACCAGTATGTTCACAGCCAGGCCAGGCTGTTCCAACTCTCTCAATAGAGATTATGCTTAATGCCAGGGAGACACATCTCTCACACCAACTGCTCAAGGCGCCTGCAAATTCAACTTTCAAGAAAAAACAGGCATTTTTTGGTGCACCCATTCCATTTTACTACATAGCTAAGTATGATGAAAGTCATCAAAACCAAAGCATTAGGGAAACAGCAAGAGCTCTAGCTGTTTTCCACCTGAAAGTGCATAATTACAGTAGCTAGAGAAGAGGCAGGAGCAACTCTGAAGCAAACACAAGAGGTGCCAGGCAGCCCAGAAGAACAGGCAAGGAATTAATGTTTGTAAGGATCTGATTGTGGAACAGCACTGTGCAAACAGAAAAGGTGTTTGGCTAAGGATAGCTTCACTGTGAGCATAACTCCCCTTGTTTCCTTTGGGGAAGTTCAACACTCAAGCTAAGACATGAATCCAACTAAAGGCCTTCAGCTTTCCCTGCTTTTATCCCAGCTGCTCTTACCAGTTGATCAGTGTCACAGAGATAACTGCCCTCTGGTATGTGCCCAACAGCTGTCTTCTCAGCAGCACATACACCAAGTATGGTACCAAGAGTAGGACTGCTGTGAGGGAGACTGTCACAAAGGCATTTCCACCTCTAAGTGGCCCAGCTGAGCTGTTCCAACCTACCGACCTCCCATCTGTGCTATTTGCGTAGAGATGAAAAAGGATGGACCCTCAGCTTCCACAGCCTACTTCTCACTCCTGCCTGGCTCCCTGGTCCACAGCACCCAGAAACACACTTATGTAAGGTTTCTTAAATCCAAAACAACTTCAAAAACCCACTGACTGCAAAGGATGGTGGAGTTCTCCAGCTTCTGCACAAAGAGGTTCGGCTGAACTGGGGAATCCCACCCACTCTAGATTCATGCTGTTCAGGACACTGCTGCAGAAAACCTGATTGACATAAGAGCCGGTGTGGGAGAAATGGCCTTGGAGCAGAAAGCCAACTGCAGCTCCTGCCAGCTCACTCGGAACGAGAGCTTCCCCTCATCCTCTGCATTCATAGGAGGCTGGCTTACACCTCTCCTGGATGGCAGGTTGAGGAAGGGGCTGGCTGGGTAGTGCAGAAACTGCTTAATGGAATAGGAACGATTATGAATGGCACAAGCCAAGATAAAAAAATGCATTCAGAATGTCTTTAATCATGCAACACTAAACTTCTTTACAGTGTCATGGCAATCTATACCTCACCATCTGCTTGAATTTTATTGTGCCCCATTTCTCAAATACAGAATAAAAATAACATTTTAAAACAGAACACATGGCTCTTTCTATAAGACTTCATTACTTTAAGTGAGTATCTTTTGCCTGTTAGTCTTGTGCAAACTTCTTAGATCACCAGAATTCATTCTTTCCATAAAAAATTTTAAAGATAAAGCTCTCTCCTCCCTACCCTCAGACCTTCATTATATTATGTCCTGGGTTCAGCTGTAACAGTTATTTTACTCCTTAGTAGCTGGTGCGGTGCTGTTTTCAACTTTAGCCTGAGAACAGTGCTGATAACACACTGATGTTTTTAGTTGTTGCTAAGTAATGTTTACTCTGATCAAGGACTTTCTGAGTCTCATGCTCTGCCAGGGAGGAGGGGAAGTTGAGAGGAAGCAGAGATAGGACACCTGACCCAAACCAGCCAAAGTGATATTCCATACCACAGCAGGTCATGCCCAGTATAGAAACTGGAGGGAGTTACCCAGAAGGCCCAAATCGCTTCTTGGGTCAGGCTAGGTATTGGTCGGTGGGTGGTGAGCAATTATATTGGGCATCACTTGTGTTTATTGTTTTTTTCCCTTTCCCCTTTTAGTTTTATATTCTCTCCCCTTGTTATTTCTTTTATCATTATTATTATTGGTGGTAGGAGTAGTGGTTTTGTATTACACCTTAGTTACTGGACTGTTGTCATCTCAATCTGTGGGATTTAGATTCTTTTGATTCTCCTCCCCATCCCTCCGGGAGCGGAGGGAGGAGGGGGGAAGTGAGTGAGCGGCTGTGTGGTTCTGAGTTACTGGCTGGGCTTAAACCATGACAGTTACTAGGTGTGCCTTCTGGTTTAGGATGGCAGCCTTTCTTACAGAAATGGAAAGTTGGGTGGGGGGTGGTGGTGGAATACAATGAGTTATTTTAGGAGTATCTGAGTGTATTAACATTGCAAGGTAAGCTAGAAAGATTCCATTTGGGGCAGAAGGATGCATCAAGCATCCATCAGGGCTTTGGAAGATACTCTGCACTACATTACACATGGAGGGATTTCATTATGGACCATCAAAGAAATTGTTGCTACAGAAGACAGAAGAGACGATCTTCCCAGTGGAATTAATAGTGCCTTCGCTATCCGAGCTGGACTCTGAATCACTGCTGCCTGAGTAGGCGCCCAGGCCAGGCAGGATCCCAATGCACACGGCTGCTGAGGAACAGTGGACTGTGGAGCCTCCCACCGAGCTGCTCCCCAAGGGAACACAGGATGTTTTCTCTGAAAGAGAGGTACCATGGTCAAAAAAGAGTACGCAGGGAAAAGGCTTTTAATCAGCCTTGTGTCAGTTACCTGCTATTGCAACAGCAGTGAATGACTGTAGGATTTAATTAAAGCATAAGGCAGCTTTATGTTGCAATGAAGCTATTCTGACAGGAAGGACTTGCTACCCCAGGGTATTTTTATTTTTCCTTTTCTCATCACTAGTTTCAGTCCAGCTCTATGCTGGCATTACAGGTTTTCATTCTGAAGTTGTCAGTTTGATGCTTGTCAAGTACGAAACCCACTAAATAAGAATAAATAGCTCTGCTTTGTGTAATTGAGTGTTTTTTTGCAATTTAACAGCATAGTTGGGGAAAAGCTTTATTCTGCCAGTCAATATCTCCCATCTTCCACAGCTAATTATTTCTAGTGTTCTGAAAGTTTACTGAACAGAAGGAGATTCAGGAAGCACCTTGGGTTGCTATTACACAATTGCAGCTCATCCTATTTGTGTCAGAGTATCCTGACAGCAAGTCAACTGCAGCCCTGACAGCTAAGACTGAAACGCAACTTAATTTTTCTTCTAGTTCCCCATAATTTTCTGAAACAAATTGGTTTCAGGATGGAAAAAAACCACTTCATCACATGAAAAGCTAATATTGGATATATACAAATACATCAAATGCTGCTGTGAAGAGGAAGGGTTGATATGTTCTCCATGTCTCCTCTTGGCAGAACAAGCATTAGACTCAAAATGCAGCCAAGGAGACTCCTATTAGTTATCAGGTAGAACTCCTTAAGGGTAAAATCAGTTATGCATTAGATTAAACTGCCTAAGGAGGGTGCACGATCTCTATCTGTGGAGATTTAAGAGCAGCTTAGACAAATACCCATCAGGAATAATTTAGGCAGGGGACAGACTGATGACCTGTAGAGGTTCCCTCCAGCCCTATTTTCTATGAAGACTGCTGTCAGTACCTATAGTTACCGTTTCTGCTGCTTTAAGAGAGAACATGCCAACTGTGATCTGTGCTGTCTTGCATAATGAAGGACCAGACAAGCAAATCCTCTATCAGATTTAATACCAAGTCAGTTGCTGTTCAGGTGAGAGACAGCCAGCTTCCCACATATAGAAATCAGGACATACCTTGATTCTTTTCATCATGATCAGTATCTAGTTTCAACCTCTTCACACTGTTACCATCATCTGAACTGTGGACAAAATAAGAAAGTGTCTTGTTCCTCATAAGGTAACCATTTAATTACTGCGAAGTTAAAGTCACATCTTTGCCTCAAATGCTATAGCAAATGCCAGTGGAATCCCCTGATGACCATCACCACTTCTAACTGCTATTAAGTGGGGCTCCTTGGGGAACATGCAGGATCCTAGACAGAGCCAACACCTACATTGCAAGTAGGCTAACCTGGGAAACAGACACACTTGGACTCTGGGAGTCCAAGTTAGACCTCTTGCACAGCAACCCAGAGCTGCCTATTCAGCTGGAAGTACCTCAAAGGAGATCAAGAATGATGACCTGAGCTTTAGCCACCCCACATGCCCACAGGCTTGCTGACATGGATGTTTACCATGGTTGCTAGTGCAACACCTGTCTCTCTTCCCTTCTATGGTTTCAGTTTCTTCTTATGCCACTCTTGCATGTTCCCAATCCTAAACCATCCACATAAACAAATACTTCCCAGCTTCAGCTGTGATGAACTAAAGTGATGAAGTATGAGCATCCTTATGCATTAACTCTTTCCTGTCCCTGTCAGAGCATACAGTAAAGATAAAAGGTTTTAATAATAATACATCCTTCACAGGAAACTACAAAGCTCAGAGAGCAGATGTTGATCTCACGCTAGACTTGATTTTGGACAGTTTGCAATAAAAGATAAGACAGCAAAAATAGAAGACTGCAAAGCAAGTCTGTGATGGCACTGACATGTCAGTTAAGCTGCTCTCTTCAAATAGATGCCATCTGCAGACTTCAGATGTGCCATTAAGCACATGCCAGCTCCTTCTCTACATTCTACTGTGTTAAGTACTAGTAGTTATAAGAAAAAAAACCACCCAAAGAAACCCCCCAAAAACCCAACAACAACAACAAAAAAAAAACCCAAACACACCCCAAAACATTGTTGGCTGCTTGTTATCAGTTCAAGGCTTTTCTTCTCTGACTTCCAAAAATCCAAACAACTACCCAACCCTACACACATTAGGTGGTAGAAGTACTTACTTCAGTTTTCAGACATGTAATTACTGCTGTACTGGCAGCTAAACATCACCCTACAAGATAAGCTTCTAAAATAATCTCTCGTTCTCTGGGACAAAAACACTGACTGAATTTTGAGATGTCAGTAATCATCTTAAGTATTAAATGACTCATCTGTGGGAAATAAGTCTGGTCCCGCATTGCCTAGTTTCTCTATAACCTGTAGCACACCAGCAGCTGCATTTGCAGGCCATGAACAAAACAGCAAAAAGGTCACAAACCCAGCTACCATCTCCCTGGGATGGAAAGAGTGTTGATGTATCAGTGCAAATCAGTAAGGAACAAGGGAAGTTTGCCTGATACACTCAGGATCAAATTGGTACACCAAGCTCCTCTCTTGTAACCTCTGTCTCCCCCATGCTGCCCCCAGCAGCAATTAAAACACAGATAAAAATCAGTTGATACATTATGCAAACCTGAATGAAATCACACAAGTGAGGTGACATTGATATCTATAAATAGAGATGTAAAATAGATTCCCTCTAGAACCCCAAGCAAGATTGGTCAAGCCTGGCAGTCTAGAATAAACAGTCTACCCACTTGCTTTTACACACACTTATCTATTTGAATTGCATCATGTTTTTCCCCCACAGTTTGTGAGAACCTATGGAAACAAGGCTGGTCTTTTCTTCTACCTCCCCCCTTTTTTCTTTAGGGCTAAAGTTCACACCTCACTCTCAGAAGGCAGTTTTGGCCTGCCTCCCTTTACACTGCTTACTGGGTTCCATTATGCATGAATTTATAAAGGTGCAAAACTAACCTGTGTTTCACAGCTCCTGCTAACAGCTTTGCCTGAGAGAATTTGTTCTTGTTTTCCACTGACTTCATGGGCAATTTCTTCTTAGTTTCCTTCTTTGGGTCCACACTGACTCCCACTTTGGCGAGAGTGCTGTGAACTAAGGGTTAAGGATCAACCAGGAAGAAATGGAGAGAACAGATACTTCCTCTCCTGATATATTTAGCCAGCTCTGCTGACAGCAGCAACTGAAGTTCATTCACGTATTCTATCAAAATAACCTTATTTGTAATGACATTTAGCTGACATCTTTGGCCAAGACAGCAGAGACTTCACCCTCTGGGTCTGGAGTTCTTTCAGTACTAATACCAGCTCTCCCTGTAAAGACGCCCAGGCAGCAGATCAGGAGATGCTTTCCTGAAGGCAGAAAGGTGCAACACACGACATATCCAGCACCCATAAACATACCCAGCATCCTACCTTTTCCTAAAGTTCTTAGAAAAGCAAAAAGGTCAGACTGGACTAACGGGAAAAAAAAAAAATAAAAAAAAGGCACAATACAATACTTCCCCTCTCTATGGGGATCAATACATTTGTAATTCAAATTTGCTGCTTCAACCCCTAAATCCTTACAAAAAACATAAGTAGCAATATGTGGGCTCACTTCTACTCCTCCAACCCTCCTTTTGCTAAGTCCAGCAGACATCAGCCTGTCACAGCAAAACAGTTCAACTTTCTGGTTTGGTACTTATCACTTTTTTATCTCATCTCTTTGTAAGGGTCACAAGGCTACTACTGCCAGTTTGAACACCAAACCCAAGAGGAAGGAGACACATCTGACTAAAGGGTGCATGTGGTTCAAGATTCACCCAAAAAGATTGTGACAGCACAGAAAAACTGAGGAGCCTAAAACAGTGTTAGAATCGTAGGATGCAGCTGAAACCTATAATGAAGAAGAGAAGCTTAAGCAGGTTCTTAGACAGGATAAGGAGGAGCTTGGTCTGTTATTAAGGCACAATCACACTAAACAGGTCTCCTTCCATGCAGGACCTAGTCCCACCCTGATGGGGTTCATGTCCAAGCTATCCCTGATGAAGCAAGGTCTAGTCAAAGATCCTGTTTGTTAATGAGGTGCCAGTGGAGTCACAAAAACTTCTGCAAAACTTTTAAACTACACATAGCAAAGGCAAATTAACCTGATTTAAAAGGGTATTTGTTTATAAACCTAAATCTAACCTGATTGCAATTCCACTGATCATATGACATCACCACAACCTGGAGTTTCACAGGTGCCCCAGTTACTGCAGACAAATTGAACAGTGAATTTCACATCAATGGACCATATATATGAAGTCATAGTTTTTTCCTCACTGAACATCTGCAAATCAAAAAAACCCTTACACCTTCCTTTGAAGTGACACACTCAAAATCTCCAATCACTTTACAATTAGGAGCATTCAGATGCCATTCCTTATTGGATTTTCCTAAGGATACAGTAGTAACCCAGACTGCTCCCTATCTCAACTGAAAGCCATGTCAGCCAAAACCCCTGCTAAGTTTTATTTCAGATGGCACAGGAGTGCCATCCTGTGGCTATCAGAAGCAATCTGAAAGCTCATTGTGTCAAACATGGCTTGATGTTGCAACACACGATTCCACACACCAGTGTTCAACTTCTGAGTGCCCATTCGTCACCTTGTTGCATTCTAACACTGCACTACAAAAGCCAGGCTGAGGAACCCAAAGGCTTTTCTTTTAAACAATACCAAATTACAGGGTTTTCACTTCCATCCAGGATGCCATTCTCCTGACACACCTCAACTACCAGAGACACAGCACATTTTTAATGGAGATTTTCTATGTACTGCTACCATTAGCAAATGTAACACTATCTAGACAAGAAGCATTCCCTCTCAGGAAGACTACATTAAAAATAAACCTCTTGATCTTAAATATCAACAGCATTTAAAAAGCTGTCCTACAGTAAAGCCTGCTTCTTGGGAGTGGGACTTTTCCTACATTTACATAGGATTTAAGACAAGAGGATGCTGTTCTCAAACACTTTCTGGAACTGGCTTTAAAAAAAAAATTAAAAAAAAATTATGTAAATCTTTAAAGTTTAAATCTTTAATCCTTGGGTGACATGATCTAGTGGGAGGCATCCCTGCCCATGGCAGAGGGGTTGGAACTCAATGATCTCAAGGTCCTTTCTAACCCTAACTATTCTATGATTCTATGAAACACTGTCAGACCAGCAGGGTCTGGATAGGGGAAGAAGCAAAACCCCCTAGCTGTTCATGTAGGAGGAAGTAAAATTCCTATGCATCCATGCATATGAATTTCTTGTGCTTGAGAGCGCATTAAAATATTTCAAGGCATGTTTATCCTGTAAGACACATGATATCACTTGTAGGTTTTTATCTTGAAATTAAGGCCTTTGGGTAGCTTAAATTGGGTGTTAGACCAAGAAAAAGACCAAATAATCAAACCCAAGAGGTTGACATTCCCCTTATTAGTTTGGAAGAGTACTTGAACAGTGCCTATAGATCCAGCACATTTACCTAGCATCCACTGTTTTTTGTCACTGTACTGATAAACCATTAGTAACAACCTGCAGATGCAAAAACACCTTTTCTATTTCAAAAGTATGCCACCAAAACTTTCAAAACACAGGTGAGTCATTTTGCAAGTTTTCCTGAGGTTATTTGAAATATTATGGTTAAATAAAAAAAAAAAAAAAAAAAAAATTAAAAAAGGGAAAGGAATGAGCAAAACTTCTCAGTTCCTCATGAGATGAGGCAACTATAAAACATTCTCCCTGCACCCACTCCATCAGCAATAATTTCTGCAGATTAATTTACAGCAAGACTTCAGATACAAAGCCAGACAATATTTCTAAGACTGCAAAGACTGAGGTTAGACGGCCTATTGTGGTGGTTTAAGCCTTATGTTGCCAATCTAAGTCCATCTGAGTCACTTCAATTTTAGCAGCTTGATCCACTTGTTGGTTGTTCTGGTGTTGCTCAGTAGCCCGACTCTTGGGTACATGAGCATCTACGTGGCATACCTTGACCACCAGGCTTTGCACTCGGGCAGCGATATCTTGCCACAGTGCAGCAGCCCAGATGGGTTTACCTCTGTGTTGCCAGTTGCTCTGCTTCCATTGCTGCAACCACCCCCACAGGGCATTCACCACCATCCATGAGTCAGTAGAGAGATAGAGTACTGGCCACTTTTCCCTTTCAGCAATGTCCAAGGCCAGTTGGATGGCTTTTACCTCGGCAAACTGACTCATTCACCCTCCCCTTCAGCAGTTTCTGCAACTTGTCCTTGAGGACTCCCATACTGCTGCCTTCCATCTACGGTGCTTTCCCACAATGCAACAGGACCCATCAGTAAATAAGGCCTATTGCGTTTCACTTTCTGACAGTTCATTATATGGTGGGGCCTCTTCAGCACGCATCACTCCTTCCTCCTCTGGTGACATTCCAAAATCTTTGCCCTCTGGCCAGTCCATGATGACTTCTAGAATTCCCGGATGACTGGGATTTCCTACTCGAGCTCGTTGTGTAATTAATGAGGCCCACTTACTCCATGTAGCATCAGTTGCATGATGTGTAGAGGAGACCCTGCCTTTGAACATCCAGCCCAGCACGGGCAACCGGGGTGCCAGGAAGAGCTGTGCTTCAGTGCCAATCACTTCTGAAGCAGCTCGAACCCCTTCATAGGCTGCTGACGGGGGCAGCTCTCCCGGGCCGTTTCGGCCGCCGGCGGCTCTCGGGGCCACGCTGCCTCAGCTTCCCCTCCTCCCTTCTGGAGCTGGCCCGTATTACAAGCCATTTCAATAGAGTACAATGTAACAAGAACCTTAACCCAAAACCCAGATGTGAAAAATGTTAAGATAAGAAATACCGGCTGCAAGTAAAGTATCATATGCCGAACCTGTGAGAACCAGAGCAACAACTTTGAGAGCCAATAAATCAGCATTGCAACCAGTGGCTATTAATCCTGCTGCTGTTATCTCAACTGTTCGTGCCCCACGTTGGGCACCAAAAAGAACTGTCGTGGTTTAAGCCTCTAAAACTCACAAAGTTTTACTCACTCACTCACTCCCCTCTTTTTCTTCTCCCAGTCCCAGGGATGGGGAGGAGAATCGAAAAAAAAAAATGCAACTCGCACAGGTTGAGATAAGAACAGTTTACTAACTAAAGTATAACACAAATCACTACTGCTACCACCAATAATAACAAGAGAAGTACAAGGAAAGAGAATACAACTGCTCACCAAGCCCGACCCAGCCAGTGCACCCCCCAGCAGTGAACCCCCCACTGCACCACCACACCCTTTCGGGTCTCTGCTCTCCATCTTCACATCCTGGGCATGACGTGCTGTGGTATGGAATAACCTCTTTGGTCAGTTTGGGTCAGGTGCCCTGTCTCTGCTTCCTCCCGGCTCCCCTCCTCCCTGGCATAGCATGAGGCTCAGAAAGTCCTTGGCCAGACCAAAACATTACCAAGCAGTAACTGAAAACACTGGTGTTATCAGCGCTGTTCCCAGGCCCAAAATCAAAACCACAGCGCTGCACCAGCTACCAAGAAGGAGAAAAATGACTGCTACTGCTGAACCCATGACATCTATACATCTTGAACATGCCCTGCTCACTAAATTCAGGGATCCATGTGTTATGTGGCTAATTGAAGACAACATAAGATTCCCTCTGGGCTGGTATGGTTCACCCCAGATGTATGTGACCTAACTAGAGCTGTCAGCTGCTTCCAGAGCACAATCTGATATGGCACATCCCTGCATCGGCCAGATCCACAAGCAACAATCACCAAAACTAAATATTGAGACAAGGAGGCACAAAATCACAAAGTGAAATATAAACCTTTGTAAATAAGTAGAATCAGTTTTAAGTAACATTAAGTTTGAGGGCTTTGTAACAGTAGCAATGGAAAATAACTGAGGTACGTTTCACAAAAAAAAAAAAAAAAAATGTAGAGTGCAGCTAGAGAACATAATGAGAATTCTTGTATAAGATAAACCGTTGTAGTTGGCATAGTTTTAGGTCTTTATGACCTTAGTACAAAAATAAGTGTAAGAAAAACAGGACAGAAAAACAGGACGTGGGGATGGGGAGTATCTAGGACTAGCAGGTGTCCGGAATGAGCTGCAGCTAAACTAACTGATAAGTAGAAGGACAGGATGATTGCTATGTCTGCAGTGTTACTGAACCAATTAAGCTGGTATAAACATTATCTACTGTGCGTGCTTCAAAGGCTGCCAGAAGTGATGAAGATTGTTGGAAGAATTAAATGACCCTCAGAGACCACCACCACATATTGTACACATGCGGGGAATCTTTCTGGAAAAGGATGTAATTCATTCGCAGCCTCATGAATATGCATGTGAGTAATGAATATGTATGTCCAGTGATTATATAAGGACGGCTTGTGTAGCAGTACGGAGACACACGCTAGGTGGAGCTATCCTCCGTGTCTCCCGGCGCCGCAATGCTTGTCAACTTAAACTTTGTTGTCGAGTTCCTGGAGATTTCTCCGAATCAATTTATCCTATGAGCATCCCATTATGAGATCCAACAAATCAAGAAAAAAATTCCAAATCATTCAACCAACTACAACCTATTTCTGAAGTGAAAAAAATGCATGAGCATTGACAGGTTGGACAGGGCTTGGAGCAACCTGCTCTAGTGGAAGGCGTCCCTGCCCATGGCAGGGGGTTGGAACTAGATGAGCTTTAAGGTCCCTTCCAACCCAAACCATTCTAGGATCATTGCTTTTTCATAAACACACTGCTGAGATAACTTAGATGCTCTTCTCAGAACACATGCTCTAAATTGTAAAACATTAACTAATACAAGGTAATGCAGACCTTTGTAGCATTGGCACTATTCAGCTTCACTTGCTGACTGGTTTTAGTCACTGCCTTGTGCCAACAAACTCATTTATGTTAAAGCATCCTGGAGAACTTGTGCTTTGCTCACTGATGACTAAAAATGGTTTTTATCAGGAGGCAAGAGACGATCAGGTTCTGCATAGATTCAGTAAACCTCAAAAAACAATGCTTAGCTTAGCACAGAAATCCTCAAATCATTCCAACCTACCTTGACTGGCATGATCTAAGAGAAAAAGCATCCTATATTATTTTCTAGCACATCTTGAAAATTTGGCATTTAACAGCAAAGCAAAACTGTCCTGCTCCTAATACTGCCTAAAAGCCTGTATTACCCAAAGGAGCTGAGTCTCCATGGGCACTGACTTCCCAGAAGAAAGTCAGCACATCTGCACAGATGTATGTAATTTCTCATCCTGCAGTTATCAGCAAGAGAGAAAGTAGATAAGACTTCAAAACAATAACAGAGAGACATTCAAACGTTATTTCAAACAGGCATGTTAAAAACAGCCAACATGCAGTTAAAAAACCAAACAAGAACATTTACTTTTCAATAAGAAGGCAAAAGCAAAAGATTAGAAGTAATATGCTGATTTTCCTCTACGTTCTTTTTCTCTTTTTAGCTATGGTATTTCATGCCCTTAATAACAGGGATAACTAAACCAAAATCCCAAACAAGTGGAGGGGGAAAGGAAAGTACCAAAGATGTGTAGGTTGAGGGGGAGGGAGGAACATCAAACATTACAGTGGGAGATCCAAGTTACAATGAAAACATTAAAAGTTAAAAAGTCTATCATAGCACACGTTCTGTAACACAGTTCTATAGAAGCAATGTTTATCACAGAATAAAACTACAGCCCTGTCTCTTCTCCTCCTCCTCTATACAACCACCAGCCATTTTAACATAAAGGATATTCTGTATTTGTTTAGTTCTTTCAGCTCTTCTTCTCTTTGTTGATTTTCTAGTAGCTCTTGCTGCTGAGAAACCTCATCAAGGAAATGAGTCTCATCTTCATCTACGCCTCTTACCATATTTTCTGAATAAAGGAAAAGAATGCATGTTGATAAGCTAAAATCACTTAGGAAGCAGCTGGATTCTGTAATTAAGGAGTAAAAACACTTCCCTGTGAATGATACTACATGTTAACAAGTAGAAACTCTTACACACTCAAGCACACAAACTACAACAAACTAACACAGTTTGAACACAACACTATTACTACAGAGAAAAGCAAGACACAATTCATGGGAAGCCATGAAATGCTATTGGACTTGCTGATATAATTCAGGAAAATCAACCACTGCAGGTCTGGAATGCCACCTGGAACAGGTTACACAAAACAAGGAATAACCACAGTAAGCAATGATATCTTTATTGCTTTGGTTTCAGGCACCAAGTTTAAGCCTGTGTCCTCAGAATCTGTTCTTAAGCCAATCAATAACTGGAAAAAAACCCACATAAATCTCTCCATAAATCTTTCCTCAAAATAGGAAGTACATTTTCTTAAAGCAAATAATTACTAACTTGACCAAGATTAACATCTGTGGTTTTGGGTTTTGTTAAGTAGAACCAAGACAATTCCTAACTTCCAAATAAAAATAAATTCCTTCTAAACAGGCTGCCCTAAGGACAGTGCACGCTAGCACAGTAGGAAGGTCTTTAATTTTCTGTTCTGTAGATGTTCAATGTCTTTCAATCAAATGATTTAGTTGGAAAGGTAATAATAAAAAAAACTTTTTTAGAAAGACCAAGGCTTGCTGTTTGTAGTCATTATTCCCTATTAAATACTCTGCAGTAGGGTTTGATTTCCAGGTTACCAGGTATGTTATTCTGCAGGGGTTGCCTTAAAGGCAGCAGTTGGTTTACTTCTCAGTTACCCCCTCTCAGGGATGCTTTTCATTCCAGTACTGGGTTACAGGTTTCCTGAACCAAAGGGAAGATGGTGCAGATCTAATATAACTAGGCAAAGGAAACAATTATACAGTTACTAGAAGTCTTTCCTATTTGGTTTCCTAGTAGTCGGTTTCCTGGTGGCTACCTGAACAAGAATTGCTTAGTCACATCACCAATGATGACCTGGATCAAGAGTTTACTTCAGTAAACTGTAAACTCTCCAGCTGGAAAGAATCCTGTAGGCACAGTTGGAGACTTTTATGCATTCATGCTGCCATCTGTACTTTCCACTTTTCACCACCAAAAATACAAGTGACACTTGAGAGACAGGAAATAACTTCCACTTCTCCTTATTTTGGTTACATAATCATTCAGAAAGAAAATTTTTAAAGTTGTATTATAGAGAATGGAAAGAAATTCTTCCCTGTGAGGGTGATGAGACGCTGGCACAGGTTGCCCGGAGAAGCTGTGGCTGCTCCATCCCTGGCAGTGTTCAAGGCCATGTTGGACAGGGCTTGGAGCAACCTGCTCTAGTGGAGGGTGTCGCTGCCCATGGCAGGGGGTTGGAACTGGATGAGCTTTAAAGTCCCTTCCAACACAAACCGCTCTTGTGATTCTATGATTATTCTTCATTTAAAATGCTGTAACAGTCTACTAAAATTACTTTACTTTGAAAAGGAAGACATTCTTGCAATGCTGAATAACCCAGCAGAAAGAAGAACTGCTAGTCTGCATACCGGTTTTTATCTGCACAAAAAGTTTAGATTGTAACTAAGTTTGTGTATTTATGTGAACACAATTCTTCAGCATTAAGGTGTTTCTCCTCCCAAGTCCCATCACCAATTCTGACAGATCAGAATGACAGTGCACTAAACTCGTTTTCTACACCTCCAAAATTCCCATGGATAGAAAAATTATTTATAAACATTTTAAAGCAAATTCAAGCATATAAGGGGACAAATCTTGTCACAAGTGGCCAAATTGGGCTGAACTCTGATGAGGTAAAACTAGTGGTACAAAGTCCACCCAACACTGATCTTTAGTTAGTCAGTTCCTCCTACTTACCTTCTCCCAAAGAAATTTGGCTATAGGAATGATTCTAAAAGTGTCTACTACAAAACAGCAAAGGCAGTCATGGTCATCAGTGCCGTACTCAATAGCATCTGCAGGGGCAGGGAGCGTTACCTAAGGAAACTCAGATTGTCCCAAACATAAAGGTAAAACATGATTTTGTCACATCACAAATACAAGAGAAATTCTAGACAGAATCCAGCTAGGCAAACTGGAGCTTAAAGAACACAATCATTTAAGGGTAAGGCTTCCAGCTAAAGAACAAAAATGGATCAGAACTCACCTTAAAATGGAGTCTCACAGTATCATCCCCACTTCTCTTTAGATAAGAGCCAATAGCTCCCTTCTTCCCAAAATGGTGGACTAAAAATTTTCTAGTACTCATTATCATCTTTGCACTCAGCAGCACATATACAGGTGATACAATGCAAAGGATTTTTCTATAAAACCAGAAATTCAAACATCAGCAGAAATTAGGTTTCTACTTCATTAGAAGAGCTAAACACCTACTTTTAGAATAATCAACTCCTGCATGTTTAGTCATCTTGAGCTTCAACTCACTTTTGTGTCAACTAATTATGGCTTGGAAATCTAACAGCTGCTGAAACAGGGCTTTTTTTTAATAGATTCAAATAGAATGGTCTTGTGTTAAAGAACGAGTTTGTTGTGGTTTAAGCCCAGCCAGTAACTCAGAACCACACAGCTGCTCGCTCACTCCCCTCCTTTCTTCCCCCCCCCCCCCCCAGGATGGGGAGGAGAATCGAAAGAATACAAAACTACTACTGCTACCACCAATAATAATAATAAGGGAAATAACAAGGGGAGAGAATATAAAACTAAAAGGGGAAAAGGAAAAACAAAACACAATAAACCAAAGTGATGCCAAATACAATTGCTCACCATGAACCGACAGATACCTAGCCTGACCTGAACAGTGATCTGGGCCTTTTGGGTGACTCCCCCCAGTTATACTGGGCATGATATGCTGTGGGATGGAATACCCCTTTGACTAGTTTGGGTCAGGTGTCCTGCCTCTGCTTCCTCCTGGCTTCCCCTCCTCCCAGGCAGAGCATGAGACTGAGAAATTCTTTGATTGGAGTAAGCATTACTTAGCAACAACTAAAAACATTGGTGTGTTATCAGCACTCTTCTCAGGCTAAAGCTGAAAACACAGCACTGCACCAGCTACTAAAAAGGGGAAAAGTAACTGTTACAACTGAAACCAAGACAGAGTTCAAGAGTCTCAAAACCACATTACATTTCCACTCTTCCAGGGATTGGTATCAGGGGATTTTTTGATTTAATTGTGCAAAATAAGCCAAGCATTCCATGCTTTACAGGAATGCAGTTTTGAAACTGCAAACAACTTTTGAGTGTCACACCTGCACAGTGCTGACACAGGGCCCAGAACAATGAGTAGCCTGTAGGAACATCGACCACCCTTGAACAATACAAGACATGAACAATACATTTCTGAAGCCATTATTGATCTCTCAGAGACAGACAAAACACAGATATGTCCCTCAATCAGATGTTCGACAAAGCTGTTGCACACAATACATGCAGCTTCCTGGGTTTTGGTTCAAAATAGGAACTACTGGTGCTTACTGAATTTAAACTGCTCCTCAAACTCCAGATTTTTTTCTCTCTGTTCCTTAAGTATTTCATACAAGGAACGTGGGTTGTATGCCTCCTCTGGGCATACTGAAAGGAACGAACAAATTGGGAAATGAAACTGATATAACAAAAGCAAGTGCCTGGAAAACATAGGGTTAAAATACTTTTAAATTAGGTCTAAGATAGAGAACAAGGTTTGTGTTGTCAGTCTGTGGTGTGATAACAGAATTTAGTAGTCTTACTAACAAGAGTGAATTATTTCTTTTCATCCTTCTAACGAGTGAATTCTTTCTTACCATCCTTCTAATTTAGCAGTTAGTTTCGAGACAGTGACTCCCAAACATCTGCTAGCTTAGGATACTCCTTGTCTGCCCATCCTGTCCTGCTTGCAATACATTTTGTATGAAGGTCACAGTGCTCTTAATCATTGCCAGCTCTCAGAAACTTGCAGATATGGCTGGTTTCAGCTAATTGTGATTACTGGGGCATCCAACTGTGCCAAAGGTGAAAAGCGCACCCTGAGGAAGACTGCTTACTTCATCTTGAAGACCCCAGCCCACAACAATCGGAGGGCAGTGTACAAGCGCCAAAAGGGAGGAGACTTATGATGAGTACCTAAACTAATTGTAGTATCCCCACCACTCTCTCAGGAACCTAATGAATATGCATGTTTGTGTGTAATAAATATCTGCTTGCTTAACCCCTTGGTGTGCAAATTAGGAGGAGGAGTGATGCCCCTTGCACCTGGCACCGTAATAAAAATACCTGCTTTATAACTCTCCTGGAGTTGTAGAGTCTGATTCCGTGCTTCAAGACCATACATTAGAAACACTAAATCATAGAATCATAGAATAGTTAGGGTTGGAAAGGACCTTAAGATCATCCAGTTCCAACCCCCCTGCCATGGGCAGGGAAACCTCACACTAAACCATGACACCCAAGGCTCTGTCCAACCTGGCCTTGAACACCCCCAGCGATGGAGCATTCACAACTTCCCTGGGTAACCCATTCCAGTGCCTCACCACCCTTACAGTAAAGAACTTCTTCCTCATATCCAATCTAAATTTCCCCTGTTTAAGTTTGAACCCATTACCCCCCGTCCTATCACTACAGTCCCTAATGAAGAGTCCCTCCCCAGCATCCCTATAGGCCCCCTTCAGATATTGGAAGGCTGCTATGAAGTCTCCACGCAGCCTTCTCTAATCACCAACAGATCTTAGTTCCTTCATGTAGAAACCTTTTGAAATCGTAGAATACGAACTATTACCTTTTATTTCTGTTTTCCACAAAAGCAAAATGTTCTCAGATCTCTTTCCTAAAATTATTAAAATTTATCCCATACCTTCTGGATCCTCAGGTTTTTGGACCTTTACCCATTCCTCTTGCCTCCTCTTCCATCGCTCCTCTAGCTCCGATTCAGACACAAATCTCTTGTTAATCACAAGGTCAGCAGTACCATCTGCCCCATCCATTGTGGAAGAGCCTGTCCTAAAAACACAATATGAAAGACATCAGAGACCTGATTTCACTTGTTAGTGCATGACAGGTTACTACACATACTGAAAAACAGACCTGCAGCACTGGTAATAATTTCAGCACTCTAAAGACCACCACATAGTGGGTGATGGGATAGAAATAGTTAACCAAGAGGATCCAGGCCTTATCCCCCTGGTCCGGCTTAAGCCCTGGGAACAGCAAATAAAATGCCAGGTGTTAATGCCCTGGTCAGGCCTAAGCCTTGGGAACTGTAAAGAGAACAATGAAGTGCAAAACAAAGCAGGTGGTTTGCAAGATAAAGCAGAATGTGAATCTCAGAAACAGACCAAACAGTGTGAATATTTATAACCCTTAGTAGTATTGCTGAACTGGGACCATAAGGAAGCAAGGGAGCGGAAACTTACTGCTTAGCACTTAACAGACGATAAAAGAGATGCGAAATAAAGGCCTTCAGATTTCACCAGAACTGGAGTCTGTCTTTCATATGCCACACCACATAGTACTGACTGAGATACCTACTGAGGTGGTTTAAGCCCAGCCAGAAACTCAGAACCACGCAGCCGCTCACTCACTCACCCCCCTTCTTCCTCCTCCCACTCCTGGAGGGATGGGGAGGAGAATCGAAAGAATGTAACTCCCAGGGGTTGAGATAACAACAGTCCAGTAACTAAGGTATAATACAAAACCACTACTGCTACCACCAATAATAACAATGATAAGGGAAATACTGGTAAAGGAAATAACAATGGAAGAGAATACAACCGTCCACAACTTTCCAAACAATACTCAGCCCAACCCGAGCAACGATGTAGCCCTTCCAGGTAACTCCCCCCAGTTTATAAACTGGGCATGATGTGCTGTAGGATGAAATACCCCTTTGGTTAGTTTGGGTCAGGTGTCCTGTCTATGCTTCCTCCTGGCTTCCCCTCCTCCCTGGCAGAGCATGACACTCAGAATTTCCTTAGATGGAGTAAACATTATTTAGCAACAACTAAAAACATTGGTGTTATCAGCGCTGTTCCCAGGCTGAAAGTCAAAAACGCAGCACTGCGCCAGCTATTAAGAAGGGGAAAAATGACTGCTACTGCTGAACCCAGGACAGTATCCACCCCTTATTCCATACCATTCATGTCATGCTCAGATCCCACATTTTTCAACATACAATCACTCTTGTCTTATATATATACATATACACGCACACACATCCACACACACACAAAGAGAGACATATCAATCCTTAGTGCATGGACCAATCCCTATAAAGCTCCTGAGTCCATAAGTTTCATGATGTCAGGCTCCATCTCTTGTAACAGTCTTTCAGAGCAGGAGAGGCTGTGTGCAGTGTTGGATCATTGCCTGCTGATGACACCACAGAACTCGTCTGGGTTCATCAAAGTTCATTCCTTGTTGGGATGATGATTGGAGGGAAGTCAGGGCCAGTCACTGGTGACCTGAGGACATCTAGTTAGTGGGCTACAAAAGTGCTACACAGCAGGCAACAGCATACAATTGAGTTCATTGCCTGTTTTCTCCTAAAATCAAATCCCCTTGAGGTACACATCAAATTTCCCCATTTTTCTGCATTACCCACCAAGCATATCCGGGTCCCTGAGCAAAACCAATCCCACGAGTGGGTTTGCCTTTACCTGAAGCAGGAATAACCCAGACTGTCTTCCCCAGCAAATTCTTTATGTGCACCACAGGAACTTGATCCCCTTCTACAGTATGTAAAAGTTCTGGCTGGGCTGGGCCAGCCCTGTTGGCAGATCATCTAGTGTTGACCAACCAGGTAGCTTTTGGGAAATGTGTATCCCAATGTTTGAAAGTCCCACCACCCATTGCCCTCAGTGTAGTTTTTAACAGCCTTTTGTACCGCTCGATTTTCCCAGAGGCTGGTGCATGGTAGGGGATGTGATATACCCATTCAATGCCATGCTCTTTGGCCCACATATCTATCAGGCTGTTCCAGAAGTGAGACCCACTGTCTGACTCAATCCTCTCTGAGGGGCCTTGTTGCCACAAAATCTGTTTCTCAAGGCCCTGGAAAGTGTTCCGGACAGAGGTGTGGGGAACAGTGTATGTTTCCAGCCATCTGGTAGTTGCTTCCACCATGGTAAGCACATGGCGCTAGCCTTGGCGGGTTGGTGGGAGTGTGTTAAAGGGAATCTGCTAGGCGTTCCCATATTTGTACTTCAGCCATTGTCCTCTATACCAAAAAGGATTTAACAGCTTGGATTGCTTAATTACAACTCTTTTCACAGACATGAATAACCAAGGCAAGAGTGTCCACTGTTAAGTCCACCCCTCAATCACGAGCTCATTTGTATGTTGCATCTCTGCCCTGGTGGCCTGAAGTGTCGTGGGCCCACTGGGCCAAAAATAATTCACCCTTATGTTGCCAATCTAAGTCCATCTGAGCCACTTCAGTCTTAGCAGCTTTATCCACTTGTTGGTTGTTCTGGTGTTGCTCAGTAGCCCGACTCTTAGATACATGAGCATCTACGTGGCGTACTTTGACCACCAGGTTCTACACCTGGGCAGTGATATCTTGCCACAGTGCAGCAGCCCAGGTGGGTTTACCTCTGTGTTGCCAGTTGCTCTGCTTCCCATGCGGCAACCACCCCCACAGGGCATTCGCCACCATCCATGAGTCATATAAAGTACTGGCCACTTTTACCTTTCAGAAATGTCCAAGTCCAGTTGGATGGCTTTCACCACGGCAAAGTGGCTCGACTTACCCTCTCTTTCAGCAGTTTCTGCAGCTTGTCCTTGAGGACTCCATACTGCTGCCTTCCATCTACGGTGCTTTCCCACAAAACAGCAGGACCCATCCGTAAACAAGGCATATTGCTTTTCACTTTCTGACAGTTCATTATATGGTGGGGCCTCTTCAGCACGCATCACCTCCTCTTCTGGTGACATTCCAAAATCTTTGCCCTCTGGCCAGTCCATGACAACTTCCAGAATTCCTGGAAGACTGGAAGTTCCTATTCGAGCTCATTGTGTAATTGCAGAAACTGACTTACTCCATGTAGAATCAGTGGCATGAAGTGTAGAGGAGACCCTGCCTTTGAACATCCAGCACAGGCAACCGGGGTGCCAGGAGGAGCTGTGCTTCAGTGCCAATCACTTCCGAAGCAGCTCAAACCCCTTCATAGGCTGCCAATATCTCTTTTATCAGTTGGGGTATAGCTGGCCTCAGATCCTCTGTATCACTGAGTCCAGAAGCCAAGGGGTCAACTTCGAGTCTCTTCTGGAGCTTTCTGCCAAAGGCTGCAGATAGGACCATTCACTCTGAACATGGTGTAAAGCACATTTGTCACATCTTGCCTGCTTCAGACTGGTCCGTCCCAGGGCTACTGCATGAACTCTCTGTCTCCTTTAATTTGTTCAAAGGCTTGTTGTTCTTAAGGGACCCATTTAAAACCATTCTTCTTCCGGGTCACATAATAGAGAGGGCTTACAATCAAACTGTAATTTGGGATGTCCATTCTCCAGAACCCCACAACACCCAAGAAAGCTTGTGTTTCTTTCTTATTAGTTGGTGGAGACATTGCTGTTATCTTGTTGATCACAACATTGCTATGATCTTGTTGATTTGGCACCTTCCATTGTGCGATTTTATTCCCAAAAATTTAATCTCCTGTGCAGGTCCCTTGACCTTACTCCGTTTTATGGCAAAACCGGATGTCAGCAGGATTTGGATTATTTTCTTCCCTTTCTCAAAGACTTCTTCCATTGTATCACCCCACACAATGATGTCATCAATGTACTGCAGGTGTTCTGGAGCTTGCCCCTGTTCCAGTGCAGTCTGGATCAGTCCATGGCAGATGGTAGGGCTATGTTTCTACCTCTGGGGCAGTCAATTCCAAGCGTACTGGATGCCCCTCCAAGTAAAAGCAGACTGTGGCCTGCACTCTGCTGCCAGAGGAACTGAGAAAAATACATTGGCAATATCAATTGTGGCATACCACTTGGCTGCCTTTGACTCCAGTTCATACTGAAGCTCTAGAATGTCTGTTACGGCAGCACTTTATGGTGGTGTAAGTTCATTCAGGCAACGATAGTCTACTGCTAGCCTCCACTCTCTGTTACACTTCCACACTGGCCATATTGGGCTATTAAAGGGTGAGTGGGTCCTGCTTATTACTCCTTGGGCTCTCTAGACTACGGACCAGCCCATGGATGGGAATCTGGGAGCCTCGTCCATGGGACCTGATGAAATCCATCCGCTGGTCCTGAAGGAGCTGTTGAATGAAGATGCTAAGCCACTGTCCATCATATTTGAAAAATCATGGCAGTCAGGTGAAGTTCCCAATGACTGGACAAGAAGGGGAAAATGGATGACCCAGAAAACTACAGACCAGTCAGCCTCACCTCTGTGCCTGGAAAAATCTTGGAGCACATTCTCCTGGAAGGCATGCTAAGGCACATGAAAAACAACAAGGTGGTTGGTGACAGCCAGCATGGCTTCACTAAGGGGAAATCCTGCCAGACCAATCGGGTGGCCTTCTATGATGGAGCTACGGAAGTGATGGACAGGGGTAGAGCAGTTGATGTCATCTACGTGGACTTGTCCAAAGCATTTGACATTGTCCCAAACGACATCCTTGTCTATAAGTTGGAGAGTGCCCTGGGTTCAGCAGCAGCGCTGATAAGACCAGTGTTTTCAGTTACTGCTTGGTAATGTTTTGGTCAGACCAAGGACTGAGTCTCATGCTATGCCGGGGAGGAGGGGAGGCCGGGAGGAAGCAGAGACAGGACATCTGACCCAAACTGACCAAAGAGCTATTCCATGCCACAGCACGTCATGTCCAGGATGTGAAATACTGAGGGCAGGAACCTGGAAGTCTCTAACTCTATCTCAGCTCGGTCGGGGGGTGAGCAACTGTATGTTCTTCCCTTGTATTTGCCTTGTCATTATTATTATTGGTGGTAGCAGTAGTGATTTGTATTATATCTCAGTTACTGGACTGTTCTTATCTCAACCTGTGGGAGTTACATTCTTTCGGTTCTTCTCCCCATTCCCCCGCCCCCCCATCATAGTGGGGGGGGGGGGAAGAGAGAGGGAGAAGTGAGTTAACAGGCTGCGTGAGATTTACAGCTTAAACCACGACAGTTCTTCCTGGAGCCCAACGTGGGGCACGAAGGGTTGAGATAAAGACAGAATAGCCACTCGTCACAATGCTGATTTATTGGCTCTCAAAGTTGTTGCTCTGGTTCTCACAGGTTCAGTGTATGATACCTTACTTACAGACGGTATTTCTTATCTTAACATTTTTCACATCTGGGTTTTGGGTTAAGGTACTTGTTACATTGTACTTTATTGCACTGATTTTTAATACAATAGACTCAGTGATCATTAAACTGACCCGGTTTGTGTTTCCAGTGTGGCCACCAACTCTATACTTTGGGAGGTATATAATGGAAGTTCTTAGCAATTACACATCTCTTTTCACCTCGGAAATTTACACGGAATTTACACGTGAGGAGCTGGATAGATCGTCTCTCAATTGTTGGAGGTCCTGAGACAGTTTTTCCACAGCTGAGATGATGGAAGGGGTGAGATTGTCTTCAAACTCTCGGAGTTTATGAATCATTTCATCCATTGTTGGTGGTCTTATGTCATTCCAGGTTATTGCTGCCAATGAATGGGCCTATGATGGGGGTGCATTCCGTGTAAATTTCTGCCACATGGGTCGTGTGCATTCGACTTCATCTGGATCTATGGGTATATCCCTGTTATTCGGCTTGATAGTATAGATCATCTCTACAATGGCTGATTCTCTCAGAGACTGGATGCCTTTCTCTAGAGTAGACCACTTGGCCGAACGACTCATAACATCATCCTTGTGTGGAAACCTATCTTTCACAGCTGCCAAGAGCCGCTTCCAAAGGTTGAGGGACTTTTTCTCTCTTGCAATTGCTTTGGTGATTCCCCCTTCCCTGGCAAGTGATCCCAGCTGTTTGGCTTCACTACCTTCTAGTTCATGACCGTCAGCCCCATTGCCCCAGCATTGGAGCAGCCAGGGGATGACGTGCTCCCCTGGCTGACAGGTAAAGTCTTTTTGCATATTCCGTAGCTCGGTTGAGGTCCGAGATCGGGAAGTCACCTCTTCTTCTTCTTCTTCTTCTTCTTCATCGTGTGATGATGACTCCTGGTCAGATGCTGTCCCAGGTGGTGAGTACGTTGTTTCTTCGTCTTGCTTCATCTTTCTTGCCTCTTTTTTGCTTTTCCTCTGGCGTACAGGGGCAACCGATATTGGTATGAGTTGGTCCTCTGGTTTAGCTGCGGTGATTATCACTGTGGTTTGGGTAGCCGCCGTACTTGTCACTGGGTTTTGAGTAGTGGCTGTACCTGTCGCTGGTGGTGGTGTAGCTGCTGTACTTGGAGCTGGAGTAGCTGCGCTGTCCGTTACAGTTGGAGTTTGAGTAGCTGCTGTACTTGCCCCTGGGGATGGTGTAGTTGCTGTGCTTGGAACTGGAGTAGCTGCACTGCCAATTACTCCGCCCTCAGATCCAGGGATGTTTTTTTCCTTTTGAAGATGCTGGACAGTGTTGAACAGGGCTCTGTAAGCATAGGCCAAGCCCCAGCACGTTGCCATGATTTGTCCATCTCTGGTGTGACCAGAATGACAACACACCTCCTTTAAATGTCTTACTAATTTTTCTGGATTTTGCATTTGTTCATTGGTGAAGTTCCAAAGCACTGGAGGGGCCCACTGGCCTAGATACTTGCCCATACTATCCCACACACCCTGCCAATCATGACTATCCAGCCTCAGGGAGAATTTCTTGGACCTCCTATATCGTCGTTTAACCCTAGACAAGGCCCAAACCTGACTATGCATAACTCTCGGGACCAGACAAAATAGTCGTGAGTAAAACATACTCAGTATGTGTGCCAACATGATGATTCCCATCACAACCAGCAGGCAGGTCTCAAGGGTATCTAAAGGCCATTCTAAACCTTCAAAATTCTCAAACGGTGCTGTAAACGGTCTGGTGGGGGGGCTGGGAGCACAAAAGAATGTCTCCTTCACAGGCTGACCACCTGAGGAGGTGAAAAGAGATGTGTAATTGCTAAGAACTTCCATTATATACCTCCCAAAGTATAGAGTTGGTGACCATACTGGAAACACAAACCGGGTCAGTTTCATGATCACTGAGTCTATTGTATTAAAAATCAGTGCAATAAAGTACAATGTAACAAGAACCTTAACCCAAAACCCAGATTTGAAAAATGTTAAGATAAGAAATACCGTCTGTAAGTAAAGTATCATACACTGAACCTGTGAGAACCAGAGCAACAACTTTGAGAGCCAATAAATCAGCATTGTAACAAGTAGCTATTAATCCTGCCGTTATCTCAACCCTTCGTGCCCCACGTTGGGCGCCAAAAAGAACTGTCGTGGTTTAAGCAGTAAATTTCACTTCTCCCTCTTTCTTCCCCCCAACTCCGATGGGGGGGGGATTTGGGGAGAAGAACCGAAAGACTATAACTCCCACAGGTTGAGATAAGAACAGTCCAGTAACTAAGGTATAACACAAATCACTACTGCTACCACCAATAATAAAAACGACAAGGCAAATACAAGGGAAGAGGATACCACTGCTCACCACCCAAACGAGCCGAGAGAGAGAGAGACTTCCAGGTTCCAGCCCTCAGTATTTTATATCCTGGACATGACATGCTGTGGCATGGAATAGCTCTTTGGTCAGTTTTGGGTCAGATGTCCTGTCCCTGCTTCCTCCCGGCCTCCCCTCCTCCCCGGCAGAGCACGAGACTCAGAAAGTCCTTGGTCAGACCGAAACATAACCAAGCAGTAACTGAAAACACTGGTGTTATCAGCGCTGCTCCAGCTACCAAGGAGAAAAATGACTGCTGCTGCTGAACCCAGGACAACTGGCCAGGTCCCTATTTCAATACTCATTGCAGGGTGGAGATGCTCCAAGGAGTCATCCTAAAGAAACTTGATATAAGGAAAGCAAGTTGCTGGAATACATAAGGTTAAATTACTTTTAACTTAGTTCTAAGAGAACAAGGTTTGTGTTGTCAGTCTGTGGTGTGATAACAGAATTTAGTAGTCTTACTAACAAGAGTGAATTATTTCTTTTCATCCTTCTAACGAGTGAATTCTTTCTTACCATCCTTCTAATTTAGCAGTTAGTTTCGAGACAGTGACTCCCAAACATCTGCTAGCTTAGGATACTCCTTGTCTGCCCATCCTGTCCTGCTTGCAATACATTTTGTACAAAGGTCACAGTGCTCTTAATCATTGCCAGCTCTCAGAAACTTGCAGATATGGCTGGTTTCAGCTAATTGTGATTACTGGGGCATCCAACTGTGCCAAAGGTGAAAAGCGCACCCTGAGGAAGACTGCTTACTTCATCTTGAAGACCCCAGCCCACAACAATCGGAGGGCAGTGTACAAGCGCCAAAAGGGAGGAGACCTATGATAATGAGTACCTAAACTAATTGTAATATCCCCACTGCTCTCTGGGGAACCTAATGAATATGCATGTTTGTGTGTAATAAATATCTGCTTGCTTAACCCCTCGATGTGCAAGTTAGGAGTGATCCCCCTTGCACCCGGCGCCGTATAACTCTCCTTGAGTTGTAGAGTCTGATTCTGTGCATCAGAATTATCAAGAGAAGACAAAAGGATTCTCTTAAGTGCTGGGGAAAGGAAGGTCAGACCAAGGGTGCTTTTTTTTTCTTTTAAACTTTTTTTTGTTTCTTTTTTAATATTTAACAAAAATCCACCCTAAGCCAAGTCCCCTTTCCAAAAAGCACAGAACACCAGCCCTTTGAGTGTAATTTCTGAAGGTGATTCAAGCTGGAAACATATAGAGAAAATGAGAACTGAATCTCCCTCCTGACTAGAGGTCCTAATCACACGGCCAGGTTTCCTGCCCATGTGCTGTGAAACCAAGATAACTTGGGTCTCCATTTGTGTCACCTCAGACAGTTCATTTAGAGAAGAAATGAAATGTTCCAATACAATGGTGATAGAAAGTCATAAAAACAAACTGGAAGAGAAGGATTCAGCAAGGGCACAATATCATCTGGGACTAAAGCTTTCAACAGCAAACCACCTGCCTTCTGGAAAACAGCCAGTTCACTTAGACATCATATTTTAAGACACCTAAAGTAGATTAAAGTTTTGACATACAGCTACAATGTTTTTCCCTGCAGTCCTGGAAACTTGTGGCTGAACAAATGCATTTCAGGAAATAATAATACCCGACAACCACATTCAAGGGCACAAAGTTGTGCGGGGGAAAAAAATAAAACTCAAGCAGCATCACATTTAAGTCCACTTGCACTTATGATTGTGTTCTAGCAAATGACACCCAGCCATGGTGAATGACAGAAGTCTACGTCACAGCGGTAAACTACACCTCTTGATACTACCAGATGGTAACATTCCCAGGATCAAAACAAAACCAACACCTGCACAGCCCTTGCCACCGCCCAGGCTGGAAGGGATCCGGAGCCGTTCCTGGGTACCCCTGTGTAGCTCCCGACACCCTCAGAGCTCATTCAACAGAGGGCCCCGCTCCCCACCACTGCAACACACCCGGCGGCGCTCCCCGCACCTCAAACCTAGTGCGGTGCGCCGAGTCTGCAGCTACCGCAGAGCTAGGGCGAGGCGTAGCTTCAACCACGGTGTACCCAGTCAAGAACCCGCCACCGAGATCCGGCCTCGCCGCTGCCGGTACCGCTCGAAGAGGGCGAGCCTCCCTGGAGCAGGCCTGGAGTGCGGGGCCGGGACCGGGGCCTGCTCCAGCCCGCGCCGCCAAGCCCTCACCGCGGTCCTCCTCCCTCCATCTTCCCCCCCACCGCCACTGGCTCCGGTAGCTGCCTCCCCCCCACGGATCGGCCCGCCGCACTCGCAGAACCCGGCCTCGGCTCTCTCCGCCCCTGCACCCGAAGGGCCCCGCAGCCCAGGCAAGTCCAGTTTCCCCACCACGCCCACAGAGCCCCATCCCTGCCGCAGATCCCGCCACCGCCCATACGTACCGCGGTCCGCCGGCCCTTCACAATGAGAGGCGCAACCCGACCCAGCATACCACCGTAGATGCCCTCTAAACAGCCCGCCTCAGCTCACTCGCCGCTAGCAGCCACGCCGCCACGCCCCCTCCGCCAATAAGAGCCAACCGAACAAACTTTTTCTTAAGCATCCCCTCCCTTCCAATGGCCAATCCCCGTTGCTCTTACGGAAGGAAGAAGAACACGCGAACAGCCGCGCGCACGGCAGACAACAGGTGACGTCAGGGTGGCCCTGCGCCGCGATTAGGTGAAGCGCTAGTGCTGAGGGAGGAGCGGGCCACCTGGGAGATGGTGGGGGGCGGGGTCGGGCTGTGAGTCGTCTTCCATCTTTGTGCCGTGTGTCGCCGTGGTACAAAGGAGTGGTTGGGCCGTGCTGCTCTGCGTGGGCCCTGTTGCGCTTCACTGGTTCTGAGATGAGGCGGCGGTGGGGCGGACAGAACTCCGCCCTCGGACGGTAGGGGCGGGTGAGCACCGCGAGGCTGAGGTGGGGCGGGCAGGGCAGGGCAGGGCACGGCACGGCAGGGCACCGCACCGCACCGCACCGGCTGGTGCTGAAGGGAAGGGAAGGGAAGGGAAGGGAAAGGAAGGGACGGGACGGGACCGGACCGCTCTGGATTGGTCTGTGGCGGCGGGACCGGTATGCTGGGGCCGGCCTCGGGTTAACGAGGGGAGAGTGTGGTGCTTGCCCCTACCCTACCGTCCGGCTTCCGCGTATGCCGCCGCCGGTACTGGGTCAGGGTCCCGAGAGAGGGGGTGGCGGCTGGAGCCCGCCGGGTGCGGGGCTGAGGCCGGGCCTGAGGCGCTGCGCTCCTCTGGCTCTTGTGGCAGCGCACTGCCTCGCCGGAGTCTCCAGTACCCCCTAGGAACGCAGCCAGCGGGAAGAGGTGGGTGGCTGTGAGATGAAACGGGGGTTTGGTGGAATCGGGTGCCCCGGGCAGGGGCCGTTCGGTGTCACGGCGAGTGCTGAGAGCTCGTCCTGGTGCTTGTATGACTTGACTAACAGGCTTTGCTCCAGCGGTCCGGGGTGGGCTGGGGGCGAGGTGACCGGCTGCTCTGGGATCTCCTGGGAGCTCGGGAACGCTTGGAAGAATCTTATTGAGCCCTGGGATACTTTTATATCGAGGTAAAAAGTCAGTATCCTGCAACTGTTTACTGCTGTCAGTGTAAAAATATTTCTGCAGAGCAATTTTTTGCTTTTACAGAGAAAATATGAAGATGTGGAGTGAGCTATCAAGTGCAGCTCTTTACCTAGAGGTTCTGGATTGGGCAGCGGTAACACCAGGGTGCTGCTTTGCTCTTAGTTCACAGCTTACAAAGCAGGTCTTTGCACTGCCTGCATTGTGCTGATATCAAGCATGCATTTATCTTTTAAGCCCTTTGATTCTGTCCTGCTCATCACTGTTTCTATCTTGCATATCTTCATCACTCCTCTTTCTTTAATACTGCTGTTTCTTTACCTACTGTTGTGCAGGAGGTGCAGTGTTCCTTCTGGGTAGAGTCTTAACATAGTGGAGACATTACTGAGAATGACTGTAGTCATCCTGGGTTTCATTTTCTGTTCTGTTATTCCAAAATCTTGAACTGAAGCTCTCTGTATTCACCCGAGCCCAGAGCTTGTTCTGTGCTCAGCCTGCATTTGTCAGTGTTTCTCGCGCAGGAGGACTTTGTTCCATGGGGAAGCATGGACAAAAGAGCTGCCTTTTCTCTTCTAAATTTATTCAACCTTGTAGATACTGCAGTTTTCTGAATGCTTGTGTGTTTGGTGGCTTGTTTTTTCCTTTTAGGTCTGTGTCAGTGTTTGTTTTCTTCAACATAAGATTTTTTTTTTTCCACTTAGCACTAGCTTTGCCTCATGTTTTTAATTTTTCTGTCCTTCGTCTTGCAGTGAATGCATTTGTTTTGGTGTTTTGTTTTTTTTTTTTCTTTCATGCTGGTCTTCAATTCATTTTTGCATGACAATGTTCTGTATGTAGATCAGTGCTATGAGATAATTCCCATATGGAGATCTACATCCATTTGTGTCCTGTGACTATTCCCGTTTACTTCTTAGGATTAAAATTTTTTTGTTGTTTCCCTGCTAAACTGTAGAAATCTGTTCACAGTGGATATTCTCAGCACCTACGAGCCATCCGAAATATTCCCTCATGTCTTGTCTCTTCCTGGACTCCAGTATTTGACTGGATTTCTGCAGGACTGTGCAAGAAAACTACTTTAAGAGTCTCATACTTCTTTTCTGAGAATCCAGGATGATGTTAAGTGTATTTTTCTTTTGCATTTATCCAAATGTAAAGAATACAATTTTTGATCTAAATCTGGTCCTTTCTTCTGCAACTGATTTTGCGTGTGTATGTTATCTGCTGAAGCTCACTCAGTAAAAGAGGTCCTCTCTCCTGCTGGCACCTGTTCCTGTGTCACTTCCTTTAGGATGTTACTGTTATTCCTTCATGCCCTAATCTGCTATTTGTTCTCCTAGGTCTGGTTGAATACATTGTGTATTTCTCCTAATGTCAGGTTTTGTTTTGTGGAGTGGTTTGGTTTTTGTTTTGGGGTTTTGTTTTGTTTTGTTTTGTTTTCCCTGATGCATGAAGCTCAATTGTATTTGTGATCCTTTCTTGTCTCTCCCCTTTTCATCCGAACACACTCTCAAGGTTCCTGTAAACTGAACGCTTTCAGTATGTGCTGTTGTCATGGTTTAAGCTGTAAATTTCACTTCTCCCTCCCTTCCCCCCCCCACTCTGATGGGGGGAAAATGGGGAGAAGAACTGAAAGAATGTAACTCCCATGGATTGAGATAAGAACAGTCCAGTAACTGAGATATAATACAAATCACTACTGCTACCACCAATAATAATAATAATGACAAGGCAAATACAAAGGAAAAGGATACAACCACTCACCGCCCGACTGAGCCGAGAGAGAGAGAGAGCCACTTCCAGGTTCCTGCCCCCAGTATTTTTCATCCTGGGCATGACGTGCTGTGGCATGGAATAGCTCTTTGGTCAGTTTGTGTCAGGCGCCCCGTCCCTGCTTCCTCCTGGCCTCCCCTCCTCCCCGGCAGAGCATGAGACTCAGAAAGTCCTTGGTCAGACCGAAACATTACCATGCAGTAACTGAAAACACTGGTGTTATCAGCGCTGCTCCAGCTACCAAGGAGAAAACTGACTGCTGCTGCTGAACCCAGGACAGTATCCACCCCTTATTCCGTACCATTCACATCATGCTCAGATCCCACATTTTCAGTATACCATCACATACATATATATATATATACACGTACACACACACACACAGATGGAGAGATATCATCCCTTAGTGCATGGACCAATCCCTATAAAGCTGCTGAGTCCATCCAGTCCGTGATGTCAGGCTCCATCTTTTGTAACAGTCTTTCAGAGCAGGGGAGGCTGTGTGCAGCGTTGGATCGTTGCCTGCTGATGCTGATTGTTCCTTTACTGCAGAACTTGTCTGGTTTCATCAAAGTTTGTTCTTTGTTGGGATGATGGTCTGAGGGCCAGTCGCGGATGACTTGAAGACATCTAGTTGATAGGCTATAAAAATATTACATAGCGGGTAACAGCATGCAATTGAGTTCATTGGCTGTTTTCTCCTAAAATCAAATCTCCTTGAGGTGCACATCGGACTTCCCTATCTTCCCGCATTACCTACCAAGTATATCCAGATTCCTGAGCAAAAGCAATCCCAGGAGTGGGTTTGCCTTTACCTGAAGCAGGAATAACGCAGACTGTCTTCCCCAGCAAATTCTTTATGTGCACCACGGGAACGTTGTCCCCCTCCACAGTATGTAGAAGTTCATACTGGGCTGGACCAGCCCTGTTGGCAGATCCTCTGGTGTTGACCAACCAGGTGGCCTTTGGTAAATGTGTATCCCAATGTTGGAAAGTCCCACCACCCATTGCCCTCAGTGTAGTTTTTAATAGCCCATTGTACCGCTCGATTTTCCCAGAGGCTGGTGCATGGTAGGGGATGTGATATACCCATTCAATGCCATGCTCTTTGGCCCAAGTATCTATCAGGCTGTTCCAGAAATGAGTCCCATTGTCTGACTCAATTCTCTCTGGTGTGCCGTGTCGCCACAAAATCTGTTTCTCAAGATCCAGGATAGTGTTTCGGGCAGTGGCGTGGGGCACAGCGTATGTTTCCAACCATCCGGGGGTTCTTTCCACCATGGTAAGCTCATGATGCTTGCCTTGGTGGGTTGGTGGGAGTGTGATATAATCACTCTGCCAACCCTCCCCATATTTGTACTTGAGCCATCGTCCTCCATACTAAAGAGGCTTTAACTGTTTAGCCTGCTTAATTGCAGCACATGTTTCACAGTCATGAATAACCTGGGCAATAGTGTCCATTGTTAAGTCCACCCCTCAATCACGAGCCCATCTGTATGTTGCATCTCTGCCCTGATGGCCTAAAATGTCGTAGGCCCACTGGGCCAAAAATAATTCACCCTTATGTTGCCAATCTAAGTCCATCTGAGCCACTTCAATTTTAGCAGCTTGATCCACTTGTTGGTTGTTCTGGTGTGCCTCAGTAGCCTGACTCTTGGGTACATGAGCATCTACGTGGCGCACCTTGACCACCAGGTTTTGCACTCGGGCAGCGATATCTTGCCACAGTGCAGCAGCCCAGATGGGTTTACCTCTGTGTTGCCAGTTGCTCTGCTTCCATTGCTGCAACCACCCCCACAGGGCATTCGCCACCATCCATGAGTCAGTAGAGAGATAAAGTACTGACCACTTTTCCCTTTCAGCAATGTCCAAGGCCAGCTGGATGGCTTTCACTTCTGCCAACTGACTCGACTCACTCTCTCCTTCAGCAGTTTCTGCAACTTGTCCTTGAGGACTCCATACAGCTGCCTTCCATCTACGGTGCTTTCCCACAATGCAACAGGACCCATCAGTAAATAAAGCATATTGCTTTTCACTTTCTGACAGTTCATTATATGGTGGGGCCTCTTCAGCACGCATCACTCCTTCCTCCTCTGGTGACATTCCAAAATCTTTGCCCTTTGGCCAGTCCATGATGACTTCTAGAATTCCCAGACGACTGGGATTTCCTACTCGAGTTCCTTGTGTAATTAATGAGGCCCACTTACTCCATGTAGCATCAGTTGCATGATGTGTAGAGGAGACCCTGCCTTTGAACATCCAGCCCAGCACAGGCAACCGGGGTGCCAGGAGGAGCTGTGCTTCAGTGCCAATCACTTCCGAAGCAGCGCGAACCCCTTCATCGGCTGCCAATATCTCTTTTTCAGTTGGGGTATAGCTGGCCTCACATCCTTTGTATCCCCGACTCCAAAAGCCGAGGGGTCGACCTCGAGTTTCCCCTGGAGCTTTCTGCCAGAGGCTCCAGGTAGGACCGTTCTCCCCAGCTGCGGTGTACAGTACATTTTTAACATCTGGCCCAGTCCGGACTTGTCCGAGGGCTACTGCAAGAAAGCTTGTGTTTTTTTCTTCTTAGTTGGTGGCGACATTGCTGTTATCTTGTTGATCACATCTGTGGGGATCTGGCGACGTCCATCTTGCCATTTTATTCCCAAAAATTGAATCTCCTGTGCAGGTCCCTTGACCTTACTCCGTTTTATGGCAAAACCGGCTGTCAGCAGGATTTGGATTATTTTCCTCTGTTTCTCAAAGACTTCTTCTGCTGTATCACCCCACACAATGATGTCATCAATGTATTGCAGGTGTTCTGGAGCTTGCCCCTGTTCCAGTGCAGTCTGGATCAGTCCATGGCAGATGGTAGGGCTGTGTTTCCACCCCTGGGGCAGTCGGTTCCAAGTGTACTGGACGCCCCTTCAAGTAAAAGTGAACTGTGGCCTGCACTCTGCTGCCAGAGGAATTGAGAAAAAGGCATTGGCAATATCAATTGTGGCATACCACTTGGCTGCCTTTGACTCCAGTTCATACTGAAGCTCTAGCATGTCTGGTAAGGCAGCACTCAAGGATGGTGTCACTTCGTTCAGGCCACGATAGTCTACTGTTAGTCTCCACTCTCCGTTAGACTTTTGCACAGGCCATATGGGGCTATTAAAGGGTGAGTGGGTCCTACTGATCACTCCTTGACTCTCCAATCTACGGATCAGCTTATGGATGGGCATCAGGGAGTCTCTGTTGGTGCGATATTGCCATCGGTGCACTGTTGCGGTCGCGACTGGCATTTGTTCTTCGACCTTCAGCAACCCTACAACAGAAGGATCCTCTGAGAGACCAGGCAAGGTGGACAGCTGCTCCACTTCCTCTGTCTCCAAAGCAGCAATACCAAAAGCCCATCGGTACCCTTTTGAGTCTTTGAAATGCCCTCTTCTGAGGTAGTCTATGCCAAGGATACATGGAGCCTTTGCAGCAGTCACAATGGGGTGTTTTTGCCATTCCCTCCCAGTCAGGCTGATTTCAGCCTCCAGGACAGTCAACTCTTGGGATCCTCCTGTCACTCCAGAAATAGAAATAGGTTCCACCCCTTGACAGCTTGATGGCATCAGGGTACACTGTGCACCAGTATCTACTATAGCCTTATACTTCTGTGGGACTGATGTGCCAGTCCATCTGATCCACACAGTCCATTAAATCCGATTGTCCCCTACCTCCACCTGGCTATAGGCGGAGCCCCTCTTGTAGTCATCACATTGGTCACTCACGTCTTGTAGAAATGGATTATTCTTCTTTATCCCAGGAGCTGAAGTAAAATTGGCTCTTCCACTCCATCTGGGAACCTGCTCACCGGAGACTGAAGCCGCAGCCTTCATGGGGTGATCAGACTTGACCTTTGCTCTCCTTTTCAGTTCTCGCACCCGCTCCTCCAAAACTGAAGTAGGCTTTCCATCCCACTTCATCATATCTTCTCCATGATCCTGCAGGTAAAACCATAGGGTGGCCCGTGGTGTATACCTTCTATATCTTCTCTCTCGAACAGTAGGATGCCTTCTGTTAATAGCTGAGACGTGTGTTGGTACACTTGAGGAGCTGGATAGATCGTCTCTCAATTGTTGGAGGTCCTGGGACAGTTTTTCCACAGCTGAGATGATGGAAGGGGTGAGATTGTCTTCAAAATCTCGGAGTTTATGAATCATTTCATCCATTGTTGGTGGTCTTATGTCATTCCAGGTTATTGTTGCCAATGAATGGGCCTATGATGGGGGTGCATTCTGTGTAAATTTCTGCCACATGGGTCGTGTGCATTCGATTTCATCTGGATCTATGGGTATATCCCCAACATTCGGCTTGGTAATATAGATCATCTCTACAATGGCTGATTCCCTCAGAGACTGGATGCCTTTCTCTAGAGTAGACCACTTGGCCGAACGACTCATAACATCATCCTTGTGTGGAAACCTATCTTTCACAGCTGCCAAGAGCCGCTTCCAAAGGTTGAGGGACTTTTTCTCTCTTGCAATTGCTTTGGTGATTCCCCCTTCCCTGGCAAGTGATCCCAGCTGTTTGGCTTCACTACCTTCTAGTTCATGACCGTCAGCCCCATTGTCCCAGCATTGGAGCAGCCAGGTGATGACGTGCTCCCCTGGCTGACAGGTAAAGTCTTTTTGCATATTCCGTAGCTCGGTTGAGGTCCGAGATCGGGAAGTCACCTCTTCTTTTTCTTCTTCTTCTTCATCGTGTGATGATGACTCCTGGTCAGATGCTGTCCCAGGTGGTGAGTACGTTGTTTCTTCGTCTTGCTTCATCTTTCTTGCCTCTTTTTTGCTTTTCCTCTGGCGTACAGGGGCAACCGATATTGGTATGAGTTGGTCCTCTGGTTTAGCTGCGGTGATTATCACTGTGGTTTGGGTAGCCGCCGTACTTGTCACTGGGTTTTGAGTAGTGGCTGTACCTGTCGCTGGTGGTGGTGTAGCTGCTGTACTTGGAGCTGGAGTAGCTGCGCTGTCCGTTACAGTTGGAGTTTGAGTAGCTGCTGTACTTGCCCCTGGGGATGGTGTAGTTGCTGTGCTTGGAACTGGAGTAGCTGCACTGCCCATTACTCCGCCCTCAGATCCAGGGATGTTTTTTTCCTTTTGAAGATGCTGGGCAGTGTTGAACAGGGCTCTGTAAGCATAGGCCAAGCCCCAGCACGTTGCCATGATTTGTCCATCTCTGGTGTGACCAGAATGACAACACACCTCCTTTAAATGTCTTACTAATTTTTCTGGATTTTGCATTTGTTCATTGGTGAAGTTCCAAAGCACTGGAGGGCCTCACTGGCCTAGATACTTGCCCATACTATCCCACACACCCTGCCACCCATGACTATCCAGCCTCAGGGAGAATTTCTTGGACCTCCTATATCGTCGTTTAACCCTAGACAAGGCCCAAACCTGACTATGCATAACTCTCGGGACCAGACAAAATAGTCGTGAGTAAAACATACTCAGTATGTGTGCCAACATGATGATTCCCATCACAACCAGCAGGCAGGTCTCAAGGGTATCTAAAGGCCATTCTAAACCTTCAAAATTCTCAAACGGTGCTGTAAACGGTCTGGTGGGGGGGCTGGGAGCACAAAAGAATGTCTCCTTCACAGGCTGACCACCTGAGGAGGTGAAAAGAGATGTGTAATTGCTAAGAACTTCCATTATATACCTCCCAAAGTATAGAGTTGGTGACCATACTGGAAACACAAACCGGGTCAGTTTCATGATCACTGAGTCTATTGTATTAAAAATCAGTGCAATAAAGTACAATGTAACAAGAACCTTAACCGAAAACCCAGATTTGAAAAATGTTAAGATAAGAAATACCGTCTGTAAGTAAAGTATCATACACTGAACCTGTGAGAACCAGAGCAACAACTTTGAGAGCCAATAAATCAGCATTGTGACGAGTGACTATTAATCCTGCCGTTATCTCAACCCTTCGTGCCCCACGTTGGGCGCCAAAAAGAACTGTCGTGGTTTAAGCAGTAAATTTCACTTCTCCCTCTCTTCCCCCCCCCCACTCTGATGGGGGGGGAATGGGGAGAAGAACCGAAAGAATATAACTCCCACAGGTTGAGATAAGAACAGTCCAGTAACTGAGGTATAATACAAATCACTACTGCTACTACCAATAATAATAATAATGACATGGCAAATACAAGGTAAAAAGATACAACCGCTCACCACCCAACCGAGCCGAGAGAGTGAGAGAGCCTCTTCCAGGTTCCTGCCCCTTGTATTTTACATCCTGGGCATGACGTGCTGTGGCACGTCAGTTAGCTCTTTGGTCAGTTTTGGGTCAGATGTCCTGTCCCTGCTTCCTCCCGGCCTCCCCTCCTCCCCAGCATAGCAAAAATTGAAAAGCCGAACCCATGACATAGGGAGAACCAGTGTCACAAAGTGACAAATTTGGTGAGGCTGAGAATTGGAGGGTCTAGACATTGCCTGCTCTGTACTCTGCTTTCTGAGGCAGTTGTCAAACAGCTGAAAATGCAAGCTTCCAAATAAGGCATCACTGAATTTTTCAGCAACTTTATCAAAATCTGTTACATATTCAAAACTGTTCTCAGTGTTTTACACACTCGTAATAGCTTAGTCATGCTGTCTTCTGGGGCTCCTCTCTGTGGTCTACAGCAGGAAACTGTTCTTCCTTCTGCAGAGTAGATCTTTACCTGGCTTCCTTTGAAAACAAGCCTACCTCTGACTTAGAAGAAACAAAAGCACTAAGATTAGTTTACGGACAAGAAACGGCATAACTCTGGGCTGTTGCTGTGCTGGCTCAGTTATGTGAAGCTAGTGTTTGGCTGACAAGGATCTGCTCTTGATTCCAGCGCACCCTGCTTGTAACATCTTTCTGTAGCCCATGGGAAGATCTTGGGGGTGTGTACATACACACAGATGTAGCCTTGTGTGTCAGCCCAAGATCTAATTTCCACAGCAGGACTACCCTATGTGACTGTTTGAGCTGCTCAGTCTCTTGATTTGTCCCTCCAAAATGCTTTTGGGGTTTATGTTTTATTTATGTATGAGGTGCTTTATGTATTGCTGCAGTTTACTACAAGGAGTTGATCTCCCCATAATTTGAGGACTTTCATTGGTTTCTGGGTAAGTAATATAGGTGAAGCCTTATCCTTTCTGAAACAGACTATTATTTAAATTTACTGGAAAAAGTTTAAAAATCTATTTGTTGTTTGTGGTGTTTCTTTGCAATTCTACACCTCTCTGGTACCCAGAGAGTCCACACATTCCTTACAGCACTGTCTGTTCTGAAATTTCTTGATATTTTTTTCCCCTTAAATTTTGAATGCTGATATTGGGAATCCTTTTGTCAATATTTAGTTAATTAATTTGTCGTTAAGGTTTGTAACTTTCAGGGCAGCGAAGAAGATTAACTTGAATTAATTGAAGAATTTATTTTTAAGCCTCCAAATGAGCATGCCAAAACTTAATATGGTATAGCTTATCAATTTTATTCCACGTGCTTGTATCCCTTAAGGCTGTAGGATTAGTGTTCCCTGCCATCTGCAGGGTATTATCCTTATCTTCCTGCCACTTCTGAAACAGTGCATTATACTCTGCTTCTTGGGCAACTGCTGAGATTGTACTGCTCCGCCACACCACTTCAACCTGCTGGAGGCAACTCCTGTTCAGCTGTGCTGCAGCTATCAGGTGCAACTATCTGGTTAAAAGATCCTTATCTCAGAAGTGTAGTCATTTGCCTCAAAGCTAACATCGAGCTTTGTCTCTGAAAAGAAATGTAATGACCTGTCAACAGCTTGGGGAGATGAGAACCAGGAAGCGATTGATACCAGCATTGAAGGGGTGACTTAGACATAAAGTGAAGCTGAGGTTTTCTGGAGGCCGGGGTACAAAGGACAGTTCCACCTAAATGACTGTGGGGTGACAAATTAGGACCTCTGAGATGGGGAAGCTTAGAAGGTGGCAACTGCTTCAGTTTCTTCTTCAGAAAGAGCTGTAGCAGAAGTCTCCGGTGCCTGAGGAGCCCTGAGCATGGGTGTGTCTCTACCTACAGGTAAGGGAAAACCTGGTCAGGACAGGAGTCTCTTTACTAGGCCTACTTTGGAGATACCAGTTTAAGTGAGAAGGTAAAGTTCACTTTGCATCGATGTTGCAATTTTAGCATTCCTGTACCAGTTTAATAAACAGATTTAAGGGAAGTAAAAAGGCAAAATAGTCCAACAATGATAAACTCTTTCACAGTGAGTCTACATAAAAATCACAGAATCTCAGACTGGTTTGGGTTGGAAGGGAGCTTAAAGCTGATCCAGTTCCAACCCCCTGCCACAGCGGGACACCTTCCACTAGAGCAGGTTGCTCCAAGCCCTGTCCAACCTGGCCTTGAACACTGCTAGGGATGGGGCAGCCACAGCTTTTCTGGGCAACCTGTGCTATGGCCTTGTCACCCTCATGGGGAAGAAACTACTGTGGTGGTACTTAGTGTCTATTGTGTCTTCCTCCTTTGACTGTTACATCAAGTCAAATGAGAGATCAGCTGCTCAGTGTTTCTGACCATGCTAAAATTGTCTAGAGGAGACTGTAGGTTTAAAGCATAAGCCCTGCACACCCCTGGGGGGGGGGGGGGGTTCGCTGCAAATACCTTGGCAGAAGCTGGAAACTTTCCAGATGTGATCAGTCTCTTTACCTTTTTGTGGAACAAGCATGATCAGTCTGCTTTTGGTTTAGGGTGCTCTAACTACAGCAAGAGAACAAATTACTCTGGTAATGGCTTTGTCCATCAGATGGTGACACACTGCACAGGAGTAAATGCCGTCTTCCACTGAGGTTTTTACACTAGCTCTAACTCCAGGATGTTTTAGAAGAAATAGAGTTGAATTAGGGGTTTGTTTTCAATTACACAATTCAGTGCTTGGTTACTGCATGCACAAGGACTGGCACACCATTTGCTTGCTCTTCCTGAAGGCTGTGGTCCACTTACGCATGTGCTGCATGGTAGCCATCCTGGATGCCAAGTAGTTGTTTCTCTTTAGTTGCACTAGTCTTACAGTTGATCTCAATGCAATTTTCTGAGAAAGTCTTAATTTCACATTATAATCCCAGGCACAAACACAGACTGGGGGAGACTGGATGGAGCAGTCCTGAGGAAAAGTATTTGGGGGTATTGAGTGATGAGAAGCTCCCCATGGCCCAGCTTCAGTGTGTGCTTGAGCCCAGAATCACCACACACACACCCCCCACCCCTCCCATGTGCTGGGCTGCACCTGCAGAGTGTGAGCAGCACGTCAAGGGAGGCGATTCTCCCCCTCTGCTGCACTCTGGGGAGGCACTCCCCTCTGCAGTCTTCCTCCAGCTCTGGGGCAACAACATGGGAGGTATGTGGGAGCTGTTGGACCTGAGTCCAGACAGGACAGGCTGTTGGAGCGAGTCCAGAGGAGGCAATGGAGATACTGCCAGGGCTGGAGCAGCTCTCCTCTGGAGCCAGGCTGAGAGAGCTGTGCTGGTTCAGCCTGGATGAAGGGACGGCTCTGGGGAGTCCTTGAAACAGCTTCCGGTGCCTAAAGGGGCTACAAGAAACCTGGAGAGGGGCTTTGGACAAGGGTCTGTAGGGACAGGATAAGGGGGATTGGCTTTAACCTGTCAGAGAGGAGATTGAGGTCAGATCTTAGGCAGAAATTCTTCCCTGTGAGGGTGCTGAGGTGCTGGCACAGGTTGCCCAGAGAAACTGTGGTTGCCCCATCCTTGGCAGTGTTCAAGGCTGGGTTGGACAGGTCTTGGAGCAACCTGCTCTAGTGGAAGGTGTCCCTGCCCATGGCAGGGGGTTGGAACTGGATGAGCTTTAAGGTCCCTTCCAACCCAAACCAGTCTGGGATTCTATGGTTCTGTGATAATTGTATTTATTTTATTGGAAATTCTTGGTTTTCGTCACCTATCACAGTTGTTTCCACCCTGATATTCTCTCCATGTTATAAAAGCTTGTATTTGCAAACAGGCTGCTTCCCCCCTCATTCCTGTATTGAAGTAAATTATCTTGCAGCAATTCATCAGCTGTGTTTCCTTCTTGTGGTAGTTTGAACTTTTCATCCACTGGCATGACAAGTATTTCCATCTTTTCTGCCCTTTTAGGAGCATTGTGTCTTTGAGAAAGAAATACTGAGGAAATATTTGTAATTATTTTATCTCATAATAAGAAGCTGCTGCCCAAAACTCTGTTTTGCATTTGAAAAGCTGTCAGCTTCACTCTGTGGTTTGCTGACTGAGCTTCTGTGTTACTCTGCTCTTGAGAGGAGAAGTTGTTGGTCTTACTCTTGTAACGGTGGCAGAAGCCAGAAAAGTGGTTCTGGTGGCTGAAACCTTCTCTGCTTATTTGTGTGTGTGAGGTTCTTTTTGTTTCTTTGGCATTGCGCTCCCATTTCATGGAAAGGAAAGGCAATTTCTGTCGTGAGGCAGTATTGTGGTTGGCTATAAGCGAATATTTGAGGGGATGAATCACTGGCTCTTGGGCTGCGCACTGCAGAGAGAAGGAGGCTAATGCCACTTGGAGCTGACTACATGGGCATACTCCGTGGGTTGATGCAGAGGAGGCCGCTTTTGTGTTGGCTGGGCATCCTCACTGCCCTGCAGGTGCAAGTCCACTCGGACAGCACTTTGTTCCACTGGAGGATGAACTCATTTTGCCCACTTGGATTTCCTGCAGTGGCAACCTGGTCAGCCTGTGTAGCTTGCAGCTCCTTTGTGCACCTGTGTATGTGCTTGAGCCTGCCAGGAGAGTGGCAGCTTCACTGTGGTGGGGATGCTCCCAGTGGCACAAGTAGCATCTGATGGTTAGAATTCAGGGTGAATGGATGGCCCTGCCTGTTGGAAAGCAGGTACTGGCTGCTGCTACCTTTACCATTTTCTGCACTTCAAAACATGGTGTCCAGCTTTTATTAAAAAAACACTGCAAAGTAAAGTAAGTGTTACCACTTTTATCAACCTGACTGCTGCTGTGAACAGCTCTCATAGTAGTTCATTGCTTTCTAAATTTGCTAAGAAAACATTCCTCAGGCCAGAGCAAAACTGATGGGATGGGGCTTTTCTAGCATTGCAGTATGTCTGAGTGACACAAAATCTAACTGTGGGGGAAGGAAGGAAGGACTACAGAGCTCTGGGAGAGATGGTTAGGGGCTCTGGAGCTCAGTCTTTTCATCAGTTCTCCAGGATAAAGGGGAGGACCTTAAAAAGGCTAGGTGGATTTGGAGGGTTAATAAATGGTTAGGTCAGTGGTGCCATAGTCAGGACTTTGGGTATTTAGAACATGGGACTCGATTTAGGAGGCCAGGTCTACTGGAGGCTGGTGGAGCTGGTCTGACAATGAAGGGGAAGAGCTGTTTTGGTAGGAGGCGTGCCAGGCTGGTCAAGAAAGCTTTAAACTAGATGTGTTGGGGGAGGGGGGCATCATTCCATCCCAACACACCCAGTCAGTTGCCAGTACCTATAATAAATGCTCAGAGTGATGTAGAGATATTTCAGCTGCTCCAGCCAATGAGCCGGCTTCATTTGGAGCTCAGCTCAGATGCCTCTATACAAACACCCATACTATGGGGAATAAACAAGAGGAATTAGAGATGTGTGCACGTCTATGGGGATATAATATAACTGGTATCATAGAAACATGATGGGATGGCTACTTATGTCAGCGATAGGCTGGAGAGTATGGAACTCTGTCTGGGGACAGGTGATCAGTTAACAGAGAGTTTGTGGGTCACGGTCAAAGGGAGAAGAGCTATGGGGGACATTACTGTGGGGATCTGTTACAGACCACCTGATCAAGAGGACTCTGTGGATGAAGCGCTCTATAGACAGGAACAGCCTCACGCTCGCAGGCCCTTGTCCTCATGGGGGACTTCAACCACCCTGATATCTGTTGGAGTGATGGTATGGCCTGGCACAAGCAATCCAGGAGATTCCTCGATTGTGTGGAAGACAACTGCCTCCTGCAAGTAATAGAGGAGCCGACAAGAAGAGGTGCCATGCTTGACCTCGTGCTCACCAACAGGGAGAAGCTGGTTGGAAATGTGATGCTTCAGGGCATCCTTGGTTGTAGCGATCATGGATGGATAAGGAGTTGCTGAAGAAACTTAGAGGGGAAAGAAGAGGCATATAAAAGGTGGAAGCAAGGACAGGTGGTCTGGGAAGAATACAGAGATGTTGTCTGGGAAGCTAGGGACCAGGTTAGGAAAGCTAAGGCCCAGTTAGAATTAAACTTGGCTAGGGATGTGAAAGATAACAGGAAGGTATTCTATAGGTACATTGCAAGTAAAAGACAGACTAGGGACAACGTGGGCTCTCTCTGGAAGCTATCAGGAGAAATGGCTACACTGGATTTGGAGAAGGTTGAGGTTCTTAATGACTTCTTTGCCTCGCTCTTCACTGGCAAATGCTCTGACCTCACCACCCAAGTCTTGGAAGGCAGACACAGGGACTGTGAGAATGAAGACCTTAGGCCCACTGTAGGAGAGGATCTGGTTTGAGATCATCTTAAGAACCTGAATGTACACAAGTCCATGGGACCTGATGAAATCTATCCGCAGGTCCCGAAGGAGCTGGCAAATGAAGTTGCTAAGCCCATGTCCATCATATTTGAAAAATCATGGCAGTCAGGTGAAGTTCCCAATGACTGGACAAAGGGAAATATAACCCCCATTTTCAAGAAGGGGAAACTGGGTGACCCAGGGAACTACAGACCAGTCAGTCTCACCTCTGTGCCTGGCAAAATCTCAGAGCATATATTCCTGGAAGGCATGCTAAGACACATGAAAAACAACAAGGTGGTTGGTGACAGCCAGCATGGCTTCACTAAGGGGAAATCCTGTCTGACCAATTTGGTGGCCTTCTAAGATGGGGCTATGGAACTGATGGACAGGGGCAGAGCAGTTGATGTCATCTACCTGGACTTGTGCAAAGCGTTCGACACTGTCCCACACAACATCCTTGTCTCTAAGTTGGAGAGACATGAATTTGATAGGTGGACCACTTGGTGGATACAGAACTGGCTGGATGGCTGCAGGCAATGAGTTGTGGTCAACGGCTGAATGTCCAGCTGGAGACCAGTAACGAGTGGTGTCCCTCAGGGATGAGTGTTGGGACTGGTCTTGTTCAACATCTTTGTTGGTGACATGGACAGTGGGATTGAGTGCACTGGAATGGGTTGCCCAAGGAAGTTGTGAATGCTCCATCTCTGGCAGTGTTCAAGGCTGGGTTGGACAGAGCCTTGGGTGACATGGTTTAGTGTGAGGTGTCCCTGCCCATGGCAGAGTGGTTGGAACTTGATGTTAAGCTCCTTTCCATCTCTAACTGTTCTATGTTTCTATGAAAAGACTCAGCTTTTTAGCATGGAGAATCCTGTAGCTTAGGTCTTGCTGGTATTTGCACACACAGCAGCTTCATCTGAAGACTTTCAGTTCTACTTTGACCTGCACTAATTGTTAAAGAAAATGGTGCCGTTGCTTAGTTTAATCTTAGCTGTTAGCTCACATTATGTTTGGGTTAAGCTGTGTTTGGAGGGGATGTTCAAACACAAAAAGTAGAAGTTGCACGCCACACTAAGTTCTCCAATATCATAATTCATAAGGACTCTGGCACTCTTTGGTTAACAGTTGGTCATAGCCTTATCATGGAAGACTGCTGAATTTTCAGAGCAGTTGCAGATACTCTTCTGTGTAACTGCTGAACACTAGGAAAGTGCCTGTTTGTCTTAGTATGTGCTTAGCTGTTAAGCCTCACTTTAACTGTCTGCTGCCAGGTAAGACAGGAGGCTTCTCTTGGCCTCTCTCAATGCTGCTGTTGTAACATTCTTGGTTTGTTCCTTGAAATTTTTTTCTTCCTGTAGACAAAGTATTAAAAAAGCCCCCTTCTCTTTTATTCCCGCAGTATTTGCAAGTGGGCTGTGAAGTATTTTTAGAATTAAAAGCCAAAACAAAACATTTTTGTGTCAAGGTTTTCCCAAAATGAGGCTGGAAGTTAATTTTTAAATTTCTTTCCATCTCTGTATGCAGATTGTTACATCATACTAAAACAATAATATCTTGTACATCTTTCATGATGTACAAAATGCTTTTGTTTTTGTGTGTTGGCTGTGTCTCTGAGGTCTCTAAGTTTGGGCAGAAGCAGAATTGATCACTCATTACTTGCATCTCCCTCTCTGCTGTATTTCCCCCCCCCCCCCATTCCATCATGAAGCTGACCTGAACTAAAGTTTGATGCCTTCATCATGTTTTCTTCAGCAGTGGGGGTGAGGGAGTCAGGATGGCCACTGGCAGCCAAATGCTGAAGTTCATTTTGTTGTAAAGCTGCCCTTAAAAAATGCCCCAGCTCTCATGCAATCCAGTGCATCACTGTTTTAAAAGACTTCTCTTAAAGAGCTTTTCCTCTGCACATCAGAACCTTTCCTCATGCATTGATACTCTGTTCAGATAATCTGGTTTGCAAGGCAGATCTGTAGCAGTCTCTTCTTCATAGAATCCCAGACTGGTTTGGGTTGAAAGGGACCTTAAAGCTCATCCAGTTTCAACCCCCTGCCATGGGCAGGGACACCTTCCACTAGACCAAGTTGTTCCAAACCCCATCCAACCTGGCCTTGAACACTGCCAGGGATGGGGCAGCCACAGCTTCTCTGGGCAACCTGTGCTAGCACCTCAGCACCCTCACAGGGAAGAACTTCTGCCTAAGATCTCATCTCAGTCTCTCCTCTGGCAGGTTAAAGCCATTCCCCTTATCCTGTCCCTACAGACCCTTGTCCAAAGCTCCTCTCCAGATTTCTTGTAGACACTTTAGACACTGGAAGTTACTCTAAGGTCTCCCTCGAGCCTTCTCTTCTCCAGGCTGAATAGGCCCAGCTCTCTCTACCTTCTACCTTATGTTCCTAATTATTGAGCTTTTCAGTTTGTCTGAGGCTTGACAAAGAACTTGTAAAGGATGGTAAGCAACAGCCAAGGCAGTGCTGTCAAATTTGGCTTCTACTCAATAAGGGGAGTTTATTCTGTCACTTTTCCATTCGTATAATCAACTTTTATAGTGTGCTTGCTTTTATGTTCTGCTTTCCTTACTTGAGGGTGACCTGGAACAGATACTATTGTGCCCCTCTTCCTCCTGTAAGCAGTAATTTGAGGCAAGGTGTTAGTCACTGCTCTGCACTTGGTGCTATGATGTCTCATGTACCAAGGCTGTAAAAAACAGATTGTGTTTTTCTGTAGCTGTGTCTAGTCCTAAAGCTTGTAGGTGGCAAACTGGTTTTTGAAACCTCAGGAGCATTTCCCCCGTAAGGCTGAATGTAGCTGAAAATAACAGCATGGCTTGGTGTCATGGGAGGTGTAGGGAGGAGGTGGAAAACATCTACATTAGAGGTAGTTTCCAAGTGAATTGTTTGCTCTTTTCCATCTGTCTTCAGAGACTCTTCAGCATAGTTCCTAAAAGTGAAAGCAGGGTCAGCCCTAATGACTCACTGCCCACCATAAAGGCTTACAGAGTGCTGCTGTTCCAGATCCAACTGCATCTACGCCCTGAAGTACAGTCTACTTCTGTTACAGCTCTTTGTGAGCAATCCCAGCTGTTCCTGAGCCAAACATACCTAAGGGTGAGTTGATCAGAACCACTTGTTTTTAATTGTGCTTTTAATTTGTCAACCAGAAAAACCTAGGTTTCACTTATCAGTTTTGATCTTGTCTTATATCTATTTTTGTTCCTTAGGTAGGTTCTTACTCACTGCTAATTCATAAAATACAACTTTTCCATGCTCATTTTAATGACAAGAGATTCACTGTGTTAATGTTTTTGTAAGTTATAGAACAGCTTAATTCAGGTTCAAAATCTGTAACCATTTTACATTTAAGCATTAAGTTACTATAATGCCCTTAAATTATCTTGATTCATAGATCCATGCATATTTTTTTTCCTTGGGAAGACATGTTTTGTGTTTAATGTAACTAGCTCTTTTTAAAAAATAACACCACCCCCCCCCAACCATTTGAACCTGTTGTGATCTTGCACAATTCTGTTTAACATCCATGTAATCTGTACTGGCTCCCTCACATGTACTTTTGACTGGCTGACTATAAAGCCAACAGCTGTGTTGGCTCAGATGAGAGGGCTCCTGAGCCTTGTGTCCTACCTCTTGTTGTGATCCAACTGCTTAGAGAGTAAGGCAGGCACATTGTTGTGCCAGAACCCTTCTAAGCATCTGTGGTTTAGGAATTTCTTGAACAAGTGGTCAAGATCTTTTAATTATTTTTTTTTTGCAATGAATATCCTTTGAGGGATTTTTTTCTTCCCTAATTAGCCTTCAGTTAATTTCTTAATGCAGAACCTTTCACTGTGCTAAAAGAAGATAATGTACTTCAGACTAGAAAAGAGTCTAAGAGCTTGTTTGCAGTGCTCTCCAGTGACAGCTGGACACCAGAGGCTTGATCAGTATCTTGCTTCCCAAGTAATGTGGTTATGATCTTGTCCCAAATGGCAGCCTTTTATATTTGAAAGCCTTTCTTTTAATTTCATGGTGCCACATGTGTACTGTTAAATAAATTATTTAATGATTGTAGAATAGTAATAACCTGTTACAGGATATTCACCATAACTTGTAGCTTAACTCAAGTTAAACTTGAATCTTAAACGTATAAAATGTGCTTAGTCTTAAAAGTTATTTATTCTGGTATGCCTGAAGTGTTTAAGTAGTGAAATGATATCTTTTGTAAGGCTTTATTTTAGGTGAGATTTTAATGATCTATAGATCATACACCCTATGGCTTGAAAAATCACTTCTGATGAAATGGGGGTCTGAATATTTTTGCTCTTGCTATCATTCTCAGTGTAATGGTTCAGAGGGATTGCCCTACAGTCTCAGTTGCTTGTGGGCCTGTATTTGATCCAAACCATTTGTATAAAGAACAAAAGAATAACTGAATTAGCTATTGTTTCCAAAAAGGTAAGATTGGTTCGATGCTAGATCTGAACAAGCATAAACCTGCACGGAAAACACCCCTTTTGAAATCCCAGTTAGATCTGTAGGCATTAAAATGGTGTCTGTAATTCCTGTTTATTTTATTTATTACTTGGTGCTTCTTTGGGTAAGGATCCAGTTGATGTAGGCACATTCCAAAAGACATGTTTATGTGCAGATGGACTAAACAGTTCACTGTTAAATCTACAGTTTGTTGAGATATGCTATAACTGTAAGTTCAGTTCTTTACAATTTTGGCTATTTTGTAGATTCTGGAAATGATACTGAACATTCCTGATGCAAAATGAGACCCTTAAGTATTCAGCCTTTATTTGGATGGCCTAAGCAGTATGCCTTTATAAAGTATAAAGAACAAATGAAATTGGTTTGGTAATACATAGTACTTAGAGGGTTGCTGTGTCATAGATTTAAAGCGTGCTAGACAAAGTTGTTTCTCTGCATCCAAAAACCCATGGAATAAAGGGGAAATAATAGGTAGTATAGAAAGGAATGGTGTGTGGGTGAGAGCTACTTTACCCAGGGCACTTCCTTCTCCTCCTCTTCCTTCCTTTCCCCTTCCCTGCAATAGATTTCAGGTACAAACTTTATTTCTGAGGTGCTTTATCCGCCAAGACTGATTCTGTTGACTAAAATAGGAATTATTCTGCTATTCATTAGAAGTAGAAACACTGACTTTTGTTTTGGATTTGCTTTTTCAGACCTCCTCCTGGATGACCAATGTGTATTTTAACTGATTGTATCGGAAACTAAATCTCTGACTTCCCATTCATTCCAGCTGGTAGCAACGCTTATAATGCAAAAAAGTCACGATTCAGGATCACACAAACATTACTCTTAAAACTTTCTAGATGATTGTAGTTGCTTTGGTTGTGTTCTATGCTAGCAGAAGCCTTTTTCAAAGTTTACAGTTGACATTAGAGCACCACATTCCCCATTTACTGGGGGCCCTGGAGGCTGGCAATATGGGAAACTCATGTGTTTGCCACGATGACAGTGGAGCAGAAGACAATGTGGAATCTAGGAATCAGCAAATGGAGAACAGTAGAGTACATGTACCTGAAGCAAGAAGCCACCCAAGGGACCCTGTCCGTCCACCCAGGAGGGGTCGAGGGCCTCATGAACCAAGAAGCAAAAAACAGAATGTGGATGGACTAGTACTCGACACATTGGCTGTAATTCGGACATTAGTAGATAAGTAAGTACCTCCTCAAGGAATAATCCAACATGAGTGAAAATGTTCTTGTCTCCTCTCAAACTGTGGCTCCATCCTCTCACCAGTCTACACCTGACCCTCCCTGAAGCAGCTGCATGTTTCCATCTGGAGGCTTAGGAGAGGAGCACCTTTCCTAGGTAATAGAAGTAGCTCCAAAGTGCACGGGTACAGACTCTTCCAGGAGCTGAGAGCTTTCTCACAATTCCTGTATGGCACTACACCCAGGTGGGATGAGGAGTGTGCTCAGTGTTTCTTACCTGGCATAGATACACAGTTTAGGAAGCAACAAACACTTCAGAGTTTGGGAATGTCTGTCCTAAAAATTGGTTGTTGTGCAAGTTTTTTGTTTTCAGGCTGTATTTACATTTCTTTGGAAGTGGTCAAGCAAAACTGAGAGCTTTGATCTTTGTTAGCTTGTATAAGCAGACTGAGGTTTTCTCTCTAGTTTTAAGTGACTGCATTTTGTGACTGTTCAACTGTGTTCTTCGCATGCTCAAAGCACCAATTAAGGGTGTGGGGGATATTTATGGTTTCATCATTTTTGTTTGTTTGTTTTGCATTGTTTTCTACAAAGTTTTAAAAGGATCTATCAAATGATGGGATAAGTTAGCTCATCACCTTTTTGATTAGGTGCAGGCTAGGAATTGGAAAGGCCAAAACAGAAGGAAAGGAACTATTCTAGCTTCACAGCTAGGGTTTGAGCTTAAGGTTGATGAGGCTCAGATGTGAGCTTTGATTCATATATCTGCATTGTTACTTTGAAATGTGCCTGCAGAGTTTGTCTTCCTGCTGTAAAATGCTTTAAACGGAAATACCAGGATTTTTTTTTTTTCCCCCGGAACTTTTAAATCTAAGGGGTTTGGGTTTTTTAACAGGTTTTATTTTGTGGTCTGTCTTCAAATCATAAAGTTAAAACTGTTTTGAAAGCCTCTCCCTAAACTTGCATGCCTTCCCCTTTCCCCTAAGTTCAGCTTCTTAAGCTGTTTCACAAAACTTCATGCATAGTTGATCATGTTCCTGTGGGTCTTGCAATCAGTTTTGTAATCTTGTGTTTTCCTATGCAAAAGGGGACAATAAGCAGTTATTTTGCTGATCCTGGAGTCTTGTTTCTGATAAATTCCTGAAGCTACTGTGTTTCTTATTTAATACAGACTACAGTGAAATACTTTGAGACTCCCATAACCACATGGGTTCGAAGGGACATCATGAAGTGCATACACTCCAGCCTCCTGCTTAAAACCCAGGTCTAGCAGGAGCAGGTGGCTCACGATTTTACTCAGTCAAGTGTTGAACATCTTCAGGATATAGAGAATCCTCTACATCCTTGGGTCCCTGTTCTAGTGTTTGACCATGCCCATGACTTAAATAGTAAATAGTTTTAAAATTTGGAATTTCCCATGTTCTAACACACCCCTGTTGCATGCACCTCTGAAGTCTGAATGTCCTCTCTGCTCTTTCCATTACATAGTTGCAGACAACAGTATAGAATCATAGAACCATAGAACAGTTAGGGTTGGAAAGGACCTTAAGATCATCTAGTTCCAACCCCCCTGCCATGGGCAGGGACACCTCACACTAAACCATGCCACCCAAGGCTCTGTCCAACCTGGCCTTGAACATTGCTGGGGATGGGGTAGCCACAGCTTCTCTGGGCAACCCATTCCAGTGCCTCACCACCCTCACAGTAAAGAACTTCCTCCTTATATCCAGCCTGAACTTCCCCTGTTTAAGTTTGAACCCGTTACCCCTTTGTCTTATCACTACAGTCCCTGATGAAGAGTCCCACTCCAGCATCCTTATAGACCCTTCAGACACTGGAAGGGTGCTATTTGGTCTCTGCACAGCCTTTTCTTCTCCAGGCTGAACAGCCCCAACTTTCTCATCCTATCTTCATATGGGAGGTGCTCCAGTCCCCTGATCATCCTCGTGGCCCTCCTCTGGACTTGTTCCAACAGATCCATGTCCTTTTTATGTTGAGGACACCAGAACTGTACACAATACTCCAAGTGAGGTCTCACAAGAGCAGAGTAGAGGGGCAGGATCAACTCCCTCGAACTGTTGGTCACGTTCCTTTTGATGCAGGCCAGGATACAGTTGGCTTTCTGGGCTGCAAGCACACTCTGCTGGCTCATGTTCATTTTCTCATCTACCAACCCCCCCAAGTCCTTCTCCACAGGGCTGCTCTGAATCTCTTCCCTGCCCAACCTGTAGCTGTGCCTGGGGTTGCTCTGACCCAGGTGTAGGACCTTGCACTTGGCATGGTTAAACTTCATCAGGTTGGCATCAGCCCACCTCACAAGTGTGTCAAGGTCCCTCTGGATGGCATTTCTTCCCTCCAGCTTATCAACCGAACCACACAGCTTGGTGTCACTGGCAAACTTGCTGAGGGCACACTCAATCCCACTGTCCATGTCACCAACAAAGATGTTGAACAAGACCAGTCCCAACACTGATCCTTGAGGGATACCACTCATTACTGGTCTCCAGCTGGACATTGAGCCATTGAGCACAGCTCTTTGAGTGCGGCCATCCAGCCAGTTCTGTATCCACTGAGTGGTCCATCTATCAAATTCATGTCTTTCCAGCTTAGAGGGAAGGATGTCATGCAGGACAGTGTCAAAGGCTTTGCACAAGTCCAGGTAGATGACATCAACTGCTCTACCCCTGTCCATCAGTTCCATAGCCCCATCATAGAAGGCCACCAGATTGGTCAGGCATGATTTGCCTTTACCGAAGCCATGCTGGCTGTCACCAACCACCTTGTTGTTTTTCATTTGCTTTAGCATATTTTCCAGGAGAAACTGCTCTGAGATTTTGCCAGGCACAGAGGTGAGACTGACTGGTCTGTAGTTCCCTGGGTCACCCAGTTTCCCCTTCTTGAAAATGGGGGTTATATTTCCCTTTGTCCAGTCATTGGGAACTTCACCTGATTGCCATGATTTTTCAAATATGATGGACATGGGCTTAGCAACTTCATTTGCCATCTCCTTCAGGACCCGCGGATGGATTTCATCAGGTTCCATGGACTTGTGTACATTCAGGTTCTTAAGATGATCTCAAACCTGTTCCTTTCCTATAGTGAGTCTAAGGTCTTCATTCTCACAGTCCCTGTGTCTGCCTTCCAAGACTTGATCAGTGTTGCCAGAGCACTTGCCAGTGAAGAATGAGGTTAAGTATTCATTGAGAACCTCAGTCTTCTCCAAATCCAGGGTTGTTAATGCTTCTCTTTCTTTCCGGAGAGGGCTACATTATTCTTAGACTTCCTTTTGGTGGCAACATACCTATTGAAGTCTTTCCTGTTATCCTTGATATCCCTGGCCAGACTCAATTCTAACTGGGCCTTAGCTTTCCTAACCTGGTTCCTAGCTTCCTGGACAGTGTCCCTGTATTCTTCCCAGGCAGCCTGTCCTCACTTTCACCTTTTATAAGCTTCTTTTTTCCTTCTATGGAAAGTTTTATTATCTGCATGATTAATCTGTGTTGAAATTTTCTAAAATTCATCTGTATTTTATGTTTCTAATTTAATTTCAGAGCTGTGTGATAGAAATTGAGCGTGGCACATATCGTTCTAAGCCTGGGGTTAATCTGCAGTGCTCAAATATAGCATTTTGGACATGCTGTAGTGTATGATTTTTGTGCTGCTTACTGAATAGGATTTTGAGATCTTGCTTTAGGAACTCCCAGCAGAAGTGAGTGCTCAGATGGACCGACCTGGCCATAGCTTCTTGTCCTTGCTCCAGCACCAAGCCTCAGGAACTGATCTAATTTGAACTCTTAATGGCTTTCATGTTGGAAAGGCAACTGGGTTAAATAGCTTCTGTTCAACTGCTTTATGTACCTCTTACAGTTCTTGTTACTGAGTTTGAAGTCTGTGATGCTCACAGGTGGCTTACATTTCAGTTTTGTGGGTGTTTTTTGGTTTGTTCTTTTTTAGTGTTTATATATTTAGCAGAGAATTTCTGGCGGAAAGTATGTTTAAGCTGTGTTCCTTGTGCACTGTACCAGAGACTGTGAAGTGAGCCAAGGGCAGTCTTGTTTCATACTCCAAGGAGCCCTGCTAATGAGTAGCACTAAGCCTAAGGATTATGTTCAGCTTTTAGACATGCAAATATGGATCACCCTTTTATTCATCAGCTATTGTAGATATAAAGATGTTGATTTTGAGCCAGAGAGAGGCTCTATTCCCATATGTGTTTCAGATCTGAAAGTGGCATTAGCAGTCTGCAGCCTATGAAACTTCCTTTTGTTAAATACTGGAGTAATTTTCTGTCTGTGTATTATCATTTAGTGTATTATGTTGATGATTGTGCATAAAATTTGACCTGTGTAATATCTCTTTCAGTGACCAGGAGCCTCCTTATTCAATGATCACGTTGCATGAAATGGCAGAAACAGGTATCAAGGCATTGTGTTGGGCATTTCAGTTGTGATTCCAAAGCACAAAAAAAACAACCCAAACAAAATACAAAAAAACCACAAAAAAGCCACAGCCCTCTCTTCTTTGCAAAGGCAAATGCATGTGAGTGATATGAGTTATGATTTGATGTAGCTCTAGGGAGGTGGGATCCAAAATACAGTTCTATTCTTCAGAAGTTTCACTGAGCTTATTGCCTTTGCCTCAGCTTTGAACTCTGTTAAACTTCCCATGTGAATTCTCCAGAAGCATCCAACGGATGGCCAAAACTCATAACGGCATTAAACCGTAAGCTACAAAGCATGTCTGTCTGCAGTAAGGCAGAGCCAACCTAGATGTGTATAGTAGACATGGTTTAAACCCATGTGCTCCTGTGCTGGCAAATAGTACAAACTTTTTGTCTGGGGTTTTGCTGTGCTCACCTCTGCTTTATTGATGTAGTTGTTCCAACCCTGTCCCTAAGTTCTGCGTTATAAGCTTTGTCAGCACAGGCTATTTCATCTTTGTTACAGTTGGAGAAATTGTCTCGGCTCAAGATTTTTGTCTCTTGGTAGAGTTGCTACTGGTCTTAAGAAATATATTTCTAGATCATCATGAATTACTCAACCTGATTAGATATTACAACACTTCAGTAAATGTTTTTCAGGGGAATGTGCAAAAAACCTCAAACTCCAGTGTATTACCTACTTATTTGTCACTGTTGAAGGGAGCACTAAGTGTTTTTAACCTTACTCTCTTATATGCAGATACAGACTCTATGTTTTCACTTTGAAGGGAACTACTTTCTTGTAAATCCAAATCTGTTTACTTTATTAGTAGTTTAACATCTTATATGTGGATTATTGTATATTTGCAAATAGAGGCTGTTGTCTACTCATTAAGCAGCAAGAGCTGTTCCTTAGGAAAACATTTTCTTTAGACCACCAGGCATGGGACAAACTAATGCAGTTCCTCAGAGGCCCATGTCTTCCCACTTGAGGGAACTCAGGAAGAGTCCTCCGATTCTTGCTAGAAGAAATACTTCCTCAGTGTCATCATGGATGCAGCATTTCACGTTTAAGAGTTGATACTGGACACTGAACTCTTGAGTATCGCACTGGAACAAAGTGCTTGTCCATACTGGTCATGAGTATTCCTTCCTAATACCAGTGGGAGCTCAAGGGTGCTCTGGCCTGGGCAAGACTGTTCTCCAAACAAGAGAGGGGTTCACTATCACCCAAGCTGCTGTAAACTTTTTTCTCCTTTTAATTAAACTTCTAACCTACTGCCAACTAAGATATTGATGTAAAAGGTAAACTGTTGGATTGTTCTTCAGTTTACATTTAGGGATGTATTTTGAACATTTCAGGATCACAGTGTTAATTCTGAGTGTTACTTCTGTTTTGTGGTTGACAGATGAAGGCTGGTTGGACGTGGTCCAATCTTTAATTAGAGTTATTCCATTAGAAGATCCCCTGGGACCAGCTGTTATAACGCTGCTACTTGATGAATGTCCACTGCCAACAAAAGTGAGTCTAAGGCAAACATATTTGCCTGTGGCTGAATTTCAGTTATTTCTGGTTGTCACACCCATGATAGCTCCTGAGAGGGTTTCACCAGTGATGCAAGACTGTGAGCTGTTCAGAAAATGGCTGTGACTTGCAATTTGGAGTAATTTGTGGTGACTTGCTATATAATTATAACTTGGTATAACTTGATATATAATGTTGGTGTTGTGGTTTAAGCTGTAAATCTCACGCAGCCCGTTCACTAACTTCTCCCTCTTTCTTCCCCCCGACTCCGATGGGGGGGGGGAATGGAGAGAAGAATTGAAAGAATGCAACTCCCACAGGTTGAGATAAGAACAGTTTAGTAACTAAGGTATAACACAAATCACTACTGCTACCACCAGTAATAACACCACCAAGTGTCCTGTCTCTGCTTCCTCCTGGCTTCCCCTCCTCCCTGGCATAGCATGAGACTCAGAAAGTCCTTGGCCGGACCAAAACATTACCAAGCAGTAACTGAAAACACTGGTGTTATCATCGCTGTTCCCAGGCCCAAAATCAAAAACACAGCACTGCACCAGCTACCAAGAAGGAGAAAAATGACTGCTACTGCTGAACCCATGACAGTTGGTCAATGAGAAAATGAACATGAGCCAGCAGTGTGCACTTGCAGCCCATAAAGCCAACCGTATCCTGGGCTGTATCAAAAGGAATGTGACCAGCAGGTCAAAGGAGGTGATCCTGCCCCTCTACTCTGCTCTCATGAGACCTCACTTGGAGTACTGTGTACAGTTCTGGTTTCCTCAACTTAAAAAGGACATGGAACTGTTGGAGCAGGTCCAGAGGAGGGCCACGAGGATGATCAGGGGACTGGAGCACCTCCCATATGAAGGCATGCTGAGAGAGTTGGGGCTGTTCAGCCTAGAGAAGAGAAGGGTGCGTGGAGACCTCATAGCAGCCTTCCAGTATCTGAAGGGGGGGCCTATAAGGATGCTGGAGAGGGACTCTTCATTAGGGACTGTAGTGATAGGACAAGGGGTAACGGGTTCGAACTTAAACAGGGGAAGTTTAGATTAGATATAAGGAAGAAGTTCTTTACTGTGAGGGTGGTGAGGCACTGGAACGTGTTGCCCAGGGAAGTTGTGAATGCTCCATCCCTGGCAATGTTCAAGGCTGGGTTGGATGTAGTCTTGGGTGACATGGTTTAGTCTGAGGTTTCCCTGCCCATGGCAGTGGGTTGGAACTTGATAATCTTAAGGTCCTTTCCAACCCTAACTATTCTATGATTTTATGATAATTGCTACTTAATTCGAGAAGCTCGGGGGGCGGGGGGGGGGGGGGAACAAGAGAAGAACAAGAGGCCTTTGGTCCTTAGCTGCTTTTCCTGCTGTGCTCTAGTGCCCTGTGGTACATGTATGCTGTGCAGATAAAACGAAAGTAGTCCATTCTCCAGTTATGGAAGCTACACATTTACAAGTTCCTACTGAATTTGTTCCTGTCCTGTGCATAAGCAATATAACGCTAGTGTGTGTTAATTTAAACACGAGGTGTTTTTAACTATGAAACATTTAGATAGAGTTTTGGCAAATTAGAATACTTTTCACTGACCACTTGTCCTGGGTTCAGCTATAGCAGTCAGTTTTCTCCTTCTTAGTAGCTGGTGCAGTGCTATGTTTTCAAATTTAGTATGGGAACAGTGCTGATAACACACTGATGTTTTAGTTGTTGCTAAGTAATGCTTACCCTGATCAAGGACTTTTCAGTCTCATGCTCTGCCAGTGAGGAGGGGTACAGGAAGCCAGGAGGGAGCAGAGACAGGACATCTGACCCAAAGTAGCCAAAGGGGTATTCCATACCACAGTAGGTCATGCCCAGTATAGAAACTGGGGGGAGTTACCTGAAAGGCCAGTTCATTGCTCCAGTCGGGCTGGTTATCGGTCACTCACTCCCCCCTTCCCCCACACTCCCAGAGGGATGGGGAGGAGAATCAAAAGAATGTAAATCCCACAGGTTGAGATAAGAACAGTCCAGTAACTAATCCCAAACAGCGATCTGAGCCTTCTGAGTAACTCCCCTCAGTTTCCATACTGGGCATGATGTGCTCTGGGATGGAATACCCCTTTGGCTAGTTTGTGTCAGATGTCCTGTCTCTGCTTCCTCCTGGCTTCTTGTGTCCCTCCTCACTGGTAGAGCATGGGACTGAGAAGTCCTTGATCAGGGTAAGCATTACTTAACACACTGATGGTTTTAGTTGTTGCTATCAGTAGTGTTCTCAGGCTAAAGTTGAAAACACGGCACTGCACCAGCTATTAGGAAGGAGGAAAATAACTGCTATAGCTGAACCCAGGACAATTACCCTCATTGATGACTTCCTAAATTAGTGTGGCTACAGAAAGCCATTTATTCTCTCAAGAACATAATTTATGACATCCTGCAAAGCTGACAGCTTCCTAAATTTATGATGGGGATTGTGGGCTCTTTTTTGGGGAGCTTATCTTTTAAGTCCTTAATTCTAAAGTCTGAAACTGCTCTTTTAGTTTGGAAAGGGTGTGAGTTTTAGGACACTGGAAGCAGAGTAGATGGTGTGCCAGATGTGCTGGTTGGTAGTTTGCCTTTGTCTACTTGTCTGATTTGTATTGCTATAAGTAGGTTACTTGTCTATGTCCTGTGTCCTGAGTTGTTGATCACACCAGTGACCAATTTGGTGCTAATTGTAAAGTTACAACTCTTGGTTATGTTGAACTTTTCTTCCCATCTGTTCTGTATTACCTTCTTATCCTAAAAGTTAACCATCCTGTGCTGTCTGTGATGTGATGCTGGCTTTAGTAATATAATATAAAAATAATTGGTTGTACTATATTGATTTAGGGGGAAAATTGTATCTGACACTGATGATGAGACTTCTGATTTTTCTTTTTCAGGATGCATTACAGAAGTTAACTGAAATATTAAACTTAAGTGGAGCTGCTGCTTGCCAGGATGCTTGTCACCCTGCCAAACACCGGAATACAACGGCAGTGCTGGGCTGCTTAGCAGAGAAGTTAGCAGGTAAAGCTGTGGGATTCTTCAGGAAGCTTGCACTTGGCTCACTGATGCACCATCTGCTGTAGCACCCATGCTGCAGACAAGTTCAGAAACATTGTCTTAGATCTGAATAATGTTTCACATCGTGGGGAGACCTCGTGTGAAAATCTACTGTGTGATTAAAACATTGAGCACTCCCTAGCTTGGGTCTGAATGAGCCGTTCACAATCCCACATACTTGAAAAGCATCAAATCCTTCTGATGTGTGGTTAGTGATTGTGGATCAGTGTTTGCTTATGGTATATTGCCTCAGTACTGGTCACCAGTGTCTTCTGTGGACCTACTCTGGCTGTGTGTGAATTACTGAGAACACATAATTCTTTTACCAGTAGTCAGGAGTATCAAATTAGTAGACTTGGAAGCCTTAGAGAAACAAAAAATATAGGATTTTTATGCTAAACATGTATTGTTCTATTGTAGGTCACAGAAAAGATTCCCTCTTCTATGTTACTTAAAAGAAAATTGCTGGGATTCTATTTTAAGGTGTCTTCTCATACAGAAATTTTTATTCCTTGCCGTTTCTAGTACCCTGCTGGAAACTGATGATTTAGTTACCTTCCTGCTGATGGTTGGTTTTGTATCTGGCTTTTTGATCCTTTTCTGAAAGTGGACAGGAAAAGGAAGAAAAATGGTTGTCTGGCATCACCTAATGGTTATTAGAAAAATTCAGTGTTTCTGTCAAAAAAAGTAAAGAACAAGGGCAGGAAGCTTTTTCATACTATAATACTTCTACCCTGTTATAAAATCATAGAATAGTTAGGGTTGGAAAGGACCTTAAGATCACCTAGTTCCAACCCCCCTGCCATGGACAGGGACACCTCACATTAAACCATGTCACCCAAGACTCCATCCAACCTGGTCTTGAATACTGCCAGGGATGGAGCATTCACAACTTCCTTGGGCAACCCATTCCAGTGCTTCACCACCCTTACAGTAAAGAACTTCTTCCTTATATCTAACCTAAACTTCCCCTGTTTAAGTTTGAACCCATTACTCCTTGTCCTATCACTAAGTCAAAATTAGATACTGTCTCTACTTTCATTTTAGTGGACAGAGATCTTGCTGTATCAGCTTAGGCAGCAAATCTGTTAATGCTGTGTTGGAACTCACTGCAATTTGTTTGAGTTTGTAGATGCCAGAGTTGGGTTCCCTTGTACCTCTCTCTTGATTAAGCACACAGCATTTCAGGGCGCTTTTTTTAATTTTATTTTTAAATTGGCTGCTTGCTATGATGCTGCTGCAAATTGTATCATTAACTATCAGGTAGGCTACATTAGATGCTCAGTTTTACTTATTTTGGGCTACTGATCAATGGAGCTGGTCTTTATACATTGATTCTGGAAGTAAAAGGGAGCCAGTCTCTTTTCAAAAGTAATGAGCATGAAAATAATAAGCAGAGACTGGTGGAGTCTTCAGAATCTCAGAAGTGTGGATAGAACTCTACCCATTTACAGCAGGTGAACTGAATATGTTTGTAATTTGCCAGTAACTGTAATTATTAAATGTGTACCAAATATTTGACTGAGAACAACAATAATTGTTCTACATACATTGGGACTTGGACCTGCTCAAGCGAGTCCAAAGGAGGACACAAGGATGCTCTGAGGGCTGGAGCAGCTCTGCTCTGGAGAAAGGCTGTGAGAGCTGGGCTTGTTCAGCCTGGAGAAGAGAAGACTCCGGGGAGACCTTAGAGCAACTTCCTGTTTAGGTACTACTTCAGGGGCTACAAGAAACCTGGAAAGGGGCTTTGAACAAGGGCCTGTAGGGACAGGATAAGGGGGAGTGGCTTTAACCTGCCAGAGGGGAGACTGAGATGAGATCTTAGGCAGAAGTTCTTCCTTGTGAGGGTGGTGAGGCGCTGGCACAGGTTACCCAGAGAAGCTGTGGCTGCCCTATCCCTGGCAGTGTTCAAGACTAGGTTGGACAGGGCTTGGAGCAATCTGCTCTAGTGGAAGGTGTCCCTGCCCATGGCAGGGGGTTGAAACTGGATGAGCTGTAAAGTCCGTTCCACCGCAAATAATTCAAGGATTCTACATTATAGTTCTGCTTTGCTGAGAAGTTCTTGTTCTTTAGTTTTTGTCTTGTATTTAAAAGATCTGTGCAATGATGAGTATATGGTAGTTCCCATGGATGTGTTTAACTTTTAATGTCCTTGTAGGTCCTGCGAGCATAGGCTTACTCAGCCCAGGAATATTGGAATATTTACTTCACAGCCTGGTAAGTGTCTTCCATCTTTTTGTATGTATCTATACATAGCAATTAAAATGCATTTTTTTTGTTATTATTGTGAAAAGTTAGGGTCATATTTGGTAAATACTGGTAATATCTGTTACAGAAAGTTGAGATTCCAGAGAGTCTCTAGGATCTCCATCCTTGGAGATAATTAGAAGTCACTAGGACAAGGCACTGAGCAGCCTGATCTCAAACCAGCTCTCCACAGGAGGCTGAACTAGAGGAGCTGTGGAGTTCCCCTTCAACCTTAAGCATTCTGTGGCAGACTAACAGCTTCTCCTACCTGTCTGTGCTGAGTATTTATTAAATAACTTTTCTTTCTGCCCATGTTTAGAACTTCCAGTCCCATCCGACAGTGATGCTTTTTGCACTAATAGCACTGGAGAAGTTTGCACAAACAAGTAAGTATTAGCCTGATACTGCTCTTAACAGACATACTATGCTTCTACTGTAACTTGGGAGCATGAGAGGCTGGGTTGGTGTAAACACAAATATGGAAGAGAAGTGTTTGTCCACTTAGGCAAGAAATATTTATTGCTTTATTGACATCCCTCTACTCCTGCAAACTCTTGAGATATTTGCTGAAACTCAGTGCAGTCCTTCCCAGTTGGAAATTGCTGTAGAAAGACTCATGCCATGAGGCCTTTGTTACTGAAATAAATCTGTTACAGGTAGAGAACAGCTATGATAGGGTATTTGCAAGCAGGAAAAAATACTTATTGCTTTAACGACACCCCACCCACAAACCATTAAGAGATTTGTGGAAACTCAGTCCTCAGCTTCAAAATTGCTGCATAAAGACTTATGACATGAGACCTTTGTTATTTGAAAGGAAATAAATCTCTGTTAGAGAGATGGAGAACAGCTGTGGTATAACAGTCTCTTGATGAAGCTCTGTGCTGAGGACTGGTATATTGGAGTGTGAAGTTAATGCACGTCTGCTTGGGGAAAGAAATTTATGCTGTTTGTAATAGGTTTAAGGGGGGTTCTACTGCATTTGTAGAATGTTACTATTTTTAACTGAACTTGTCACGAGTTTATAACATTTATTCTTTTTTGCTGTCACTGCAGGTGAAAATAAACTGACAGTTTCTCAATCATGCATTAGTGACCAACTGATCCTGCTTGAGAAATGGACAGATAATCCAGACTATTTAAAACGTCAGGTTGGGTTCTGTGCCCAGTGGAGTTTAGACAATCTGTGTAGGTATAAGAAAGCAATGGATTCAGTATATAAACTGGGGAGAGTCATCCAGAAGGCCCAGATTGCTGCTCGGGTCGGGCTGGGTATCGGTCGGCGGGTGGTGAGCAATTGTATTTTACATCACTTGTGTTCACTGTTTTCTTATTTCTCTTTTAGTTTTATATTCTCTCCCCTTGTTATTTCCCTTATCATTATTATTATTGGTGGTAGTAGTAGTGGATTTGTATTGTACCTTAGTTACTGGACTGTTCTTATCTCGACCTGTGGGATTTATATTCTTTGGATTCTCCTACCCATCCCTCCGGGAGCAGGAGAGGGAGAGTGAGCGAGCGGCTGCATGGTTCTGTGTTACTGGCTGGGCTTAAACCACAGCAGTTCTTTCTGGTGCCCAACGTGGGGCGTGAAGGGTTGAGATAACAACAGGTCTGACCAGAGTGTGTCTAATTGTATTTGTGATAAGCATTCATTGTTTCAGATTAATAGTTACTCATCACAATGTTGTTGTATTTGCTCTCAGAGTTGTTGAGCTTGGTCTTAGAGTTTCAGCATTTCATACCTTACTTGCAGCCAGCATTTGCTGTTTTAGTGTTTATCGGGTTTGGGTCCTGGGCTATGGTTCTTGTTTTGTTGTACTTGATGGTAATGACTTGTACTATAATAGACTCATTGATCATGAAACTGGTCTGGCTTGGTTCTCCATGTGGCTGTCATGTCTATATTTTGGGAGGCATTTAATGGGAATTGTTAACAATTACACATAATTTTCTTCCACCTCGGAGGGTCAACCTATGAAGGAGACATCCCCTCACACCCTCCGCTACCCCACCAGGCTATTTACAGTAGTATTTGAAAAATCTAAAGGTTTTGAGTATCCTTTGAATACCCTTGAAGCCAGCCTGCTGCTTTTGCTGGGAGTCAGAATGTTGCTGTGCATGCTGCATGTGTTTTACCCATGGCCATACCACCTTGAGAACGCCCTATTTCGTCTGATCTTGGAAATTAAGCAGGGTCGAGCTCAGGTCTTGTCTAAAGTTAAGCGACTATCAAAGAATATCACCAAGAGATCTTCCCTGATGTTGGACAGTCATGAGTGGCAGGTTGTGTGGGATCGTATGGGCAAGCGCTTAAGCCATTTGGACCCTCCAGTGCTTTGGAACGTCACTCCTGAACAAATGCAAAATCCAGAAAAATTAGCAGAAAAATTAGGAAACGGGTGCTGTTGTCCTGGCAATACTAGAGAGGGACAAATCACTGCAATGTGCTGGGAGTTGGCCTACTCCTACAAAGCCCTGCTCAACTCTATCCTGTACCTTCATGGGGAAGATGTTGTCTCTGGATCTGGTGGCAAAGCAACACACAATGCAGCTGCTCCATCCCAAGCAACAAGCACAGCAGCTACTCCAACTCCGACAACAGACACTGCAGCTACTCTAACCACAGTGACAGACACTGCAGCTGAACCAAAGTGCTAATCCATGCCAATATCAGTTGCCCTTATAAGCAAGGCGAAAAGCAAAAGAGAGCCACAAAAAGCAAATTGTGCACTGAAGGAAGATGAAGACCCAATGAACGAACTAGAGGGGGCAACATCTGAACAACAGGAATTACTACAGGAATCGGAGGAAGGGGTAACTTCTTGATCCCAGACCTCAACCGAGCTGTGGAATAAGGGAAAATAGCACATTGTCACATGGTTGCTCTGATGCTGGGACAGTGGGGACACAAACTAGAAGGTAGGGAAGCTAAGCAGCTGGGATCACTTGCTAAGGAAGGGTGAATTGACAAAGTGATTGCAAGAGAGAAAAAGTCCCTCAGCCTTTGGAGGAGGCTCTTGGCAGCTGTGAAGGAAAGGTTTACCCTACAAGGACGATGTTATGTGTTGCTTGGCCAAGTAAACCATGCTAGAGAGAGGCCTCAGGTACCTGAGGGAATTAGCTGTTCTAGAGATGATCTATCATAAGTCAGATACTGGGAATGCAGATATACATCCAGATGAAGTCAAATGTACACGACCCATGTGGTGGAAACTTACACGGAGCGTGCCATCATCATATTCCCACTCACTGGCATTAATGACCTGAAGTGAAGCAGCACCATCAACAGTAGATGAAGCGAGTCTCCAATTCCAAGAGTTTGAAGAAAATCTCACCCCTTCCATCATTTCAGCTGTGGAAATGCTCCTGACCTAGGAGTTCGAACAATTGAGAGATAATCTATCCAACTCCCAACATGTGCCAACCTGCATCTCAGCTATTAACAGAAGGTACCTTATTACCCAAGAGGGAAGATACAGGAGGTACATGCCATGGGCCACCCTATGGTTTTACCTGTGGGATCATGGAGAAGACATGAGACAGTGGGATGGAAAACCTACCTCAACTCTGGAGGAATGGGTGTGTGAATTGAAGAGGAAAACAGCAGTCAAGGATGATCCTCACAAGACAGTTGCTGCTCCAGTCTTTGGTGACCAGCTTCCCAGATGGAGTGGAAGAGCTGATTTTACTCCAAGTCCTGTGAGAAGGAATACTAATCCCTTTCTATAAGGTGTAAGTGGGGAATCTTATGATCACTATTAGAGGAGCCCTGCCTTCAGCTAGGTGGAGGAGAGGGACAATTGGGTTTACTGGACTGTGTGGGTCAGATGGACTGGCTCATCAGTCCCACAGAAGTATAAGGCTATAGTAGATACTGGTGCACATTGTACCCTGATGCCATCAAGCTGTCAAGGGGTGGAACCTATTTCTATTTCTGGAGTGACAGGAGGATCCCAAGAGTTGACTGTCCTGGAGGCTGAAATCAGCCTGACTGGGAGGGAATGGCAAAAACACCCCATTGTGACTGCTGCAAAGGCTCCATGTATCCTTGGCATAGACTACCTCAGGAGAGGGTACTTCAAAGACTCAAAAGGGTACCGATGGGCTTTTGGTATTGCTGCTTTGGAGACAGAGGAAATGGAGCAGCTGTCCACCTTGCCTGGTCTCTCAGAGGATCTTTCTGTTGTGGGGTTGCTAAAGGTCAAAGAACAACAAATGCCAATCACGACCACAACAGTGCACCAGCAGCAATATCGCACCAACAAAGACTCCCTGATTCCCATCCATAAGCTGATCCATAGACTGGAGAGTCAAGGAGTGATCAGTAGGACCCACTCACCCTTTAATAGCCCCATATGGCCAGTGCAAAAGTCTAACGAAGAGTGGAGACTAACAGTAGACCAACACGGCCTGAATGAAGTCACACCACCATTGAGTGCTGCTGTACTGGACATGCTAGAGCTTCAGTATGAACTGGAGTCAAAGGCAGCCAAGTAGGATGCCACAATTGATACTGCCAATGCCTTTTTCTCAATTCCTCTGGCAGCAGAGTGCAGGCCACAGTTCGCTTTTACTTGGAGGGGCGTCCATGGCACTTGGAACCGACTGCCCCAGGGGTGGGTGGAAACACAGCCCTACCATCTGCCATGGACTGATCCAGACTGCACTGGAACAGGGGCAAGCTCCAGAACACCTGCAATACATTGATGACATTATTGTGTGGGGAGATACAATGGAAGAAGTTTTTTGAGAAAGGAAGGAAAATAATCCAAATCCTGCTGAAAGCTGGTTTTGCCATAAAATGGTGTATGGTCAAGGGACCTGCACAGGAGATTCAATTTTTGGGAATAAAATGGCACGATGGAAGGTGCCAAATCAACAAGATAACAGCAATGTTGTGATCAAGGGCAATGTCGCCACCAACTAATAAGAAAGAAACACAAGCTTTCTTGGGTGTTGTGGGGTTCTGGAGAATGGATATCCCAAATTATATTTTGATTGTAAGCCCTCTCTATCACGTGACCTGGAAGAAGAATGATTTCAAATGGGGCCCTGAGCAACAACAAGCCTTTGAACAAATTAAATGAGAGTTCATGCAGTAGCCCTGGGACGGACCAGTCCAAAGCAGGCCAGACGTGAAAAATGTGCTTTACACTGCAGCCAGGGAGAATGGTCCTACCTGGAGCCTCTGGCAGAAATCTCCAAGGGAGACTCGAGGTTGACGCCATGGCTTTTGGAGTCAGGGATACAGAGGATCTGAGGCCAGCTATACTCCAACTGAAAAAAAGATATTGGCAGCCTATGAAAAGGGTTGGAGCTGCTTCGGAAGTGATTGGCACTGAAGCACAGCTCCTCCTGGCACCCCATTTGCCTGTGCTGGGCTGGATGTTCAACGGCAGGGTCTTCTTTATGCATCATGCAACCGATGCTACATGGAGTAAGTCAGTTGCACTGATTACACAGCAATCTCTAATAGGAAATCCCAGTTGTCCAGGAATTCTGGAAGTCATCATGGACTGGCCAGAGGGCAAAGATTTTGCAATGTCACCAGAGGAGGAGGTGATGCGTGCTGAAGAGGCCCCGCCGTATAATCAGTCAACTGTCAAAGTGAAAAGCAATATGCTTTGTTTACGGATGGGTCCTGCTGTATTGTGGGAAAGCATCAGAGATGGAAGGCAGCTGTGTGGAGTCCCCTAGGACAAGCTGCAGAAACTGCTGAAGGAGAGAGTGAATCGAGTCAGTTTGCAGAGGTGAAAGCCTTCAAGCTAGCCTTTGACATTGCTGAATGAGAAAAACAGCCTGTACTTTCTCTCTATACTGACTCATGGATGGTGGCAAATGCCTTTTGGGGGTGATTGCAGCAATGGAAGCAGAGCAACTGGCAACACAGAGGGAAACCCATCTGGGCTGGTGCAGTGTGGCAAGATATTGCTGCCTGGGTGCAGAACCTGATGGTGAAGGTACGCCACGCTCCCAAGAGCGTGGGTCACTGAGGAACACCAGAACAACCAACAGGTGGATGAAGCTGCTGAGATTGAAGTGGCTCAGATGGGTTTTGATTGGCAACATAAGGGTGAATTATTTTTGGCCCTGTGTCCCCATGACACCTCAGGCCTTCAATGCAGAGATGCAACATATAGATGGGCTCGTGGTCAAGGGGTGGACTTCACAATGGACGCTACTGTGCAGATTATTCATGACTGTAAAACATGTGCTGCAATTAAGCAAGCTAAGCTGTTAAAGCCACTTTGGTATGGAGGACAATGGCTGAAATACAAATATGGGAAGGCCTGACAGATTGATTATATCACACTCCTACCGACCCTCCATTTCAGGCGCCATGTGCTTACTATGGTGGAAGCAACCACTAGATGGCTGGATAAATATGCTCTGCCCCACGCCCAGCCAAATCAGTACTGTTATGTACCGTAGAAGACGATAAAGTTCCTGTGGTGCCCATAAAGAATCTGCTGGGAGAGACAGTCTGGGTTATTCCTGCTTCAGGTAAATGCAAACCCACTCGTGGGATTGCTTTTGCTCAGGGACCTGGATATACTTGGTGGGTAATGCAGGAATATGGGTAAGTCTGGTGTGTACCTCAATGGGATTTAATTGAGGGGGGAAAACAGCCAATGAACTCAGTTATATGCTGTTGCCTGCTATATAACACTTCTGTAGCCCTCCTGCTAGATGCCCATCTCCACCACTCTGTGCTATCAAAAGAAGATATGTGTTGTCATGATCATCATCAGGGAATCGTCATGGGAAAAGCCAGCAGCAGCGGAACTGTCCTCAGATCACTGTCGACTGACCCTGATTTCCCTCCAATCATTACTCCAGCATAGAATGAACTTGGATGAATCCGGATGAGCTCAGCAGCACCCAGATGAGTTCAATGGTGTCATCAGCAGGCAACAATCCAACACACCATGTCTCCTGCCCTGAAAGACTGTTATAAGAGATGGGCTGAATGATTTGAGCAACTTTATAGGGATTGGTCCATGGACTAAGGGATAATATTTTTCTCTTTGTGTTTGTGTGTGTATATGTATGCGACAAAAAGCAATGGCATATTGAAAATAACGGGATCTGAGCAGGACGTGAATGGTATCAAATAAGGGTTGAATTCTGCTCTGGATTCAGCTACAACAGTTATTTTTCTCCCTCTTAGTAGCTGGTGCAGTGCGCTGTATTCAGCTTTAATCTGAGAACAATGCTGATGACACGCTGATGGTTTTAGTTGTTGCTAATAACACTTACCTGATCAAGGACTTTTCAGTCTCATGCTCTGCTAGTGAGGAGGGTCACGGGAAGCCAGGAGGAAGCAGAGACAGGGACACCTGACCCAAAATAGCCAAAGGGGCATTCCATACCACAGCACATCATGCCCAGTATAGAAACTGGAGGGAGTTACCCCGAAGGGGCAGATAGCTGCTTGGGTTGTGCTGGGTATTGGTCAGCAGGTGGTGAGCAATTGCATTGTGCATCACTTGAGTTTATTGCATTTTGCTTTTCCTTCCTCCTTTTAGTTTTATACTCCCTTTGTTATTTCCATTATCAATATTATTGGTGTTAGTAATAGTGGCTTTGTGTTATACCTTAGTTACTGGACTGTTCTTATCTCAACCCGTGGGATTTATGTTCTTTCAATTCTCCTCCCCATCCTTCTGGGCGAGGGGTGGGAAGAAGGGGGGGGGCAGTGATTGAGCCGCTGTGTGGTTCTGAGTTACTGGCTGGGCTTAAAACATGACAGCAAGGATAATGTTTGTGAAAGGAAGCGGTTCGTAATCTGCAAGTGTGAGCTGCAATGAAAATTGTTCTGTACTGTATTTCCTGTAACCCATGCTTCAGCATATGTGCTGAATTGCTAAATAGTACAGCTCTGTCTCTGGAACAGCTGGATGCCAGACCAATCTGGTGACCTTCTATGATGGGGCTACGGAACTGATGGACAGGGGTAGAGCAGTTGATGTCATCTACCTGGACTTGTGCAAAGCATTTGACACTGTCTCACACGACATCCTTGTCTTTAAGTTGGAGAGAAATCAATTTGATAGGTGGACCACTCGGTGGATACAGAACTGCCTGGATGGCCGCACTCAAAGAGCTGTGCTCAATAGCTCAATGTCCAGCTGGCGACCAGTAACGAGTGGTGTCCCTCAGGGATGGGTGCTGGGACTGGCCTTGTTCAACATCTGTGTCGGTGACATGGACAGTGGGATTGAGTGCGCCTCAGCAAGTTTGCCAATGACACCAAGCTGTGTGGTTCGGTTGATAAGCTGGAGGGAAGAAATGCCATCCAGAGGGACCTTGACATGCTTGTGAGGTGGGCGAATGGCAACCTGATGAAGTTTAACCATGCCAAGTGCAAGGTCCTACAGCTGGGTCAGAGCAATCCCAGGCACAGCTACAGGTTGGGCAGGGAAGAGATTCAGAGCAGCCCTGTGGAGAAGGACTTGGGGGGGTTGGTAGATGAGAAAATGAACATGAGCAGGCAGTGTGTGCTCACAGCCCAGAAAGCCAACCGTATCCTGGCCTGCATCAAAAGGAACGTGACCAGCAGGTTGAGGGAGGTGATCCTGCCCCTCTACTCTGCTCTTGTGAGACCTCACTTGGAGTATTGTGTGCAGTTCTGGTGTCCTCAACATAAAAAGGACATGGAACTGTTGGAACAAGTCCAGAGGAGGGCCACGAGGATGATCAGAGGCCTGGAGCACCTCCCGTATGAAGATAGGCTGAGAAAGTTGGGGCTGTTCAGCCTGGAGAAGAGAAGGCTGCATGGAGACCTCAGAGCAGCCTTCCAGTATATGAAGGGAGCCTATAAGGTTGCTGGGGAGGGTCTCTTCATCAGGGACTGCAGTGATACGACAAGGGGTAATGGGTTCAAACTTAAACAGGGAAAATTTAGATTAGATATGAGGAAGAAATTCTTTACTGTGAGGGTGGTGAGGCACTGGAATGGGTTGCCCAGGGAAGTTGTGAATGCTCCATCCCTGGTGGTGTTCAAGGCCAGGTTGGACAGAGCCTTGGGTGGCATGGTTTAGTGTGAGGTGTCCCTGCCCATGGCAGGGGGGTTGGAACTAGGTGATCTTAAGGTCCTTTCCAACCCTAACTATTCTATGATTCTATGATTCTATTACTGACATCCTGGTGACAGTCACTACTCTTATCATACCCCAGCAGTTCAGAGTTTCAATGAACTATTAAGGACTTTTTGAAGTATAGATGCAGTCTTGTGATCAAAATTGAAGAGTGTTTGAGAAAGCACTTGCCGAGATCTCTCCTTTTGGATGATGAATAATCATCAGATTTGCTTGTTTAGTTTTGATTTGGAGGGTGCATCTCTAAAGACCTTGTAGTTTCTAATGTCTTTTGGGGAAATTTGAGTTAATCTTGTTGGGCTTTAGCCAGCTTATGAAAGGCCAATGTCAGTTGTGTTTAGTAAACATCTGTGCAGATGTATAGCAAGTTTGGGATGTATGGAATGTCTTTATTTACAAATCTGAGATCTTACTCTGCATGTGTCACCAGTTTGACACCTGGCAAGATAAATACTTCTGATCCTTTCATGTGAAAAGGGGGTGCAGGGAGAAGGAGCTGCTTTGGCTCAGTTCAAGTTTCTTGTTTTCCTCTTCCCCTCCTTTCCCATCCCTGAAATCTTGTCTGCTGTGGTGAATCCAAAGAACTCTGCCCAGCTGAATATACAAATACAATGATAAATCCTGAAGCAGTGCCTTCTTGATATGAACTTGGGTGCCTTACGTTTGCCTGTGGGTTTCCTGAAAGTAGAAACTAGACTGTAGGTGCTCTAGTTAGAGGTCTAGGTTGTGCTCTCATGTTTAGCAGCTGTTTAGCACACAGTGTATGGGAAGTGATGCTCTTTTCATGCTGGCAAAATATCAATATCTCATTCAGGTATGCCAAAAATTAACTGGATCCAAGAGAGATTGATTGTCCAGGTGTGAAATGATTAAAATAAAGGTTTGCTGCAGCTGTAATTAAAACAAGTTTTCTTTTGCAGTTTTAAAAGAAGGCAGGCAGTTTACATATGAGAAGGTTGACTTGACCAACATTAGGGCTATGCTGAACAGTAATGATGTCAGTGAATACCTGAAGATATCTCCACATGGATTAGAGGTAGGATATAATTTCATGATTCCAAGCTAAAAAGGAGCCTGAAGAAAAAGGCAGTTTTTAACTCTTTTTGATTGCTGCTTGCTCCTGTTATTTCCTGGAATAAATCAAAATTCTCTGCTAGCTTTGTATAGAAGCTTTGCTTTGTCAGAGGGTCCTAACATCGCTATACTGATCTCAGCTGGAGAAATGTTCACACTAAAGTAACACCTGTATCTGTGCCCCAAAACTTAAGAAGGGTGAGGAGGAGCCTAGAATGGTTTAGTTAGGTTGGAAAGGACCTTAAAGCTCATCCAGTTCCATCCCTCTGCCATGGGCAGGGACACCTTCCACTAGACCAGGTTGTTCCAAGGCCTGTCCAACCTGGCCTTGAACACTGCCAAGGATGGGGCAGTCACAGCTTCTCTGGGCAACCTGTGCCAGCGCCTCACCACCCTCACAGTGAAGAACTGCCTAACATCTCACTTCAGTCTCCCCTCTGGAAGGTTAAAGCCATTCCCCCTTATCCTGCCCCTACAGGCCCTTGTCCAAAGCCCCTCTCCAACGATGCTTAGGAGGCAGCTGGCTCATTTTGACTAAAATTGTTCAAAAAGTATAATTCCTTTATAATAATTTATAATAATAATAATTATATTTTAATTAAAAAAATTAAAATAATATGGGAATTTATATAATTCCTAATTGTTAATTGTCTAGTCTTGCAAAGCCCATAGCAGGATTTTTGTCTCTGCCATGTGGCTTTTTTTCTTTCCCCCACACACTACTTTTTCTAGGAACTTTTTTGACTACTTACACCTGGGTTTTCATGCATTAACATTCAAATACCTCTTTTTCCTTCATACCAGGTGTCAACTAACAACCAGTAACTTGGGTCTTCCTATCCTGGCTGTCTTAGTATTTATTCTTTAAATTTACTCTGTCAACTTTCTACTTTTTTTTCTTTCCCTTGTGGCTTACCACTGAACAATTCTCAGTCTTGCGTACTACTAGTTTGTGTGACAATTATTGCTATAAAGAGAGGTCACTTTCTGTCTGAAGTACCTCTAAAATTATGTTGTTGTATTCTTATATGCGGAAACTTGATCTGGGGAAGAAAGGGGCTTGTTTGAATGCTAATTTTATAGAAAATTTTTTATTTGGTTTTGGTAGGCTCGATGTGATGCCTCATCTTTTGAAAGTGTTAGGTGTACATTCTGCGTCGATTCTGGAGTTTGGTACTACGAAGTTACAGTCATTACTTCAGGAGTGATGCAAATAGGATGGGCTACCAGAGACAGCAAATTTCTCAATCATGTGAGTACATGTTCTTGGTAACAGAAATATGGTACGTTTGGGGTGTGACAGCTTCCTTTTTAAAAAAATTAGGATTACAAAAACATGAAACCCTTCTTGCCTTTATTCTGATAATACAGCATAAGTACACTGTCTTATTTTATAGTTTGCTTTCCTCTCCCTCTCATCTGGATAACTTAATATCTTATTCTTAATTCTAAGTATTCTTTCTACTATTAAAATCAAGTACTTATTAGCATTAAAGCAAAATGTGCCATGTGCGCATGAAGTCCAAGAGTATAGGCAAAGAATAATCTTGACCGTTAGTAGAGATGTAACTAGAACTTCTTTCTTCTTAAGCCTTTGTAGTAACTCTGTATGCCTGTTGTAAACTCAGTATGCTGTAGCATAATTTACTTGAGTATTTCCATAATACTAAGAAAGTGTAATGATTACTCCCCAAAAAACTTGTCTGCTTCAGCTTAGGGAGGACTTCCCATATGATCAGCCTTCCAAGCTTTAATGGAAGTTCATTCAAGTGCAAGGTAGAATTGCAGTACAGAAGGCAAGTGTGGCCAACCTACCACCACTAACCACAATGGAAATACAGTGCTGAGATTTTAAGCTGACATTACTACTGGCTGAGCTTGAGTAAGAAATGTACCTGTAGCCCTTCTTTATTGTTGTACTTGCATGACTTTCTGTTCCTACTTGGAATTTAATTTAGGAGAAGAATTATATTTATATATTTAATGTAGAGATAAGCAGTTAAAACTGCTTATTTCTGATTGTTACGGGAAAAAGTCATTCTATAGCTGGGACAAATGCAGAAGCTAATATGAAGATAGGCTAAATACATACATGTGAGTAAATGTTGATGGTGGGGGGTATGACAGAAATACATCAAGGACATGAAACAAACACCAGTGGCAAGAAAGCCAAGGAATGGGAGAGTAGCTTTTCTTACCATTTAACTTCAGTCTTCCTCATGAGTTCAGTCATCTTGCTTTCTCTTTCCTAATTATTCATGTCAATAGCATTGTCCTCTACTGGTGTATGATATCTGCATCACATCCACAGTCCAGTCCTGCATTTCTAGCAGGTTCATACGTATCTGCCCTGAGCACAGGCATTGTAGATATTGAGTGTAATGGAAACTGAAATAAAAGGCTGTGTGTCTGCCTTTAGACTGCTAAGAGGCTTAAAAGATTTTTCACACTTACTGGTAAGGAGCTTGGTATAGATGCATATCTGTCTGTGCTTCCTGTACAAGGTATGAAAACAGGAAGTGTCACATCTGAGCAGGAGGATTTTTCTGTTGCTACAGCTGGTTGGCTAAATGTTGCTGTTGTTCAAGCTCATTGGGTGTGTACCTGAAATGCACGGTATTATCTTCTGGGTATGTTGCAAATACAGTCATCAGAGTAGCCATATGCTCTTTATTTACAGCATGCATAACAAAAAGACTAATCTTAAATGTGGCATTAAACACCCATTAACTGTGCTTAGCTTTAATTTGGGAACTTGGAGGCTTGTGTAATCAGACGCGCTGTCTAATATTTGCACTCCAGACAAACCATTCTGAGCACAAGCTTTTAGGTTGCATGTTTGGGCTCTCCTACGTGACAGATTCTTCTCCCACTCTGAAACTTTTAGTTCTGCATTTGTCTTGGACCTTGGCACTGTCACTTGATAACCTCTTCGCAAGCTGAGGGAGGCTGGCACTGAAAGGGCTACAGTATGCAACAAATCCAGTGAAGGGACAATGGGTTCTCTTTGTACATTCTGATGACATTGGGATATCTTGTGGGGGAAGGTACTACAGGTCTGGTAGTGGGACTTCAAGATAAGAGGGTAGTTACAGTTCTGTTTAACTTTTTAAGATGCAAAAAGTTAACCTAGCTATTTGGGTACTAGCCTTCTGATTTCTAAATATTTTAATAGACAGGATTGATTTGAGCTCACAGAGAATGAAAAACACTTTGGAGACAATATCCCTTTCTTTCCCTCTCCTCACCCCAACAAATTCCTTTTGATGTGAAATGAAACTAGTTGGAAAGAACTGTCTTTATGTAGGTGGGAAAACCCTTCTTGCTCTGGATGAGTAGTGTAGCTGAATACAAATACACTTGAGCCCTTCTGTGTGAGGACTGCCTGCAGACTGAAATGCTTTACTCTTTTTCTAAAGGAAGGTTATGGCATTGGGGATGATGAATATTCCTGTGCCTACGATGGCTGCCGGCAGCTGATTTGGTATAATGCCAGAAGTAAACCACATTCCCATCCCTGTTGGAAAGAAGGTACTCAGTCCATCTTCTGCTGTTGATCTGGATTTCTGCACAGGACTTTCCTCTTGCAGGTGTCTAGAAAGCAGTTTGTTAGTAGGTGGGAACAGAGCAGTTACTGCCTAATCTCAATGATACCAAAAGTTTAATAATTATTGTGCCTTTACTAGTATTTGCAGTGGTTTAAATGTACAAAGTGGGCACCACGCTCTTGTTCCAGTCTGTTTAAAAAGAATCTGTTGGTTAAATGCTTTTTCTTTTAAAGGGCAGAGTGCAAATCATAGCACCAACTAACATTGCTGGACATTCAATCATAAGGCTTCTGTCCAGATGTTTGCAATCCTACAAAACAGGGTTGAAATCTTCCTTCTGGGTTGAAAGAGTTATTTTAGAGAAGGGAAAAAAAAAAACCAAACCCTGATCTCTGAATTAGACTTCTTTGTTTGTTTTAAGGAGGCATCGCACTGTCTTGCTTACTTTAAATTCCTGGATAACTACTTGGACAGCAAAGTTCTGGTTTTGATCTCAGCTTTGAAATCTTGGTAGGAGTCCGTGCATGCCATGCTTGTGTGAACTGTGCTGCCTTCTCTTCTATTAAAGCCTTCTCCCAAGGATGGCTAAATTAAAATGCCTCTTAAATAGCACAAGCATGTTAGAAACAGATTTTAGCAAGTATGTGTTCTGAGAATAGCTCCAACAGGTGTAAACAGCCAGGGAGAGAGAGAGTGCAGTTTTTTTCTGGCTTTGGCAAATACTCTGCAATCCTTCTACAACTGTGCAGTATTAATGCTCTGGCAGACTAAAATGTTTTAATATTTTACTATCTTCTCCTGTTTTTTTTCTTTCTATCTTTTTCTATCAGTGTTTCTTCCCTTATGCTTTTGCAAACGATTCCTTTTAAATGAGACAACTCATACTGAGATGTGTTACTTAAAACAATAACTGTTTCAGCTGTTGGCATTTAACGACTGAAATCTTTATCTTTGTTTTGCATGTAAGGAGACATAATAGGATTTCTACTAGACTTGCATGAAAAGCAAATGATCTTCTATTTAAATGGAAACCAGCTTCCTGCTGAGAAGCAAGTATTTTCATCTTCTATGTAAGTATGTGCTCACTTGGAAGGACAGTGACCTGCACAATAATTGTTTTAATTTTATGAAGTGTTTCCCATTTGAGATGTACATTCATATTTGCTTACTTGAAGCCATCATTAAGCAGATTTCCCAATTGAAAGTTGTTTAGAAATCAGTGAGAAGGATATCATTTTACAGGTGGATTTCAGGGTCTAAAATACATACTTTGAACTTTCCAAAGTAGATTTAACTCGATGTTTTCTACTGTCAAACTAGCACAGCACTGAAATAGAATGAGGCTGTACCAAAGATGAACATATTTCTAGTAGTGCTTGAGGAATTTTTTTACCTTGGGGGGGGGGAAGGGAAGGCACCTTAGTCCTGCAAGTGCTGAAAAATGTCTGTTTACTTACTGCTGCTCACTGAGGCCAGTTCCTGCAGTAGCATATTGAATATTCATAGGAGGGTGTCTCTTGGTATCATTGCAGAAAGGTGTTAGGCTTATTTTGACAGCTCTGTTAAAATTAACACATGGTCAACTCCTCTGACGCTCATGGAGGAGTTCAGCCTTTTAGTTCTGAAAAGATAAGCTGGTGTGGTACTTGAGAAAGAAGCTTCTTGTGTAGCTTAACTAACCGTTACAGTACTATGTAAAGTAATACTACTGAGCTAATAATTTCATTCATGTTTTCTCCTTAAAATTAAGTTCAAGATGCAAGCAAAGAGTGGTTCAGTTTAAAGAGTTGCAGAGTATCTTGTATATTCAGCTTGTAGTTCTTCATGTGGACTATGTCATTTATATACTCAACAGATCCTCTTACTTGGTTAGAACTTCAGGTATTAATCAACTCTGGCCCTTTCAACAAATAAAACTGAAAGAGGCAATAGTTGTGGTGTTTTTTACAAGGTGGCTGTGAAGAAAAGACAGCTGTCCTGAGGTAATCCTGCAAGGGTGAGAAGGAGCAGATGGTGGTTGTGCTCAGACCTGGATTCATCCCACACAAGTGTATGAGCATTGCAAACTCTCCAGGTTCCTGCCTGCTCAAATAAAGCAGAGTGGAGCGGTGGATGTGGAGGTGTCCCTTGCAGCTGGTATTGCTCCACACAGCTCTGCTAAACAGCAGCTGTTTGGAAGAAAAATACTTTTTTCCAGTGCTGTAGGAGATATCTGAGGTGATCAGTGTAAAGAGGAACAGGCTGTAGACTGTTCAGATGGATGTATCTGCTTTTAGTGTGTGACTAATCCTAACTGTAGAGTAGGCAGCCCTTATTGGCTGTCTCAGAGTAAATTCAGCTAAACTCTGTTAGTAAATTCAAAAGCTGAGAACTAAATAGGGTGAACATGTGCAGCTGAAACTGGGTGTGTTAGAGGCTTTTCTTGCAATTAGCTATAGAACTTCCTATTGAAGGAACTTGTCTCTTTGTTTCAGGATATATTTTTGTCTGGTAATAGTAGTAACGTCTGGAAATCTCTCCTATTGTTTAAGTAATTCTAAAATGTCTGTTCCTCATATTGCAGATCTGGCTTTTTTGCTGCAGCTAGTTTCATGTCCTATCAACAATGTCAGTTCAACTTTGGGGCAAAACCTTTCAAATACCCACCATCAATGAAATTTAGTACTTTTAATGATTATGCCTTTCTGACAGCAGAAGAGAAGATCATTTTGCCCAGGTAATCCTCCTGTCTAGTTGCAGTGTGTTTGCATATGGAGAAATAAAATGATTCATTTCTGAGTTGCAAAGTCTTTATGTTGTACTTAGCAACATTAATCTTACTGTGTCACACCTCCATAGGTCTCCTTTAGAAAAGACTCCAGTGAAACATAATGAGTAGGTGTCCTGGGTTCAGTTGTAGCAGTCATTTTTCTCCTTCTTAGTAGCTGGTGCAGTGCTATGTTTTCAAATTTAGTATGGGAACAGTGCTGATAACACACTGATGTTTTAGTTGTTGCTAAGTAATGCTTACCCTGATCAAGGACTTTTCAGTCTCATGCTCTGCCAGTGAGGAGGGGTACAGGAAGCCAGGAGGGAGCAGAGACAGGACATCTGACCCAAAGTAGCCAAAGGGGTATTCCATACCACAGTAGGTCATGCCCAGTATAGAAACTGGGGGGAGTTACCTGAAAGGCCAGTTCATTGCTCCAGTCGGGCTGGTTATCGGTCACTCACTCCCCCCCTTCCCCCCTGTCATGGGTTCAGCAGTAGCAGTCATTTTTCTCCTTCTTGGTAGCTGGTGCAGTGCTGTGTTTTTGATTTTGGGCCTGGGAACAGCGCTGATAACACCAGTGTTTTCAGTTACTGCTTGGTAATGTTTTGGTCTGACCAAGGACTTTCTGAGCCTCATGCTATGCCAGGGAGGAGGGGAAGCCAGGAGGAAGCAGAGACAGGACACCTGACACAAACTGACCAAAGAGGTTATTCCATAGCACAGCACATCATGTCCAGGATGTGAAAACGGAGAGCAGAGACCTGGAAGGGTGTGGTGGTGGGGCATTGGGGGGTTCACTGCTGGGGGGTGCACTGGCTGTTGTATTCTCTTTCTTTATATTTCTCTTGTATTATTACTGGTGGTAACAGTAGTGATTTGTGTTATACCTTAGTTACTAAACTGTTCTTATCTCAACCTGTGGAAGTTGCATTCTTTTGATTCTCCTCCCCATCCCCCCAAGACTGGGGGAAGAAAGAGAGGGGAGTGAGTGAGTGAGAGAGAAAAACTTCATGGTTGACTGGCCTTAAACCACGACACCCCCACACTCACAGAGGGATGGGGAGGAGAGACTGGGGGGAGTCACCCGGAAGGCCCAGATTGCTGCTCGGGTCAGTCTGAGTATCAGTCAGTGGGTGGTGAGCAATTCTGTTGGGCATCACTTGTGTTTAATGTTTTCCTTTTCCCCTTTTAGTTTTATATTCTCTCCCCTTGTTATTTCCCTTATCAATATTATTATTGGTAGTAGTAGTAGTGGTTTTGTATTATACCTTAGTTACTGGATTGTTCTTATCTCAACCTATGGGATTTACATTCTTTGGATTCTCCTACCCATCCCTCTGGGAGCAGGGGGGTGAAAGAAGGGGGGGAAGTGAGCAAGGGACTGTGTGGTTCTGAGTTACTGGCTGGGCTTAAACCATGAAACCATACTATGCCACACACCCTGCCACTTATGACTGTCCAGCCTCAGAGGGATGGGGAGGAAAATCGAAAGAATGTAAATCCCTGTGGGGATCTTGTGATCAACAAGATAGCAGCAATGTCTCCACTAACTAATAAGAAAGAAGCACAAGCATTCTTAGGTGTTGTGGGGTTCTGGAGAATGTGCATCCCAAACTACAGTCTGATTGTAAGTCCTCTATCACATGACCTGGAAGAAGAATGATTTCAAATGGGGCCCTGAGCAACAACAAGCCTTTGAACAAATTAAATGAGAGAGTTCATGCAGTAGCCCTGGGAAGGACCAGTCCAAAGCAGGCCAGACGTGAAAAATGTGCTTTACACTGCAGCCAGGGAGAATGGTCCTACCTGGAGCCTCTGGCAGAAATCTCCAAGGGAGACTCGAGGTTGACGCCATGGCTTTTGGAGTCAGGGATACAGAGGATCTGAGGCCAGCTATACTCCAACTGAAAAAAAGATATTGGCAGCCTATGAAAAGGGTTGGAGCTGCTTCGGAAGTGATTGGCACTGAAGCACAGCTCCTCCTGGCACCCCATTTGCCTGTGCTGGGCTGGATGTTCAACGGCAGGGTCTTCTTTATGCATCATGCAACCGATGCTACATGGAGTAAGTCAGTTGCACTGATTACACAGCAATCTCTAATAGGAAATCCCAGTTGTCCAGGAATTCTGGAAGTCATCATGGACTGGCCAGAGGGCAAAGATTTTGCAATGTCACCAGAGGAGGAGGTGATGCGTGTTGAAGAGGCCCCACCATATAATAAACTGTCAGAAAGTTAAAAGCAGTATGCCTTGTTTACTCGATTCACTCTCTCCTTCAGCAGTTTCTGCAGCTTGTCCTAGGGGACTCCACACAGCTGCCTTCCATCTCTGATGCTTTGTGGGAAAGCATCAGAGATGGAAGGCAGCTGTGTGGAGTCCCCTAGGACAAGCTGCAGAAACTGCTGAAGGAGAGAGTGAATCTAGTCGTTCTGCTGAAGTGAAAGCCATCTAGCTGAACTTGGACATTGATGGATGAGAAAAATGGCGAATACTTTATACTGACTCATGGATGGTGGCAAATGCCTTGTGTGGAGTGATTGCAGCAATGGAAGCAGAGCAGCTGGCAACACAGAGGGAAACCCATCTGGGCTGGTGCAGTGTGGCAAGATATCGCTGTCCGGGTGCAGAACCTGGTGGTGAAGGTAGACCATCTAGATGCTCATGTACACAAGAGTCGAGCCACTGAGGAACATCAGTGTAACCAAGAGGTAGATAAAGCTGCTAAGGTAGAAGTGGCTCAGATGGATTTAGATTGGCGACATAAGAGTGAATTATTTTTGGCCCCGTGTCCCCATGACACCTCAGGCCTTCAAGGCCAAGATGCAACATATAGATGCGCTCATGATCGAGGGGTGGACTTAACAATGGACGGTATTGTGCAGGTTATTCACGAATGTGAAGCGTGCTGCAATTAAGCAAGCTAAGCTGTTAAAGCCTCTTTGGTATGGAGGGCGGTGCCTGAAGTACAAATATGGGAAGGCCTGGCAGATTGCCTATATCACACTCCCACTGACCCTTCAGGGGAGGCACCATGTGCTTGCTATGGTGGAAGCAACCACTGGATGGCTGGATAAATATGCTGTGTCCCACGCCTCTGCCCAGAACACTATTCTGGTCCTTGAAAATGAAGTCTTATGACAAAATGGCACCCCAGAGAGAACTGTGTCAGACAATGGGACTCATTTCTGGAACAGCGTTATGGACACTTGTGCCAAAGAGCATGGCATTGAATGGGTATATCACATCCCCTACCATGCACCAGCCTCTGGGAAACGCAAACTGTACAATGGGCTGCTAAAAACTACACTGAGAGCAATGGGTGGTGGGGCTTTCAAACACTGGGATACACATTTACCAAAAGCCACCTGGTTGGTCAACACCAGAGTATCTGCCAACAGGGCTGGTCCAGCCCAATAAGAACTTTAATGTGCTGTAGAGGAGGATAAAGTTCCTGTGGTGCACATAAAGAATCTGCTGGGAGAGACAGTCTGGGTTTATTCCTGTTTCAGGTAAATGCAAACCCACTCCTGGGATTGCTTTTGCTCAGGGACCCAGATATTCTTGGTAGGTAATGTGGGAAGATGGTTAAGTCTGGTGTGTACCTCAAGGGGATTTGATTTTAGAGGAAAACATCCAATGAAATCAACTGTATGTTGTTGCCTGCTGTGTAGCACTTCTGTGGCCCACCAGCTAGATGCCCATCTCTATTAGTCTGGGCTATGAAAAGATGATATGTGCTGTCATGATCATTATCAGGGAATAGTCATGGGAAAAGCCAGCAGCAGCGCAACTGTCCTCATGTCACTGTTGACTGACCCTGTCTTTCCTCTAATCATCCCCCCAACAAAGAATGAACTTGGATGAAACCAGGCGAGTTTCACCAGTGGTGTCATCAGCAGACAACAATCCAACACCACACACCATCTCTCCTGCCCTGAAAGACTGTTACAAGAGATGGAGCCTGACATCATGGACTGAATGAATTGAGCAACTTTATAGGGATTGGTTCATGGACTAGGGAATAATATTTCTCTCTTTGTGGGGGGGGGGTCTATATATATATATGAGACAAAAACCAATGGTATATTTGAAAATATGGGATCTGAGCATGATGTGAATGGTAAGGAATAAGGGGTGGATTCTGTCCTGGGTTCAGCTGTAATAGTTATTTTTCTCCTTTTTAGTAGCTGGTGCTGTGCTGTATTTTCGAGTTTAGTCTGAGAATGCCTATAACACACGGATGTTTTTAGTTGTTGCTAAGTAATGCTTACCCTGATCAAGGACTTTTCAGTCTCATGCTCTGCCAGTGAGGAGGGGCATGGGAAGCCGGGAGGAAGCAGACAGGACACCTGACCCAAACTAGCCAAAGGGGTATTCCATCCCACAGCATGTCATGCTGGTATAAAAATTGGGGGGTGTTACCTGGAACAGGCAGATCACTGCTTGGGTTGGGCTGGGTATCAGTCGGCAGGTGGTGAGCAGTTGTACATCGCTTGGGTTTATTGCATTTTGTTTTTCCTTTCCCCTTTTAGTTGTATATTCTCTGCCTTTGTTATTTCCCTTATCAATATTATTATTGGTGGTGGTAGTAGTAGTTTTGTATTATACCTTAGTTACTGGGCTGTTCTTATCTCAGCACATGGGATTTATGTTCTTTTGATTCTCCTCCCCATCCCTCTGGGAGTGGGGGAGAGCGAGCGTGTGGCTGTGTGGTTCTGAATTACCAGCTGTGCCTAAACCATGACATTCCCCATTTGTGAATGACAGTGTTGACAAAGGTTATTCAGATTTGGAAGTACTTTCCCACCTAAACATAAATCATAAAATCACAGAATAGTTTGGGTTGGAAAGGACCTTAAGATCATCTAGTTCCAACCCCCCTGCCATGGGCAGGGACACCTCACACTAAAACATGCCACGCAAGGCTCTGTCCAACCTGGCCTTGAACACCACCAGGGATGGAGCATTCACAACTTCCCTGCGCAACCCATTCCAGTGCCTCACCACCCTCACAGTAAAGAATTTCTTCCTCATATCCAATCTAAACTTCCCCTGTTTAAGTTTGAACCCATTACCCCTTGTCCTATCACCACAGTCCCTAATGAAGAGTCCCTCCCCAGCATCCCTATAGCCCCCCTTCATTTACTGGAAGGCTGCTATGAGGTCTTCATGCTGCCTTCTCTTCTCCAAGCTGAACAGCCCCAACCAACCCTGAGGTTTTATTTTCAATTTCTATTATTTTAAACTAAACTGTGTTACAGCATTGTAGAGTTTCTGAATTTTGTTGATACAAGGGTTTGTGTGGTTTACTTGTGGATTTTTTCATAACTCTTAAAAGTACACAGATAGTAAAGAACAATTTATTTGAAGTGTTCTGCTGTGGGAGCTAGAAAAATTACAATCTGACACCCTCTTTGTCCCTTTCTGACAGACCAGAATAGGGAGTTGAAGACTGTTTTGAACATCTCTGGATGTGTTAAGCCTTTTTTTGGGGAAGTTATGATCGATGTTTATCAGCGGTAGTGTTGGATAGCACAGGCAAGTGTTGCATTGGTCTCGATGCAACAGTTGGAATAGGTGTGAACCTATTGTTTTGAGTCAGACTAACAGGGGGATGTCTTCTTCAGACACAGGCGCCTGGCTTTGTTGAAGCAAGTGAGTATCCGAGAGAACTGTTGTACGCTTTGCTGTGATGAGGTAGCAGACACAGAACTCAGGCCGTGCGGACACAGGTAAAACCTTAAAAACAACCCAAAACCAAAGAAGATAGGGAAAATGTGCTTTTGACATTCAGCTTTGGTGAGATCTGATGCAGTTCCTGCTTATCTTGACTGACTCCCAAGTATAAAGGAAATGACCCCTCCTCTTCCAGATGTAACAGAGGTTAAGCATAGCATTCCCACTGTTTCTCTCACTATAGAACTGAGATTTAATCCTTAATTGTGTGTGTCTTGGGTTGGGGAAATACTGCAGCTACGTACATATGCTACCCCTGGGCTTCTGAGTCTTTATTCCCTGGTATCAAAGGTTTATTTAGAACCCTAGAATGGTTTGGGTTAAAAGGGACCTTAAAGCTCATCTAGTTCCAGCCCCCCTGCCATGGGCAGGGATACCTTCCACTATATCAGTGCTTGTTTAGTACTGGTGCTGTGAAATCCAGATCACATGAAGAGAACAGAAAATTCATTATATGCTCAAATACTCATTAAATGTTTAACAAATGGTTTGTCTCAAGTCACAAATTCCTCTAAAAGCTAAAAATGGGACAGCAGTATAATACCATAATAGTACTTTCCTGCCTTTAAGGAGCCTACTAGGAAATTAATCCAGCTAAATCCAGTTCCTTAGTATTTTTAGAGCACTAGTGGAAGCAGTCTTGCCATGGGTCTGGATGCTGGAAAGTTAAAGAGGAGAGAGGTGCCCAGTGTGTGTCCACAAGAAGTGGCAACAGCTCCCCACAGGGCACTGGGACCACTGTTCTCTAGACCCAGTGTCCAGATGAACAAAGTGTAATCGTGACCAATGGCACTGGGTCTGTAAAATGCTGAGCAGCAGGAGCTCCTCTCAAAGCCTGTGGATCCACAACACCTGACTTGCAATTCCTAATCTCCACACTGAAAGACTTGGGTGTTCCTAGCAGGGTAATTAAACTGCTTAGTGCTTGGAGTTTTTCTTTCTTGTTTTGATGAGTTTTTCACACTATAAATGCAGACTTTAACTGATTTTTCTTCTCCTGCAGTGACCTGTGTATGGAGTGTGCCTTGCAGCTGGAGACCTGCCCTTTGTGTCGACAGGAGATACAAACCCGAGTCAGACAGGTCTCTCACATTTCATGACACATATGGAGAAATACCAGACTTGTTTTCAGTGAACTACAGCCAATGCTGAAAGGGGAAAGAATCTCCAACCAATCTTTATGCGCATAGAACCATAGCCACCGCCAGATTTCATGCTAATCTGTTATATGTTAATCTTAAAAATTAAATCTTTAATAAACTATTTCAAGTTGCTAGCAATGGGAACTGGTTTCAAGAATAAGGAGTATATCAGTGCACTATGGCTGTTGGTTCCTTCAAGCAAGATCATAGGAGACTATCTCTCTTCTTCCCCTTCTTGCCTGTCACAAGTGCTGAAAAAATTTGCACTGGAAGTACACGTACAATGCATTTTAGAAAAGAAAAGAAGAGCAAATAAGTATCTCCTAAACCAGGGCTGTTTTCTCTTGTGCTCAAAAATTTTTGGGAGAACTCAGTACTAAAAAGAGAATGTTAATGTTTTCCTGTGCAATGTCGCCTCCTGCTGGTCAGAGACTCTATTTTCCAACAGTGGACATTAAACTGCTCAAAGACTTAATCCATACACAGACTGATTTGAAAAGTCAGTGTGGAGACCAGAGAGAAATTCACATGTTTTAATAACCTTGTGATTACAAAGAATGTTCTGATTTGTCTTTAAATATTAAAAGATTGATGGTATTTTCAAGTTTCTGATGCTTTTAACTTCAGTACCCACATTTTTTTGTGAGGATATAATTTTCAGGAGGTATTCTTAACTACTTATAACATTGGACTGGGATTAATTTCATATTCTGGGTGGTTTTTAAGTGTCATGGGTTCAGCAGTAGCAGTCATTTCTTCTCCTTCTTGGTAGCTGGTGCAGTGCTGTGTTTTTGATTTTGGGCCTGGGAGCAGCGCTGATAACACCGGTGTTTTCGGTTACTGCTTGGTAGTGTTTTGTCTGGCCAAGGACTTTCTGAGTCTCATACTTTGCCAGGGAGGAGGGGGAGCTGGGAGGAAGCAGAGACAGGACACCTGACCCAAACTGACCAAAGAGGTTATTCCATACCACAGCACGTCATGTGCAGGATGTGAAAACAGAGAGCAGAGACCCGGAAGGGTGTGGTGGGGCACTGGGGGGTTGGCTGCTGGGGGGTGCACTGTCTGGGTTGGGCTTGGTGAGCAGTTGTATTCTCTTTCCTTGTATTTCTCTTGTATTATTACTGGTGGTAGCAGTAGTGATTTGTGTTATACCTTAGTTACTGAACTGTTCTTATCTCAACCTGTGGAAGTTGCATTCTTTTGATTCTCCTCCCCATCCCCCCGGGACTGGGGGAAGAAAGAGAGGGAAGTGAGTGAGCGAGCGACTTCGCGAGTTATTAGCCTGGGTGAGGCTTAAACCACGACATTAAGGTATCATCAAACATCTTTTTTTAATCAGTGTTGGTTTTGAAAGTTTTATTCACTTTGGAAATATTGTGCTGTCTTAAAAGATTGGAAGAGAACTTGGGGCCATTTTATTAAAAAAGAAAAGTTATTTGGACAGCAAGTTTGGTCTTATTCTGTAACTCTTAAAAATGTACCTTGCTTGCCACATGTCAGCCCTGCTCTGAGAACATCTGGGGCCATACTTCATGTTTTTGGTTAGGGATCATCCACTGGGAATCTCTGCTCCACTTCAGTTACACACTTGTGACATTTGTATGTGTCATGGTTTCAAACCCAGCCGGTAAGTCAGAACTATGCAGCCACTCGCTCACTCCCTCACCTTCTTCACCCCTGCTCCTGGAGAGATGGGGAGGAGAACTGAAAGAATGTAAATCCTACTCTCTTTCTACTAACCTAAATAGGAGCAGAGAGGTCTGCACACAGGTCCCAGAATCAAGCTCTTTAAGAGTAACTCTTTCACCTGCTGCCTTTGCTAATGCAAGGGTGCTGAATGTCATTCAGAGATACATATTTAAAAAAAAAAAAAAGTGTTTCTCTTGAACCTCTGGAGTACAATGTGTGAATTAGGACAGTTCTGTCCATCATTTTTCTTGTTGACTTTTTTTCCAAATATAGACAGAATCCCAAACTGGAGTGCTGGTTAGCCTTTTTGCTAAAATGAGAATTCTCTTCTGCCTTGAATGCCTGTTTTGATTAGTCAGACTGCCAGATCTGTGCTGCAGGGACCTAATTTCCTTGCTGACTGTACTTTATGAGGTTTTGCTATAATCCACGTTTCAGGGCTGAGCCCCTCCCTGCTCGCTGCTGAATGAGCAAATGTGAACACCATCACTGCCATGCAGATGGTAGAATTTCAGAACCACTTGAAATTAAGTTTTTTCAATGCTTCCAAATGCAATGATAGGTTTTTATGCCTAAGGTACAAGGATACAAACCATACTTTAGGGAAGAAGTGTGACAGAACCATTTTGAACTCTGCTTTAATAGATTTTAGGAACTTCAGGGCTTTGGTTGGCCTGGCCAGGACTAACTGAGGTAAAATTTTCAGAAGCACAGAAGTGCCTAGGACTCCACATTCTGATCAACTGCTGTTTGAGATTAAGCATTTAAGGCCCAGGTCCACAATGGCTTCTAAGTGTCTGGTGTCCCCTTGAAATGGAGGTGACTGAAGAGCCTTGCTGCTTCTGTGAACACAGGACTAAGTGCCTGCATTCTTTGTTAGAAAGATGTGAATGCTTGGAAAATTTTGCTGCAGATAATCTTCCATGAAGCTGGTGCTGGGCACAGAAAGCCAGTGGCGATGGAGGAGGGAGCTTTGTCCCAGAGAACTGTCCTGTTCTTTTCACAAAAGGAAAGACTGCACAGCTTGCTGAAATCCACGATGGGGGTGTCTTTGTAAAGCTTGATCCTCCAAGACTGCTGCCTTGTCCCCCTTGGTCCTTGAACACTCCAAAGGTGCTGGGGAGGGGAGGCAGTGGCTCCATAGGCACTCAGGAAGGAAAAGAAATTGTAGTGAAGTCATCCGTTCAACAATAAAACAAGTTTTGAAAGCTATTTGTTGTAATTTAATTCTTTTGCTGCTAGTGAGTGCCAGGATTCCAAACAATGTGGTGCTGGATGGTGATGGAGGCAGCCCTCGCACAAGAAGCTGGCTCTGAAAAAAAAAGGCAGGGCCAGTGCTGGCCTGGGGTGAGGTGGTGGAGTCGGCCGGGGGTGGTGGTGGGGGCTTGTGTAAAGGTGGTAGAGCTGGTGGAGCGCAGCCTTCGGCCGGGTGACCCCGGCTTAGACTGCTGTCCTCCAGCCCTCAGGGCCCTGTTTTGTGATGGGAAAACCCACTTTAACAGCGAGGGGGGAGCTGCATGCAACATGAGGAAGCGCAGTGTCTCTGTTCTTTTATTTTCTCCTAGGGCAGCCCCTAGCCGCCGGGACACCTTCAGACGCCACAGACGCCATTGCGGCGGTCTTCCCCTTCCCCGCGTATGGGCGGACCCTCCACGGCAGCCTCCGCTCTCCGATTGGCTGCGAGAGGGGCGCAAGTAAGCGTTTCCCTGGAGATGGCCGGGCCGAGTGGCAGAGGTGCGAGGGCCTGGCCAGGACACAGACCAGCGCGGGCCAGGTACCTGGGATCAATGTCCAAAGCCTGGCCTGCGAGCTCTCCGGGACCCACCGGACCAGAGCAGCATCTTCATCTTACCTGGCTTCATTACCTCGTGTCTTTGTAATAGTCATAGATGCTTCAGGAGAAAAGATGTGGTCCTGGTTTCCGCAGTAGCAGTCATTTTTCTCCTTCTTAGTAGCTGGTGCAGTGCTATGTTTTCGAATTTAGTATGGGAACAGTGCTGATAACACCGATAATTTTAGTTCTTGCTAAGTAATTATTACTCCAATAAAGCACTTTTTCAGTCTCATGCTCTGCCAGTGAGGAAGGGCATGGGAAGCCAGGAGGAAGAAGAGACAGGACACCTGACCCAAAGTAGCCAAAGGGATATTCCATCCCACAGTACATCATGCCCAGTATAGAAACTAGGGGGAGTTACCCAGAAGGCCCAGATCGCTGCCTGAGTTGGGTTGGGTATTAGTCAGCGGGTGGTGAGCAATTGTATTCTCTCCCATTGTTTTTCCCTTATCATTATTATTATTGGTGGTAGTGTCCCGGGTTCAGCAATAGCAATCATTTTTCTCCTCCTTAGTAGCTGGTGCAGCGCTGTGTTTTTGACTTTCAGCCTGGGAACAGTGCTGATAACACCGATGTTTTCAGCTACAGCTTAAAATGCTTGGTTGGACCAAGGACTTTCTGAGTCTCATGCTCTGCCAGGGAGGAGGGGAAGCCGGGAGGAAACAGAAACAGGACACCTGACCCATAATGACCAAAGAGGAGTGGATAAAGCTACTAAAATTGAAGTGGCTCAGATGGACTTAGATTGGCAACATAAGGGTGAATTATTTTTGGCCCGGTGGGCACACGACACTTCAGGCCATCGGGGCAGAGATGCAACATACAGATGGGCTCGTGATCGAGGGGTGGACTTAACAATGGACACTATTGCCCAGGTTATTTATGACTGTGAAACATGTGCTGCAATTAAGCAGGCTAAACAGTTAAAGCCTCTTTGGTATGGAGGACGATGGCTGAAGTACAAATATGGGGAGGCTTGGCAGATTGATTATATCACAGTCCCACCAACCTGCCAAGGCAAGCGTCATGTGCTTACCATGGTGGAAGCAACCACCGGATGGCTGGAAACATACTCTGTGACCCACGCCACTGCCCAGAACACTATCCTGGGCCTTGAGAAACAGATTTTGTGGTGACACGGCACACCAGAGAGAATTGAGTCAGACAATGGGACTCATTTCTGGGACAACCTTATATACACTTGTCGTGTTTTAAGTCTCTAAAACTCACGAAGTTGCTCACTCACTCACTCCCCCTCTTTCTTCCCCCAGTCCCGGGGGAATGGGGAGGAGAATAAAAAAAATTCAACTTGCACAGGTTGAGATAAGAACAGTTTAGTAACTAAGGTATAACACAAACCACTACTGCTACCACCAGTAATAATAATGCCAGGAGAAGTACAAAGAAAGAGAATACAACTGCTCACCAAGCCCAACCCAGACAGTGCTCCCCCTAACAGCCAATCCCCCACTGCACCACCTCACCCTTCCGGGTCTCTGCTCTCCGTTTTCACATCCTGGACATGACGTGCTGTGGTATGGAATAACCTCTTTGGTCAGTTTGTGTCAGGTGTCCTGTCTCTGCTTCCTCCTGGCTTCCCCTCCTCCCTGGCATAGCATGAGACTCAGAAAGTCCTTGGTCAGACCAAAACATTACCAAGCAGTAACTGAAAACACTGGTGTTATCAGCGCTGCTCCCAGGCCCAAAATCAAAACCACAGTGCTGCACCAGCTACCAAGAAGGAGAAAAATGACTGCTACTGCTGAACCCCTGACAATGCTTAGGCCAAAGAGCATGGCACTGAGTGGGTATATCATATCCCCTACCATGCACCAGCCTCTGGGAAAATCGAACGGTACAATGGGCTGTTAAAAACTACCCTGAGAGCAATGGGTGGTGGGACTTTCAAACATTGGGATACACATTTACCAAAGGCCACTTGGCTGGTCAACACCAGAGGATCTGCCAACAGGGCTGGTTCAGCCCAGTCAGGACTCTTACATACTGTGGAGGGAGAAAACGTTCCTGTGGTGCATATAAAGAATTTGCTGGGGAAGACAGTCTGGGTTATTCCTGCTTTGGGTAAAGGCAAACCCACTCCTGGGATTGCTTTTCCTCAGGGACCCAGATATGCTTGGTGGGTAATGCGGGAAAATGGGGAAGTTTGATGTGTACCTCAAGGGGATTTGGTTTTAGGGGAAAACAGCCAAAGAGGTATTCCATACCACAGGACGTCATGCCCAGGATATAAAAACAGAGGGCAGAGACCTGGAAGGGTTGGGTTCACTGCTTGGTTGGGCTGGGTATCGGTGGTGAGCGGTTGTATTATCTTTCCTTGTATTTCCCTTGTCATTATTATTATTGGTGGTAGCAGTAGTGGTTTATGTTATACCTTAGTTACTGGACTGTTCTTATCTCAACCTGTGGGAGTTGCATTCTTTCTATTCTCCTCCCCATCTCTCTGGGAGAAGGGGGGGGCAAGAGCAAGCAGCTGCGTGGTTCCTGCTGGGCTTAAACCAAAACAGTTCTTTGTGGCACCGAAGGTATGGCTCAAAGGGTTGTGATAATGTCAGATCTGAGCACAGTGTGTCTAATCGTGTTTGTAATATGCATTCATAGTTTCAGATTAATAGTCACAACTCACAATGCTGATTTAGAATCATTGAATCTTAGGATCATAGAATAGTTAGGATTGGAAAGGACCTTAAGATCATCTAGTTCCAAACCCCTACCATGGACAGGGACACCTCACACTAAAACATGCCACGCAAGGCTCTGTCCAACCTGGCCTTGAACACCACCAGGGATGGAGCATTCACAACTTCCCTGGGCAACTCATTCCAGTGCCTCACCACCCTTACAGTAAAGAAATTCTTCCTCATATCCAATCTAAACTTCCCCTGTTTAAGTTTGAACCCGTTACCCCTTGTCCTATCACTACAGTCCCTAATGAAGAGTCCCTCCCCAGCATCCTTATAGCCCCCCTTCAGATACTGGAAGGCTGCTACGAGGTCTCCATGCAGCCTTCTCTTCTCTAGGCTGAACAGCCCCAACTTTCACAGCCTATCTTCAGACGGGAGGTGCTCCAGGCCTCTGATCATCCTCGTGGCCCTCCTCTGGACTTGTTCCAACAGGTCCATGTCCTTTATATATTGAGGACACCAGAACTTGGAATACTCTAAGTGAGGTCTCAGGAGAGCAGAGTAGAGGGGCAGGATCAACTCCTTGGACCTGCTGGTCAGGTTCCTTTAGATGCAGGCCAGGATACGGTTGGCTTTCTGGGCTGTGAGCACACACTGCCGGCTCATGTTCATTTTCTCATCGACCAACACCCCCAAGTCCTTCTCCACAGGGCTGCTCTGAATCTCTTCTTTGCCCAACCTGTAGCTGTGCCTGGGATTGCTCTGACCCAGCTGTAGGACCTTGCACTTGTCATGGTTAAACTTCATCAGGTTGGCATCAGCCCACCTCACAAGAGTGTCAAGGTCCCTCTGGATGGCATTTCTTCCCTCCAGCTTATCAACCGAACCACACAGCTTGGTGTCATTGGCAAACTTGCTGAGGGCACACTGAATCCCACTGTCCATGTCACCAACAAAGATGTTGAACAAGACCGGTCCCAGCACCGATCCCTGAGGGACACCACTCGTTACTGGTCTCCAGCTGGACATTGAGCCATTGACCAACACATTTTGCGTGCGGCCATCCAGCCAGTTCTTTATCCACCGAGTGGTCCACCTATCAAATTGATGTCTCTCCAACTTAGAGACAAGGATGTCGTGTGGGGCAGTGTTGAACGCTTTGCACAAGTCCATGCAGATGACATCAACTGCTCTGCCCCTGTCCATCAGTTCCATAGCCCCATCATAGAAGGCCAGCAAATTGGTCAGACAGGATTTGCCTTTACCGAAGCCATGCTGGCTGTCACCAACCACCTTGTTGTTTTTCATGTGTCTTAACATGCCTTCCAGGAATATATGCTCCTAGATTTTGCCAGGCACAGAGGTGAGGCTGACTGGTCTGTAGTTCCCCGGATCATCCATTTTCCCCTTCTTGAAGATGGGGGATATATTTCCCTTTGTCCAGTCATTGGGAACTTCACCTGACTGCCATGATTTTTCAAATATGATGGACAGTGGCTTAGCAACTTCATTTGCCATTTCCTTCAGCATCCGCGGATGGATTTCATCACGTCCCATGGACTTGTGCATGTTCAGGTTCTTAAGATGGTCTCGAACCAGATCCTCTCCTATAGTGAGTCTAAGGTCTTCATTGTCACAGTCCCTGCATCTGCCTTTCAAGACTTGTGTGGTGTGGTCAGAGCATTTGTCAGTGAAGAGCGAGGCAAAGAAGTCATTAAGAACCTCAGCCTTCTCTAATTCCAGGGTAGCCAGTTCTCCTGATAGCTTCCGGAGAGGGCCGACGTTTTCCCTAGTCTGTCTTTTACTTGCAATGTACCTATAGAATCCCTTCTTGTTGTTTTTCACATCCCTAGCCGAGTTTAATTCTAGTTGGGCCTTAGCTTTCCTAACCTGGTCCCTGGCTTCCCAGACAACATCCCTGTAAAATTATTTGCTCTCAGTGTTGTTGCTCTTGATCTCAAAGTTTCCCCATGTTGTACCTTACTTACAGCCTGTATTTTGCTGTTTTAGTGTTTATCAGCTGGGAGGCCTTGGCTAATGTTCTTGTTTCACTGTACTTGATGGTAATGATTTGTAATACATTAGACTCATTGATCATGAACCTGGTCTGGCTTGTGTTCCCAGAATGGTCATCACCTCTATATTTGGGAGGTATATAATGGTATATTTTATCAATTAGACATCTTTTTTTTTCCTCGGGGGGTCAACCTATGAAGGAGACATTCCCTTACACCCCTTGCTCCCCCACCAAGCTATTTACAGCAGCATTTGAGAGTTCTAAAGGTTTTGGATGGCCTTTGAATACCTTTGAGGCCTGCCTGCTGCTTGTGCTGGGGATCAGCACGTTGGCAAACATAGAGCATGTGTTTTGCCCACAGCCAATACCTCCCTGAGAATGCCCTATTTTGTCTGATCTTGAATGTTAAGCAGGCTCAGGTTCGGGTCTGGTGTAGGGTTAAGTGATGATATAGGAGGCCCAGCAAGAGATTTTCCCCGAGGCTGGACAGTCATGAGTGGCAGGGTGCACCACTGAACAAGTGCAAAATCTGGAAAATATAGTAAAACACTTAAACGAGGTAAGTTGTCCCTAATACCAGAGAGGAACAAATCATGGCAATGTGCTGAGCCTTAGCCTATGCCTGCTCAACACTATCCAGCACCTTCAAAGGGAAAAAGATGTCTCTGAATCTGATGGCAAAGCAGCAGACAATGCAGCTACTCCAACTCCAAGCATAGCAGCTACACCAACCCCAGCAACAAGTACAGCAGCTACTCAAACCCTGACAGCAATAGACAACATAGCTGCAGCTGCTACTCAACCCCCAAGCACAGCAGCTGCACCAACCCTGACAACAGATACTGCAGCCACTGCAGCCACAGTGATAGACACTGCAGCTAAACCAAATGACAAATCCATGCCAATATCGGTTGCCTCTGTAAGCAAGGGGAAAAGCAAATGAGAGGCACAAAGAGCAACCCGTGCAGTGGAGAAAGATGAAGACGCAATGCACTCTACTACAGGGGACAGCATCTGAACAAGAGTTATTAATATGTGAATCAAAGAAAGAGGAAGAAGAAGAAGAGGTGACTTCACCCCAGACTTTGACCAAGCTACGGAATATGCAAAAAAATTTCATCTGTCTTTCAGGGGAGCACATCATCACCTAGTTGCTCTGATACTGAGACAATGAGGACGACAGTCATGAACTAGAAGGTAGGGAAGCCAAGCAGCTGGGATCACTTGCTAGGGAAGGGGGAATAGACAAAGCAATTGCAAAAGCAAAACGAGCCCTCAGCCTTTAGAGGCGGCTCTTGGCAGCTGTGAAGGAAAGGTTTCCCTACAAGGGCAATGTTATGAGTCGTTTGGCCAAGTGGACTACTCTAGAGAAAGGCATCCAGTCTCTGAGGGAATCAGCCATTGTAGAGATGATCTACCTTAAGCTGGATGCCGGGAATAAATCTATAGATCCAGATGAAGTCAAATGTACGTGACCCATGTGGCAGAAACTTACACAGAATGCACCATTATCATATGCCCACTCATTGGTATCAATGACCTGGAATGACGTAGCATCACCAACACTGCATGAAGGGACTCATCAACTCTGAGAGCTCAAAGACAGTCTCACCCCTTCCATTATTTCAGCTGTGGAAAAAACGGTCCCAGGAGTTCAAACAAATGAGAGACAATCTATCCAGCTCCCCATGTGTATCAACCCACGCCTCGGCTATTAACAGAAGGCAGCCTATTGCCCAAGAGAGAAGATATAGGAGGTTGTCCTAGGTTCAGCAGTAGCAGTCATTTTTCTCCTTCTTAGTAGCTGGCAAAGTGCTTTGGTTTTGACTTTCAGCCTGGGAACAACGCTGATAACACCGATGTTTTTAGTTGTTGCTCACTAATGTTTCCTCTGACCAAGGACTTTTTTGAGTCTCATGCTCTGCCAGGGAGGAGGGTGAGATGGGAGGGGGTACAAAATTACAAAATGAAATATATAAACCTTTAGAATCAATTTTAAGTAATGTTAAGTGTGATGGCTTTGTAACAGTAGTAATGGAAAATTACTGAGATGCATGATATACAGAGAAAAAATATAAAGTACAGCCAGAGAACATAATGAGAATTCTTGTATAAGATAAACTGCTGTACTTGACATAGTTTAGGCCTTTATGACCTTAGTACAAAATGAGTGTAAGAAAAACAGGCTAGAAGAACAGGACGTAAAGATAAGGAGTATCTGGAATGGCAGGGGCCCATGATAGGCTGCAGTTAAACTAACTGAGAAGTAGGAGGATGGGATGATTGTTATGTCTGTGGTGTTAACGAACCGATTAAGCTGGTATAAGCATCTACTGTGCATGCTTCAAAGGCTGCCAGCAGTGATGAAGATTGTTGGAAGAAGTAAACGACCCCAAAGACCCCCACCACATTTTTGTACGCATGCGGGGAACTTTCTGGAAGATAATGTAATCCATACGTAGCCTCATGAATATGTATGTATGCTCCGTAGCTATATAAGGACAGCTTGTGTAGCAATACAGAGACACATGCTAGGTGAAGCTATCCCCTGTGTCTACCCATGCCGCAATAAAGAATACCTGCTTGTCAACTAGAAAACTTTGTTGGCGAGTTTGTTCCTGGAGTTTTCTCCGAATCAAGGAGAAGCTGGGAGGAAGCAGAGACAGGACACCTGACCCAAACTAACAAAAGAGGCATTCCATACCACAGCATATACTGCCCAGTATAGAAACTGGGGGCAGTTACCTGGAAGGGCTCGATCACTGCTCGGGTTGGTCTGGGTATAGGTCAGCGGGTGGTGAGCGGCTGTATTCCCTTCCCATCATTATTTACCTTATCATTATTACTATGGGTGGTAGCAGTAGTGGTTTTGTGTTATAACTTAGTTACTGGACTGTTCCTATCTCAACCTGTGGGAGTTACATACACCTCCGTGAGCGGGGAGGGGGAAGGGGGGGGAGTGAGCAAGCGGCTGCATGGTTCTGGGGTATGGAATACCTCTTAGGTTAGTTTGGGTCAGGTGTCCTGTCTCTGCTTCCTCCCAGATTCCCCTCATCCCTTGCAGAGCATGAGACTCAGAAAGTCCTTGGTCAGAGTAAACGTTACTGAGCAACAACTAAAAACATTGGTGTTATCAGCATTGTTCCCAGGCTGAAAGTCAAAAACATAGCACTGCACCAGCTACTAAGAAGGAGAAAAATGTCTGCTACTGCTGAACCCAAGACAGTATCCCCCCCTTATTTCATACCATTCACGTCATGCTCAGATCCCACATTTTTCAGTGTACCATCACCCTTGTCTCATATATATATATATATATATAGATATACATCCACACACACAGAGAAATATCATTCCTTAGTCCATGGACCAATCCCTATAAAGCTGCTGAGTTCATCTGGTCCGTGATGTCTGGCTCCATCTCTGGTAACAGTCTTTCAGAGTAGGAGAGGCTGTGTGCAGTGTTGGATTGTTGCCTGCTGATGATACCACAGAACTCGTCTGGTTTCATCCAAGTTCATTCTTTGTTGGGATGATGGTTGGAGGGAAGTCAGGGCCAGTTGCTGGTGACCTGAAGACATCTAGTTGGTGGGCTATAAAAGTGCTACATAGCAGGCAACAGCATACAATTGAGTTCATTGGCTGTTTTCTCCTAAAATCAAATCCCCCTGAGGTACACATTGGACGTCCCTATTTTCCCACATTACCACCAAGTATGTCTTGGTCCCTGAGCAAAAGCAATCCCAGGAGTGGGTTTGCCTTTACCTGCAGCAGGAATAACGCAGACTGTCTTCCCCAGCAAATTCTTTAGGTGTGTACAACACAGGAACTTGATCCCCTTCTACAGTATGTAAAAGTTCTGACTGGGCTGAGCCAGCCCTGTTGGTAGATCATCTGGTGTTGACCAATATCCTGGGTTCAGCAGTAGCAGTCATTTTTTTTTCTCCTTCTTGGTAGCTGGTGTTATAAATTGAGACCACAACAGACTAGAATCCAATTGGAATTTATTAATTATAGCAAGTAGAATATGAGCAAAAGCAGCGCTGGACGACAGGGGAGTCTGCGCTCCGCCAACTGCCATCCTAAGCAGTTTAAACAGTCCCCTTTTATACATCTTTCCTTTCCGTGTTCTTTGAAGCAGTGCATGCTTCAGTTGTTGCTAGGGGGTCGTTTTCTGCTTCCTGGTGGCCGTTTGAGTAAGAAGTCCTCCTCCCTTGTCCCATAGTCAACTCCTCACTCATATTTCCTTTTGTCATGTTTATGTCGGTTCCTGGAGCATCTGGCGGTTATCTTATCTTGCACAAATGGTGTCTGATGGCTGTTTTAGTTTGCATAAGCGATCTTATCTTGCACAAGTGGTCCGACCTTTACATTGGGCTTAACTTAAATCTTAATAAACAATACCCTAGTCCATAGTTTCTCACAATCCCCCCTTTTTCTTTTTATTCTATTATTGTTTATTAGATGCTGCTTTCATTCTCGACACTGCAAGTAAACCTTTTTCCACAATCCCAACATTTATCATAACACTCACAAGGTAATATTTCACAATTACAATCATAATTTCTATGCGGCATAACGCATTCACAACAGTCTTCATCTTCATTAACAGATACACTCTTATACTTTGCCCTAGTCATCGTAGTTAAAATAAGTAATTTATTCATGTCAAATCGTTCTTTAATAAAGCGTAAAATATAGTGTAATATACAAGGCCCAAATGTAAGTCCTAGAATCAACAGAATAAGTGGTCCCGCTAAAGCAGACAATAACGTGGTTAGCCAAGGTGAAACATTAAACCAGTTTTCATACCATGACCTGCCCACCTCACGATCCTTTTTACGTTGATCCAACCTTTTTCGGAGTTCAGCCATGGTATCCTGGACTACTCCCGTACGATCAGCAAAAGAACAACATTCTTCATTGAGAGCTACACATAACCCTCCTTCCTTTAAGAACAATAGATCTAATCCTCTTCTATTTTGCAGCACTACTTCTGATAAAGACTTTACTGAAGTGGCTAAATTTTGAATAGATTGTTCTATTTTTGTTAAATCCTCATTTACAGCCATTTGCAAATTTTTTAATTCTTGACCTTTTACTAGGGAGGCTATGCCTGTACCTGCTCCAACTCCACCTGCTATTAGCAGTGTAGCTAGGGTTACTACTGTAATTGGCTCTCGTTTTTGTCTATTCAGGTTTCCTTCAAAGTGGCGTAATATCTCCTCAGAGGTGTGATAGATCAGACGGGGAACAATAATCACCTGTACACAAAACTGAGATTGATTAAACATGTATAGGGATAGACAAGGCATTACTCCAATGTCTGAACAAACCCATTTGGCGTTTCCAGAGGGTATTATCCAGTTATAACTCTGGTTCCTGTGTATTTGTATAGTATAGTTTTTAATAGTTTCATTACACAGTGGTTGATACATGAGCGGAACAGTCCCGATACATCGTCCCTTTCCAGTTACCATTTGCATAGTTATCCCTTGAGTAGGGTTTGTGGGTTTTTGTTCGGCCCATTTACATTCTTTTGGATTTACTTCGTTAGACCAACGAACCTTACTAGGGTTTCCTATAGCCTCGAAATATGGTGGTCTTACGTTGTAACATAACCAACAGCCGTCAGTTAAGTTGGGTCTAGTTTTGTTTAAGGCTTTATAGGACTTCTGCATCATGTTCCAGAGTGGATCTCTTGGTTCCTGCTCAAGTGGTATAATTGCAACAGGTAGTGTGGTATTTGGAATTTGTATATTATTCTTATTTTATTTCAAATCTGGTAGAGGAGCTATAGGACGAGAAATCTCATTTAGGACTGGATTAGGGCCTACTGCTAGAGGGGGTGACTGAGGTCGTTGTTTCTTTATTAGGATAAGATTTCCCCTATCAGTTCCTGGTTCCCAGTATCTAACTCCCCAGGTTTTTCCTAACAGCCATCCTGGGTTATCTGGTTGTTTTACTTTAAGGACTAAATGGTGGCAATTACCAACTTCTATATTTCCCCCTGTTGAGTCAACTCAGGGAGGTGTACAACCCAGTGGTCCCCAGGTCGTTTCTAAAAATTCGTCTTGGGCGGGAGGGTCCCAGGCGGAAGCAATAGTCTCACAACCCCAATATGCGCAGTAATACTGATTAGGAGAATTACAATATCCCTTTCCTGGGTTAGATGCAGGACAAAAATAATAAGGTTTCCGGTTTAGACAAGGTTCTATGGGTGCTAATTGGCACAATGCAGCAGAGAAGCTAGGAGGTCCAGCTGTAAGATTATACCCAACTTTTTGCTGGTCATCCCATCTTACAAGAATCCATTCAAACGGCTCGTGTGGGTTTCCTGCTTTTGTTGGTAAAATTAGTAAGCATAAAGTGTACAGGAAAAAGAGTGTTTTTTGAGGGTATTGTGTTTGTTCTATATTTGAGTTTTTACCAGTCCTGTGGAAGTTTAGCCAAGGCTGCTTGCACGTCCCAAGTCGCAGGCTCTTTCCTCCGGTGGGTTTTCCTCCTCTGCCTCGCCCGTCGACTGGGTTGCGGCCAGACACGGGGGTTGCCATCTTCTCGGCAGCAAGAGTCTCTGGTAGGAATATGCCTTTTGCAACTGGTTAGACGGTTATGCGGGTTAAGGTTTGGCTTTCACCATATACCTGTTACACCTTATGGCTACTACTTCCAGTCTACGCTGGACTGCAACGGTGCCGAATCGTTTAAGAGCCCAATTCGTAAAATCACGCTCACTTTTGTAGCAAATACTACAAACCCCTCGGGGAGGAGTTCCCTCCTTGTAATGTTGCCACTATTTCTCTCGACACTTTATGCACTTAAAACATTCAAACAGATAAGTTTCCCACACTTGATTCGTGCGTTAGAGGTGTAGTTTGCGACGTATAATTAACACATCCCATATAGCTAGCACACCCCTCTTCCACACTTAACTATTTTCCACAAATAATATACAATCAAAGAAATGATTAATGCAAACAATATTCCTATTACACACTGGATACCAAAAGGTAGATCTAAGAAACACGTAAAAACAGTTTGTATCATTATTTATCGTTTTAACACAAGCCTGGTGTCTCCGGGTGAGCTGACAACCTTCCACTGTGGAGGATTTACTGGTCCTTTAACACGACTGGCATGTGTCCATCCGCGCTCTGCAGTGCTAATAGCTATCTCTGTGGTGAGTAGAACAAGGTAAGGTCCCTCCCAACTGGGTTTTAGGGTTTCTTCTTTCCACGTTTTAACCAATATCCAGTCCCCAGGTTTAAGATTGTGAATCTTTAAGTCCAACGGGGGTCGTTGCACAATCAGTCCCCGTTCCCAAAGCTTGTTACGATGTTCTGCTAATTGTGAAACATACTCATTAATTACACGATCTCGAATTAAAACATTCGTTTGTGGACTTTCAATTCTATAGGACATTCCATACACCATTTCAAATGCCGATATTCCCACATCTGCTCGGGGTCTGGTTCTAAGAATTAATAGGGCCATGGGTAGGCACTTAATCCATGATAATTTAGTTTCTATCATTAATTTAGTCAAAATAGTTTTGATTTCTCCATTCATCCTTTCAACCTTTCCCGAACTTTGTGGATGCCATGGTTTATGGTATTCCCACTTAATACCCAAACTTTCTGTTAGATCTCTAACAATTTTTGACACAAAATGTGTTCCTCTGTCCGAGTCAATTACTTCAGGTACTCCATATCGAGGTATAATGTGTTCTAATAACGCCTTGGTAACTTGATTAGCAGTTGCCCGGGAGGTAGAAAAAGCTTCGACATAATGTGTTAAATGATCCACCATTACCAATAAATATTTGTAACGCCCTACCTTAGGTAGTTCAGTAAAATCTACTTGTATGTGTGAAAAAGGTCTATATGCTGGTGAACGTCCTCCAAGAGGTTTTTGTCTCATGTTGTTTCGATTAACCTTTTGACAGGTCTCGCAGGCTGCCGTGACTGCTTTTGCTATGTTATATATGCCTATACAGGCAAACTGTTGATTGAAATGATCAACTAACGCCTGGGTTCCCCAGTGTGTTTTACTGTGTATTTTTGAAAATATTTCGAGTGCTATGCCCTTAGGTAAGATTTCTCTTCCATCTGGTAATATGTATTTACCATCCTGTTCCTTAGCTCCCATTTGTTCTAGTTTTTCCTTTTCTACAGACTCAAAACTCAAATTTTTACTAACAGGTATTTGTTGCAGAGTCAATATTGTACTATGATTGCCTGCCACTCGTTTTGCTTCTGTATCAGCTGCATTATTTCCCCTAACTTGATAGCTTGTACCTCGCTGGTGTCCCTTTATATGTACAACTGCTATTTTATTCGGCATTTTCAATGCCCTCAGGACTCGCCATATTAGTTCTGGGTGTATCAGTTCTTTTCCCTGTGAGTTAACGAATCCTCTTTCCTCCCATATTTTTCCAAAAGTGTGTACTACTCCGAACGCATAGCGTGAGTCTGTATATATAGTTCCATCCTTTCCCTTCAGTGACACTAATGCTTTCCACAATGCATACAGTTCACAGGCTTGAGCCGACCAGTTGGCGCTCAGGGGACCTGATTCTGTTGTCTTAAATTCTCCTTTTTCCAACTTAATAATGGCATATCCGGACATTCGTTTACCTTCCACTATTCGTGATGACCCGTCTATAAATAATACTTCTCCACATTGTAGTTCTTCTTCTTCTAAGTCTGGCCTAATGCGTGTCTGCTGTTCAATTGTTTGAAAACAATTGTGCAATAGTTCATCACCTTCTCCAGGGTACAAAAATTCAGCGGGGTTAACTGCTCCAATAGTTTTCAAAGATAGTTTAGGGGATTCTATAAGTATTCCCTCATACTTTAATAATCGGCTATCTGTAAGCCATTTTTCTGCTTTTTGTTGTAACACTCCCCTGATGTTATGAGGCGCATATAAGACAACTTCTCCATTAAAGGTAATGCGATTCGTTTCCTCAAGTAATAAGGCAGCAGCAACTATGATTTGTAAACAACTCGGCCAACCCCTGCTTACAGGGTCTAACAGCTTTGATAGGTATGCCACCGGTTTCTTTTGTCCAGCCCATTCCTGAGTTAATACTCCGAATGCCGTTCCTTCATGTATGTTAACAAATAAATGGAATGGCCGCTTTAAATCTGGTAGGCTTAAAACCGGTGCCTGACTCAACTCTCTTTTGAGATTGGTAAACTGCTTTTGATCCTGATGAGTCCACTTGGGTATTTTGTCTTTAGACAGTTGTTCATATAAGAATTTGACTTTAAAGCTGTAGTTCTCTATCCATTGCCTACAATACCCAAATAGCCCTAATGCCTGCCAAATTTGCCTCTTAGTGACAGGCATAGGTAATTCCAGAAGTCCTTTAATGCGCTCTGGGTCCAATATCTTCTTACCGTTAAACAAATAATGCCCCAAATATTTTACCTTTTCTTCCACAAATTGTAACTTTTCCTGTGATACCCGTAGTCCCTTTTGTGCAAGAAAGTTTAAGAGTTGAATGCTCTCTTTCCTCACATCCTCCTTATTGTTCCCTGCTATGAGCAGATCATCTACATACTGTAACAGCACGTTCCCCGTTTGTACCTGGTATTCTTTTAAGAGCTCCTCTAGGGCTTGTCCAAATAGATTAGGGGACTCAGTAAACCCTTGGGGGAGTACGGTCCACCTCAGTTGTTGTCTACGGCCTGTCTCTATGTCTTCCCATTCAAAGGCGAAATAATCACGGCATTCTTCTGCCAGCGGACAGGCCCAAAAGGCATCCTTTAAATCAACCACACTATACCAGGAATTATGAGGTCCTAACTTGCTTAACAGTGTGTATGGATTTGCTACTACAGGGAACCGGGTGACAGTTCTTTTGTTTATTTCCCTTAAATCATGTACGAGCCGATATTTCCCATTTGGTTTCTTTATGGGCAGAATGGGGGTGTTAAAGGGCGACATACAAGGCTCTAAGATTCCTTGTGCTAATAATCGATCAATTTCTGGTTTCAATCCTCTCCGTCCTTCTAGGGATATTGGATATTGCCTTACCCTTACAGGTATGTGGGGTTCGGAAATTTGGACTTTAATCGGTGGGATTTTTAGTCTACTAATTGTATCCGGAGAGTACCAGACATCGGGGTTAATTTGTTTTTGATCATCCACAGTCAAAGGATAAGCAGACACTGTTAGCTCTTGATTTTTCACTTTAATTTCTAATTGCAATTCAACAATTAAATCTCGTCCTAGCAGATTAAATTCTGCTTCAGGGACGAGCAAGAGTTCACCTAATCCAAATTTATTTTCAGTTTCGAATACCACATTCTTGATTTTGCCGACTTTAAAGGGTTCCCCTTTTGCTCCAATTACTTGTACTTTTTCAGGGGAAACCTTACATCCCTCAGGTATTTGCCTAATAGTTGATTTCTCAGCCCCAGTGTCTACTAAAAAGGTGAACTCTTGTTTATGGGGACCTATTTTTAATTTTATCAAGGGCTCATGGTGACTCCGATCCCCTAAGATATAGAGCCCCTGACTCTCCTATTCCGTTTTCAGTACTTCCTCATCCCTGATCCTTTCTCTGCAATTCTTCTTTATATGTCCCTTCTTTCCACAGTAAAAATAACATCCCTGTTCTTTCTTTACTACTACATTCCCTTGTTTCATTACACCAGATCTGTGTTTACCAGTCCGCCCTTTGCGATCTTCTCTGACTGCTGCTACCATCATTTTTACCTGCCGCTTGCTGCTCTCCTCTTCTCGCCTCACATAGACTTTCTGAGCTTCCCTTAACAATTCATCCAAGCCTCTATCCTGCCAGTCTTCTAACTTTTCAATTTTCTTTCTGATGTCTTCCCATGATTTTGCTACAAACTGAGTTTTAAGGAGTGCCTGCCCTAAAGGGTTGTCAGGATTTACTCCAGAATACAGTTGAAGAGCCTTCCTCAACCGTTCCAACCACTCAGTAGGGCTCTCATCTTTCTTCTGCATTTCGTTAAATGCCTTGTTAATATTCTGGCCACGAGGTACTGCTTCTCTAATTCCCTGAATTACTATTGTTCTTAGGTCTTGTATATGGGTTCTATGCAGCGGATCCTGATTATCCCAATTAGGTCTTTGGAGTGGCCATTTAATATCTGCTTGGGGTCCCTGGGCATGTTGAGCATCCCACAATCTCATTCCTGCTCGCCTAATCATTTCTCTCTCCTCAGTAGTAAATAATTGACCCAGGATAGATTGCATCTCATCCCAGGTGTAAAGATTTGGTCCCAGAAATTGATCTAACCTTTCTGCCACTCCGAGTGGGTCCTCAATTAAGTTCCCCATCTCGGTTCTTTTAAAATCTCGTAGGTCAGTCGAACTTAAGGGCACAGAAATATATCCGATCACGGGTTGAGGTCCCCCCATGGGCATTTCCCTTAGGGGGTACATCTGAGCTGCCCCTTTTTGACTTCTAGTCACACGTCTAGGAGTAGGAGGGGGGGAAGATTCTTGTTTTGACTCTGAGGGAGGAGAAGGTGCTCTGGGGACCTCTGGAGAGGCTGCGGGAGCAGGAGGAGGAGCATAAGGGGGGGGAATTAGAAGGGTTTCGTCTAATTCTTCCTTCTTTTTCCTTTGTTTAGTTTTTATTTCATTCAGCGGGTAAAGTCTAGCTCCCGGTCTTTCTAGCCACACTTCCGCATATTGACTTTCCTCCGGGTTAAGGGGTTTTTTTTTATTAACCCAGAAGTTTAACTGCTGTTTTACCCAATCTTCTTCTGACCCGTATACCGGCCAAAAGACATTTTTAGAAATCTTCTTCCCTCCCCATATCTTAGTACAATATTTTATCATCTTCTGCTTATCTTTCCCTAGGGTTCCAGGGAAATATCTCCAATTGTCTAAGATATATGCCAGAGGGGTATTCTTAGGTACAGTGGGTACCCTCCCCATGGGAGTCGAAGGCTTGCTGCCCTTCGCCCCCATCTTCTGGAATATCCACAAACACACACTCACTCGCTCCCCTTGTTCCTGGCCCAGTCCCTCGCGGGAGATGGGAAACGCAGTACTTAAGGGTCCACAATCGCTTGGTTCAGTATGTCGAACCTCTCATTCGCTATATTCCAGGAAACCCAATCCCGCCCGAACGGTAAACCCGCGAATAAATTCGCAATATACTTACGCGTCCTGCGTCTTTGTCCGGACTCCCGTGCACAGAATCTTTATGGGATTTTACCGGTTCCTTTTTGCTCAATATTCTAGAATTTAGGTTCGTCGGTAAGGTGGCAGTGAGCTGTTGGTCGCGGGGCCGCGGGCTATCGCGGGGCGCCTCCCCGGAGGACCAAAGCTCACCGTTCCTTATCCGAGTCACGGCACCAAGATTGTTATAAATTGAGACCACAACAGACTAGAATCCAATTGGAATTTATTAATTATAGCAAGTAGAATATGAGCAAAAGCAGCGCTGGACGACAGGGGAGTCTGCGCTCCGCCAACTGCCATCCTAAGCAGTTTAAACAGTCCCCTTTTATACATCTTTCCTTTCCGTGTTCTTTGAAGCAGTGCATGCTTCAGTTGTTGCTAGGGGGTCGTTTTCTGCTTCCTGGTGGCCGTTTGAGTAAGAAGTCCTCCTCCCTTGTCCCATAGTCAACTCCTCACTCATATATCCTTTTGTCATGTTTATGTCGGTTCCTGGAGAATCTGCAGTTATCTTATCTTGCACAAATGGTGTCTGATGGCTGTTTTAGTTTGCATAAGCGATCTTATCACAAGCGGTGTCTGATGGCTGTTTTAGTTTGCATAAGCGATCTTATCTTGCACAAGTGGTCCGACCTTTACATTGGGCTTAACTTAAATCTTAATAAACAAAACCCTAGTCCATAGTTTCTCACACTGGTGCAGCGCTGTGTTTTTGATTTTGGGCCTGGGAGCAGCGCTGATAACACCAGTGTTTTCAGTTACTGCTTGGTCATGCTTTGGTCTGATCGAGGACTTTCTGAGCCTCATGCTCTGCCAGGGAGGAGGGGAAGCCAGGAGGAAGCAGAGACAGGACACCTGACCCAAACTGACCAAAGAGGTTATTCCATACCACAGCATGTCATGTCCAGGATGTAAAACCAGAGGGTAGAGACCTGGAAGGGTGTGGTGGTGCTTTGGGGGGTTTGCTGTTTTGGGAGCACTGGCTGGGTCAGGCTTGGTGAGCAGTTGTATTCTCTTTCCTTGTATTTCTCTTGTATTATTATTGGTGGTAGCAGTAGCGATTTGTGTTATACTTTAGTTACTAAACTGTTCTTATCTCAACTTGTGGGAGTTGCATTCTTTTGATTCTCCTCCCCATTCCCCCGGGACTGGGGGAAGAAAGAGGGGGAGTAAGTGAGTGAGTAAAACTGTGTGGGTGGGGGGCTTAAACCACGACAAAAATGGATGACCCAGGGAACTACAGACCAGATTTTAAGGTCCTTTCCAACCCTAACTATTCTATGGTTCTATGATTCAATGGTGGTCTATAAACCCTCAAGGGGGCAGGGTACCTGTCAATGGTCTAGAACCCGATGATGGTCTGGAACCTGTTGATGTTCTACAACCCATAGGTGGTCTCAAACCCGTGGGGCATGTTGCTTTTGATGGCCTAGAACCTGTGGGAGGGCAGGTACCCATGGATGGTCTAGAACCTGTTGCCTGTCTGGAACCTGTTGATTGTCTTGAACCTGTCACATGGGCGGGTACTCGTTGGTAGTCTAGAATATCTTGAGGGGGTGAGGTATCCATCGATGGTGTAGAATCTGTGGTAGGGCGGCTACCCATGGATGGTCTAGAATCCGCAAAGATCTAGAGCTCATCAATTGTCTAGAACCCATCGGGGGGTGGGTACGTATCAATGGTGTAGAACCTGTTCACGGTCTGGAACCGGTCGATAGTCTAGAACCTGTCAGAGGGCAAGTACCCATCGAGGCTTTGGAACCCCTCAGAGAGGCGGGGGATCTGCCCGTGGTCTAGAACCCGGGGGCGGGTACCTGTCAATGGTCTAGAACCCATTAGGGGAGCGGGTAGCCTTCGAGGGTCGACAACCCGTTGGGGGTGGGTACCTGTCAATGGTCTAGAACCACTCGGGGGGGCAGTTACCCATCAAAGGTCTAGAATCTGTCTGGGGGGCAGGTCTAGAATCTGTCCGGTACCCATCTATGGTCTAGAACCCATCAGTGGGAGGGTACCCGTCAGTGGTCTAGAATCCGTCTTTGGGTGTGTTGACGTCAATGGTCTAGAACCCGTCGGTTAACAGATATCATTCGATGATCTAGAACCCCTCCAAGGGGTGGGGTACCTGTCGATGATGTAGAACCTGGGGGGGGTAACCGTCAAGGGTCCAGAACCTTGATGGTCTGGAACCCGTCTATGGTTTTGAAGCCATCTATGGTCTGGAACCCATCGGAGGGCAGGTACCCATCAATGGTCTAGGACCTGTTCATGGTCTGGAACCCGTCAGTGTTCTAGAACCCATCTTGGGGTATGTACCTGTTGATGCTCTAGAACTTTTGGGGGGGTTGGTACCCGTCGATGGTCTGTAACCCTTCTGGGGGTGGGTACCCATCAATGGTCTAGAACCCATCCACGGTCTGGAAACTGTCGGTGATTAGAACCCATTCTGCGGGTGGGTACCCCTGGATGGTCTAGAACTTGCTGATGGTCTGGAACCCGCCTATGGTTTGGAACCCGTCAGGGGCTGGGTACCTGCTGCAAGGACTCAGTCAGGAATCAATATGATTAGACTAAAGCCCCTTTATTGATGGCACAGTTACAGTTTATATACTTCAGGCTTACAGCTCTAACATTACATGTCTTTCTATGATTGGTTACATATACTTAGCAACAGGCATACTATTGGTTAACATGTTTCATGAGAACCTAAAGTGTGGTTTTTATAAGCAAGCAAGATTTACAGCCCAATTTAGCAACCTCCTTATCTTAGCTTCTTCTTATCTTCCAGGCCTACATTCTTGTTTCATTAACTATCCGGGAGTTACTTCTTTTCCACGGTCGGCTGCACAGAGGGAACTAGGTTACCCCGCTACATGGCCAGCTGCGCATAGTTGCTTTCATTCAGAGCAGGCATATGTCCATTCTCTAACAAGAAATCATCCACATCTCCCCCTTTCTTTTCTTGAACAAGCCAAAGCTGTTTCACCGACTTTTCAATCATACCATGAATACATTGCAAAATACAAAGTATAATCATAACTATGGTCAAGACTACCACTAAAATCATTCCAATACCTTTAATCAGAGATGTGAGCCAACCATTAAAGCCCCAAGATGTAAGAAGGGCATCTAACCAAGAAATGTTATCATTCTGATAGACATCGTGAAGTACTTTCGCATGCTTCCAAATTTCTTTAACATCTTTCAAGATCTTTCCAGACTGATCAACATAACCACAACAGGATTCATTAATTAAAGTACATACCCCACCTACTTGAGCTGTTAATATGTCTAAAGCTTTATGATTCTGCAAAACTATCTTTTTTAAGGAATCTACTTCTACTTGCAAGCTAAAAAGCACTGTAGCGGTGCGATTTGCTATAGCCTCCATTTCTCCTGAAACATTAACTATGGCTCTTTCTAGCTGAGCCACTCCTAGAGCCGGTATTAAGGCTCTAACAAAGCTGTGATATTGTGTTCCATAAGTCACCAGTGGATTGTTAACCTCTCTTTTCATCCGACCTTGTCCCCATAATCCTCGCACTATACCGTGCGATTCCATTTGACTAAACAGTGCCAAAGGAGGGGCTAATAAGCCCATAGTACACTGGCCTGTCCAATTTGCTGGGAGCTGTTTTCTTGCTTGTCCATTTCCACAAAGCCACCAATAGCCAGTAGGTAAGTTACATGTGGCCTTAATATGGAGGTTCACATTACGGGTGGCTCTGCCCTACAAATAATCTGCCCAATGCCGTGATCCTATTCCATCTGAATATTGCCCTGGTAAATTTGGATCAGCAGAGTGATGTAGCTTTAGTTTAATAACTGACCACTTGCCGAATGACTGATTGATGTAACCTAAGTTTTCGCCTCCTGTCGAATAGTTTATATATGGAATGGTATCATTAATTATCTCCCAGACAAATGAGGTGTCTTCCATAACCACCGTTTCGGTCTTGCACTGGTATGAAGTGTTCAACAGACTATATGAGTTAAGGTCGGTCCAATTACTCGATGGAATTCCCAACAGTGGTCTATCAAAATGGTCTGCTTGACCACATATCCAGCAGTCTTTCAGTTGTGTATAGTTGACCAATTTAGTTAACATAGCCACATATGTATTACCATCAAAGACAGCATAACAAACTGACAATAAACAATATAGGCCTATGCTGGTCTTAATTCCTGGGCATTCCATCCTTCTCATATTTCCCCTTTCTTTTCTTCTTTAACTTCCACTGGAATCGTTTTGCACACTTTGCTTTAGTTTTTTCCCACTGTTCAGGAAGAATTTCCCATATATATGGCACTAATAACGGTCGGGAGCATTCATATGCAAACACATTTCATCCTTTGTTACGTTCTATAACTTGATTATACAAATCTCCCTCAGCTGCATAATATCTTTGCGTTCCCAAATATTCATGACCTGTAATTACCAAAATACGAACGAGCACACTAACATTCCAAAGAGCCTTTCTATAACGTAACTCACAATATAATTGACAAAACACTGAATGTTACCAAACTCGTTTTCCGCAATCTTCGCATTCAGTCAAAACCCACGGTTCACAAGTCCCACAACTAGGACATAGCAAACACAATCTGTCCAATTGATTCATGTAGATTCACTTTGAGAGATTCTGAAGTTGGTCGATTATCCGATGTCGTAGGTGAATTCTTCCATGGTCGCACCCATCGCATGGGGATCCATCGGGGTCCTTGTTCTACAGAGACACAAGCATAGCCTCTTCCCCAAGTTATTAACCTAAAAAGACCTTCCCAGTTATGATTTTCCAAAGACTTTACCATTACCATAACAGGTTCTTTCCCTGGTATCGGATCTGGGCCTACATGGGTTAGTGCAGAAAAATGTCTAATCATTGGGAGGACATGTGTAAATCAGAACTAGATAATGTTAAAACATTTAAAACAAACAATACTTTGTTGATTCGTACATTTGGGGTCTCCCCTATCATTCCCCCTTTTTTGTTTTACTAGCGTGTTTCTTGAAAATTTTCTGTGTTTGCTCTATCACTGCTTGACCTGTGTAATTAAACATAACAGCCCACTACACCAGGCAGCGTTATTTCAGTAGATTAGTCCGATTTGAAGTCACATCACACATAATAGAACAGATATTACAAAGATTTCTGTCATTGTTGTGTCTTTATGTTGTTGAGTTGTGGGGCTTTATATGTTTCGCTGGCAGCCAGTCGCTAGCTGTACACAGCCATATCCTCGACCCCATGTCAGCAATAGCTCTGGTCTTTTCCACTCGGTATCACGTAGGTCTTTATATAGAATTGGTGGTTTGCACAAGGAATCGTCTGTCAGATGTCACAAATGCTGCATTGTAGAAAGAGAATCAAAACTAGACAAATTTAAAAAGCTTAGTACAAATTGCGCTTTTGCAAACTGTTTGTGTGAAGAAAATCCTTGCATTCCACTTTTTTTTGTTTTATATATAGTATCTGCTTTAGACTACCCTACTTGAGCAGGGGATTTGAACTAGATCATATCTCCCACATATGCCAACCACAGGCTGCTTGGCCTGCACTTCTCTCCTGTTTAGCTCTCTGATAAAAGGGGAGGCCATCCCTCACATCAAGGTCACGCATGGCATGCGTGGCCACCACTCAACGCCTGCTGGGTTGCAGCCAACAGCGGAGCAAAAGGTTCTTCTTGGTGGCAAACACAGAGGCCAACCCAGTCTTGCCCTTGACTGTGATAGGAGGCATTTGGCCAACCTCAGTCCTTGCATCTCATTGTCAATGCAGAGTTTCACCTGGCTCGTCCAGGAACAAATCACTACTATGGCAAAGCACATACAGATTTACATAAGCAGTATGTATACTTGTCATGGTTTAAGCCGTAAATTTCACTTCTCCCTCCTTTCCCGCCCCGCCCCCCACTCCGATGGGGAGGAAATGGGGAGAAGAACAGAAGAAAATGTAACTCCCATGGGTTGAGATAAGAACAGTCCAGTAACTAAGATACAATACAAATCACTACTGCCATCACCAATAACAGTAATAATGACGAAGTAAATACAAAGGGAGAGGATACAACCGTTTCGCCGCCCGACCAAGCCAAGAGACCGCGTGCCGCCCGCGAGAGCCCACCCCCCTATTACCCCTCCTGGGCATGACATACTGTGGTAAGGAATAACCTCATTGGTCAGCCCGGGTCAGGTGCCCTGTCTCCCCTCCCCCAGCTTTTCTCTCTTTCCTGGCGTAACATGAGACTCTGCAAGGGAGGGGGGGAAGCCGAACCCATAACAATCCACCCCTTATTCCATACCATTCACATCATGCTCAGATCCCACATTTTCAATATACCATCACATATATATATATATATATATACACACACACATCCACACACACACACAGATGGAGAGATATCATCCCTTAGTGCATGGACTAATCCCTATAAAGCTGCTGAGTCCATCCAGTCCGTGATGTCAGGCTCCACCTTTTGTAACAGTCTTTCAGAGCAGGGGAGGCTGTGTGCAGTGCTGGATCGTTGCCTGTTGATGCTGATTGTTCCTTTACTGCAGAACTTGTCTGGTTTCATCAAAGTTCGTTCTTTGTTGGGATGATGGTCGGAAGGTCAATCGCAGATGACTTGAAGACATCTAGTTGATGGGCTATAAAAAAAAACAAATTACATAGCAAGCAACAGCATGCAATTGAGTTCATTGGCTGTTTTCTCCTAAAATCAAATCTCCTTGAGGTACACATCGGACTTCCCCATCTTCCCACATTACCCACCAAGTATATCTGGGTCCCTGAGCAAAAGCAATCCCAGGAGTGGGTTTGCCTTTACCTGAAGCAGGAATAACCCAGACTGTCTTCCCCAGCAAATTCTTTATGCGCACCACAGGAACGTTGTCCCCCTCTACAGTATGTAGAAGTTCTGACTGGGCTGGACCAGCTCTGTTGGCAGATCCTCTGGTGTTGACCAACCAGGTGGCCTTTAATAAAAGTGTATCCCAATGTTTGAAAGTCCCACCACCCATTGCTCTCCGTGTAGTTTTTAATAGCCCATTGAACTGTTCGATTTTCCCAGAGGCTGGTGCATGGTAGGGGATGTGATATACCCATTCAATGCCATGCACTTTGGCCCAAGTATCTATCAGGCTGTTCCAGAAATGAGTCCCATTGCCTGACACAATTCTCTCTGGTGTGCCGTGTCACCACAAAATCTGTTTCTCAAGATCCAGGATAGTGTTTCGGGCAGTGGCATGGGGCACAGCGGATGTTTCCAACCATCCGGGGGTTGCTTCCACCATGGTAAGCACATGACGCTTGCCTTGGCGGGTTGGTGGGAGTGTAATAAAATCAATCTGCCAAGCCTCCCCATATTTGTACTTCAGCCATCGTCCTCCATACCAAAGAGGCGTTAACTGTTTAGCCTGCTTAATTGCAGCATATGTTTCACAGTCATGAATAACCTGGGCAATAGTGTCCATTGCTAAATCCAACAATCGATCACGAGCCCATCTGTATGTTGCATCTCTGCCCTAATGGCCTGAAGTGTCATGGGCCCACCGGGCCAAAAATAATTCACCCTTATGTTGCCAATCTAAGTCCATCTGAGCCACTTCAATTTTAGCAGCTTGATCCACTTGTTGGTTGTTCTGGTGTTCCTCAGTAGCCCGACTCTTGGGTACATGAGCATCTACGTGGCGTACTTTGACCACCAGGTTTTGCACTCGGGCAGCGATATCTTGCCACAGTGCAGCATCCCAGATAGGTTTACCTCTGCGTTGCCAGTTGCTCTGCTTACATTGCTGCAACCACCCCCACAGGGCATTCGCCACCATCCATGAGTCAGTAGAGAGATAAAGTACTGGCCACAGCAATGTCCAAGGCCAGCTGGATGGCTTTCACCTCGGCAAACTGACTCGATTCACCCTCCCCTTCAGCAGTTTCTGCAACTTGTCGTTGAGGACTCCATACTGCTGCCTTCCATATACGGTGCTTTCCCACAATGCAACAGGACCCATCAGTAAATAAGGCATATTGCTTTTCACTTTCTGACAGTTCATTATATGGTGGGGCCTCTTCAGCACGCATCACTCCTTCCTCCTCTGGTGACCTTCCAAAATCTTTGCCCTCTGGCCAGTCCATGATGACTTCTAGAATTCCCGGACGACTGGGATTTCCTACTCGAGTTCCTTGTGTAATTAATGAGGCCCACTTACTCCATGTAGCATCAGCTGCATGATGTGTAGAGGAGACCCTGCCTTTGAACATCCAGCCCAGCACAGGCAACCGGTGTGCCAGGAGGAGCTGTGCTTCAGTGCCAATCACTTCTGAAGCAGCTCGAACCCCTTCATAGGCTGCCAATATCTCTTTTTCAGTTGGGGTATAGCTGGCCTCACATCCTTTGTATCCCCGACTCCAAAAGACGAGGGGTCCACCTCGAGTCTCCCCTGGAGCTTTCTGCCAGAGGCTCCAGGTAGGACCATTCTCCCCAGCTGTGGTGTACAGCACATTTTTAATATCTGCCCCGGTCCGCACTGGTCCGAGGGCTACTGCACGAACTATCTCACGTTTAATTTGCTCAAAGGCTTGTTGTTGCTCAGGGCCCCATTTAAAATCATTTTTCTTCCGGGTCACATAATAGAGAGGCCTTACAATCAAACTGTAATTCGGGACGTGCATCCTCCAGAACCCCACAGCACCCAAGAAAGCTTGTGTTTCTTTCTTATTAGTTGGTGGCGACATTGCTGTTATGTTGTTGATCACATCTGTGGGGATCTGGTGATGTCCATCTTGCCATTTTATTCCCAAAAATTGAATCTCCTGTGCAGGTCCCTTGACCTTACTCCGTTTTATGGCAAAACCGGATGTCAGCAGGATTAGGATTATTTTCTTCCCTTTCTCAAAGACTTCTTCCATTGTATCACCCCACACAATGATGTCATCAATGTATTGCAGGTGTTCTGGAGCTTGCCCCTGTTCCAGTGCAGTCTGGATCAGTCCATGGCAGATGGTAGGGCTGTGTTTCCACCCCATGGGCAGTCGGTTCCAACTGTACTGGACGCCCCTCCAAGTAAAAGCAAACTGTGGCCTGCACTCTGCTGCCAGAGGAATTGAGAAAAAAGCATTGGCAATATCAATCATGGCATACCACTTGGCTGCCTTTGACTCCAGTTCACACTGAAGCTCTAGCATGTCCGGTATGGCAGCACTCAAGGATGGGGTAATTTTGTTCAGGCCACGATAGTCTACTGTTAGTCTCCACTCTCCATTAGACTTTCGCACTGGCCATATGGGGCTATTAAAGGGTGAGTGGGTCCTACTGATCACTCCTTGACTCTCCAATCTACGGATCAGCTTATGGATGGGAATCAGGGAGTCTCGGTTGGTGCGATATTGCCGTCGGTGCACTGTTGTGGTCGCGATTGGCACTTGTTGTTCTTCGACCTTCAGCAACCCCACAACAGAAGGATCCTCTGAGAGACCAGGCAAGGTGGACAGCTGCTCCACTTCCTCTGTCTCCAAAGCAGTAATACCAAAAGCCCATCAGTACCCTTTTGTGTCTTTGAAGTACCCTCTCCTGAGGTAATCTATGCCAAGGATACATGGAGCCTCTGGACCAGTCACAATGGGGTGTTTTTGCCATTCCCTCCCAGTCAGGCTGATTTCAGCCTCCAGGACAGTCAACTCTTGGGATCCTCCTGTCACTCCAGAAATAGAAATAGGTTCCACCCCTTGACAGCTTGATGGCATCAGAGTACACTGTGCACCGGTATCTACTAGAGCCTCATACTTCTGTGGGACTGATGTGCCAGGCCATCTGATCCATACAGTCCAATAAGTTCGATTGTCCCCTACCTCCACCTGGCTGGAGGGGGGGCCCCTCTAGTTGTCATCACACTGGTCACTCACGTCTTGTAGAGATGGATTATTCTTCTTTATCACAGGAGCTGAGGTAAAATCTGCTCTTCCACTCCATCTGGGAACCTGCTCACCAGAGACTGAAGCTGCAGCCTTCATGGGGTGATCAGACTTGACCTTTGCTCTCCTTTTCAGTTCTCGCACCCGCTCCTCCAAAACTGAAGTAGGCTTTCCATCCCACTCCATCATATCTTTTCCATGATCCTGCAGGTAAAACCATAGGGTGGCCCGTGGTGTATAACTTCTATATCTTCTCTCTCAAACAGTGGGACGCCTTCTGTTAATAGCTGAGACGTGTGTTGGTACACGTGAGGAGCTGGATAGATCGTCTCTCAATTGTTGGAGGTTCTGGGACAGTTTTTCCACAGCTGAGATGATGGAAGGGGTGAGATTATCTTCAAACTCTCGGAGTTTATGAATCATTTCATCCACTGTTGGTGGTCTTATGTCACTCCAGGTTATTGTTGCCAATGAATGGGCATATGATGGGGGTGCATTCTGTGTAAATTTCTGCCACATGGGTCGTGTGCATTCAACTTCATCTGGATCTATGGGTATATCCCCAACATTCGGCTTGATAGTATAGATCATCTCTACAATGGCTGATTCTCTCAGAGACTGGATGCCTTTCTCTAGAGTAGTCCACTTGGCCGAACGACTCATAACATCATCCTTGTATGGAAACCTATCTTTCACAGCTGCCAAGAGCCGCTTCCAAAGGCTGAGGGGCTTTTTCTCTCTTGCAATTGCTTTGTCAATTCCTCCTTCCCTGGCAAGTGATCCCAGCTGTTTGGCTTCACTACCTTCTAGTTCATGACCATCGGCCCCATTGTCCCGGCATCGGAGCAGCCAGGTGATGATGTGCTCCCCTGGCTGATGGGTGAAGTCTTTTCGCATATTCCGTAGCTCGGTTGAGGTCCGAGATCGGGAAGTCACCTTTTCTTCTTCTTCTTCATCATGTGGTAATAACTCCTGGTCAGATGCTGTCCCAGGTGGTGATGTTTCTTTGTCTTGGTTCATCTTTCCTGCCTCTTCTTTGTTTTTCCTCTTGCGTACAGGGGCAACCGATATTGGTATGAGTTGGTCCTCTGGTTTAGCTGCAGTGATTATTACTGTGGTTTGGGTAGCTGCCGTACTTGTCACTGGGGTTTGAGTCGTGGCTGTACCTGTCGCTGTTGGTGATGTAGCTGCTGTACTTGGAGCTGGATTAACTGCGCTGTCCATTACTCCGCCCTCAGATCCAGAGATGTTTTTTTCCTTTTGAAGATGCTGGACAGTGTTAAACAAGGCTCTGTAAGCATAAGCCAAGCCCCAGCACGTTGCCATGATTTGTCCATCTCTGGTGTGACCAGATTGATCACACACCTCCTTTAAATGTTTTACTAATTTTTCTGGGTTTTGCATTTGTTCATTGGTGAAGTTCCAAAGCACTGGAGGGGCCCACTGGCCTGGATACTTGCCCATACTATCCCACACACCCTGCCACTCATGCCTGTCCAGCCTTGGGAAAATCTCTCGGCCATCCTGGATTGTGGTCTAACCCCAGACATGGCCCACACACCACTCTGCTTAACTCTCCGGACCAGACTAAATAGTTGTGAGTACAACATATTCAGTGTGTGTGCCAACATGATAATTCCTGTCACCACCAGCAGGCAGATCTCGAGGGTATCTAAAGGCCATTCAAAACCTTCAGAATTCTCAAACAGTGTTGTAAACGGCCTGGTGGGGGAGCTGGGAGCACAAAAGAATGTCTCCTTCACAGGTTGACCACCCGAGGAGGTGAAAAAAGATGTGTAATTACTAAGAACTTCCATTATATACCTCCCAAAGTATAGAGTTGGTGGCCACACTGGAAACACAAACCGGGTCAGTTTCATGATCACTGAGTCTATTGTATTAAAAATCAGTGCAATACAATATAATGTAACAAGAATCTTAACCCAAAACCCAGATCTGAAAAACGTTAAGAAATACCGTCTGTAAGTAAAGTATCATACACTGAACCTGTGAGAACCAGAGCAACAACTTTGAGAGCCAATAAATCAGCATTGTGACGAGTGGCTATTTTGTCTTTATCTCAACCCTTCGTGCCCCACGTCGGGCGCCAAAAAGAACTGTTGTAAATTTCCCTTCTCCCTCCTTTCCCGCCCCCCCCCCCCCACTCCGATGGGTGGGAAATGGGGAGAAGAACCGAAGAGAATGTAACTCCCATGGGTTGAGATAAGAACAGTCCAGTAACTAAGATACAAATCACTACTGCCACCACCAATAACAATAATAATGACGAAGTAAATACAAAGGGAGAGGATACAACCGTTTCACCGCCTGACCGAGCCGAGAGAGCAGGCACCACCTGCGAGAGCCTACCCCCCTATTCCCCCTCCTGGGCATGACATACTGTGGCATGGAATAACCTCATTGGTCAGCCCGGGTCAGGCGCCCTGTCTCCCCTCCCCCAGCTTTTCTCTCTTTCCCGGCGTAACATGGGACTGGGGGGGGGGGGGGGAAGCCCAACCCATGACAATACTACAAGGTGCAGCAGCATGTTGAAGATGCTAGTGACAAAGAGGGACCAGTTAAAGAAATTTCCTACCAGTGGAGTTCTCTCACCCTCTTAATTTGTTCCATCGCCTGCTTTATAACACTAACATTGTGTTAGAATCTTTCTAGCTTTTGCCTTAGCATTTTCTAGCTGCTGCTGCAAATTTGCATACTCTAACATCTATTTTACAAGTGACAAATCCATACAATACAAGGTGTAGTTTCTTATTAGCAACTGGCTAGTAAGTACAGGTGGTTTTGTACACAAAATCACAGCCTCTAATAATAGCTACTTTACATGCACACATATTCGGGCTGTTACTTTTCAGTTGCCCCCAAGTGATGTTTTGCAGTCATTCGTTTCTCTCTTCCTCGATCTACTTCTGCTCAGGATATTCACAGTCAGCTCTTATAGAAGAGGCATTGGGTTTTTCCACTCATCTGTCCAGCTCATGGCAAGGCTTGACAAACTTTGCAGGCAGCCGCCATGGACCTGTAGATAGGAGGACACAAATATACCCCCTCCCCCTGGTTATCAGTTCTTGAGAAGTAAGACAGGTTAAAGTGTTTCCTTAAAGCAAAGGCATTCTGATGAAACAGGAATGTGAAGCAGCTGCAGAAGCAAACTGCAGGGTGTTAACAGTCAAGGAGTTTTCTCTGCCACCCTGATGCTGTTTGGGTGGAGGTTGGTAAAACTTGGGGGTACACTACCCCTCTTGCTCTTTCTGTTAGCAGCTCATGTTTCAAATTTTGGATTTACCCCTAGGTTACCTTAAACACACTAAGCAAGACTGTACCGCAGCAGCTACAAATGCCTGCCTGCCCAGCAGCAGCTACAGCTGCCTGCCTGCTGGGCAGCAGCCATAAATACCTGCCAGCAACAGCACTTTTGTATTAACCCTTTCTTGCCCGAAATGTTAATCTGCTACCCATTTAAAACTTTTACGTGAACCCGACAACAAATAAATACACAGAACACCGTCTGCCCTCAACAGGCACGCACACACACACATATGCATGGGATCCCACAAACACACTCCACACAACTACAATATTTGAAACACAAAATCCAGACAATCATTACTCCCACTACATTGTCCCAGGTACAAAACGTGGTTCAACGACCCTGTGAAGACAATCAGGAAGCCAGCTCGGAGCAGCATCATCGCAGTGCAAGGTGGCAGGCTCAATCTCAGCGGGCGTACCCCCAGAGGCTCTGCCTCCCTCACATCGCATGAGGCTTGGGCTTTTATACTGACCAAAATGCACTCATTCCGATGCAGGTGGCCAGCCTACATCAGAAGAAGTGGCCAGCAGTATCTATAAAGGTCTGCAAGGGTCGGTAGAAATATGAACATACTTATATTTGCCAACTTTTAGTACATGAATATCACAGAGAGACTATGTAAAATATGTAAAATCCCCATCCTCAGTCTTTGCAGCCACAGCAGCGATGGAGGGTTGGGGGAGGGGGAGCACTGGGCTCCACTATCTCATTCCTTGACTTATTGCTGACTTTAACTCCTTCAGTGCTTTCCAATCTAGAGGAGACCACTGAACCTGTCCTGCTTGGTTAATCATTGCAGGAAAAGCTTTTGGTATCTCAATAGGTAGTATTTGACCGTCCAGTATAACATCTTGAATAATACCCCTCTAGTGCATTGCCGCCAGATTATTGTGAATCCGCGGCAGAGTCTGCGGCAACATTGCCGGTGGAGTTGGTGGTAGTGGTACACACGTAGCCGTGTCAGAGATCTGTGAATTTGCAAGTCCATCATGACGTGTCTGTAATTTTTCATCTAACAGTCCTGTCCATTTGTCCTACCCTTGACGATCTTGAGGATCGGTGGGGAAGGAGGCCAGGGGCGGCGAAGGTGGTAACGGTGGATACAAATTCATATCCCCTGGCCCGTCCATCATCGGTTCTAGTTCTTCCTGCTCGGTGTTCTGTGGGGGTGGAAAAAAGTCTTTAGTCTCTGTCTCTGGAGCTGTGGCCCTAACAAATGGACTATTTGAGCATTTTGGCTGAGCTCCTTCTCTGAGTAAGTCCCGAAATTCTCCCTGGGGTGGGGGCAGTTGGAAAGAGGGGAGTGTGGACTGCACAAACATCCGGACTCTAGGGCGTGGACCCCTTCGCAATGGATTCACCCCTTGCACCCCTAAGGGAAATTTGGTAGTGGGATCGTCCGAAAAAGCCAAAAATGCAGCTGTCTTTCTGCTTGCATTCCTGTGAACATGTCTCTCAGCAGGCACCATAGGGTAGCAAATGATGTAGCCTCTTTTGAACCCAAGGTCACTTCATCCCATAAAACTTCGCCACTTCTTTCCCATACGGCAGGCTTAAACGCATCATGTTCCCCTTCTATCAGGTTGTTATCTTTAGTCCACAGGAGCAATTTTCGTAAGATAATATTATCATACTCAATCCCTCTCTTAGAGAGGGTATGCTGAAAGAGCTTTAGTATGGATTCCTCTTCTTTACTGAGCTTATTCCCCATACCGACTTTCAAGCATTAAAAGACACACACGGCTGCTCACCTTTCCCCTGCAGTGCTTTCCGGGCTTTTATCTGGTCCCCGGGCTCTATCTGGCCACTCTGAGTTGCTTTCTTTCCTGGCTCTTATCTGGCCCCCGGTCTTCTATCCGGCCCATGGTGAGACGACTCCCAGCTGGTGATACGCAGCACCACGCTCCGTTGTGACCCCCCTCCACGGTCCCGGAGGTCATGATCGGTCGTGCTAATTAATTTTCAATCTGAAAAGTATCCAGGTCCCTGTCCATTATTCTCAATATGAAAAGTACCCGGGTCCTGGTACCTGTTCGGGCGCCATTTGCCGCAAGGACTCAGTCAGGAATCAATATGATTAGACTAAAGCCCCTTTATTGATGGCACAGTTACAGTTTATATACTTCAGGCTTACAGTTCTAACATTACATGTCTTTCTATGATTGGTTACATATACTGAGCAACAGGCATACTATTGGTTAACATGTTTCATGAGAACCTAAAGTGTGGTTTTTATAAGCAAGCAAGATTTACAGCCCAGTTTAGCAACCTCCTTATCTTAGCTCCTTCTTATCTTCCAGGCCTACATTCTTGTTTCATTAACTATCCAGGAGTTACTTCTTTTCCACAGTCGGCTGCACAGAGGTAACTAGGAGTTACCCCTGCTACATTGCCAGCTGCACATAGTTGCTTTCATTCAGAGCAGGCCTATGTCCATTCTCTAACAAGAAATCATCCACAGGTACCCATCGACGCTCTAGAACCCACCAATGCTCTAGAAACCGTCAAGTGGGTGGGTAACCGTCAGTGGTCTAGAACCCATCGGACAGGTGTGTACCCTTCAATGGTCTAGAACCCATCGGGGGGCATGTAGCTGTTGATAGTCTAGAACCCGTTGGGTGGGCAGCCATAATCATGGCTCCAAAGTCTGCACCATCCGCTCATTCCCAGGAATGTCCAGAGCCCTTTGACAGTCCACGGTCATGACAAATGGTTTCTTTCCTGGCTGTTCAAAGTTCTCTTTGTCCTCCTGTTATTTCATATCCTACGTAGGAAACTCAGGTTTGAATTAGTTGGGCCTTTTGTTTGGATACCCGATAACCATTCAATCCCAGAAAATTCAATAATCCCACCATCCACTGGACACATTATTCCTTTGTTTCTGTGGCAATTAATAGGTCATCCACATATTGTAACAGAGTCCCCGTCTGAGTAGGTGGCTTCCATGATTCTAGTTCTTGTGCTAACTGATTTCCAAAAATCGTTGGACTGTTTTTAAACCCTTAGGGTAATACCGTCCAAGTTAATTGGCTTTTTCTTCTGGTATCAGGATTTTCCATTCAAAAGCAAATAAAATCTAGCTTTCTTTGGCCAATGGTAAGCGAAAGAAAGCGTCCTTTAAATCCAAGACTGCAAACCATTTCTGATGATTATTCAATTTAGTCAATAAGGTATATGTATTAGCTAATACTGGATGAATATCCTCCACAACTTTGTTTATTGCTCTGACATCTTGAAGTAATCTGTAACTTTTCCCATGGATTTCTTTACTGGCAAGATAGGAGGATTATATTCCTATTCGCATTCAACTAATAATCTATATTTTAAAGATTTATCAGTGATGTCTTTGATTCCCTTTTGATCCTCCAATTTTAAGGGATATTGTTTTATTCTAATTCAGCAGGCCCCCCTTTTTATTTCTACTTTAACAGGCAAAGCATTTTTCACCTTACCTGGAACTTCAGGCGCCCATATTCCCAGATATACCTGATTCAGGATTTCTTCTATTTCAGGGATGTCCTCCTGTTTGCTTTTCTGTTGAATTAAAGATTGTCATGGGTTCAGCAGCAGCAGTCATTTTTTTCTCCTTCTTGGTAGCTGGTGCAGCGCTGTGGTTTTGATTTTGGGCCTGGGAACAGCGCTGATAACACCAGTGTTTGCAGTTACTGCTTGGTAATGTTTTGGTCTAGCCAAGGACTTTCTGAGTCTCATGCTATGCCAGGGAGGAGGGAAGCTGGGAGGAAGCAGAGACAGGACACCTGACCCAAACTGACCAAAGAGGTTATTCCATACCACAACACGTCATGTCCAGGATGTGAAAACGGAGGGCAGAGACCCAGAAGGGTGTGGTAGTGCACTGGGGGGGTTAGCTGCTGGGGGGTGCACTGGCTGGGTCGGGCTTGGTGAGTAGCTGTATTCTTTTTCCTTGTATTTCTCTTGTATTATTACTGGTGGTAGCAGTAGTGATTTGTGTTATACCTTAGTTACTAAACTGTTCTTATCTCAACCTGTGGGAGTTACATTTTTTTTTTTTCCGATTCTCCTCCCCATCCCCCCGGGACTGGGGGAAGAAAAAGAGGGGAGTGAGTGAGTGAGTGAGTAAAACTTCATGAGTTTTAGAGGCTTAAACCACGACAAAGATAAACTCAAAACTGCAATTAATTGACTGTTTTAAACTCTTAATTCCATTTTTCCTTCTTTAAATGTTGCTTTTCGCCCTAATACAGATTTTGGAGAATTTGGCATGTTTAAAATTTTATGCATTCCTATTTGTTTTCCCAATTTGTACTCTAAGGGTTTCAGAAAGAATGCTTTTTTTTTTTTTTTTTTTTCTTGGCAGCCAGTAGCTCCCACAACTGTAACAAATTCTTTTCCCTCTTATTTAACGCTAATATGTTGTTCCTGTATCCACTAAAAATTCCACTTAATTTCCTCTAGTCCCTAGTTTTAATTTAACCTGTGGATCTACTAGGGTAGATTCCACAGGTCCCTGTCATTCTAGTTCTGATTCAGTCACCGGAGCCACCTTGTGGGTATTCCTTTTAGAGCAGTCTCACTTCCCAATTCCTTACAGTATGCACACTGATCAGGTCCCATAGGAGAAGAATTCACTCTTTCACTTCTGCCTGACATTCATCCTCTACCTCTGCCTCATCCTCTCACATTAGTCCCACCACCAGTTTCCACTTGTCCCAAAGCAGCCACCGTATCCATGGCTATAGCACAACTCAGCTTTTTCTTCTCTACCTGTTCCTGATTCCTATATCCTCTCCATGCTTCTTCCTCGATTTCTGTTTGTATTTATCCAATAAGTTCTTAATCTCCTCGGGACTGTAGTCTGTCAGTATGTCTGCTCTTACTTGTCTGTTTGCCCTAGTACTCATGTTTAAACACAGGAGCTGCTTGAGCTCCTTCCTTTTTTTTTTCCCCACAGTTGCTCACCCTGCTCTGCAGGGGCTGCAGATGCCTGCCTCTGCAACAGCACCTCTGTTTTAACCCTTTCTCCCTTTCTTAACTCTGAATGTGAATCTGCTGCTTGTTGCCACGGACAGCAACCCCTTCTTCATTATCAATATCAGATAGGACAGATGCAGAGGGTGCTCCTCTCAGAGGTTCCTGTGATACATAATTCTCCAATCTGTCTTCCAGATTACTCTGGGGTTTTCTTAACTTTAAACATCTTTCCCCAATATCACAGGATGAACAACATCTCTCCTGCTTAGCTTTCTGGTTTTCCCTGTCCTTTTCCAAAGCCAAAATTAAGGGATCTGGCAGAGCTATATTAATTTTGCATTCCGTCTGCCACTCCTGGTGGTTTCTTAAAGTGAAAAAAATATCTGCATGCATCACTTCATCCCATTTTCCTTGTCGCCTTAAGAACAACATCAATTGTAACAATGTATTATTGTTCAGAGTTCCATTTTTCAGCCATTTTTCCTGATCTTCCAAAGTATACAAAGGCCACCATTGGTTACAATATTTTATCAATGTTTTCTTATTTACCGAGCCCCCAGAAGACCCTCCCAGTTCTTTCCAATGCTCCAAAATACACCCTAAAGGACTTTTTTTAAAGATTTCTCCACTCTGTAAATTTCCCATTATTAATTTTGCATTCACACACAATAGGGATCCCACAGTCACAGTCCACACAGTTACAATACTTGAGACAGAGACTAAATTCAAACAAACAACAATTAATAACACAATTACAAAATCCTGTCACTAATACCAAAATTGAAATACCAAAATCGCTACTGTAACGAGCCACAAAATAAGTCAAATACCAGTAAAATCAAAAAAATGTTTTCACAAGATGCCCCCTGCATCTTGCAAGACCTAAACCACAAGATGCCCCCTGTTTTTTGCGGGTGTATACAGACACTAGCAGCCGGGTATACGCCTTTACCTATGAGATTTCCTATCTCAATTTGTGGAAGGCTTCCAAACCTTGCATACACTTACCAACCCAATTTAGCCTTTATGTAAGATGCCCCCTGCATCTTACAGATTATATAAAAGAGAAGAATACCTTTCGTAAAGATGGTCCTTGTCTGCTCCTGCAGTGATCCAAATGAGTCGGGGGTTTCCTCCAGGAAAAGTTCCCGAGGGCCCTAGGGAGCCCTGTCCTCAGCGGGTCCTGCAGCCAAGCAGAGTGGGTCTGATCTGGGGTGTCAAATTGATTTGAAGAAATCTCCAGGAACTCGACAATGAAGTTTAAGTTGACAAACAAGGATTCTTTATTGCAGCACCGGGACACATGGGGGATAGCTCTTCCAAGCATGTCTCTCCCGAAGGGCTACACAAGCCATCCTTATATAGTCACTAAGCATATATATTCATTAGATTACATGCATATTCATGACGTTACTTGTGAATTACATCCTTTTTCTATAAAGTTTCTCCAGCATGAGCACAAAAATGTGGTGGTGGTCGTTGGGGTTCGTTTACTTCTTCCAACAATCTTCACCACTTGGCCATTCCATGAACTTTCGCCCTGGCAGTCTTTGAAGCATGTGCACTGGATAAATGCTGACACCAGCTTAATTAATTTAGTAACACCACTGACATAGAATCATAGAGTGGTTAGGGTTGGAAAGGATCTTAAGATCATCTAGTTCCAACCCCTGTGCCACGGGGAGGGACACCTCCCACTAAACCATGCCAGCCAAGGCTATGCCCAACATAATTGAATGATTTCTACCTGTCCTTCCACATATCAGTTAACTCAGCTACAACTCATCCTGAACACCTGCTAGTTTAGATAATCTTTATCTACACGTCCTGTTTTGCCAGACATAAATTTTGTACAAGGTTACAAGGCCCTAGAACTACATCAACTATGGTCATTTATCTCATACAAGGATGGTCACTAAGCAGAACGAATTTACTTACTTATAATAGATAATATTTCAGCCTGTATTCCCCTATTTCAGAGCACACGGGGGGTGTGTGTTTTGGGGGTTGAGGTTGGTCCTCCGCATCGTCACATTAGTCGTCCGCATTCCCTGTCACGTAGGCAGGATTTGTTTGAAAGCGGGTCGCAGTTTAAGCCCAGCTGATAACAGAACCACCCACCAGCTCGCACACTACCACACCATATGATATTTGTAACCACTTCGGGGAGATCAGCAGCAGGATGGGATGCGATGCCACGTTGGAACGTAATGTCTGCAGCCTCGGCACAGAGAAGGAAGGGACACCACTTGGACCTAAGGTCTCCATCCTTCCTTATTCCTTCCTTCATTTTTCCTTCCTTCCTTCCTTCCTTCCTTCCTTCCTTCCTTCCTTCCTTCCTTCCTTCCTTCCTTCCTTCCTTCCTTCCTTCCTTCCTTCCTTCCTTCCTTCCTTCCTTCCTTCCTTCCTTCCTTCCCTCCTCCCTCCTTCCCTCCCTGGGAGGGAAGCAGTGCTGGGAGCAGTGCTGATAACAGTGCTGATAACACCTGCCTAGGAGTAGTGCTGATAACACCAGTGTTTTCAGTTACTGCTTGGTAATGTTTCGGTTTGACCAAGGACTTTCTGAGCTTCCTGCTCTGCCAGGGAGGAGGGGGAGCCGGGAGGAAGCCGAGACAGTGCACCTGACGCAAACTGACCAATGAGATGATTCCATACCATGGCACGTCATGTCCTGGATGTAAAAACAGAGAGCAGAGTCCTGGAAGGGTGGGGGTGCGTGGCATGGTCAGGCTTTTGGTGCTGGGGGTTTGCTGCTGGGGGCAGCACTGGCTGGGTCTGGTTTGGTGAGCAGTTGTATTCTCTTTCCTTATATTTCTCTTGTGTTATTACTGGTGATAGTAGTTGTGATTTGTGTTATACCTCAGTTACTAAGCTGTTCTTATCTCAACCTGTGGGAGTTGCAGTTTTTCGATTCTCCTCCTCATCCCCCCAGGACTAGGGGAAGAAAGATAGGGAAGTGAGTGTGCAACTTCGTGAATTTTAGAGGCTTAAACCACGATGCTGTAATTTTCTCCAAATCCATTTGGTGACCCTGATGGGACATACTCTGCTTGACTGCAGGATCTGCTGATCGCAGGGCTCCCTAGGGCCCTCAGGAATTTTTCCTGGAGGGACCCCTTGACTCATTCGGATCACTGCGGGAGTAGACAAGGACCATCTTCATAAAAGGTATTCTTTTCCTTTGTATAGTCTCTAAGGTGCAGGGTGCATCTTACATAAAGGCTAAATTGGTTTGGTTAAGCGTGCGCATGGTTAGGTAGCCATCGAGATAGGAAATCTCATAGGTAAAGGCGTATACCCAGCTGCTAGCATCCATTTGGTATACACCCAGAAGAAGGGGGCATCTTGTGGTTTGGGTCCTATGAGTCACAGGGGGTGTCTTGTGAAGATGGTTTTGAATGTGATTGGTGCATGTCGTGGTTTAAGCCGCTATAATTCAACCAGTTCGCTCACTCACTCCCCCCTCTTTCTTCCCTCAGCTCCCGGGGGGATGGGGAGGAGAATCGAAAGAATGCAACTCCCATAGGTTGAGATAAGAACAGTTTAGTAACTAAGGTATAACACAAATCACTACTGCTACCACCAATAATAATAATGACGAGGGAAATACAAAGGAAGTGAATACAACTGCTCACCAAGCCTGACCCAGACAGTGCACCCCCCAGCAGCGAACCCCCCACTGCTCCACTACACCCTTCCGGGTCTCTGCTCTCCGTTTTCACATCCTGGACATGACATGTTGTGATATGGAATAACCTCTTTGGTCAGTTTGGGTCAGGTGTCCTGCCTCCACTTCTTCCCGGCTTCCCCTCCTCCCTGGCATAGCATGAGGCTCAGAAAGTCCTTGGCCAGACCAAAGCATTACCAAGCAGTAACTGAAAACACTGGTGTTATCAGCACTGTTCCCAGGCCCAAAATCAAAAACACCAGCTACCAAGAAGGAGAAAAAAATGACTGCTGCTGCTGAACCCATGACGGTCACTGACAAGAAAGGAGGGAAAGAGCAAATTAAAGGTTGTTTTAATTGCAAACTGGGAATTTCATAAACAAAATGCACACAAATGTCATTTATAATCATGATCCAGGCCAGAGCAATAATTATGATAAATCCTTTGTCAGCCCTACTAAGAAGTCTTTTATGAAGTAGTAGTCCTGGTATGGACTACTTTTTTGAAGTAGTACGTCCTGGTTTTCTTACACTCATTTTGTACTAAGGTCAAAAAGGCCTAAAACTACAATGGTTTCTCTTATACAAGAATTCTCATTATGTTCTCTAGCTGTACTCTATTTTTTTTCTGTGAATCATGCACCTCAGTAATTTTCCATTGCTACTGTTACAAAGCCATCAAACTTAACATTACTTAAAACTGATTCTAAAGGTTTATATATTTCATTTTGTGATTTTGTGCCCCCCTTGTCTCAATGCTTCCACTGTAAGTAAAGGTTTGTTTTATGTTCAGATGGTCCAATCATTTCTATTTGGTTCATCAAGCAAAAAAACACCCAGAGCTCCATTTTACATTTCCGTGGGTTCCAGTAGCTGGCTAAAGTTTCCATAAACCTTGCTTTGACATATACAGGTTGCATTTATTTATCATTTTTATCATATGTAAAAAAATTTCTTCTTTTCAGAGAAAACTTGGCCTTTTGAAAATAAGTTTATGCACTCATATATTTATGGAACTGGAACAGAGAACTGACAAGAAATGTTCACCAAAGAGGATGCAATCCTGTCCCCAGAGAAAAAATTAGAAACCCAACCAGGGAAAACACTCTGGAAAACTTCACATCAAACAATAAAAAGAAGGAATGAGAAGAAATGAAACACATTTAGGATTATGAAAAGGGTTTTAGGTAATGTCTGAGTTTTGTCTGAAACCTTCATGATGCCAGTCAGTGAAATCAGTGTGGTGGCAACAAAGCCAAGCTCAGGATATGGCCCAGCACAAAGCTCATTGCAATGATCAGTCTAGGGCACTGAAATGTATCCTGCTTGATTTCCTCTGGTGAATTCAAAATTACTTTCCCTGTGGTGTATTAAATGTAAACAAAGAGTTCACTTATATCGCATATTCTCCTGTACAAGTATGTTATTTAAATTTCCCCCAAGAGCTAAAATAGGAAACTACTTTAAAAAAAAAAATTATATGATATACATACTTTAGGCTGTCAGTGTAACCCTGGAACCAAAACAGATTTTGTAACTAGGTAATTAGTTATAACTGTGAAGATTTGTTACCTATGCTGCTTTGTTACCATTGTATAGTCCCTTCCCAAGAGGTCAATAGGGTCTCAGGAAAATGTTTAAAGTAAACAATCAAAGAGTAGGTATTCTTTCAAGATAAACGATTGTTTTTAACTTGACAAGAAAATGAGAAAAAAATCCCAATGTAGGTGAAGGGTAATTCTGGCAGGGGGAGATCGTGACCTCCGACTCAATAGCCCCCTACTCAAATTACACCCCAGACTCAATTTAGAACAACACAAAAAGTTTGTGCGCATGTATAGAAATTAGCATATGGTGTGTGTTTGTTATGACCAATCAAAACTGGAATATAGAATGGAATGTATGAATATGTAACAATCTTATGGATAAATATCCGAACATTTTGAACCCTGATTATGCACGCTTGGAGGAGAGATCCCCCGTGCATCCAGCGCTGTAATAAAGAATGCCTCCCTTTTAACACTACATTGGTGTTACAACATTTTTCTTGACTGAGGTTTGTCGGTAACATCAGTATTAATGTATTTTCTATTCATGGTTTTCTGAAACTTTCCGTTAGAAGTCTTTGAAATTGAACACCCTTCTTTTTGTCATATAGTACTTCCTCCCCTGGAAATACTCCATCTCTGTGCAGTGATCCCATTAGGCTTTTAACTTTCGTATGAAAAAAAAACAACAAAAATTGTATTGATGTTTGAACATCATCCAAAACAATCAACTTCAAAAACAACACACAGATACACAAACTTTGTGAATGGAAAATGGGAGCTTGATTTACTGGGAGGGGAAAAAGCTTTTGTATAGGCAGTTGCTATATTTAATGGACCATTTATTGACTGTGGATATATACAATGCCACTGATGCTTGCAACATTTAAGACAAAATTTCCAAGAGTGGACCATGGATTTATACAAACCACAAGTGACACAAGTGACTTATAGGCTGTATAATTGCTTATTCTTGCAGCACACAAGGAGTCAAGGATGGCTGTGGTTCTAGCTACAAACTTAGAGATGGTATCAAAGAAGAAAAAATAGATTTGAAAGACTTAAAGCTAACCTACACAGTTAAGGAAATGACAAGATGACCTTAAATAGATTTTTTTTGGTGTTCAAAATGATACTTAGGGTTAAATTTTATCAAAATTTCCGTTTCAGCCACACTCAGGTCCCTTCTTTTATTGTCAGTAAGTATTTAAATAGACTCACTCAGAATAACTTTTGACCGATATTTTCCACATTTACTAGATGAGCTCATTTAATAATATCTGCAATGTTGTAAAGCCAAAACCATTGATCTGATCCATCTGAAATCAATCTTCTCTTGTGCATCCTAAAGGACTGGGTCAAGCATTTGGGATGTAAAAGAAATCTCCCAGGCAATAGAGAAAAAGAGGAGGAAAGACAGAGAACTCAAGATGCCCAGACTGAATTATCTTAGTATATTCTTATTATTTGAGCTCATAGTGTTATAGCTTGAAGTGTCATCTGCACATCTGAAATGAGAGTCACAGAGGACATACATTATCCTGGGTTGAGACTCTTCATTTCCAGGCCCAGCTGTATGAATGCCAAATTTCTGTTTGGGTAGGTGACTCCAGTAAGACCCAAGGCATGTTTGAGATCCATCTTACCCCTCTCATTGAACCCTCTGATTCTATGAATGCCCAACTTGCCTTTTGTCTGCTGGTGTTCAGTAGTTCCTATAGGATCCCATGCCAAGATGGCAGGTCACACTCACCTAATCCTGCCCTAATATGGTCATATTATTTTTACATGATGCTGCATGACTACTCGATATTCATCAACCAAGGCATATTGGCCAGGTAGATCCTGTGATGCTGTTTCTGTTCCTTGACTGGAAACATGTCCAAACTCAGACTGGAGAAGTGCATGGAATCTGGTTAATTAAATACATCCCTTTAGTGCATGTGACATCCACACCTGCAACAGAAATCATGCAAACACTTTCAGTGATAATTTAGCAAAAAACTAAGTTCATGAACCTCAGAAGTTATTTCATTAAAATCAAGCAAACTACTAGTTCTTGACATAATTAAGGGTGTTTGATTTGGCTCTCAAGCAATGAAGCAGCTGCGCACAGTGGTTGCAGCTTTTGCCCTAACAAGCATGAAGCATCATTATTCTCTACTAGCTTGGTACCAATCCTCTTCTGTTAAAATCTTTCAAATATTTCTTCTTTTTCACTTTTCCTGGCACTGCAAAGCAAGAGAAATGTTTGACAGGCATTAATTTTGAAAACAAATGGTGGATTTTCAGATCAGCCACTGTCGTGGTTTAAGTCCAGTCAACCACGAAGTTTTCTCACTCACTCACTCCCCTCTCTTTCTTCCCCCAGCCCCGGGGGGATGGGGAGGAGAATCAAAAGAATGCAACTTCCACAGGTTGAGATAAGAACAGTTTAGTAACTAAAGTATAACACAAATCACTACTGCTACCACCAGTAATAATAACGACAAGAGAAGTACAAAGAAAGAGAATACAACTGCTCACCAAGCCCGACCCAGCCAGTGCACCCCTAGCAGCAAAGCCCCCAATGCACCCTCACCCTTCCGGGTCTCTGCTCTCCGTTTTCACATCCTGGACATGACGTGCTGTGGTATGGAATAACCTCCCAGCTTCCCTCCTCCCTGGAAGAGCATGAGACTCAGAAAGTCCTTGGTCAGACCAAAACATTACCAAACAGTAACTGAAAACACTGGTGTTATCAGCGCTGTTCCCAGGCCGAAAGTCAAAAACACAGCACTGCACCAGCTACCAAGAAGGAGAAAAATGACTGCTACTGCTAAACCCATGACAATCCACCCCTTATTCCATACCATTCATGACATGCTCAGATCCCACATTTTCAATATACCATCACATGCATATGTATACATCCACACACACACACAGAGGGAGGGAGATCATCCCTCAGTGCATGGACCAATCCCTATAAAGCTGCTGAGTCCATCCACTCCATGATATTGGGCTCCATCTTTTGTAACAGTCTTTCAGAGCATGGGAGGCTGTGTGCAGTGTTCACAGTCGTGAATAACCTGGGCAATAGTGTCCATTGCTAAGTCCACCCCTCAATCATGAGTCCATCTGTATGCTGCATCTCTGCCCTGATGGCCTGAAGTGTCATGGGCCAACCAGGCTCAAAATAATTCACCCTCTCCTCCAGCAGTTTCTGCAGCTTGTTGTTGGGGACTCCATAGAGCTGCCTTCCATCTCCGACGCTTCCAAAGCACTGGAGGGGCCCAGTGGACTAGATACTCGCCCATACTGTCCCACACACCCTGCCACTTATGACTGTCCAGCCTTGGGGAAAATCTCTTGGTCATCCGACATTGTGGGCTTACCCCAGACAAGACCCACACCCCATTCTGCTTAACTCTTGGGACCAGATGAAATGCCCATGGGTAAAACACACACTGAATGCATGCCAACATGGTGATCCCCGTCACATTCAGCAGGCAGGTCTCAAGGGTGCCCAGAGGCCATTCAAACCCTTCAGAACTCTCAAATGAGGCTGCTGTACTTGTCACTGGGGCTGGTGTAGGTACTGTGCTTGCCTGCTCTCTCACCCCCAGCTGCTCTTTGTCTGAGTCCAGATCTTCCTCCTCTGCCTTTCTGGGAAGTGCTACATGGTCTCCTGCATCCTCCTGGGGCTCGGGCTCTCAGGGCTCTGAAGGCTGCTGCTGGGGAATGCTGTTGGTCACCGCAGGGCTGGGCTTGGCTGTGGGGCTCAGCTCCTCTGCTGCAACCCTCCTCTGTTCGGCAGCCGCGGGGTTCGGCTCCTGCTCCCGGAGGCAGCTCTCCCGGGCCGTTTTGGCCCCTCTCGGCTCCCCACAGCCTCATGAAAACGGAGGCAAGGACAAGGGCCGGGATGGTGAAGAGCAGCTGGACGGCAAGCTACAAGTGCACGTCCACATCTTCCCCCCCCCAGCTTCTGGAGCTCGCCCATATTACAAGCCATTCCAGTGAAGTACAGTGAAACAAGAACCTTAACCCAAAACCCATATCTGAAAGCTAAGGTAGCAAATACTGGCTGTAAGGTACAATAGGCTGAAACCATGAAGTCAAGAGAATTGAGAGCCAAAAAATCAGCATTATGACGAGTGGCTATTAATCCTGTCGTTATCTCAACCCTTCATGGCCCACTTTGGGTGCCAAAAGGAACTGTCATGATTTAAGTTCAGTGAGCCACAAAGTTTTCTCACTCACTCCCCTCTCTTTCTTCCCCCAGCCCCAGGGGGGTGGGGAGGAGAATCAAAAGAATGCAACTCCCACAGGTTGAGATAAGAACAGTTTAGTAACTGAGGTATAACACAAATCACTACTACTACCACCAATAATAATAACGACAAGAGAAGTACAAAGAAAGAGAATACAACTGCTCACCAAGCCTGACCCAGCCAGTGCACCCCCCAGCAGTGAACCCCCCACTGCTCCACCACACCATTCTGGGTCTCTGCTCTTCGTTTTTCACATCCTGGACATGACATGTTGTGGTATGGAATAACCTCTTTGGTCAGTTTGGGTCAGGTGTCCTGTCTCCGCTTCTTCCTGGCTTCCCCTCCTCCCTGGCAGAGCATGAGGCTCAGAAAGTCCTCGATCAGACCAAAGCATGACCAAGCAGTAACTGAAAACACTGGTGTTATCAGCGCTGTCCCCAGGACCAAAATCAAAAACACAGCGCTGCACCAGCAACCCTTCAAGAAGGAGAAAAATGACTGATGCTGCTGAACCCATGACAGTCACTGACAAGAAAGTATAAGGCTCTAGTAGATACCAGTGCACAGTGTACTCTGATGCCATCAAGCTGTCAAAGGGTGGAACCTATTTCTATTTCTGGAGTGACAGGAGGATCCCAAGAGTTGACTGTCCTGGAGGCTGAAATCAGCCTGACTGGGAGGGAATGGCAGAAACACCCCATTGTGACTGGTCCAGAGGCTCCATGTATCCTTGGCATAGATTACCTCAGGAGAGGGTACTTCAAAGACCCAAAAGGGTACCGATGGGCTTTTGGTATTGCTGCTTTGGGGACAGAGGAAGTGGAGCAGCTGTCCACCTTGCCTGGTCTCTCAGAGGATCTTTCTGTTGTGGGGTTGCTGAAGGTTGAAGAACAACAAGTGCCAGTCACGACCACAACAGTGCACCGGTGGCAATATTTGCACCAACCGAGACTCCCTGATTCTCATCCATAAGCTGATCCGCAGATTGGAGAGTCAAGGAGTGATCAGTAGGACCCACTCACCCTTTAATAGCCCCATATGGCAAGTGCGAAAGTCTAACGGAGAGTGGAGACTAACAGTAGACTACTGTCACCTGACTGAATTTACACCATCCTTGTGTGCCGCCGTACCAGGCATGCTAGAGCTTCAGTATGAACTGGAGTCAAAGGCAGCCAAGTGGTATGCCACGACTGACATTGCCAATGCCTTTTTCTCAATTCCTCTGGCAGCAGAGTGCAGGCCACAGTTTGCTTTTACTTGGAGGGGCATCCAGTACACTTGGAACTGACTGCCCATGGGGTGGGTGGAAACACAGACCTACCATCTGCCATGGACTGATCCAGACTGCACTGGAACAGGGGCAAGCTCCAGAACACCTGCAATACATTGATGACATTATTGTGTGGGGTGATACAATGGAAGAAGTCTTTGAGAAAGGGAAGAAAATAATCCAAATCCTGCTGACATCCGGTTTTGCCATAAACCGGAGTAAGGTCAAGGGACCTGCACAGGAGATTCAATTTTTGGGAATAAAATGGCAAGATGGACATCACCAGATCCCCACAGATGTGATCAACAACATAACAGCAATGTCGCCACCAACTAAGAAGAAAGAGACACAAGCTTTCTTGGGTGCTGTGGGATTCTGGAGGATGCACATCCTGAATTGCAGTTTGATTGTAAGCCCTCTCTATTATGTGACCCGGAAGAAGAATGATTTTAAATGGGGCCCTGAGCAACAACAAGCCTTTGAGCAAATTAAACGTGAGATAGTTCGTGCAGTAGCCCTCGGACCAGTCCTGACCGGGGCAGATGTTAAAAATGTACTGTACACCACAGCTGGGGAGAACGGTCCTACCTGGAGCCTCTGGCAGAAAGCTCCAGGGGAAACTCGAGGTGGACCCCTCGTCTTTTGGAGTCGGGGATACAAAGGATGTGAGGCCAGCTATACCCCAACTGAAAAAGAGATATTGGCAGCCTATGAAGGGGTTTGAGCTGCTTCAGAAGTGATTGGCACTGAAGCACAGCTCCTCCTAGCACCCCGGTTGCCTGTGCTGGGCTGGATGTTCAAAGGCAGGGTCTCCTCTACACATCATGCAGCTGATGCTACATGGAGTAAGTGGGCCTCATTAATTACACAAGGAACTCAAGTAGGAAATCCCAGTCGTCCGGGAATTCTAGAAGTCATCATGGACTGGCCAGAGGGCAAAGATTTTGGAAGGTCACCAGAGGAGGAAGGAGTGATGCGTGCTGAAGAGGCCCCACCATATAATGAACTGTCAGATAGTGAAAAGTAATAGGCCTTATTTACTGATGGGTCTTGTCGCATTGTGGGAAAGCGCCGTAGATGGAAGGCAGCAGTATGGAGTCCTCAACGATAAGTTGCAGAAACTGCTGAAGGGGAGGTTGAATCGAGTCAGTTTGCTGAGGTGAAAGCCATCCTGCTGGCCTTGGACATTGCTGAAGGAGAAAAGTGGCCAGTACTTTATCTCTCTACTGACTCATGGATGGTGGCGAATGCCCTGTGGGGGTGGTTGCAGCAATGGAAGCAGAGCAACTGGCAACACGGAGGTAAACCCATCTGGGCTGCTGCACTGTGGCAAGATATCGCTGCCCGAGTGCAAAACCTGGTGGTCAAGGTACGCCACGTAGATGCTCATGTACCCAAGAGTCGGGCTACTGAGGAACACCAGAACAACCAACAAGTGGATCAAGCTGCTAAAATTGAAGTGGCTCAGATGGACTCAGATTGGCAACATAAGGGTGAATTATTTTTGGCCCGGTGGGCCCATGACACTTCAGGCCATCAGGGCAGAGATGCAACATACAGATGGGCTCGTGAGTAAGGGGTGGACTTAACAATGGACACTATTGCCCAGGTTATTCATGACTGTGAAACATATGCTGCAATTAAGCAGGCTAAACAGTTAAAGCCTCTTTGGTATGGAGGACGATGGCTGAAGTACAAATATGGGGAGGCTTGGCAGATTTACTATATCCCACTCCCACCAACCCGCCAAGGCAAGCGTCATGTGCTTACCATGGTGGAAGCAACCCCCGGATGGTTGGAAACATCCGCTGAGCCCCATGCCACTGCCCGGAACACTATCCTGGGTCTTGAGAAACAAGTTTTGTGGCGACATGGAACCCCAGAGAGAATTGAGTCAGACAATGGGACTCATTTCTGGAAAAGCCTGATAGATACTTGGGCCAAAGTGCATGGCATTGAATGGATATATCCCATCCCCTACCATGCACCAGCCTCTGGGAAAATCGAACGGTACAATGGGCTATTAAAAACTACACTGAGGGCAATGGGTGGTGGGACTTTCCAACATTGGGATACACATTTACCAAAGGCCACCTGGCTGGTCAACACCAGAGGATCTGCCAACAAGACTGGTCCAGCCCAGCCAGAACTTCTACATACTGTGGAGGGGGACAACGCTCCTCTGGTGCATATAAAAAATTTGCTAGGGAAGAGAGTCTGGGTCATTTCTGCTTCAGGTAAAGGCAAACCCACTCCTGGGATTGCTTTTGCTCAGGGACCCGGATATACTTGGTGGGTAATGCGGGAAGATGGGGAAGTCCAATGTGTACCTCAAGGAGATTTGATTTTAGGAGCAAACAGCCAATGAACTCAATTGCATGCTGTTGCCTGCTATGTAATATTTTTATAGCCCATCAACTTGATGTCTTCAAGTCATCCGCGACTGGCCCTCAGACCATCATCTCAACAAAGAACGAACTTTGGTGAAACCAGACAAGTTCTGCAGTAAAGGAACAATCAGCATCAGCAGGCAACGATCCAACACTGCACACAGCCTCCCCTGCTCTGAAAGACTATTACAAAAGATGGAGCCTGACATCACGGACTGGATGGACTCAGCAGCTTTATAGGGATTGGTTCATGCACTAAGGGATGATATCTCTCCCTCTGTGTGTGTGTGTGGATGTACGTGTATACATATGTGATGGTATATTGAAAATGTGGGATCTGAGCATGACGTGAATGGTATGGAATAAGGGGTGGAAACTGTTCTGGGTTCAGCGGCAGCAGTCATTTTTCTCCTTGGTAGCTGGAGCAGCGCTGATAACACCAGTGTTTTCAGTTACTGCCTGGTAATGTTTTGGTCTGACCAAGGACTTTCTGAGTCTCATGCTCTTCCAGGGAGGAGGGGAAGCCGGGAGGAAGCAGAGACTGGACACCTGATCCAAACTGACCAAAGAGGTTATTCCATGCCACAGCATGTCATGCCCAGGATGGAAAAACTGGGAGCAGGAACCCGGAAGAGTTGAGTTCACGGCTCAGTCGTCGGGCTTGGTGAGCATTTGTATCCTCCTCCCTTGTATTTCCCTGGTCATTATTATTTTTGGTGGTTGCAGTAGTGATTTGTGTTATACCTCAGTTACTGGACTGTTCTTATCTCAACACGTGGGAGTTACATTCTTTCGATTCTTCTCCCCCTTCCCCCCCCCTTGTAGTGGAGGGGAATAAAGAGGGGGGAGTGAGTGAGCAAACTGCGTGATTTACGGCTTAAACCATGACATTTCCCAAATTCCAAAGCCATTTTGTAATATGCCCATAATGAATGAAATGGAAAAATATGTACAATAAGGAGGTCTTTATTTTCCAACTTTTATTTTCTATAGCAAGTGAATGAATTGAATTATTTGGCCACCAAACCCTCCAGTCCTCCTTGCCTTAAACAAGCTTTGGAGTGATTGCAGAAATTAAGAGGTAATTAAATGGGAGGTTGCTCAACCACCTGCTCTCTGTATTACTGAGGCAGACTAAGCCTTCGGCAACTTGGTTTGGTAACACCCCTCAGCAATTTTAAGCATGTCTTTTCTCAGAGCCTTTAATGTAGCAAAAACCCCAGGAATCCACTGGTTTTTAAATGGTCAAATCCACAATTTTTCCTGCCATGTTCATGCTGCAGACTTAGCGGACCTCTTAGAATAAGGTTTACAGCATGTCTTCTGGATTTGATTAGAAGAAAATCTGTACTTCATCTTAACTCCTCCACTTTTTCTTCCCTAGGCCTGGGAAATGCAATATTGGCTTCTCCCTCAGCAACTCCCACATTTGTAGCAAACATTATTGAGCTGGATTTCTATCTAGAGTGCATTATTTTAAAATGTTTTTATTCCCATTTGAACACCATAGCAACTGTAGCATTAAAATTTGTATTAATTCATATATATTACTATTGATGATGTATATGTTTCATAGTTTGCCTTAAGCTTGGGAATTTATCATGCTCAAAACTGCACTGCCTTCCAGGCTGCATTTATCAAATTAATTTTGCACATCAAATTCACTACAGTATTCCTATCTCATTTCCCAGTTTATCCTGGATCAGTGCTTTGTGGGGTATGACTGTGGCTTTATAGGTCTGATACAAAAACAAAAAGAAGACAGAAAACCACCTTTTGCTGTGTTAGGGAACATAAGCTGCCATTGTAAGGCTGTCTAATAACACTGGGACAGGGTTATTCTAGCACATAGAGGGGACCTGAGGGAGACAGTCCATCAGATAAAATTTATTGTCAAGGCAATCTTTCTGAAAATATCATTATTCATCCCAGAAATGGCTGATTCCCAGTGTTAGATTTTTCCTGGGTTTACTGCACTGTTAGACAAAGTCATGCCACAGACTAATTGAATTCCCATCAGCCAGAACACTGGCAAACATATCTCCCTCTTATACTGGTGCTGGTCACCTCCTTCTGGTTTACCATGTCCTTGCACTGTGGTGGCATCACTGAATCCTTGATCCCACTAGCCACCCTCCTCACCTTCAATTTGATGTTAAGCTTCACATTTGAAAAACAATTAAAAAAAAAGAAACAGCATTGAGGAAGCCGCAATAATTTCCCATCACAGTGGGCCCTTGCCTTTCTCTACACCTCCAAACTTTCTCTTCCACTTCTCTGCACGTGCAGAGCCACCTTTTGTCATCTTCTCCACTGCAGTATCCCATACCAGCCATTCCAGGATTATGGGCTGTTTAATTGCCTTGTGACAATTTACCAAACCCCTATAAGAAGCATCAGCCAGGTACATAATGAATCTGTCTACAGTTGGGGAGGTATTTTGTGCAAAACATGGCAGTTCACCTGAATCTGTTGGCCATCTCCAGCAGACTTCTGTTTCCTTACAAATGTTCATTTTTATTAGCACTCAAACAGCACTTCTGAAAGCACTTCTGGCATCTAAAGCCTTTGATCTAGTTGAATAGTTTAATGTGAATATTATTTTCAGACCATTAACAAAGGAATTATCACCTGTTTGGGGAACGCAAGGTGCAATAAAGCAAGAAACAGCCAGGGAGACTGAAAGATTCATTGTCAGCACTGAGATAAAAGTTCCAAAGTTGAAGACTACCCTTTTTTTCATGAGGCCATGCAAAAATAAAGAAATAGACTTTAGCTGGAAGTGGGTTTATAAGCAGATGCTGTGCCTTTTCTTAGACAAGCTGTGTGTCATTGGATCATCACAACCACGACAAAAGTCCTCTGGAGAGCTAGAATTTATCAGCAGTAGTAGAAAGCTTGAGCAGACTGTGGGTAATCAACCTCAACTCCAAAAATAATAGTTTACAGTATTAGTCCCTGTCCTGGTGTCCTAGGTTCAGCTGTAGTAGTCATTTTTCTCCTTCTTAGTAGCTGGTGCAGTGCTGTGGTTTTGACTTTCAGCCTGGGAACAGTGTTGATAACACCGATGCTTTTAGCTGCTGCTTAGAATGTTTAGTCTGACCAAGGACTTTCTGAGTCTCATGCTCTGCCAGGGAGGAGGGGGAGCCGGGAGGAAGCAGAGACAGGACACCCGACCCAAACTAGCCAAAGAATTATTCCATGCCACAGCACGTCATGCCCAGGATGTAAAAACTGGGGGCAGGGACCCGGAAGGGTTAGATCACTGCTGGGTCGGGCTGGGTGTCAGTCGGCAGGTGGTGAGAGGTTGTATTCTCTTCCCTTGTTGTTTCCCTTATCATTATTGTTATTGGTGGTAGCAACAGTGGTTCATGTTATACCTTAGTTACTGGACTGTTCTTGTCTCAACCCATGGGAGTTACATTCTTTTGATTCTCCTCCCCATCCCTCTGAGAGCAGGGAGTGGGGGGGGAGCTAAGGACTACGTGGCTGATTTACAGCTGGGCTTAAACCACAACACCTGGGTTCAGCTGTAACAGTTATGTTTCTCCTTCCTAGTAGCTGGTGTGGTACTGTGTTTTAACACACCAGTGTTTTAGTTGTTGCTCAGTAGGGCTTATTTTGGTCAAGGACTTTTCAGTCTCTTATGATCTGCCAGTGAAGAGGAACACAAGAAGCTGGGAGGAAGCAGAGATGGGACACCTGACCCAAACTAGCCAAAGGGGTATTCCATACCACAGCATGTCATGCCCACTATATAAACTGGGGGGAGTTACCTAGAAGTCCCAGATTGCTACTCAAGTTGGGCTGGGTATCGTTTGGTGGGTTGTCAGCAGTTGTATTGTGTATCACCTGTGTTTATTGTTTTTTTTTTCCTTTTCCCCTATTACTTTTATATTCTCTCCCCTTGTTATTTGCCTTATTATTTAGTGTTAGTAGTAGTAGTTTTGTATTATACTTTAGTTATTGGACTGTTCTTATCTCAACCCATGGGATTTACATTCTATTGATTCTCCTCCCCATTCCTCTGGGACTGGGGGGGAAGAAGGGGGGGAAGTGGGCGAGCAGCTGTGTGGTTCTTAGTTACCGGCTGGGCTTAAACCCCAACAGTCCCTAAATCTTTTGCCCTCAGACAAAAGCTGAAGAATGCCACTGTCTCAGTCAGTCTCAGGCTAATTTATGGACATAATTAAGTTAAACATGAAATTATTATTTTTGTCCAGAAATTAGCTTGAAATTTCTTGCTTAAGACCCAGAGATCTGGCCTGGCTGATGTATGCCTTTTCCAGCTACATCAGCCTGATTAATAAGAATATGCTGTCTATTGTTAAAACCTTGGTTTTCTCCCATCACAGTGACAAAAACATTTCAAAATTTGGTGCATGTCGTGGTTTAAGACCCTAAGCCATGAAGTTTTTCTCACTCACTCACTCCCCTCTCTTTCTTCCCCCAGTCCCAGGGGGATGGGGAGGAAAATCGAAAGAATGCAACTTCCACAGGCTGAGATAAGAACAGTTTAGTAACTAAAGTATAACACAAACCACTACTGCTACCACCAACAATAATAATGACAGAGAAGTACAAGAGAAATACAAGGAAAGAGAATACAACTGCTCACCAAGCCCGACCCAGCCAGTGCACCCCCCAGCAGTGAACCCCCCAGTGCCCCACCACACCATTCTGGGTCTCTGCTCTCCGTTTTCACATCCTGGACATGACGTGCTATGGTATAGAATAACCTCTTTGGTAAGTTTGGGTCAGGTGTCCTGTCTCTGCTTCCTCCCGGCTTCCCCTCCTCCCTGGCAGAGCATGAGACTCAGAAAGTCCTTGGTCAGACCAAAACATTACGAAGCAGTAGCTGAAAATACTGGTGTTATCAGTGCTGTTCCCAGGCCCAAAATCAAAACCACAGCGCTGCACCAGCTACCAAGAAGGAGAAAAATGACTGCTGCTGCTGAACCCATGACAGTGCATCACAAAATAAGCTCATAATCCAGCTTCTCTGACACACTCTGCTTGAGAAGGTGTTTGAGCAGGTACAACAAGGATCTGCTGGCCTTCTGGCGTACCTGATATACCCAGGAGGTGTGTGGCTACCTGCAAAAAGCAGCAGAAATTGCCATTTTCCATGAAACTTAACAAATAGAGAAGTTTTGTCAGTAATTTAGAGAACTTTTGCGTTTAGGTTATATTGGGAAATGTGTATTTAAATTTGACCAATTATTTTTCCTGTTTAAGCATTTGAGGTGCCCAGATTCACAGGTCTGAGAATAAAAACAGTTCCTTGTCCTCTACCTTTTCACAAAGAAGAAATTTTGCAGTGAGAAAAAGCAACACAATAAAGTGCCAGCACACAGGGTACAAGTCATAGAATCATAGAATAGTTAGGGTTGGAAAGGACCTTAAGATCATCTAGTTCCAACCCCACTGCCATGGGCAGGAAAACTATATTCACATTTTCATAATTCATTGTCGTGGTGTAAGCCCCCCACCCACGCAGTTTTCTCACTCACTCACTCACTCACTCACTCACTCACTCACTCACTCACCCTCTTTCTTCCCCCAGTCTCTGGGGGATGGGGAGGAGAATCAAAAGAATTCAACTCGCACAGGTTGAGATAAGAACAGTTTAGTAACTAAGGTATAACTCAAATCACTGCTGCTACCACCAGTAATAATACAAGAGAAATAAAAAGAAAGAGAATACAACTGCTCACCAAGCCCGACCCAGCCAGTGCACCCCCCAGCAGCGAACCTCCCAATCCCAAAAACCTGACCATGCCGTTCACCCCCAGTCCACCACCACACCCTTCCGGGTCTCTGCCCTCCGGTTTCACATCCTGGACATGACGTGCTGTGGTATGGAATAGCTCTTTGGTCAGTTTGGGTCAGGCGCCCTGTCTCTGCTTCCTCCCGGCTCCCCCTCCTCCCTGGCATACCATGAGACTCAAAGTCCTTGGCCAGACCAAAACATTTTCAAGCAGTAACTGAAAACACTGGGGTTATCAGCTCTGCTCCCGGGCACGAAATTAAAAACACAGTGCTGCACCAGCTACCAAGAAGGAGAAAAATGACTGCTGCTGCTGAACCCATGACATTCATGTAAGCTGTCATATCTGCTAAACTGCTTTGGGCTACAGGACAAGTGTGGGGTGAAAAAAAAGGGGAAAAAATAAAAAAAAAAGGGCTGCCAGAGGAGAGGGAGACAAGTAAGCCATTGTCATGGGTTCAGCAGTAGCAGTCATTTTTCTCCTTCTTGGAGGGTTGCTGGTGCAGCGCTGTGGTTTTGATTTTGGGCCTGGGAACAGCACTGATAGCACCAGTGTTTTCAGCTACTGCTTCGTAATGTTTTCGTTTTACCTAGCACTTTCTGAGCCTCATGCTATGCCAGGGAGGAGGGGATGCAGGGAGGAAGCAGAGACAGGACACCAGACCCAAATGGACCAAAGAGGTTATTCCATACCACAGCACGTCATGCCCAGGATGTAAAACGGAGGGCAGAGACCTGGAAGGGTGTGGTGGTGCACTGGGGGGTTCACTGCTGGGGGGTGCACTGGCTGGGTCAGGCTTGGTGAGCAGTTGTATTCTCTTTCTTTGTACTTCTCTTGTCATTATTATTATTGGTGGTAGTAGTGATTTGTGTTATATTTTAGTTACTAAACTGTTCTTAACCTGTGGAAGTTGCATTCTTTTGATTCTCCTCCCCATCCCCCTGGGACTGGGGGAAGAAAGAGAGGGGAGTGAGTGAGAGACTGCATGAATTATTGAGGGGCTTAAACCATGACAGCCATTCATAAAGGCATCACTGCAGTGCTTTATGGCATTTCACACTCACAGATAGGAATCAATGGGAACACAGCCACAGCTCCAGAGACAGAGACTAAAGACTTTTTTCAACCCCCACGGAACAACAAGTGGAAAGAACCAGAACTGATGATGGACGGGCCAGGGGATACAAATTTGTATCCGCCATTGCCACCTTCGCCACCCCTGACCTCTCTTCCCCCCGATCCTTAAGATCGTCAAGGGTGGGGCAAATGGACAGGACTGTTAGATGAAATATTACAGACACGTCATGATGGACTTGCAAATTCACAGATCTCTGACACGGCTACGTGTGTACCACTACCACCAACTCCACCGGCAATGTTGCTGCAGACTCTGCCAGCACATCCAGATCATCCTGTGGCAATGTGCTGGAGGGGCGATATTCAAGATGCTATACTGGACGGTCAAATACTACTATTTGAGATACCAAAAGCTTTTCCTGTAATGATTAACCAAGCAGGGCAGGTTCAGTGGTCTCCTCTAGATTGGAAAGCACTGAAGGTGTGTCGTGGTTTAAGCCGTAAATTTCACTTCTCCCTCCTTTCCCCCCCCCCCCACTCCGATGGGGGGGAAATGGGGAGAAGAACCGAAGAAAATGTAACTCCCACGGGTTGAGATAAGAACAGTCCAGTAACTAAGATACAATACAAATCACTACTGCCACCACCAATAACAATAATAATGTCAAAGTAAATACAAAGGGAGAGGATACAACCGTTTCACCGCCCGACCGATCCGAGAGACCGCCCCCGTATTCTACCTCCCGGGCATGACGTGCTGTGGTATGGAATAACCTCGTTGGTCAGCCCGGGTCAGGCGCCCTGTCTCCCCTCCCCCAGCTTTTCTCTCTTTCCCGGCGTAACATGAGACTCGGGGGGGGGGGAAGCCGAACCCATAACAAGGAGTTAAAGTCAGCAATAAGTCAAAGAATGAGATAGTGGAGCCCAGTGCTCCCCCCCCCCCCCCCGAGCCTCTGCTGGTCGCGCAAATATAAGTATGTTCATGTTCCTACCGACCCTTCCAGAATTTTACAGATACTCCTGTTATAAATTGAGACCACAAATGATCAAAATGAATTAGAATTTATTGATTATAGTAAGCAGAATATGAGCAAATACAGCGCTGGGCGACAGGGGAGTCCCCGCTCCACCAACTGCCGCCATTTCAGTTCTCCCTTCAGTCCTTTTTATAGGCTTATTAGTTTCGCTTCTGACGTGGCCGTGTAGTACTCTGCCCATGCTCAGGCTGTTGCTAAGGGGTCTTTCTCTATCTCCTGGTGGTCGCCGAGACTGAAATCAGACGTCTTCCCCAGTTTCTGAGTACTCTCTTCTTCCTTATATGGTGGTTCTAGTAATTCCAGGAACTGCTTTTGCTGGCAACAATAGATTACTTGTGCAAACATATTTTGCAGTATACATTCTCTATCTGTCACAAAACATGTGCTTTGGCAGTTTGGGTGTATACATACAGAACATCTTGTTTGATAAACAACCTTAACTTTTTACACTCCTGGCCACTTCTTCTGATGCAGACTGGCCACCTGCATCGGAATGAGTGTGCATTTTGGTCAGTATAAAAGCCCAAGCCTCATGCAATGTGAAGGAGGCAGAGCCTCTGTGGGGGCGCCTGCTGAAATTGAGCCTGACACCTTGCACTGCGATGATGCTTCTCGGAGCTGGTTTCTTGATTGTCTTCACAGGGTCGTTGAACCACATTTTGTACCTGGGACCATGTAGTAAGGATTGTCAGCATTCTGTGTTTTAAATATTGTATTTGTGTGGAGTGTGTTTGTGGGATCCCATGCGTGTGTGTGTGTCTGTTGAGGGCAGACGGTGTTCTGTGTATTTATTTGTTGTCGGGTTCACGTAAAAGTTTTAAATGGGCAGCAGATTAACATTTCGGGCAAGAAAGGGTTAATACAAAAGTGCTGTTGCTGGCAGGTATTTATGGCTGCTGCCCAGCAGGCAGGCAGGTAGGTAGCTGTAGCTGCTGCCGGGCAGTCCTGCTTAGTGTGTTTAAAGTAACCTAGGGGTGAATCCAAAATTTGAAACATGAGCTGCTAACAGAAAGAGCAAGAGGGGTAGTGTACCCCCAAGTTTTACCAACCTCCACCCAAACAGCATCAGGGTGGCAGAGAAAACTCCTTGACTGTTAACACCCTGCAGTTTGCTTCTGCAGCTGCTTCACATTCCTGTTTCATCAGAATGCCTTTGCTTTAAGGAAGCATTTTAACCTGACTTACTTCTCAAGAACTGATAACCTGTGGGGATATATTTGTGTCCTTCTATCTACAGGTCCATGGCGGCTGCCTGCAAAGTTTGTCAAGCCTTGCCATGAGCTGGACAGATGAGTGGAAAAACCCAATGCCTCAGCTACAGGAGGTGACCGTGAATACACTGAGCAGAATGAGATAGAGGAAGAGAAAAATGAATGACTGCAAAACATCACTTGGGAGCAACTGAAAAGTAACAGCCCGAATATGTGTGCATGTAAAGTAGCTATTATTAGAGGCTGTGATTTTGTGTACAAAACCACCTGTACTTACTAGCCAGTTGCTAATAAGAAACTACACCTTGTATTGTATGGATTTGTCACTTGTAAAATAGATGTTAGAGTATGCAAATTTGCAGCAGCAGCTAGAAAATGCTAAGGCAAAAGCTAGAAAGATTCTAATACAATGGTAGTGTTATAAAGCAGGCGATGGAACAAATTAAGAGGGTGAGAGAACTCCACTGGTAGGAAATTTCTTTAACTGGTCCCTCTTTGTCACTAGCATCTTCAACATGCTGCTGCACCCTGTAGTATACATACTGCTAATGTAAATCTGTATGTGCTTTGCCATAGTAGTGATTTGTTCCTGGACGAGCCAGGTGAAACTCTGCATTGACAATGAGATGCAAGGACTGAGGTTGGCCAAATGCCTGCTACCACAGTCAAGGGCAAGACTGGGTTGGCCTCTGTGTTTGCCACCAAGAAGAACCTTCAGCTCCGCTGTTGGCTGCAACCCAGCAGGCATTGAGTGGTGGGGACACATGCCATGCGTGACCTTGATGTGAGGGATGGCCTCCCCTGTTATCAGAGAGCTAAACAGGAGAGAAGTGCAGGCCAAGCAGCCTGTGGTTGGCATATGTGGGAGATATGATCTAGTCCAAATCCCCTGCTCAAGTAGGGTCATCTAAAGCAGGTATTATATATAAAACAAAAAAAAGTGGAATGCAAGGATTTTCTTCACACAAACGGTTTGCAAAAGTGCAATTTGTACTAAATTTTTTTAAATTTGTCTAGTTTTGATTCTCTTTCTGCAATACAGCATTTGTGACATCTGACAGACGATTCCTTGTGCAAACCACCAACCAATTCTATATAAAGACCTACATGATACCAAGTGGAAAAGACCAGAGCCATTGCTGACATGGGGTCGAGGATATGGCTGTGTACAGCTAGCGACCAGAACTCAACTGTCCTCTGAATTTATTCAACAGACTTCAATCACTGGTGGATCTGGTAGCAATGAAAAAAAAAAAAAAGCAATGCTTTTAATTCTTTTTTTCTGCCAGCAGATTTTTAAAACAATTTGTTATATGCTACTGAAAAATCAGAAATTGCTTATCTGCATACGTGAAACGTACCCCTTTTAGCAGAACTAGCTTACTGCTTAAAAAGCCCCCACAGAAGAGTTAAATATTGCTGAAGAAATTGAATAGAAGAAAGAGCTAAGTATTCCCTCCTGAAAAAAAGATGACAACCTTACACAATTAGATGCATAAGTAAAGCAGAATTAGGAGTACAGCCTGTGTCTCTGAACTCCATCTTATATTTATCTAGTATTGTTCAGGCTTACAAATAAGGTTTGGGTTTTTTTTTTTTTTTTTCAGTAGCGGTGTGTGAATTAAATGTAAAAAGTACTCCATTATTAGGACAGTGGAGGAAACATCAAGTAAAGATTACTGAAGTGTCATGGGTTCAGCAGTAGCAGTCATTTTTCTCATTCTTGGGAGTGTTTTTGATTTTTGGGCCTGGGAACAGTGCTGATAACACCAGTGTTTTCAGTTATGAACTGGGGGAAGAAAGAGAGGGGAGTGAGAGAGTGAGTGAGTAAAACTTCGTGAGTTTTAGAGGCTTAAACCATGACAGTTCTTTTTGGCGCCCAACGTGGGGCACAAAGGGTTGAGATAACAGCAGCAGGATTAATAGCCACTGGTTGCAATGCTGATTTATTGGCTCTCAAAGTTGTTGCTCTGGTTCTCAAAGGTTCAGCGTATGATACTTTACTTGCAGCCGGTATTTCTTAACATTTTTCACATCTGGGTTTTGGGTTAAGGTTCTTGTTACATTGTACTTTATTGAAATGGCTTGTAATACAGGCGAGCTCCAGAAGGGAGGAGGGGAAGCCGGGGGGGGGGGGGCGGCCCCGGGAGCCGGCGGCCATCGAAACAGCCCGGGAGAGCTGCCCTCGGGACCAGGACGCCACGAAGGAGGTGGCAGAGGGGGTGAGCCCCGCCGCCGAGCAGGGGGTGGCAGTGGAGAAGCTGAGCCCCCCCACCGAGCCCAGCCCCGCAGCTACCGAGCGGGGGGGGGGGGGCAGGCGGCGGCCGAGCCCAGCCCCGCAGCGACCGAGAGCATTCCCCAGCAGCCGCCCGCAGAGCCCCGCGAGCCTGAGCCCCAGGAGGATGTAGGAGACCACGCAGCACTTCCCAGCAAGGCAGAGGAGGAAGATCTGGACTCAGACAAAGAGCAGCTGGTGGTGAGAAAGCCGGTAAGCACAGCAGCTACACCAGCCCCAGTGACAAGTACAGCAGCCTCATTTGAGAGCACTGACGGTTTTGAATAGCCTTTAAGCGCCCCTTGGGACCTGCCTGCTGATTGTGATGGGGATCACCATGTTAGCATGCATACAGAGTGTGTTTTACCCACAACCATTTTATCTGGTCCCCAGAGTTAAGCAGAGTGGGGTGTGGGCTTTGTCTGGGGTTAGACTACCATGTAGGATGACCAAGAGATTTTCCCTGAGGCTGGACAGTCATAAGTGGCAGGGTGTGTGGGACAGTATGGGCCAGTATCTAGTCCACTGGGCCCCCCCAGTGCTTTGGAAGCATTGGAGATGGAAGGCAGCTGTATGGAGCCCCCAGTGACGACCTGCTAAAATTGAAGTGGCTCAGATGGACTTAGACTGACAACATAAGGGTGAATTATTTTGAGCCTGGTGGGCCCATGACACCTCAGGCCACCAGGGCAGAGATGCAGCATACAGATGGACTCATGATCGAGGGGTGGACTTTGCAATGGACATTATTGCCCAGGTTAATCACGAGCGTGAGCACTGCACACAATCTCCCCTGCTCTGAAAGGCTGTTACAAAAGATGGAGCCTGACATCATGGACTGGATGGACTCAGCAGCTCTATAGGAATTGGTCCATGCATTGAGGGATGATCTCTCTCCCTCTGTGTGTGTGTGTGTATTTATATATACACATGTGATGGTATATTGAAAAAGTGGGATCTGAGCATGACGTGAATGGTATGGAATAAGGGGTGGATACTGTCATGGGTTCAGCAGTAGCAGTCATTTTTCTACTTCTTGGTAGCTGGTGCAGCGCTGTGTTTTTGATTTTGGGCCTGGGAACAGCACTGATAACACCAGTGTTTTCAGTTACTGCTTGGTAATGTTTTGGTCTGACCAAGGACTTTCTGAGTCTCATGCTCTTCCAGGGAGGAGGGGAAGCCGGGAGGAAGCGGAGACAGGACACCTGACCCAAACTGACCAAAGAGGTTATTCCATACCACAGCACGTCATGTCCGGGATGTGAAAACGGAGAGCAGAGCCCCGGAAGGGTGTGGTGTGCTGTGGGGGGTTCGCGGCTGGGGGGTGCCCTAGCTGGGTCGGGCTTGGTGAGCAGTTGTATTCTCTTTCCTTGTATTTCTCTTGTACTTCTCTGTCATTATTATTATTGGTGGTAGCAGCAGTGATTTGTGTTATACCTTAGTTACTAAACTGTTCTTATCTCAGCCTGTGGGAGTTGCATTCTTTTGATTCTCCTCCCCATCCCCTGGGACTGAGGGAATAAAGAGGGGGAGTGAGTGAGAGAGGGACTTCGTGAGTTTTAGAGACTTAAACCACGACAACCTCCCACTAAACCATGCCACCCAAGGCTCTGTCCAACCTAGCATTTAACACCGCCAGCAATGGTGCATTCACAACATTGACAGTGATGGAGCATTCCCAACTTCCCTGGGCACCCCATTCCAGTGCCTCACCACCCTTACAGTAAAGAATTTCTTCCTCATATCCAATCTAAACTTCCCCTGTTTAAGTTTGAACATACATGATGCTAAATCCATACTTGGGCAGACCCATGATTTTAAGCCTTCTGTCATGCTTTGTAATACATTTTAGCTAGAATGAGATGTGAGAACAAAAAGAACTGCTAAAACAATTGGGGTCAGAACCTGCCCGCTGGATACAGGAACTCCTGTGAATTTTAATGGGATTATTTGCGTGAATAAAAAGAGCAGGCATACCCCATGGCTTCCTCATTTATTTCCAGAAAATGGAAACCTGGTGTTATATGACCAGAAGAAAATGAAAAAGAGGTGATTGGGGTGTGGTAGTTCTCCAGTGATTTTTGTAAGCAACTGAAAACTCCTGAATTTCCACAGAAACATTCTTGTTTACTGTCAAAAACCCCCAAACCTAACACTTTTCCAATTTTTAACAACTGTTTTTCAGTTACTTCTGGTTTCTGAAAATTAGAGCATTTTCCGATGCATTCATTTTTTTCTCTCTTTTGGTGTTCAATCACTCCTTCCTTACAGAATCTAGCTGATAAATCATTTTAGCAGAAATATAAATTTTAGCCAAAAATTTCAGTTAGAAAAAAGGCCCTTTTTTTTTTTTTCAAATAAACTCTGGAAGGCAGCTTAACTTACGATAATGATTATAATATTAGACAAATGTTCAAGATGAAATGTTGCTGCAGCCCAGCCCAGGTAGAGCTGTGCAGATTCTGACAGTAAAGTACCCCAGCCTGCATTGGTAAAGGTCAGTGGGAAAGGTATCCCCATGCTGCCTTCTCTCTATAGAACAGTGAGGTCCATATGTTGCATGTGCTCCCAAGACTGTTGTGACTGGAAGAAGGTCAGCAATGCAGAATTATGGGGAGGAAAGTGAAAAAGAGAGAAAAGGTTTACAGGGGCCAGAAAGCAAGGTTTAATTTGTTCAAAGGCTTGTTGTTGCTCAGGGTGCCATTTAAAATCATTCTTCTTCCGAGTATCTGCCCCCAGTTTACATACTGGGCACGACATGCTGTGGTATGGAATACCCCTTTGGCTAGTTTGGGTCGGGTGTCCTGTCTCTGCTTCCTCCTGACTTCCCCTCCTCACTGGCAGAGCAGGAGACTCAGAAAGTCCTTGGTCAGAGTAAACATTACTTAGCAGCAACTAAAAACATTGGTGTTATCAGCGCTGTTCCCAGGCTGAAAGTCAAAACCACAGCACTGGACCAGCTACTAAGGAGAGAAATGACTGCTACTGCTGAGCCCAGGACAGTATCCACCCCTTATTCCATACCATTCACGTCATGCTCAGATCCCACATTTTTCAGTATACCATCACTCTTGTCTCATATATGCATTTTATATTTATCTTTTTGCCTCTGAAAAGGGCACAGATGTTGGAAATTATGATTGAGTTATTTATTTTTATTCATGGCAGGCTCTGTGGTTGCTGGGGGAATTTGACCCAACCAGGGGAATAAAATGGCCCAACGCAGTATTATCAGGATTAATCTTCTGCCTTGAAATAGTTGGAACTCTCTCCATTGGCCTCACAAGTCCTTCCTGCTCTCCCTCTATCTCCACAACCACCTTGGTGACATGAACCTACCACTTAATCCTTGGAAGGAAACCTAACCCTTGGCCTCGGAGAGATATCCCCAAGAGAGGGTAACCAGAGTGCAGCTATGCAGGAGGTGAACCTCACTGGAGTTGGCATTCAAACCTCCAGGCGGTTGCTCCCATCAGACAATAAAGCAGTGAGCACAAGTGAGACGCTAATTTAATGAGAGGCTTGATTACACTGCTATAGGGCCCTGCTGGTTGTTTCCAACAGAACCCTTTATAGCATTAGTATTTATTACACCCCATATTATAAGGCATGAGGATTTGCTTCTGTATGGCAGTTTGGCTGAGCAATGAAACATAATGTTTCTTTTATTGCTCAATAAACAGTTTTGTCTTTCACTGCCTCTCCAGCCCAGCCTTTTCAAGCCCGTTAAGCCTCTAACACATTAATCTTAGATCCCAGCAATAAGATATTTCAGCTTCTAACCATTTTTTGTTAATTCTGAGGCCTCCTAGATGCGACATTTGTGGATAATTCAGTCTCTGAGACTTTTGCAATCCCCACCTAAGGGGTTTTTGGAAGTTGGTTTGTTTTTTTTTTTTTTGAAAAGCTTTAGTCTTCTGGATGGTGAGGTTCAATAGGTTCTCCTCATGCCCCAGAAAGAGAGAAGAAACCTAGTGTTGGTCTGAAGAACATGGCTGTATAGCATCTGGTATTTTGTTTTCCCATCCATGTATATCCACGTGTGGGTTTGCATCTGTCCTGGGTTCAGCTGTAGCAGTCATTTTTCTCTTTCTTGGTAGCTGGTGCAGTGCTGTGTTTTCGACTTCAGCCTGAGAACAACGCTGATAACACACCTAAGTTTTTAGTTGTTTCTAATTAATGTTTACTCCAATCAAGGATTTTTCAGTCCCATGCTCTGCCAGCGAGGAGGCGCACAGGAAGCTGGGAAGAAGTCGAGACAGAACACCTGACCCAAACTAGCCAAAGGGGTATTACATACCACAGCACATCATGCCCAGTATATAAAATGGGGGGAGTTACCTGGAAGGCCCAGATCGTTGCTCAGGTCTGTCTGAGTATCCCAACCTGTGGGATTTACATTCTTTCGATTCTCCTCCCCATCCCTCTGGAAACAGGGGGGAAGAAGGGGGGGCAAGGGGGGTGAGGTAGCAGCTGCGTGATTCTGAGTTACTGGCTGGGCTTAAACCACAACAGTTCTTTTTGGCACCCAATTGTCACAATGTTGACTTATTTGTATTCAGAGTTGTTGCGCTTGGTCTCAGAGTTTCAGCACGTCATACCTTTCTTGCAGCCAGTATTTGCTGTTTTAGTGTTTATCGGCTTTGGGGCTTCAGCTAAGGTTCTTGTTTCACTTTACTTTATGGTAATGACTTGTAATACATTAGAATCACTGATCATGAAACTGGTCTGGCTTGCGTTCTCAGTGTGGTCATCTCTATACTTTGGGAGGCATATAATGTGAATTTTTAGCAATTACACATATTTTTTTTCCTCCTTGGGGGGTCACGCTATGAAGGAGACATTCTCTCACACCCCCTGCTCCCCCACCAGTCTATTTACAGCAGCATTTGAGAATTCTAAAGGTTTTGGATGGCCTTTAAATACCCTTGAAACCTGTCTTCTGCTTTTGCTGAGAATCAGCATGTTGTTGCATATGCTGCATGTGTTTTACCCACAGCCATAGCACCTTGAGAATGCCTTATTTCATCTGATCTCAAAAGTTAAGCAGGGTTGAACTCGGTCTTGTCTAAGATTAAATGATGATCTAAGAGGACCACCAAGAGATTTTCACCAAGGCTGGACAGTCATGAGTGGCAGGGTGTGTGGGATTGTATGGGCAAGCACCTGGGCCAGTGGGCCCCTCCAGTGCTTTGGAATTTCACCCCTGAACAAGTGCAAAATCTGGAAAAATTAGCAGAACACTGTCGTGGTTTAAGCCTCTAAAACTCACGAAGTCCCTCTCTCACTCACTCCCCCTCTTTCTTCCCCCAGTCCCAGGGGATGGGGAGGAGAATCAAAAGAATGCAACTTCCACAGGTTGAGATAAGAACAGTTTAGTAACTAAGGTATAACACAAATCACTACTGCTACCACCAGTAATAATGCAAGAGAAATACAAGGAAAAAGAATACAACTGCTCACCAAGCCCGACCCAGCCAGTGCACCCCCCAGCAGTGAACCCCCCAGCCAGTGCACCACCACACCCTTCCAGGTCTCTGCTCTCCGTTTTCACATCCTGGACATGACGTGCTGTGGTATGGAATAACCTCTTTGGTCCATTTGGGTCAGGTGTCCTGTCTCTGCTTCCTCCCGGCTCCCCCTCCTCCCTGGCAGAGCATGAGGCTCAGAAAGTGCTAGGTCAAACGAAAACATTACCAAGCAGTAACTGAAAACACTGGTGTTATCAGCGCTGTTCCCAGGCCCAAAATCAAAACCACAGCGCTGCACCAGCAACCCTCCAAGAAGGAGAAAAATGACTGCTGCTGCTGAACCCAGGACAAACACTTAAATGTACTGTCATCCTGGCAATACCAGAGAGGCACAGCTCACTTCACCATGCTGGGGCTTGGGCTACGCCTACAGAGCGTTTATGGAAAAAGATGTCTCTGGATCTGATGGCAAAGCAACAGACAATGCAGCTACTCAACCCCCAAGCACAACAGCTATGCTAACCCCGACAACAGACACTGCAGCCACTCCAGCTCCAGTGAAAGGCACTGCAGCTGCTCCAACCACAGTGACAGACACTGCAGGTAAACCATAGGTCCAATCCTTGCCAATATCAGTTGCCCCTATAAGAAAGGGAAAAAGCAAATGAGAGCCACGAAGGGCAACCTGTGCAGTGAAGAAAGATGAAGATCGAATGCACACACCAGAGGGGACAGCATCTGAACGAGAGTTATTAATACAGGAATCAGAGGAAGAGGAAGAAGAGGTAACTTCTCGATCCTGAACCTTGACCGAGCTGCGGAATATGCAAAAAGTTTTCAGCCGTCTTCCAGGTGACCACATCATCACCTGGTTGCTCCAATGCTGGGACAATGGGGCTGCCGGTCAGCAAGTAGAAGGTAGAGAAGCCAAGCAGCTGGGATCGCTTGCTAGGGAAAGGGGAATTGACAAAGTGACTGCAAAAGAGAAACAAGCCCTCAGCCTTTGGAGGCGGCTCTTGGCAGCTGTGAAGGAAAGTTTTCCCTACAAGGATGATGTTATGTGTCACAAAAGCCTACAGTACCCAGGATTCCCAGGCGGTCTCCCATCGAAGTACTAACAGAGCCTGATGGTTTTGTATTATACTTTAGTTATCAGACTGTTCTTATCTCAGCCTGTGGTATTTGCATTCTTTTGATTCTCCTCCCCATACCTCCAGGAGCGGGGGGGGGGGGGGGGGGGGAAGAATGGGAGGGAGTGAGCGGGAGGCTGCATGGTTTTGAGTTACGGGCTTGAAACCCTCTTTCAAGCAGGTGGCTCTTTCTCTAAAGATCTCCTTGAAACATAAGCTTTGTTTTTTCCTTCACAGTGATTCATGAACCATTCCCATTCTCTCTCTCCATATTTATTACTGTCATCTTAAATAATTACTCTTGATTACTCTTTTTCACATATTTGTAGTTGACTTTAATGTCCTCATAGGTCAATGTCATGTATGACTACAGTTAGAGGTTTTAATCTTTTCTCTTTTTTCAGTCCATGAAGCTATCCCAGCAGAAATCTTATCTATACGATTGTATTTTATGATGCTGCCCCCCTTTTCTGATGAGTGATAGGGGTTTTGTTTTAATTAAATACCAAAAGTATAGTAACAGAATTATTGTGCTGTCTTCAATGAACATCATGGCCATTTTCATACCTGCCATGATGCTGGCAGCTTGGTCTTTCCCAGAGATTATCAGGATGCTGGATTTCTCTTTAGATGTACATACATGCACATTTATATAAAACTCTACTGCCATATTTATCTGTTTAAAAATATTTCTGCATTTTTCTATATTTTAAAAATGTTGTATTGGGGGAAAAAGTATGCAATCAATATTAGTACAACTGAGGAAGAAGAGAGAAGTTTCCAGTAGCATGTTTTCTGGCAAAAGTAGCAGGTTCTTAATTTAAGAAATATTATTGAGAAATTAAGCAGCAGCAGCTTCTCTGTTCACTTCTAAGTTGATTTAGTTCTGTGTAGGAAATTTTGTCTTCAAACTGTGCAGATGTCCTTGCTTCCTTGATTGATAAATATTCAGATGACTAAAGAGGGGATGTTTCTTCTCATTTATAACTCTCTGTAATTAGAAATAGTGATTAGAATCTCCCTATTCTTCCAGGACAGCTGGAAGATGTGAATTGACTTCCCTGGGTTTGAGCATGCCCAAATTACCTGTAGTGGTTTAAGCCCAGCTGGCACCCCAGAACCACGCAGCCACTCGCTCACTCCCCCCCTTCCTCCCCCTGCTCCCAGAGGGATGGGGAGGAGAATCAAAAGAAAGTAACTCCCACAGGCTGAGATAAGAACAGTCCAGTAACTAAGGTACAACACAAACCACTATGGCTACCACCAATAATAATAATGATAAGGGAAATAACAAGGGAAGAGAATACAACCGCTCACCACCCGCCAACCAGTACCGAGCCCGACCCAATCAGTGATCTAGGCTTTCCGGGTAACTGCCCCCAGTTTATATACTGGGCATGACGTGCTGTGGTATGGAATACCTCTTTGGCTAGTTTGGGTCAGGTGTCCTGTCTCTACTTCTTCCTGGCTTCCCCTCCTCCCTGGCAGAGCATGAGGCTCAGAAAGTCCTTGGTCAGAGTAAACATTACTGAGCAACAACAAAAAACATTGGTGTTATCAGCACAGTTCCCAGGCTAAAAGTCAAAAAAACAGCCCTACACCAGCTACTAAGAAGGAGAAAAATGACTGCTACTGCTGAACCCAGGACATTACCCTTGAGTTCTTTTAGTTTACAGGCAAGTGTAACATCCTTAGTCCAAGCCTCCAACCACTTCTATACATCAATGCGACCTCCTGCAGCCCCGCAAACACTCCTGCTAAGAGCTCTTCCGCCTTCAAAGAATATCACACCTTTCTGCCAGCAAAGGTTTAAAAATACCTATTCTGAAAATAATCCTTTGAATCATGGCTTGAGAGGAATCTCAAATATTTTCTCAATGGAGAGTTAGTGGAATTTTCCATAGATCTGGGGTGAAAGAAAAGTCTTCAGAAAGTCTCAGAAGAAAGATCATTTGAAATGGCCTTACTTCTGTTATGATAAGCAGTTGGATAAGCCCACCCATGGTAAAGTTAATAGGAATTCATATCATATGGATCCCATTAACCTAAGCCTTTGCTTTTAAAGTAAACTCCTTACATGACTACTGTTGCAGTGTTTCTTGCTGAAAACGGACTGTGAGCAATCCAGAGAACTGCTTGACATTTGTAAAGTAGTGAACCAAAGGCTGTGAGGCCCTGCTTGGAAGTTACTAAAGAATGCATGGAGGTTACTATAGGTCGCGTACCTGTGGAATGCTTTGAGAATGTTGGCATGAAAGGTTGTTAGGAGGGATGCGTAGGAAGGAACTGATAGTTGTGTCTTTGAAACCATCTGCTGTTGTGGCCGCAGCCTGGGAATCACTTACTATTGTAACAACCAATCATAAAACCATTGCTAACACTTGGCTAAAGAATGTAACCAATCAGATGTTATTGAATGTTCCAGTCTTCTGAGGCTTTTTCTATAAAAGACACTGCTTGCCTGTAATAAATTGTCAACGCTTGATCATATTGGTCAGAGTTTGTTGTCCTGGAATCTCCCGCAAATGGCGCCCGAACAGGGACTGCAGGCAGTCCAGGGGACCCTCAAATCTGCCTCCTGAGAGCTGGTCAAACAGTGAAGATCAGTGCAAATTTGAGGGTGGAAGGTCCGGTCGAAAGAAGCCGACAGCAGCAACTGTCGATGACGGAGTGACGTGCGTCTGTAGAACTACGGGTTCTGCAAAAGATCCACTTCTTAAAGCAAGTGGCGGCCAGGGAGGAATGAGGGCTACTATAGCAGAAGATGAGATAGCAGTCCTGCAGATCCTTCAACACATCCTCTCTAAGAGAGGGATTAAATATGAAGAAGCCACCCTTAAAGGGTCGTTGCAATGGAGCAAAGATAAAGGGTTATTAAATGGTGTGGATACGGCTTTCGAACCCTCCACTTGGGAGGCTATAGGAGTTCGATTATGGGACACTGTCAGTAATGGTGGTAAAGCGGGAAAGGAAACATCTAACTATTCCACGTTATGGAAGCTCATTCATGAGATTTTGCGAGCGATGAAGTCAGAACAAGCTGCAGTAGTCTCTGCTAGTAGTGCTCTTTCCCTGTCTCCGTCAAAAAGTCCTGGCGACCCAGAAGCTGCGTCAGTTGGCGTTTCAAACCCAACAGACCACGTAAGACCACCCCTGTCAGCTTCAACCGATCATGCGGCGAGCCCAAACCCCGACCAAAGTCATGATGATACAGTCTCTCCGCGAAGGGAAATCAAGAAAAGGGGGGTGGCATGTCAGTCAACAAAAATGAGCTATCCACCTTTACCAGCTACTCCTGGGGAGTCAGGAGATAGTGGAGCCCAGAGCCCCCCCCTCGCCCTCCCCCCCAAACCTTGCCACTACAGCTGCGAAAACTGACGACGGGAATGAGGGCAATCCTTTTGCCCTGAGCCCTGTTAATCCCGAGAAAGAGCCTACTCTCAGATCACCTGAAACCTGTGGGGAAAAATGTTTTAATTGCACTTGATAATGCTGAAACTCCTGAACACAGACTGCTGTTGCTGCTCCTGAGATTCTGACGCCTGATAATTTTGATGCTGACCAGGATAGTCCTTTTGACCCCATGCCTGTTAATCCGGAAAAAGATCCTGATTTATATCCGTAAAGGGAGAAGCGAGATAGGTGGGGGATGCACATGTATTGCGTGTTTTCATGGTGGTGTATGTGCCGGATCAAAACCTACAGTGAGAAGGTCTCTCGTATGCTCTTATCAAAGACATCAGGCAAACGGTGATATGCAACTCATTTTACATAGTCTCTCTGTGATATTCATATGGTAAATATTGGCAAATATAAGTATGTTCATGTTTCTACCGACCCTTGCAGACCTTTATAGATACTGCTGGCCACTTCTTCTGATGCAGACTGGCCACCTGCATCGGAATGAGTGTGCATTTTGGACAGTATAAAAGCCCAAGCCTCATGCGATGTGAGGGAGGCAGAGCCTCCGTGGGGACGCCTGCTGAGATTGAGCCTGCCACCTTGCACTGTGATGATGCCGCTTGGAGCTGGTTTTTTGATTGTCTTCACAGGGTCGTTGCACCACGTTTTGTATGTGGGACCATGTAGTGGGAGTAATGATTATATGCATTTTGTGTGTTAAATATTGTGTTTGTATGGAGTGTGTTTGTGGGATCCCATGTGTGTGCGTTGAGGGCAGACGATGGTCTGTGTACTTATTTGTTGTCTAGTTTACGTAAAAAAAAAAAAAAGGTTTTTAATAGATAAGAAAGGGTTAATACAAAAGTGCTGTTGCCGGCAGGTATTTGTGGCTGCTGCTCAGCAGGCAGGCAGCTGTAGCTGCTGCTGGGCAGACAGGCGTTTGTAGCTGCTGTGGAGCAGTCCTGCTTAGTGTGTTTAAGGTAACCTAGGGGTGAATCCAAGATTTGAAACACAAACTGCTAACAGAAAAAGCAAAAGCGATAGCGCAACCACAAGCTTTACCAACCTCCACCCAAACAGCATCAGGGTGGCAGAGAAAACTTCTTGTCGGTTAACACAATGCTGTTTTTAGTGGTAATACGTATGTGATTTGGAAGCATGTGAAAGTACTTCACGATGTCTGTCAGAATGATAAGATTTCTTGGTTAGATAACCTTCTTATATCTTGGGGTTTTAATGGTTGGCTCACATCTCTGATAAAAGGTATTGAAATGATTTTAGTAATAGTCTTGACCATAGTTATGATTACACCTTGTATTTTGCAATGTATTCCTGATATGATTGAAAAAATCGGTAAAACAGCTTTGGCTTATTCAAAAAAAAAAAAGGGGGAAAGATGTGGATAATTTCTTGTTAGAGAAAGGACATATGCCTGCTCTGAGTGAAAGCAACTATGTGCAGCTGGCCATGTAGCAGGGGTAACTCCTGGTTGCCTTTGTGCAGCCAACCGTGGAAAAGAAGTAACTCCTGGATAGCTAATGAATCAAGAATGCAGGCCTAGAAGATAACAAGGAGCTAAGATAAGGAGGTTATTAAATTGGGCTGTAAATCTTGCTTGCTTATAAAAACCACACTTTAGGTTCTCATGAAACATGTTAACCAATAGAATGCCTGTTGCTAAGTTTATGTAACCAATCATAGATAGTGTACGCCATGCAGTTTGCTTCTGAAGCTGCTTCACATTCCTGTTTCATCAGAATGCCTTTGCTTTAAGGAAACATTTTAACCTGACTTACTTCTCAAGAACTGATAAGCTGTGGGAGGGGGTATATTTGTGTCCTCCTATCTACAGGTCTATGACAACTGCCTGCAAAGTTTGTCAAGCCTTGCCATGAGCTGGACAGATGACTGGAAAAGCCCAATGCCTCAGCTACAGGAGCTGACTGTAAATATCCTGAGCAGAATGAGATAGAGGAAGAGAGAAATGAATGACTGCAAAACATCACTTAAGAGCAACTGAAAAGTAACACCTTGAATATGTGTGCTTGTAAAGTAGCTATTATTAGAGGCTGTGATTTTGTGTACAAAACCACCTGTACTTACTAGCCAGTTGCTAATAAGAAAATACACCTTCTATTGTATGGATTTGTCACTTGCAGAACAGATGTTAGAGCATGCAAATTTGCAGCAGCTGCTAGAAAATGCTAAGGCAAAAGCTAGAAAGTTTCTAATACAATAATAGTGTTATAAAGCAGGCAATGGAACAAATTGAGAGAGTGAGAGAACCTCGCTGCCTCTGGCATCTTCAGCATGCTGCTGCACCCTGTGGTATACAAACTGCTAATGTACATCTGTATTTGCTTTGCCATAGTAGTAACTTGTTACTGAATGAAGCAGGTGAAACTCTGCATGGACAATGAGATGCAAGGACTGAGGTTGGCCAAATGCCTGCTACCACAGTCAAGGGCAAGACTGGGTTGGCCTCTGTGTTTGCCACCAAGAAGAACCTTTAGCTCTGCTGTTGGCTGCAACCCAGCAGGCGCTGAGTGGTGGAGACACATGCCATGCCAGACCTTGATGTGAGGGAGTCTCCACTGACACCTTTTCAATGGCAATCTGGGCCACAGCACAAACTGGTGAAACTACTAAACACATATTAAAACACTTATATGGTTGTTTTGCAGCTATGGGAGTCCCTAGATGCATTAAAACGGATAATGGTCTGCCTATATTGCAAAACAATTTACTCGTAATCAGTGAGGTATCCAACATATTACCAGTATTCCACATTCACCCACCGGTCAAACTGTTTTTGAGCGTGCTCATTCTACCCAAAAATCTCTTCTCTTAAAGCAAAAAGGGGGAGAGATGCTCCCACCTGCAGAAAGATTGGCCAAAGCATTGTATGTTTTGAACTATTTGCGATTAGCAGGGGACAGAAATGAACCGCCTATGGTTACTCATGGACTAGCTTTGCAGTCAGGAGTAACAAATAAGAAAACAGAGAAAATCCTAGTTCAGTATAAAGACTTAAATTCAGGTCAAATGGAAAGGCCCTGCAGAGGTTAAATTAACAGGTAGAGGATATATGTGTTTACTTACAGATAAAGGACTTCAATGGATACCTGCTCAATGGGTCAAGCCGTGGAAAGACTATGTGGATTCAGCAGACCAACCGCCTTGACAATCATTATGTGGACTCTAGCCATTGAGGAATCATGGATTTCAAATCAGCCAAAAACTAATGTATGGGTAACTCTAGCAAACGCTACAGGTCAAGATTCTTTGTGTTTAGCAACATCATCTCCAGACGATCCATTCAGTACTTGTTTGGCTTGTATTTTAATTATACTGGGAAGATCAGTCACAAGCATGGTGGGTTAATGCCACCCTCTCAGTGTATAGTAATCACAGCTTTTGGTGTAACTATACTTCTCCTAACACATCTAAAGCCGCTAATAAACCCACTAACTTGCCTAACGGTTACTTCTTAATCTGTGGAGATCGTGCCTGGCCAGGGTTTCCCTCCCACATCAAAGGAGGTCCATGTAGTTTGGGACGACTAACCCTACTAATGCCAAATCATTCACAGATTTTACAGATTAGACGTAGATACACTCACCGTAAAAAGAGAAGTTTGTATACCTTTACTAAATCATGCGATGACAATGTTGTATTTTGGAATACAGCAGAACGTGTTTTTTCAAGTATTGTTTCTTCAATTGGCACTGCTCAAGCATTAACCACCCTAAATAAGCTAGGATGCTGGCTTGCAAAACAAACTAATGCTACTTCTAAAGCTTTAAGTGGTCCTTTATTAGATGTGGGTAGTATAAGACATGCTACTCTGCAGAATAGAGCAGCGATTGATTTTTTACTATTAGCTTAAGGTCATGGCTGCGAAGACTTTGACGGAATGTGTTGTATGAATCTTTCTGATCATTCTGAATCTGTACACAAAAGTATTCAAATCTTAAAAGATGGAGTACAGAAATTACAATTAAACTCAGAATGGAATTGGTTTCAGAAATTGCTACAAGGATGGGGAATTAATGGCTGGTTGGGAACATTAATTAAGCAAGGTTTATTGATTATGATAACACTGGTTGTTATTGTCTTAATTTTTTGCTGTTTATGGAAGTGTATTGTAAGAATGCTATCTCGTGCTGTAAGTCAGGTCTGGATTGCTCAAAAACAAAAAGAGGGAATTGTTGCAGTGTTTCTTGCTGAAAACGGACTGTGAGCAATCCAGAGAACTGCTTGACATTTGTAAAGTAGTGAACCAAAGGCTGTGAGGCCCTGCTTGGAAGTTACTAAAGAATGCGTGGAGGTTACTATAGGTCGTGTACCTGTGGAATGCTTTGAGAATGTTGGCATGAAAGGTTGTTAAGAGGGATGCGTAGGGAAGCATAGTTGTGTCCTTGAAACCATCTGCTGTTGTGGCCGCAGCCTGGGAATCACTTACTATTGTAACAACCAATCATAAAAAAATTGCTAACACTTGGCTAAAGAATGTAACCAATCAGATGTTATTGAATGTTCCAGTTTTCTGAGGCTTTTTCTATAAAAGACACTGCTTGCCTGTAATAAATTGTCAACGCTTGATCATATTGGTCAGAGTTTGTTGTCCTGGAATCTCCCGCAGACTACCACTAAGTCCAAGCACTTCAGGTTTGAGGACTCAGTTTTTACAAATTAATCTAAGGTTATCCATTCAATTAGCTGAATTCCCTCTGTAATTATGCTTTAAATCATAGAATCATAGAATAGCTGGGGTTGGAAAGGACCTTAAGATCATCTAGTTCCAACTCCCTGCCATGGGCAGGGAAACCTCACACTAAACCGTGCCATCCAAGGCTCTGTCCAACCTGGCCTTGAACACCGCCAGGGATGGAGCATTCACAACTTCCCTGGGCAACCCATTCCACTGCCTCACCACCCTTACAGTAAAGAACTTCCTCTTCATATTCAATCTAAACTTCCTCTGTTTAAGTCTGAACCCGTTACCCCTTGTCCTATCACCACAGTCCCTAATGAAGAGTCCCTCCCCAGCATCCCTATAGGCCCCCTTCAGGTATTGGAAGGCTGCTATGAGGTCTCCATGCAGCCTTTTCTTCTCCAGGCTGAATAGCCCCAGCTTTCTCAGCCTGTCTTCATACAGGAGGTGCTTCAGTCCCCTGATCATGCTTGTAGCCCTCCTCTGGACTTGTTCCAACATTTCCATGTCCTTTTTATGTTGAGGACACCAGAACTGAACACAGTACTCCAAGTGAGGTCTCACAAGAGCAGAGTAGAGGGGCAGGATCACCTCCCTCGAACTGTTGGTCATGCTCCTTTTGATGCAGGCCAGGATACGGTTGGCTTTCTGGGCTGCAAGTGCACACTGCCGGCTCATGTTCATTTTTTATTGACCAACACCCCCAAGTCCTTCTCCACAGGGCTGCTCTGAATCTCTTCTCTGCCCAACCTGTAGCTGTGCCTGGGATTGCTCCGACCCAGCTGTAGGACCTTGCACTTGGCATGGTTAAACTTCATCAGGTTGCCATTCGCCCACCTCACAAGCATGTCAAGGTCCCTCTGGATGGCATTTCTTCCCTCCAGCTTATCAACCGAACCACACAGCTTGGTGTCATTGGCAAACTTGCTGAGGGCGCACTCAATCCCACTGTCCATGTCACCGACACAGATGTTGAACAAGGCCAGTCCCAGCACCCATCCCTGAGGGACACCACTCGTTACTGGTCGCCAGCTGGACATTGAGCTATTGAGCACAGCTCTTTGAGTGCGGCCATCCAGGCAGTTCTGTATCCACCAAGTGGTCCACCTATCAAATTGATGTCTCTCCAACTTAGAGACAAGGAAGTCGTGTGGGACAGCATCAAACGCTTTGCACAAGTCCAGGTAGATGACGTCAGCTGCTCTACCCCTGTCCATCAGTTCTGTAGCCCCATCATAGAAGGCCACCAGATTTGTCTGGCAGGATTTGCCTTTACCGAAGCCATGCTGGCTGTCACCAACCACCTTGTTGTTTTTCATTTGCTTTAGCATACTTTCCAGGAGAAACTTCTCTGAGATTTTGCCAGGCACAGAGGTGAGGCTGACTGGTCTGTAGTTCCCTGAGTCATCCATTTTCCCCTTCTTGAAGATGGGGGATATATTTCCCTTTTTCCAGTTGTCGGGAACTTCACTTGACTGCCATGATTTTTCAAATATGATGGACAGTGGCTTAGCAACTTCATTTTCCAGCTCCTTCAGGACCCATGGATGGATTTCATCAGGTCCCATGGACTTCTGTATGTTCAGGTTCCTAAGATGGTCTTGAACCAGATCCTTTCCTACAGTGGGCCTCAGGTCTTCATTGTCACAGTCCCTGCGTCTGCCTTCCAAGACTTGGGTGGTGTGGTCAAAGCATTTGCCTCTATTCTAGGGCTGTATCCCATGGAACCTTACTGAGCAGGTTCCTGAAGAGGCCAAAGTTTGCTCTCTTGAAGTCCAGGGCAGTGAGCTTGCTGCATGCTCTTCTCACTGTCCTGAGGATCTCGAATTCGACCATCTCATGATCGCTGCAATCAAGGCTGTCCTGGAGCATCACATTTCCAACCAGCCCTTCCCTGTTGGTGAGCACGAGGTCAAGCATGGCACCTCTCCTTGTCAGCTCCTCTATTACTTGCAGAAGGAAGTTGTCTTCCACACAATCAAGGAATTTCCTGGATTGCTTGTGCTGGGCCATACCGTCCCTCCAACAGATATCAGGGTGGTTGAAGTCCCCCATGAGAACAAGGGCCTGCGAGCGTGAGGCTGTTCCTATCTGTCTATAGAGTGCTTCATCCACAGAGTCCTCTTGGTGAGGCGGTCTGTAACAGATCCCCACAATAATGTCTCCCATCACCATTCTCCCTTTAGCCCTGACCCACAAACTCTCTATCGACTGCTCACCTGTCCCCAGACAGAGTTCCGTACTCTCCAGCCTATCCCTAACATAAATAGCAAGTCCCCCTCCCTGCCTACCTTTCCTGTCTTTCCTAAAGAGCCTGTCACCTTCCATTCCAACACTCCAGTCATAGGAGCCATCCCACCATGTTTCTGTGATGCCTATTATATCATATCCCCGTAGACGTGCACACATCTCTAATTCCTCTAGTTTGTTCCCCATGCTGCAGGCATTTGTATAGAGGTGTCTGAGCCGAGCTCCAGTTGAAGCCAGCTCATTGGCTGGAGCAGCTGGAATATCTCTACATTGCTCTGAACGTTTATTATAGGTGCTGGCAACTGTTATAAAAATAATTGGTTACTATAGAACACTTAAAAAACATAACAAACAATGTATATTAGATTAAACATAATCTTTTCCTATTTTGTATAGTTTCAAACACTTGATAATTCAGCCCTTATCTTGAGGGATAGCTGCACATTTTGGCAAATGAAGTTTTCTTCAAGAGAAAGGTCAATAAAATAAAGCAAGATGAGTAATCATGGGGTGAAATCCTGGCCCCACTGTAGTCAATTTGGAGCTTTGCCGTTGATTTGAGTGATGGCCAGCATTTCACCCTCATTGACTGAGTTATGTTGAATGGCTCTTTTTTGTCCACATATTTCAAGCCTTAGGAGGCAAATAGAATGGAAATAAATCAATATCCCATCAGAAATGTAGATTTCACCATATCTTCTGTGTTTCTGAATCCATAAAACATAAATTCTGTGCAAACTTTGATCTCTGTGTTGACTTAGATTTTTGTTATTGCTTCAGATTTCAGGAAGGTGACTGCATGGGCTCTATAGGTGGATCAACCTGAATGACAGAAATGCACAGCATTCTTAGAAGATTAAAGCATCCATCATATAGATTCATTACTGGAGAGTCTGTCTGCTCCACACAGTAACTGACTGAAACCTTATTGGTGTGGTGCCTGTTATAACACTAAATGCTTTCCTGTGGCTTTCTACTCCCAAGGAGAAAGAGCAAAGGAATCAGTGGGAAAACCAGTGGAAGTCACGGTTTGACAACATCAAAGAGCAGCTTGGACCCTACCCTTATAGAGAGAAAAAGGTTGCTAGGATCCCATGATTTGGCTGACTAATAAGTAAAGTGCTGCCAATGCTCCAGTTCAGGATAACTTAGGGTGACCCAGTGAGTGATGACCATTGCTAGTGGAAGAAGTTAACAGAAAAAAGCAGGGAGATAAAGAAAAATAACCAAGCAAATACAGGATTTGGGAATGCATAGGAGCACAAGAGGAGTCACCTCTTGAATCAGAAACGTCTGTATTATTAGTAAGGTCAACAGTGACTTCTGAGAAAGCATTCTGAAAAGCCTTTGTTACTGCTTTTGTCCTCTGAAAGAGACACATTGGTGTTTGGTGCTATTTGTCTTGCCCACACTGGTCAGAATAACAGACAGCATTGGGGGGGGGGGGGGAGGAAGGAAGAAAATACATCATTTAAAACCCAAGATGGCCAAATGTACATTTGTACTGGGATATCACACACTGCATGTGGGTCAGCCCCTGCTTTTACAAATGACCTTGTGCTCCTTTATGACGACCAAGTCCCCAGTGAGGGCTGAGTGACTTGATTTGGTTGTTTGCCTGAGGGAAAGCAACTACAGCATGTGGCATTCCAAGGCATGCTGCTACAGACAAGGGACAGGCAGTTGCCTTTGGGCAAGAAAAGGCTTAGTGACTGCTTATTGTGTGAAGGACTGCCCAGGGTGTATAGAAAATGTTTCATGGTTCTCCAAAGGTTGAACATTGTGACCATAGGTGGTGCCAGGAACCCTCAGCACCCACTGACTTCCCACCAGGATTAGCTTTTGTCAATGAGTACAGACAAGCACTGGATTGTACAGGGCATCACAGACATAATAGCATCTCCTTGCTTTAACTGGATTCCCTTTTCTGCACAAAGAACTCAACAGAAAATAAAGGGGCACAAAATGTTATATTCAAAGACGTGAGGAAGGAATAGTTTAGCATCCTTGAGGCTTAGAGTGCTTAATGCTAAACTCTGATGCCCTGCTGCTGCATATATAATTAGCAACCACCTTCAAAAATTGAAATCAATGTATCTCCTCCTGGACTGAAGTGCTGCCCACAGTGTTCAGCTCTGCCCTCGACTTCTCCACTGCAGGTCCAGAAGGAGCCATGCTGTGAAACTGAGCAGCATCTGTGAGGAAATCAGGAATCCTAACAGCTGCTGAGAGCAAAGTTCCCAAACGCTGTTTGGTCTGAGTTCATCAGTCTTCCTCGCTGAAAGACTCAAAGTTGGAATTTATTGTCTCAGCTGGTTCAAATTTCAGAGCACAAGAAGGGAGAATGGTTTTCCAGCTTTTAAGCCAGGATAATTTGTTTGCTTTTTTTTTAATATAAATTTTACAGAAGTTTTAAATACATCAAGTCACTCTTCAGAATTATAGAGCTGCAATAAATTCTAATGTTTGCATTCAGTTTCCAATTAAGTGTTTTACCAAGCACCCAAATAAAAATGCATTCATTTAAAGCTATGCAGAGAAAATAAAAATAGAATCTTATAGCAGACATTTCTTTAGCTGGACTATGCTTTTTTTGTATGCATGTTTGAATCATAATAGCAAGAAAAAGAACTGGCAATTACATTGCCTATAAAAAGACATTAGACAGGAATGGAAATGTATAAAACCCCACAATTAATGTTAGATGAGTACATACACACACATACACATATGTACTTGAAAAATATCTATAAGGAGGATAATTATGGGATCTTTACAGGAAAGGAGAATGCTCTGAGGTTTGAATGAGTTATCTTGTAGGTTTCTGGGATTCTAGCAGTCTTGAGTAGCCTCATACATTCCTTAAAAATGAAATTCAGGCTGTACAACTGTGATGGGTTCAGCAGTAGCAGTCATTTTTCTCCTTCTTGGTAGCTGGTGCAGCACTGTGGTTTTGATTTTGGGCCTGGGAACAGCACTGATAACACCAGTGTTTTCAGTTAGTTACTGCTTGGTAATGTTTTGGTCTGGCCAAGGACTTTTTGAGCCTCATGCCCTGCCAGGGAGGAGGGGAAGCCGGGAGGAAGCGGAGGCAGGACACCTGACCCAAACTGACCAAAGAGGTTATTCCATACCACAGCACATCATGTCCAGGATGCAAAAACAGAGAGCAGAGACCCAGAAGGGTGTGGGGGTGCACTGCGTGGTCAGGCTGATATCAGGTGGTGAGCAGTTGTATTCTCTTTCTTTGTATTTCTCTTGTATTATTATTGGTGGTTGCAGTAGTGGTTTGTGTTATACCTTAGTTACTAAACTGTTCTTATCTCAACCTGTGGAAGTTGCATTCCTTTGATTCTCCTCCCCATCCCCCCATGACTGGGGGAAGAAAGAGGGGGGAGTGAGTGAGAGAGCGACTGTGTGAGTTATTGTGGGGCTTAAACTACAACAACAACCTCCAAGCACATTCCTGCATCAGATTCCTGAGCAGGGAGTAATGTGGGGTGCATGGGGATGAAAGAAGGGAACCCCATTCAAGTGCAAGGATCATCCTACCCTGCAAAGCTTGCTGGATGGGAACACCCACATCCACAGTGTATCCTGAGAGTTGCATAAACAGGTTAAAATAAGGAGGGCCATAAAAGAAGCCTACACTTTAGTCTGAGTAGTTAATTGTTCAAAGAAACAGAATTTCCCCCAAGACTGATAAATACCATAGGCTATTTCAAATACTGGAGTAGTAAATCAAATAGGAGTGCTGTTACATCATACAATGAAATCAAAGTGATTTGCAGAACCCTAAATGTTTCTTCATTACCCTTAATTCTATACCATTAAAGTAATGAGGAACGCTGATAAGGTTTTCAGGCAGGGAACCTGAAAATTATGGATATTTTTATTGAAAGCATTTTCTCTTAGTGTTTTTGGTTGAAAAGATAAGGAAATATTGCATAATCTTTTATGAGGTTGTAATAAAACCCCCCTGAAAATGAACCTATAACTGTAAGCTTTGCTAAAAGTTGAGAACAGGACCAAATCATGCTACTGTCCTGGATTTAAAAAAGAAAATAAATAAAGAGAATATTTTATATCTTAGTATGCTTTTTGCATGACAAAAAACCAGGGGAGGATTCTGCCTATTTTCTGGTTCACTTTGGGCTCTTCCAACCCCTTGGAGATTTTCTCAATAATGGATTATTTTCTCCATCAAATCCAAGTGGGGCTGCACATGTGTTTGGAACTGAGCGTCTCTGCTCGCAGCAAGGGAACCGCTGACAAACTCTTGTGACTATTCACCAACAGCAAACTGCCGCCTGAGCAGACCTTAATCTGGATAGTTTATAAAACACCATGCTCCCCAATGCAGGGAACACTGCTTTAATTCTTCTGAACTGGGTTAAAGGAAACATATGCTAATAGAGGGGTTGCTGTTAGTGCACCTGCTGTATACAACCCTGCGTAGCAGTGACAGAAAAGCCATAACTCACTGCTACTAGTGAGCTTTCTTTTATTTATTGAGTTCAGCCAACAGACTTCTAAGTGATTTAGGTGTTTCTCAAGATAAAAACAGTATAGTAGTCAAGATTTTTTACAAATCTACCATTGCATCAGCAATGGAAAGGGAGCAGGCAGGAAGGCAGAGAGGAGGAAATGATTTGGGTGTAAATAAGCATGGTTTAGTCTTTCTGCTGACCAGTATTAGCACAGAACAGGAGGTTTTACTACTCTACAGGCACATATTTTATTTCTTTTTAGCACAGAAAAAGAGACAATATATGTACAAAGAGACAGAGTAGCACACTAGTGGAATGGCAAGATGACAAGTAAAAAGGAAAGCAACAAATGGCAAGAATCAAAACAAGGGAGGCTCTGGGGAAAGGAAAAAGAAAATCAATTACAAAAGGGAATAAAACGATCACTGTCAGAGGATCACAAGAATTCCTAATGTGAAGGACTTAGCAGTGAAGGACAGATTCCTTTTTTTCTTTTTTACTTAAAGGCACAAAATATGTTAACTCTGATGAGCATTTTTGAACTTTGAACTCTTCGACCTCTAAAGACTCCAAAATAAACCCCAGCCAACTCTGAAAAAATGGCAAAAAACAGCAGAGTCTGTTCCTCAGATGGCTTTGGCTGCACACCAGTGGCATTGTTTGGCTGTGTCCAGCACCACTGTGGTGGCAGCGGCTCCTGCAGACATACAGACAAGATGGACAATGGCCAAACTTTGCTCCCGCACCCCAGCCTCCAACTGGAGTCACCTGCTGGATTTTTTCAGGATTGTCCTGTCATTATGGCAGTGAGTAAAAGAATTAGGCTGGGGACACAGACTGTTATTACTTCTGCTTTATAATGGATACCAGAAAAAGTAATTTTGCCCTAGTTTGCACCTTTCCTCCTTCCTCTAGTTTGCCCAAGTGAGGTTACAACACAGTATTAATCATGGAATAATTTATGCAAAGGTATAAAACACCCAGAGCCATTTTACATTACAGAGAGCTTTAAGTCCCGCCCAGCTGAATAAAAAAGCTGTTTTCAACCACTACATAAGCAACTCTGGGCCACAGAGGAATAAAAATGCCACCTGGATATAAGGAAAGCAAGTGCCTGGAAAAGAGGGTTAAAATACTTTTAACATAAATAAGGTCTAAGATGGAAAACAAGGTTTGTGTTGTAGGTCTGTGGTGTGTGTCATGGGTTCAGCAGTAGCAGTCATTTTTCTCCTTCTTGGTAGCTGGTGCAGTGCTGTGGTTTTGATTTTGGGCCTGGGAACAGTGCTGATAACACCAGTGTTTTCAGCTACTGCTTCGTAATGTTTTCGTTTTACCTAGCACTTTCTGAGCCTCATGCTCTGCCAGGGAGGAGGGGAAGCCGGGAGGAAGCAGAGACAGGACACCTGACCCAAACTGACCAAAGAGGTTATTCCATACCACAGCATGTCATGTCCAGGATGTGAAACTGGAGGGCAGAGACCTGGAAGGGTGTGGGGGTGCATTGGGGGGTTGGCTGCTGGGGGGTGCACTGGCTGGGCCGGGCTTCATGAGCAGTTGTATTCTCTTTCTTTGTACTTCTCTTGTCATTATTTTTACTGGTGGTAGCAGTAGTGATTTGTGTTATACCTTAGTTACTAAACTGTTCTTATCTCAACCTGTGGAAGTTGCATTCTTTTGATTCTCTTCCCCATCCCCCTGGGACTGGGAGAAAAAGAGGGGGAGTGAGTGGTGAGTGAGTGAACGAACTGGGTGAGTTATTAGCCTGGGTAAGGCTTAAGCCATGACAGTGTGATAACAGTATTTAGTAGTCTTACTAACAAGAGTGAATTATTTCTTTTTATCCTTCTAATGAGTGAATTCTTTCTTACCATCCTTCTAATTTATCAGTTAGTTTGGAGACAGTGACTCCCGAACATCTGCTAGCTTAGGATACTCCTTGTCTGCCCATCCTGTCCTGCTTGCAATACATTTTGTACGAAGGTCACGCTGCTCTAAATCTTCGCCATCTATCAGAAACTTGCAGATATGGCTGGTTTCAGCTAATTGTGATTACTGGGGCATCCAACTGTGCCAAAGGTGAAAAGTGCACCCTGAGGAAGACTGCTTACTTCATCTTGAAGACCCCAGCCCACAACAATCGGAGGGCAGTGCACAAGCGTGGAAAGGGAGGAGACCTATGATAATGAGTGCCTAAACTAATTGTAATATCCCCACTGCTCTCTCGGGAGCCTAATGAATATGCATGTTTGTGTGTAATAAATATCTGCTTGCTTAACCCCTTGGTGTGCAAGTTAGGAGGAGTGATCCCCCTTGCACCTGGCGCCGTAATAAACATACCTGCTTTATAATTCTCCTTGAGTTGTAGAGTCTGATTCCATGCTTCAACCCTTTTTAGCCCTCTTTTAGCAAGTTTCTTGGAGCAAATAAGATCATCCTCAGCCATTTGCAGTGATTCAAATAGGGTTAGGTAAAGATCTTTAAGAAACACATGAACACATCTCTGCCTTCACATGGTAATGGATGCTTATCTTCCCGAGAACCATAAATTACAGAGATCATCCTTAAACCTTAACCTTTGCAAAAGGTTTTCAAGGGGATAGCAGAGCAAACCCCTCACCTTTTCTGTACTCATCTCGGTGGCTCATTTTTGCACTGAGAAAGAGGAAACCTGTTTACAACATCTGAGCTTTACTGCCCCGTCCCTATCTGCACTGTGTGTCCACAAAGTATAAAATACTGCCATCTACTGACACTGCGTTTTAACAACTCCTGTGTACTCAAGACCTTGAAAGACGATTTTTCTATCCCTTCATCACTATATTAACTCTGTAACTGGGGCATGCCACTCAGACGTTACTAAAAGCAGCTGTAAACTGATACTGGAAGAAAATATACTAGTGCTAGCAGGGATGTTTCAAGGCATTTAATCTACTGGTGGCAATCCAGAGCCTCTAATGAAAAGGCAAAGAAATTGTGCAGGTCTGGATTTTTCTCTGGAAAACACAGGAAGTTGTAATGGGGAATACAAGGAAGGTTAGCTGTCCTCAGCAGTGCTCAAAATGCATGTTGTTGGGTGAAGTGCACATGAAATCCATTGTCATGTTTTTTAAGACAAGAGGAAACACCTGAAAGGAAGGACCAGTGACAAAGCGATGCAGCTTGCAGCAGTAATGTGAGTGGAGCCACCAGTGTCACATATGGGGGGAAAAAAACATGCTTGGAAGCTGCACAGCTGCAGAGAGGATGTGTCATCTGCCATCCACTGTCAGCTAAGGTACTTTTTCTAAAACTACTTCACTGAGTTAACATTTCCCAGATAGGTTAAAAAAAGCGGGAAAAGGGAGCATGATTTCTCTGGTTTGGAGATCTGTGGTTAGAATCAGTCAGTGTCGATATGAACATCAGTTTCTAATAACACCAAAATCACAGGGTAAAAATGAGATCAGCCACAAAGTTAGAAATACTCCTCGTACTTTCACATTGCTTATAGACACTCTACACCCAAACGCCAAACACGTGAGCTAAACAGTGTGCCACGGACATACCTAATACTGCTGAAGAGGGTTTGTTTTGAGGCATACATATAACCCAGGTTTTCAAAGCATATAAACTGCATAAAAAATGTGTACACATGTCAGGACAACCTTGATTTGGGAATAACTTTAGCCTGCAGCACCTACATTAGCATGTCCTGGAGGCTAGTGTCTCAGTTCCCAGCAGAATTACTTAAAACTTGGTGCTTCCTGCATCTCCCTGTGCTGGGTGAGGTGCCCCCATGCCTGCTGGCATCCACATTACTGCTCTTCCATCTTCCCACACATCTAACTGCAACAGGCTTTGGCTCCTTGTCCACAAGTTCTCAAGTGACAAATGGATCTGTGTAGCTTTCCGTTTACCAGCCTCCTCAAAGAGGATATGCAAATGATTGATTACAGCACTTTATCAGATGCCAGCACTGAGATTTTTCCCTCTCCTGTTGTTTTTACAATGACGATAAGTTGTTACAATCTTTACTTTACAAGACATCTCTCATTGCCCAGGCCAACTGAACGGGGTTGCTGATTGCCATGGCTTCCCTGCAGGTATAAAGGCCAGTGATTTATGGTAGGAAAAAATTAATATTAACCATAAATATCTTAATAAGTAGCCATCTGGAAGAGAGAGCAGGCTATGCATCCAGCACAGACTAATTCCTGTTTAATAGGCAGCATCTAAAGCACTCTGTAAAGCAATGCTTTTGGCAGTGGGTGTTGCTGAGGTTATAGAAAGGGCTTTTAATCTGCAAGAGGAAATATGCCACAGCAGTGCTGACTGCTGCTCTCTGCTCAGCCCTGCTAGTCTGAGTGCCACAAGAGCTGATTATCCTGTATTAAACAGAGAGATGCAGTCTTCCACTCCCAGCCAACAACTGGACCCAAAACCCCCAGCCACAGGTGGGGCTGTGCCAGGTCTGCCATCAGCATGGCTGCAGCCACCCTCCAGCTCCCACATACCGAAAAGTGACCTTGCATCTCCCAACCTCAATATGAGGATTGTAAACTCAGGTAAAGGCTGAGAAATTTGGCAAAAATTTGGGTCTTCTTCATCCAGGAAGGATTATAGGTAGCTTGATGCAAAGCTGGCAGAGGAGGTGGAAGGTGGACACTGGGATACTGTGCTTTTCTAAACTAGTTTCCTGCACAGTAAGATGGGAGGTCTGGAGACATATCTGTGTCACCACCCTGAGGGTCCTGTGTCCAAAAAGAGCTGCTTCTTACCACCTCACCCATTGCTCTTTTGTTATCACCAGAACTCTTTGGATCAGCGTCTTTCCCCATATATCAACCTCCTTCTTCCTCTCTTAATTCAGACTTCAAAGTAACCATATCCCATCAGCACTTTCGCTGCAGGGGGAGATAAATGAGTCTGAGAATAGTTCTCATTTTTTAACTTTTGGTTCACATGGTCTCTTTCAACCCATAGGGAGGTTTCATCTGTATCGCATCCTCTGCAGAGGTCTAAGCCAAAAGACCTCCTCAGCGTTTACACCAAGATGAAGTATTAGTGAAAATAAAATTACTGCAGTGTGGCCCTGGCTCTGCCTGAAGGTAGGATCATTTACAGTTTCTTTGAGATCAGCTGAGGTCTGGCAGGAAACACTATTCATGTATTAAGTATGCCTCCTGCCTTTCTATTTGGGATCATTGTTACGAGAGAGTCCCACACAGAAGTGAGTGATGAGGAGCCACAAAACCAGTTCAGAGGTCTGGCCATTTCCCTGTTCAGCCATGCTATTTGATGGAGTGTAGGTAAAAACATTGTTTAAGGACTCTACTGTTTTAGCAAAACTCTTCAAAGTTCCCTGGACCAAGATGAAAATAGCTTTCCACCAATCTTCCCTTTCCTTACTTCTGATGACTTTAAAAGCAAGACCTTGTTATATTTATTTTTTTTTACTTCAAAATTAGTCTAAAGTTCTGGAAATGGTCTACAAAAAGATTGTTTGGGTTACCTATGGTACATGAACAGTAGACACTGAAATAACTAAATCCTGGTGTGACTAGAAAAGTCCCTATACAGGAAAAAAAGAGGGAAGAGAACCAGTGTACCCCTGGAGAGCCGAACATACCCTTTGAGGCGTTCATGAGGCATCAGGTTTCTTTAAGTTAACAGTCAAAACAAGATGTCACCAAGGAGTAAGGCAGTTGGTGAAACACTTGTGGAAGGTGACAAATGTTCCATGATGCTGTATTTATTTTACAGCCCTGCAGCTAGTTTGTGTACGTTACACATAGCTGTCCTGGAGAGCATGTCTGCAAACACACCAGAGCAATAAATGTGGGCTGCAGATGCTGCTTTACGGGACATATCCCCAACAAATCCCTTCTGATAAGTACAGAAGGTGTGGAGATATTACTCCTCCTTTTAAATGCCTCATTTTGCTATTTGTCACAGTTTTCTTTCAATGCTTTCACTTGGAGCATCAGTATTGGCAGGCCAGTGTGTTGGCTGCAGATTAAGTATAATTGTTTAGGTGTTTAAATCCTCTCATAGTCTCCCCAACATCACCAGAAATGTTTAACATGTCAGAACCTGATAAGAAAATTTCTGTGTTCACTGCCACGATGTATAGAACCAGCCTCTTCCACAACTGCCTGTAAAAATAAAGCCCAGATCAAATTTGCCCAGCAAAGATCAGTGTTTCCTGCAGAGATTATTACCTCATGACACACTCTGCAACTCTGGCACATGGGATGGCAGATGCCGCCACACCTCAGTGCTAGTTTTCATGAACTGAAAAGCAGCTTTTTCAGTTCTTCTGGAATCAGGATCTAATGCAAAACCTCATCAAGCTCTGACTTCTTGAAGTGAAGTGACTTGTCTATGTTGAAGGTCAGTCACTTTTGCGTGAACAACCCTCCCTTCAAAATCACTCCCCCCCCAAGTGAACACATCAGTTCCCACCAGGCAGAGACACATTTAAACCATCGTGTGTTGGCACAGGGATTTTTCTGCATCATTCTTCTTCTGGGTCACATGATAGAGTGGGCTTACAATCTAACTGTGATTCGGGATGTGCATTCTCCAGAATCCCACAGCACCCAAGAAAGCTTGTGTTTCTTTCTTCTTAGTTGGTGGCGACATTGCTGTTATCTTGTTGATCACATCTGTGGGGATCTGGCAACATCCATCTTGCCATTTTATTCCCAAAAATTGAATCTCCTGTGCAGGTCCCTTGACCTTACTCCGTTTTATGGCAAAACCGGCTGTCAGCAGGATTTGGATTATTTTCCTCCCTTTCTCAAAGACTTCTTCTGCTGTATCACCCCACACAATGATGTCATCAATGTATTGCAGGTGTTCTGGAGCTTGCCCCTGTTCCAGCGTAGTCTGGATCAGTCCATGGCAGATGGTAGGGCTGCGTTTCCACCCCTGGGGCAGTCGGTTCCAAGTGCCATGGACGCCCCTCCAAGTAAAAGCAAACTGTGGCCTGCACTCTGCTGCCAGAGGAATTGAGAAAAAAGCATTGGCAATATCAATCGTGGCATACCACTTGGCTGCCTTTGACTCCAGTTCATACTGAAGCTCTAGCATGTCCGGTACGGCAGCACTCAAGGATGGGGTAACTTCATTCAGGCCACAATAGTCTACTGTTAGTCTCCACTCTCCATTAGACTTTCGCACTGGCCATATGGGGCTATTAAAGGGTGAGTGGGTCCTACTGATCACTCCTTGACTCTCCAATCTACGGATCAGCTTATGGATGGGAATCAGGGAGTCTCGGTTGGTGCGATATTGCCACCGGTGCACTGTTGTGGTCGTGACTGGCACTTGTTGTTCTTCGACCTTCAGCAACCCCACAGCAGAAGGATCCTCTGAGAGACCAGGCAAGGTGGACAGCTGCTCCGCTTCCTCTGTCCCCAAAGCAGCAATACCAAAAGCCCATCGGTACCCTTTTGGGTCTTTGAAGTACCCTCTCCTGAGGTAATCTATGCCAAGGATACATGGAGCCTCTGGACCAGTCACAATGGGGTGTTTCTGCCATTCCCTCCCAGTCAGGCTGATTTCAGCCTCCAGGACAGTCAACTCTTGGGATCCTCCTGTCACTCCAGAAATAGAAATAGGTTCCACCCCTTGACAGCTTGATGGCATCAGAGTACACTGTGCACCGGTATCTACTAGAGCCTTATACTTCTGTGGGACTGATGTGCCAGGCCATCTGATCCATACAGTCCAATAAATTTGATTGTCCCCTACCTCCACCTGGCTGGAGGCAGGGCCCCTCTAGTAGTCATCACATTGGTCACTCATGTCTTGCAGAGATGGATTATTCTTCTTTATCACAGGAGCTGAGGTAAAATCTGCTCTTCCACTCCATCTGGGAACCTGCTCACCGGAGACTGAAGCTGCAGCCTTCATGGGGTGATCAGACTTGACCTTTGCTCTCCTTTTCAGTTCTCGCACCCGCTCCTCCAAAACTGAAGTAGGCTTTCCATCCCACTCCATCATATATTCTCCATGATCCTGCAGGTAAAACCATAGGGTGGCCCGTGGTGTATAACTTCTATATCTTCTCTCTCGAACAGTGGGACACCTTCTGTTAATAGCTGAGACGTGTGTTGGTACACGTGAGGAGCTGGATAGATCGTCTCTCAATTGTTGGAGGTTCTGGGATAGTTTTTCCACAGCTGAGATGATGGAAGGGTTGAGATTGTCTTCAAACTCTCGGAGTTTATAAATCATTTCATCCACTGTTGGTGGTCTTATGTCACTCCAGGTTATTGTTGCCAATGAATAGGCATATGTTTGGGGTGAATTCCGTGTAAATTTCTGCCACATGGGTCGTGTACATTCGACTTCATCTGGATCTATGGGTATATCCCCAGCATTCGGCTTGATAGTATAGACCATCTCTACAATGGCTGATTCTCTCAGAGACTGGATGCCTTTCTCTAGAGTAGTCCACTTGGCCGAATGACTCATAACATCATCCTTGTATGGAAACCTATCTTTCACAGCTGCCAAGAGCCACTTCCAAAGGCTGAGGGACTTTTTCTCTCTTGCAATTGCTTTGTCAATTCCCCCTTCCCTGGCAAGTGATCCCAGCTGTTTGGCTTCACTACCTTCTAGTTCATGACCATCGGCCCCATTGTCCCAGCATCGGAACAGCCAGTTGATGATGTGCTCCCCTGGCTGACGGGTAAAGTCTTTTCACATATTCCGTAGCTCGGTTGAGGTCCGAGATCGGGAAGTCACCTCTTCTTCTTCTTCTTCATCATTTGATGATGACTCCTGGTCAGATGCTGTCCCAGGTGGTGAGTACGTTGTTTCTTCGTCTTGCTTCATCTTTCTTGCCTCTTTTTTGCTTTTCCTCTTGCGTACAGGGGTAACCGATATTGGTATGAGTTGGTCATCTGGTTTAGCTGCGGTGATTATCACTGTGGTTTGGGTAGCTGCTGTACTTGTCACTGGGGTTTGAGCCGTGGCTGTACCTGTCGCTGGTGGTGATGTAGCTGCTGCACTTGGAGCTGGATTAGCTGTGCTGTCCGTTACAGTTGGAGTTTGAGTAGCTGCTGTACTTGTCCCTGGGGGTGGTGTAGCTGCTGTGCTTGGAGCTGGTGTAGCTGCACTGTCCATTTCCCTGCCCTCAGATCCAGAGACTTTTTTTTCCTTTTGAAGATGCTGGACAGTTTTAAACAGGGCTCTGTAAGCATAAGGGAAGCCCCAGCACGTTGCCACGATTTGTCCATCTCTGGTGTGACCAGAATGACCACACACCTCCTTTAAATGTTTTACTAATTTTTCTGGGTTTTGCATTTGTTCACTGGTGAAGTTCCAAAGCACTGGAGGGGCCCACTGGCCTAGATACTTGCCCATACTATCCAACACACCCTGCCACTCATGACTGTCCAGCCTCAGGGAAAATCTCTCGGCCATCCTGGTTTGTAGTCTAACCCCAGACATGGCCCACACCCCACTCTGCTTAACTCTCCGGACCAGACTAAATAGTTGTGAGTAAAACATATTCAGTATATGATGATTACATCATCATATAACATGATGATTCCCATCACAACCAGCAGGTAGGTCTCAAGGGTATCTAAAGGCCATTCAAAACCTTCAAAATTCTCAATTGGTGCTGTAAACGGTCTGGTGGGGGCGCTGGGAGCACAAAAGAATGTCTCCTTCACAGGTTGACCACCCGAGGAGGTGAAAAGAGACGTGTAATTGCTAAAACCTTCCATTATATACTTCCCAAAGTATAGAGCTGGCAACCACACTGGAAACACAAACCGGGTCAGTTTCATGATCACTGAGTCTATTGTATTAAAAATCAGTGCAATAAAGTACAATGTAACAAGAACCTTAACCCAAAACCCAGATCTGAAAAATGTTAAGATAAGAAGAACCCTCTGTAAGTAAAGTATCATACACTGAACCTGTGAGAACCAGAGCAACATCTTTGAGAGCCAGTAAATCAGCATTGTGACGAGTGACTATTAATCCTTGCCGTTTATCTCAACCCTTAAGTGCCCCATGTTGGGCACCAAAAAGAACTGTCGTGGTTTAAGCTGTAAATTTCACTTCTCCCTCCCTTCCCCCCCTCTACTCCGATGGGTGGGAAATGGGGAGAAGAACCAAAAAGAATGTAACTCCCACAGGTTGAGATAAGAACAGTCCAGTAACTGAGGTATAATACAAATCACTACTGCTACCCCCAAGAATAATAATAATGACAAGGCAAATACAAGGGAAGATGATACAACCGCTCGCCACCCGACCGAGCCGAGAGAGTGAGAGAGCCCCTTCCAGGTTCCTGCCCTCAGTATTTTACATCTTGGGCATGATGTGCTGTGGCATGGAATAGCTCTTTGGTCAGTTTGTGTCAGGCGTCCTGACTCTGCTTCCTCCCGGCTCCCCCTCCTCCCTGGCATAGCATGAGACTCGAAGTCCTTGGCCTGACCAAAACATAACCAAGCAGTAACTGAAAACACTGTTGTTATGAGCGCTGCTCCCAGGTACGAAATTAAAAACACAGTGCTGCACCGGCTACCAAGAAGGAGAAAAATGACTGCTGCTGCTGAACCCATGACAGTTGCCCAAGGTTGTTGTGAATGCTCCATCGCTGGCGGTGTTCAAGGCTTGGTTGGACAGAGCCTTGGGTGACGTGGTTTAGTGTGAGGTATCCCTGCCCATGGCAGGGGGGTTGGAACTAGATGATATTAAGGCCCTTTCCAACCCTAACTATTCTATGATTCTATGTTTCTATGATTACTATTAGTAGTAGTAGTAGTAGATGTTGTTGTATTTGTATTTTTCTCTCGAGAAACGTGACCTCAGCGCACATCCTGCCCAACTGTATGGAAGCGCCCAAAGGGAAGTTCAGACTGTTCCCCTGGAGAAGCACAGCCAACTGTCCAGGAAAACCTCCAGGGTAAGCACTGTGGTGCAGGAGCGGTAGGTTTCATGGTCTCCCCCTGGGGCTGTCATGGAGTACTGGGGCAGTATCAGCAGCTGTTCCCCAAAGCTGAGGGTTGCAGATGTTCCCAGCTCTCAATTCAGATCACAGCTCCTATTGCAGGTTTCTGACCCTGTTTTCTCAGTCTCTCGGCTCCCACCACCAGCTCCAGCCTGCCTGGCAGCCCGTTTCATTTAAGACACCAAAAAAAATAAATCACAGTAGGCGTCCTTCCAGCATCTTTTGTAAGTACCATTTCTAGAAGCTGCATTAATTAAGGCTTTTGGCTGACTGCACAATAGGCATTTTTATTCCTTTTGGAATTAGCAAGCATTTAGTCTTATTTTCCTACACTAAAACACACCCAACCTCTCAGGGGTGATTGAAGTGTAGCTGATCTCACTTTGGAGAAAGATAAGGCTCTTAAAATCCATGCTTTCTTTTGTCTGCTGAGTGTTTTGACTCCCTATTAGCTCTGCAGGCTTCTCAGGGGACTTCCTGTTACTTGAAATGCTTGAAATAGCATTTATTGTATGTTTTTATGCCTCGTCTCAACTGTCCCTCAGTTTGGTTTTATAACCACCTCTGCTTTGGTCTGTGTTTAATGAATCAGTGCTTCTGGTTCTTTCGATTTTCTTCTCTGAATGCAACTTGTATTTAATAACCTCCTTAGTTCTGCTGCTTCTTTTTGTCCTTTATCTAAACTTTTCTGATACTGATGTGTGCTTACTCCACCTCTGTGATCATGTCTCTATCCTTCAAAAGCTTTTATTGTCTTAGATGTTCCTTTTACCTCCTTAAAAAGCTTCCTTATTTTTACACAGTCCCATTTTTCTGAGACCAGGCACAACTCTTCTGTATTGCTTTATTGCTATCCATAAACCACATCAAATCAAAACCAGAAGGGCAGGAACTAAAAAGCAGAAGGTACCAGAGATTAAGACAATGAGGTTCAGAAATGTATTTCTTTAAATCGTCATTCTTCAGTTAATACTGAAGGGGTACATCTTAAAGTCAACCACACAGAGCAGGCAGAGAACCAGAGAGATAATAAGGTTATTTTCTTACTTCAGATTATGTCATGGAGGGACTGAAAATGATCTAAAGCGACCAGGAGCACGGCGAACAGGGCGGGCAAACAGGGCGGGTTCGAGGCAGTTTGTGTGGCAGTTCGTGTGGGCAGGCGAGTGGGATGGTGAGCACTCGACATATGAGCAGGGCTCGGTCTGGGAGCTCTGCTCTGGCTGCCCCGGCAGTGGCCAGCGTAGGCACCCAGACAGAGCCAATGAGAAGAGAGGATGCAGTGCTGAGCTCAGGGTGTAGAGAGCGCCTGCACTGCTCTCCTGAGGGGAGGGTGCACAATGGGCAGGGCTGCACTCAGTGCTCCCTGGTGGAGGTCCTCCTGCAGCAGGTGGCTGAGAAGCAGGACACTGTCAAGAGGCTGAAAGGTGTCAGGGAAGCTGAGGGGAAGGAGCACTGCTTGCTCCAGGACCAGACTGTGCAGGAGCCTCAAGCGTCTACTGTCGCTCATGCAGGAAAAGAGCCACTAACCCAGGTAGCTGGGAAACAGTAACAGAAAAAAACAACAAAAAAAGGAGGAAGAGGACAATTAAAAGCAAGGGGCTTCCTCCTAAATCTGTTGTCCCCACCCAGAACCACTTTGCTGTCCTGCAGGGGGCTAATGAGGAAACACACACGCACCAGGAACAACCGGCTGATGCACTGGTAAAGAAGATCACTACTGGTGCTGCAAGGAAAAAGCAGTGGGCCGTAGTAGTGGGGGACTCTACTCAGAAAGGAATAGAGGCACCCATCTGTTGGCCTGACCCAGTCTCAAGGGAGGTGTGCTGCCTACCAGGGGCACGGATCAGGGATGTTGCAGAGAAGCTGCCTGCTCTAGTCAGTCCCACTGACTGTTACCCACTTCTAGTGATCCATGTGGGTGCTACTGATATAGATAGCAGTAGCCCGGAGAACATAAAGAAGGACTACAGAGCTATGGGAGAGGTGGATAGGGGCTCTGGAGCACAGATTGTCTCTTCATCAATTCTCCAGGATACAGGGCAGGACCTTAAAAAGGCTAGGAGGATTAGCCAGGTTAATAAATGGTTAGAAAGGTGGTGCTATGGTCAGGGGTTTGGGTACCTTGAACATGGGACTGAATTTAGCAGGCCAGGTCTACTGGGGGCTGGTGGAGCTGGTCTGACAAAGGGAAGAGTGGATTTGGTAGGAGGCTTGCCAGACTGGTCAAGGATGCTTTAAACTGGATGTGTTGGGGGAGGGGGGCATCATTCCATCCCAACACACCCAGTCAGTTGCCAGCACCTATAATAAATGTTCAGAGCAATGTAGAGATATTCCAGCTGCTCCAGCCAATCAGCCGGCTTCAATTGAAGCTGGGCTCAGATGCCTCTATACAAATGCCCATAGCATGGGGAACAAACTAGAGGAATTAGAGATGTGTGCACGTCTACGGGGATATGATATAATAGGCATCACAGAAACATGGTGGGATGGCTCCTATGACTGGTGTGTTGGAATGGAAGGTGACAGGCTCTTTAGGAAAGACAGGAAAGGTAGGCAGGGAGGGGGAGCTGCTATTTATGTCAGTGATAGGCTGGAGAGTATGGAACTCTTTCTGGGGACAGGTGAGCAGTCGATAGAGAGTTTCTGGGTCAGGGCTAAAGGGAGAATGGTGATGGGAGACATTATTGTGGGGATCTGTTACAGACCACCTGATCAAGAGGACTCTGTGGATGAAGCACTCTATAGACAGATAGGAACAGCCTCACGCTCGCAGGCCCTTGTTCTCATGGGGGACTTCAACCACCCTGATATCTGTTGGAGGAATGGTATGGCCCAGCACAAGCAATCCAGGAAGTTCCTCGATTGTGTGGAAGACAACTTCCTTCTGCAAGTAATAGAGGAGCTGACAAGGAGAGGTGCCATGCTTGACCTCGTGCTCACCAACAGGGAAGGGATGGTTGGAAATGTGATGCTCCAGGACAGCCTTGATTGCAGTGATCATGAGATGGTCGAATTCAAGATCCTCAGGACAGTGAGAAGAGCGTGCAGCAAGCTCACTGCCCTGGACTTCAAGAGAGCAGATTTTGGCCTTTTCAGGAACCTGCTCACTAAGGTTCCATGGGATATAGCCCTAGAGGGCAGGGGGTCCCAAGACTGTTGGTTGATATTCAAGGATCACCTGCTCCAAGCTCAGGAGCAATACATCCCAAATAGAAGGAAGTGCAGCAGGAGGGCCAGGAGACCTCCTTGGATGGTGTCATGGGTACAGCAGTAGCAGTCATTTTTCTCCTTCTTGGTAGCTGGTGCAGCGCTGCATTTTTTATTTTGGGCCTGGGAACTGCACTGAAAACACTGGTGTTATGTATGGCATGTATCTAGTATGGGCAAGTATCTAGTCCACTGGGCCCCTCCAGTGCTTAGGAAACTTCGGAGATGGAAGGCAGCTGTATGGAGTCCCCAATGACAAGCTGCTGAAATTGAAGTGGCTGAGATGGACTTAGATTGGCAACATAAGGGTAAATTATTTTGAGCCTGGTGGGCCCATGACACCTCAGGCCATCAGGGCAGAGATGCAACATACAGATGGACTCATGATCGAGGGGTGGACTTAGCAATGGACACTATTGCCCAGGTTATTCACGAGTGTGAACACTGCACGCAGCCTCTCCTGCTCTGAAAGATTGTTACAAAAGATGGAGCCCAATATCATGGACTGGATGGACTCAGCAGCTTTGTAGAGATTGGTACATGCACTAAGGGATGATCTCTCTCCCTTTCTCTGTGTGTGTGTATCCATACATATACATGTGATGGTAGTTTGAAAAAGTGGGATCTGAGCATGACATGAATGGTATGGAATAAGGGGTGGATACTGTCATGGGTTCAGCAGTAGCAGTCATTTTTCTCCTTCTTGGTAGCTGGTGCAACGCTGTGTTTTTTATTTTGGGCCTGGGAACCACACTCATAACACCAGTGTTTTCAGTTACTGCTTGGTAATGTTTTGGTCTGGCCAAGGACTTTCTGAGTCTCATGCTCTGCCAGGGAGGAGGGGAAGCTGGGAGGAAGCAGAGACAGGACACCTGACCCAAACTGACCAAAGAGGTTATTCCATACCACAGCACGTCATGCCCAGGATGTGAATACTACACTGAGAGCAATGGGTGTTGGGACTTTCAAACATTCAGTTCCCAGAACCAAAATCAAAAACGCAGCGCTGCACCAGCTACCAAGAAGGAGAAAAATGACTGCTACTGCTTAACCCATGACAGATGGATAAGGAGCAGCTGAGGAAACATCGAAGGAAAAAAGAGGCTTATAAAAGTTGGAAGCAAGGACAGGTAACCTGGGAAGAATACAGGGATATTTTCTGGCAAGCTAGGGAGCAGGTTAGGAAAGCTAAGGCCCACTTAGAATTAAACTTGTTTAGGGATGTTAAGGATAACAGGAAGGGATTTTATAGGTACATTGGAAATAAAAGACGGGCTAGGGACAATGTGGGCCCTCTCCAGAAGGTATCGGGAGAACTGTCTACCCTGGATTTGGAGAAGGCTGAGGTTCTTAATGACTTCTTTGCCTCAGTCTTCACTGGCAAATGCTCTGACCACACCACCCAAGTCTTGGAAGGCTGATGCAGGGACAGTGAAAATGAAGACCCTAGGCCCACTGTAGGAGAGAATCTGGTTCGAGACTGTCTTAGGAACCTGAACATATACAAGTCCATGGGACTTGGGGGTGTTGGTCAATAAAAAATGAACATGAGCCGGCAGTGTGTGCTCGCAGCCCAGAAAGCCAACTGTATCCTGGGCTGCATCAAAAGGATTGTGACCAGCAGGTCGAAGGAGGTGATCCTGCCCCTCTACTCTCCTCTCGTGAGACCTCACTTGGAGCATCGTGTGCAATTCTGGTGTCCTCAACATAAAAAGGACATGGACCTGTTGGAACAAGTCCAGAGGAGAGCCACAAGCATGATCAGGGTACTGGAGCACCTCCCGTATGAAGATAGGCTGAGAAAGTTGGGGCTGTTCAGCCTGCAGAAGAGAAGGCTGCCTGGAGACCTCATAGCAGCCTTTCAGTATCTGAAGGGGGCCTAAAGGGATGCTGGGGAGGGACTCTTCATTAGGGACTGTAGTGAGAGGACAAGGGGTAATGGGTTCAGACTTAAACAGGGGAAGTTTAGATTGGATATGAGGAAGAAATTCTTTATTGTAAGGGTGGTGAGGCACTGCTAATGGGTTGCCCAGGGAAGTTGTGAATGCTCCATCGCTGGCGGTGTTCAGGGCTGGGTTGGACAGAGTCTTGGGTGGCATGGTTTAGTGGGAGGTGTCCCTGTCCACGGCAGGGGGGTTGGAACTAGATGATCTTAAGGTCCTTTCTAACCCTAACTATTCTATGATTCTATGATTCTATAATGTTATCACCCTGCATCTGCAGCACAGCAGGAATGGTTCAGCACAGAGAAAGGATGCAAAGGAAATGGATTATGAAAACCAGCTTTTATTTTTAGTTAGAATTTAAACACAGTACTGACACCAAGCTGTATTCAATGGGGAAAGTTCCACTCAAATGACAAACCTTTGGGACTTCAGAAATAATTAAACCTGCAGCAGCTCTAGTCTGCTGTAGATGGAAGGGCCTTGGACAAATGTCAGACTCTTGTAAACTCTCCCTTTTCTCCCTTATGCAATCCATAAGCATCTTTACAGCCCTTTACCAAACTGCTAGAGTCCTCATACAAATCATGTGAATTTCAGTATTTGCATTTCTGAGGGGAGGATAAATGAGGCACAAATATTTCATATGTTCCCCTGACATGTGAAGGATTCAGAAACTCCCCTAAGTCTCACCCACACACCAATAAAGGTATTGTGGCTGTCTCTATGCAATCTACAACAGAGATAAGTGCTGTTCCTTCCTACGAGGACAGGAAGCTTGGAAACAATTTGCTTTGTGCAGTGTTATGTTTCAACATTTCTTAGGTAATTTGTTTGTGGACCTGAAGTTATCTCTGGCAAACAATTTATCTTGGCAATATTGTTTGCTGTGGAAACAGGCTCCAAACCAGCAGGGCTTGCAGAAGAACCAAAATACTGACATGTCTGGTAATGATTTTTGGCATGGCAAATACAATGCTGTGCACATTAAAACAAGTCTAAGATCTGCTCCACATGCTTAACAAAGATGTGGGAAGGAAAATATTCAACTGCTTGGTTTTAAGTTTGGGAGGAAATGAAGAACCTGCAATTGATGCATGATGATAAAAATACAGACAACAAAGCAAGCTGAATTTAAGAATTTCTGGTTAGCATAAATTTGATAGCTTGCTCTTAATCATCTGCAATATTGACCATCAAACTTCTCATTGTGTAGTTAACACTTTAAACACCGCTACCTCTTTTAAACCCAACTGCCTTGCAAGGGAAATTGGTATGTTAGGACTATATTCCATCAGAAAAAAGTACTTTGGCAACCTGAGAAACCAAGGGCCTGCAAAATCAGATGAAATGTGGCTCTGAGGTCCAAGCTGATTCTCAGGATCTTTGCACTGCAGTGAGCACTGACTCTGTGTGCTGTGCAAAGCCACCCAGTCTTTTTAGCAATGTTCAAGCAGAAATTAAAGCCAAGATAAAAAAATGCATCACAGCCTTTCCTCCTCAGAGAGCTGCAAATGTAACTGGATTTTCAGAACTACATCCAGAAATAATGGCTAGACTCACAGCTGTAGTATGCAACCCAGACATGCTTATACTTCAGGAAAGCTCATTTCTCAGAGAGAATTTTCTGGTTTCAGCGTATATTTAAGTTACATGTCATTATATGTTATATATATATTTCTTTAAAAATTGTCAAATAAATGACTTGTCTTGTACACCTTTTCTCCCTGCATTTGCATCTGGAGATGCACTGTTTGCCAGTGTCATACAGTCAGTGTGACAAACAATATTTAGGCTGCCCCAGAGCTTCAGATATAAGTCATGCACCATCCAGTGGACAAACGCACTACTTACACTGCGGCAACGAGTTACTAAACATCAGTTCCACGGAAATCGATTGCAAAACTTCCACTGAATTAGAAGCTCTCAGGGATAAAGCATGTGTAGGAACTGCTGAAGTATACACTACACCTCCAGGGTGTGACAACATGCAGAGTCCTGTCTAGTTGACAATGCTAAAAAAAAAACCAAACCCAACACAGTACCTAACTTTTTTGTAGTTTCCGGGTAACCATCATTACTGAGATAAAAACTCAAGGACATCAAGTTTTCTCAAGGGTTAAGCTCACTATAATCAGCACTGCACCTCCCTGTAAGTATGTACCCAAGAAAAAATGCTTTTCTTCATTTTGTTTTTACTCCTGGCTAAATGACATTAGTTATATTAAGGGAAAACATGGAGGGAAAAAGTTTTAGAAAAAGATCAGTCCTTATGATTTTGTGTCTATAGATGTTTACATACTTTCATTTGAATAGCGGAGATACTGGCATTGAAAATTTCTTTTAGCATGTGAAACCCAGCTGCTGGGAGATAGAAGACTACACACAAACCCAAGCTTTTCTGAAGTCCTTAATATTTCAGCACAGAAGCAGTTGGAAATTAAAAAAAAAAAATAAAAGGCAGAAGCACACAGAGGCATGTGGGCAGCTGAATGTTGTATTTGCAGAATGCACAGCCACTCACGCACTTGCTGCCCAAGTTCCACTAGATGGTGTTCGCGCTGCAAGATAAAAATGATGCAGAAACATGCCCAAGATGCCAAGATTTTGGTTTGTCATCCTTCAGCATTTTTACCTTTATGTGTTTCAAATGCATCCTCAGCTCACACACTGCAAGGTTTGCTATTTTGCATCAAATTTTTAAAGCTACTTGGTATGTATTTTTCCTAATGGAAAATTCTGAATGAGTGTCATGCAGTAGTATTTCATAGAATCATAGAATCACAGAATCACAGAATGGTTTGGGTTGGAAGGGGCCTTAAAGCTCATCCAGTTCCAACCCCCTGCCACAGGCAAGGACACCTTCCACTAGACCAGGTTGCTCCAAGCCCCGTCCAACATGGCCTTGAACACTGCCAGGGATGGGGCAGCCACAGCTTCTCTGGGCAATCTGTGCCAGTGTCTCACCACCCTCATAGTGAAGAATTTCTTCCTAATATCTGATCAAAATCTCCCCTCTGTCAGTTTAAAACCAGTCCCCCTTGTCCTATCACCATGTCCTTGTAAAAAGTCCATTTTTTACTTCCATATAAAACTGTCCAATTCAAGTCCTGATGTTGAAGCCTAGGTTGATCAACTTTAGTGAACACACTCTTGACTTCAGTACCAAATCACCCTCCTGAGACTCCCTGAAGTAACAAAGAACTGTAACAAACTACCCCCACAAAAACCTGTTTAGGCATAAAGGAAAACCCCCTCGTAGAAGAACTGAAGAGAACCCCACTGGGTCTGTATTCTGTTATGGCAGGTGCAGGGGGATGTGCTGTTGCTGGTTGTGAGAAACTATGGAGTAGGGTATTGTTTATTAAGATTCATGTTAAGCCCAATGTAAAGATCGGACCATTTGTGTAAGATAAATCGCATATGCAAGTTAAAACCGCCATAAAACACCACTAGTACAAGATAAGGAAATCGCATGTGCAAGCTAAAACAGCCATAAAACACCACTTGTAAGGTAAGGATAATTGCATATGCAAGACAGCCCATAAAACACCACTTGAGCAAGATAAGATAAGCGCCAGATGTTCCAGGAACCGGCTCGGCAGAAACAAGACAAGTAAAAGAAAAATGAGTGAGGGGTCAAGGGAGAAGGACTTCTCACTCAAACGGCCCCCAAAAAGCAGAAAACGACCCCTAGCAACAACTGAAGCATGCGCAAAGTACCTCCACTACTTCAAAGACCATGGAAGGAAATATGTATAAAAGGGGACTGTTTAAACTGCGTAGTGCGGCAGTTGGCGGAGCGCAGACTCCCCTGTCGTCCAGCGCTGCTTTTGCTCATATTCTACTTGCTATAATTAATAAATTCCAATTGGATTCTAGTCTGTTGTGGTCTCAATTTATAACAATCTTGGTGCCGTGACTCGGATAAGGAGTGGTGAGCTTTGGTCCTCCGGGGAGGCGCCCCGCGATAGTCCGCGGCCCCGCGACCGACAGCTCACTGCCACCTTACCGACGAACCTAAATTCTAGAATATTGAGCAAAAAGGAACCGGTAAAATCCCATAAAGATTCTGTGCACGGGAGTCCGGACGAAGACGCAGGACGCGTAAGTATATTGCGAATTTATTCGCGGGTTTACCGTTCGGGCGGGATTGGGTTTCCTGGAATATAGCGAATGAGAGGTTCGACATACTGAACCAAGCGATTGTGGACCCTTAAGTACTGCGTTTCCCATCTCCCGCGAGGGACTGGGCCAGGAACAAGGGGAGCGAGTGAGTGTGTGTTTGTGGATATTCCAGAAGATGGGGGCGAAGGGCAGCAAGCCTTCGACTCCCATGGGGAGAGTACCCACTGTACCTAAGAATACCCCTCTGGCATATATCTTAGACAATTGGAGATATTTCCCTGGAACCCTAGGGAAAGATAAGCAGAAGATGATAAAATATTGTACTAAGATATGGGGAGGGAAGAAGATTTCTAAAAATGTCTTTTGGCCAGTCTGCGGGTCAGAAGAAGAATGGGTAAGGCAACAGTTAAACCTCTGGGTTAATAATAAAAAACCCCTTAACCCGGAGGAAAGTCAATATGCGGAAGTGTGGCTAGAAAGACCGGGAGCTAGACTTTACCCGCTGAATGAAATAAAAAAAAAAAAACTAAAAAAAAAAAAAGAAGGAAAAAGCGTAAAAAAATGATTCATTATTGTATTAAAATTTGGGGAGCAGACAAAGACCATCTTCATAAAAGGTATTCTTTTCTTTTACATAATTTGTAAGATGCAGGGGGTATCTTGGTTTGGTAAATTGGTTTGGTAAGCGTACGCATGGTGAGGAAGCCTTCCGTAAATTGAGATAGGAAATCTCATGGGTAAAGGCGTATACCCGGCTGCTAGCGTCCGTTTGGCGTATACCCGGCTGCTAGCGTCCGTTTGGTATACACTCAGAAGACGCAGTGGGCGTCTTAAGGAAAAAGCCTTTGGATTTTACTGGTATTTGACTTATGTTGTGGCTTCTCACAATGATAATTTTGGTCCTGTGATTTGATATTGGTGACAGACTGTGTTATTAGTTATTGACTGTGTTATTAGTTGTTTGTTTGATAGAATTGTAGTCTCTGTCTCAAGTATTGTAATTGTGGAGTGTGCCTGTGGGATCCCGTGTGTGTGTGTGTGTGTGTGTGTGTGTGTGTGTGAGATTGACAATGGAAAATCAGCAGAGTAGAGAGATCTTGAAAAAGAGTCCTTTAAGGTGCATTTTAGCACATTGGAAAGAACTGGGAGGATCTCCTGGGGGCTCAGTAATTAAGAAAATGTTAGCAAAATATTGCAGCCAAAGGTAATTTGGAATGTTAGGAAAAATGGGCTAGAAATGGAACTTTGAACTATGATACATTGTTCCAATTACTGTTGTTTCTGGGGTGGCAAGGAAAATGGGATGAAGTAATGTATGCAGATATGTTTTTCACTTTAAGAAACCACCCGGAGTAACAGACGGAATGCGAAATTAATGTAGCTCCACCAGATCCCTTAATTTTGGGCTTTGGAAAAGGACAGGGAAAAACTGAAATTTAAGATGGAGAGAAGTTGTTCAGCTTGTGATATCGGAGAAAGATACTTGGAGTTAAAAAAACAGTAATCAGGAAGACAGGTTGAAAAATTTTGTATGACAGGTACCTCGGAGAAGAGCACCCTCTGCATCTGTCCTATCTGATGTTGATAAGGAGGATTGCTGTCACTGGCAACAAGCAGCAGATTCACATTCGGAGTTAAGAAAGGGTTAAAACAGGAGTGCTGTTGCAGAGGCATCTGCAGCCCCTGCACAGCAGGGGGGGAGCAACGGTGAGAGAAAAAAAAAAAAAAAAAAAAAAAAAAAAAAGTAAAACAGAGGTGGAGGAGGGCTCTCTGACAGACGTGGGGAAGTGAGCTCTTCTTCTGTGGAACCGGATCAGCGTACGTGTTATGGGGAAGTGTACGTGTACGGGGAGTTAGGACGTTGGAAGTGAGACTGCCCTGGGGGGAAGTGCCATGGGGTGGCTCCCCTGGCTGAATTGGAACTAGACAGACACAGTGATGGACCTGGGGAATCTACCCTAGCAGATAAAGTTAAATTAAAACTAGGGAATAGAGGAAATAAAGTGGAATTTTTGTGGATACAGGAGCAACTTATTTGGTGTTAAATCAGAGGGAAAAGAATTTGTTACAGATGTGGGAGCTACTGGCCACTGGGAAAACAAATAGGAATGCATAAATTTTTATGCATGCCAAATTCTCCAAAATTTCTATTAGGGTAGGGCGTTACAAATATTTATTGGTAATAGTGGATCATTTAACACATTATGTCGAGGCTTTTTCTACCTCCCGGGCAACTGCTAATCAAGTTACCAAGGCGTTATTAGAACACATTATACCTCGATATGGAGTACCTGAAGTAATTGACTCGGACAGAGGAACACACTTTGTGTCAAAAATTGTTAGAGATCTAACAGAAAGTTTGAGTATTAAGTGGGAATACCATACACCATGGCATCCACAAAGCTCGGGAAAGGTTGAAAGGATGAATGGAGAAATCAAAACTATTTTGACTAAATTAATGATAGAAACTAAATTATCATGGATTAAGTACCTACCCATGGCCCTATTAATTCTTAGAACCAGACCCCGAGCAGATGTAGGAATATCGGCATTTGAAATGGTGTATGGAATGTCCTATAGAATTGAAAGTCCACAAACAAATGTTTTAATTCGAGACCGTGTAATTAATGAGTATGTTTCACAATTAGCAGAACATTGTAACAAGCTTTGGGAACGGGGACTGATTGTGCAACGACCCCCGTTGGACTTAAAGATTCACAATCTTAAACCTGGGGACTGGATATTGGTTAAAACGTGGAAAGAAGAAACCCTAAAACCCAGTTGGGAGGGACCTTACCTTGTTCTACTCACCACAGAGACAGCTATTCGCACTGCAGAGCGCGGATGGACACATGCCAGTCGTGTTAAAGGACCAGTAAATCCTCCACAGTGGAAGGTTGTCAGCTCACCCGGAGACACCAGGCTTGTGTTAAAACGATAAATAATGATACAAACTGTTTTTACGTGTTTCTTAGATCTACCTTTTGGTATCCAGTGTGTAATAGGAATATTGTTTGCATTAATCATTTCTTTGATTGTATATTATTTGTGGAAAATAGTTAAGTGTGGAAGAGGGGTGTGCTAGCTATATGGGATGTGTTAATTATATGTCACAAATTACACCTCTAACGCACGAATCAAGTGTGGGAAACTTATCTGTTTGAATGTTTTAAGTGCATAAAGTGTCGAGAGAAATAGTGGCAACATTACAAGGAGGGAACTCCTCCCCGAGGGGTTTGTAGTATTTGCTACAAAAGTGAGCGTGATTTTACGAATTGGGCTCTTAAACGATTCGGCATCGTTGCAGTCCAGTGTAGACTGGAAGTAGTAGCCATAAGGTGTAACAGGTATATGGTGAAAGCCAAACCTTAACCCGCATAACCGTCTAACCAGTTGCAAAAGGCATATTCCTACCAGAGACTCTTGCTGCCGAGAAGATGGCAACCCCCGTGTCTGGCCGCAACCCAGTCGACGGGCGAGGCAGAGGAGAAAAACCCACCGGAGGAAAAAGCCTGCGACTTCGGACGTGCAAGCAGCCTTGGCTAAACTTCCACAGGACTGGTAAAAACTCAAATATAGAACAAACACAATACCCTCCAAAAACACTCTTTTTCCTGTACGCTTTATGCTTACTAATTTTTACCAACAAAAGCTGGAAATCCTCATGAACCTATGCAATGGAAATCAATCCAGGTAGATTCGAGCAAGGTAATTACGACCTTTAATGGAACAGGACAACCAATTTTTACAAACGTTACTAACTGTGACCTGTTAGGACCTGGAATGGGGGGTGATTTGGGGAGACTGCCACGGCTCATATTCCTGGGCAGAAAAAAGAACTCAAGAAATTAATGCCAGAGGTACCTATTGGTGTCCGAGTTCACATCCCGGAAAATCTTATTGTAATTACCCAGGACACTTTTATTGCCGATACTGGGGTTGTGAAACAATAGCAATGGGATGGACAGTCAGTAATCCAGTTCAAACATCGGAGTAACGCCTTGTCTATCCCTAAACGTGTTTAATCAATCTCAGTTTTGTGTACAGGTAATTATTGTTCCCCGTCTAATCTATCACACCTCTGAGGAGATATTACGCCACTTTGAAGGAGACCTGAATAGACAAAAACGAGAGCCAATTACAGTAGTAACCCTAGCTACACTGCTGATAGCAGGTGGAGTTGAAGCAGGTACAGGCATAGCCTCCCTAGTAAAAGGTCAGGAATTAAAAAATTTGCAAATGGCTGTAGATGAGGATTTAACAAAAATTGAACAATCTATTCAAAATTTAACCACTTCAGTAAAGTCCTTATCAGAAGTAGTACTGCAAAATAGAAGAGGATTAGATCTATTATTCTTAAAGGAAGGAGGGTTATGTGTAGCTCTCAATGAGGAATGTTGTTCTTTTGCTGATCATACGGGAGTAGTCCAGGACACCATGGCTGAACTCTGAAAAAGGTTAGATCAACGAAAAAAGGATCGTGAGGTGGGCAGGTCATGGTATGAAAACTGGCTTAATGTTTCACCTTGGCTAACCACTTTGTTGTCTGCTTTAGCAGGACCACTTATTCTGTTGATTCTGGGACTTACATTTGGGCCTTGTATATTACGCTATATTTTACGTTTTATTAGAAAACGATTTGACATGGCTGAATTACTTATCTTAACTACGATGACTAGGGCAAAGTATAAGAGTGTATCTGTTAATGAAGATGAAGATTGTTGTGAATGCGTTATGCCGCATAGAAATTATGAGTGTAATTGTGAAGTATTACCTTGTGAGTGTTATGATAAATGTTGGGATTGTGGAAAAAGGTTTACTTGCAGTGCAGAGGATGAAAGCAGCATCTAATAAACAATAATAGAATAAAAAGAAAAAGGGGGGATTGTGAGAAACTATGGACTAGGGTATTGTTTATTAAGATTCATGTTAAGCCCAATGTAAAGATCGGACCATTTGTGTAAGATAAATCGCATATGCAAGTTAAAACCGCCATAAAACACCACTAGTACAAGATAAGGAAATCGCATGTGCAAGCTAAAACAGCCATAAAACACCACTTGTAAGGTAAGGATAATTGCATATGCAAGACAGCCCATAAAACACCACTTGAGCAAGATAAGATAAGCGCCAGATGTTCCAGGAACCGGCTCGGCAGAAACAAGACAAGTAAAAGAAAAATGAGTGAGGGGTCAAGGGAGAAGGACTTCTCACTCAAACGGCCCCCAAAAAGCAGAAAACGACCCCTAGCAACAACTGAAGCATGCGCAAAGTACCTCCACTACTTCAAAGACCATGGAAGGAAATATGTATAAAAGGGGACTGTTTTAAACTGCGTAGTGCGGCAGTTGGCGGAGCGCAGACTCCCCTGTCGTCCAGCGCTGCTTTTGCTCATATTCTACTTGCTATAATTAATAAATTCCAATTGGATTCTAGTCTGTTGTGGTCTCAATTTATAACACTGGTGATGAGGGCTTTGAAGGGACGAGGAAGGACTGGCCAGGGGCCAGCTCCCTGGGGCAGCAGCACCACCATGGCTGCGGGGTAGGCTTCACCCAATGGCATGGGCGCTGCCGGTGAGCACGGGGCCGAGGCCACCCTGCCAGCAGGCCCCACACCTTCACTCTGCAACCAAGGTATCATCACGATTGGTATCACCACCTATCATCACGATTGCCTGTCAATCTGAGGGGAAGAACGTGAAAAGGCAGAGCCTCGAGCGCACAAAAACTAAGAACACAACTCCCACCTCAGCCCTCCCAGGCTCACACACAGACACACCTTTCTCCAGCAACCTGGCCAAAGACATCCCACTCAGGGAGCGCATATACCCAACTGGCCACGTCCCACTCTGCTGCTGGGCAGCGCGCCCAGCAGCCAGCCCCGCCTGGGGCGGCGCCTGCGCAGTTCGGCGCGTTCAGCTTCCGCCTCCTGCGGCGCTGCACTTCCCGCTTCCGGGAGTTTTCGATTCTGAGTGTTTGGGTACGGTGGGGTGTGGGTGTGGGTCATTTCATTGTGCTGTCGGTACGGCGCCAGCTGCAGCTCTGAGAGTAGTAGGGCCGCTGCCACTGAGGTAAATCCACTCCCGTTCCCTTCCCGGGCCGCTGTCCTCTCACCGAGCCGGTTCCCCTTAGGGCGCCGCCGCCGCGGGTTCTCCTTTGCGCTCCCCCCGGCACTGGCGGAGCCCCGGCCCCGCAGAGAGGGAGCGTGGGAGCTCGGTGAAGCTTTGGCGAAGGACGGGCGGGGTAGGTTACCGGGATCTGCCGCCTCTCCGGGCTGGTCGGGCTGAGAGCTGGGCGCCCCTCAGGTCCCTGTCCTTGCTGGCGCTCGGTCCCAGGTCTTAATGGGGTGTTTCTCGGTCCTGGCTGTGCTCCTGACTCTATTCGGATTATTTAAAAATAAAAACCTGATAGCAGCCATGGAAACAAGCTTAGGGAAGCATCCTTGTGCCCCAGCACGGCTATGTTGTAGAGTCCTAGCTGCTGCCGTAGGAAGCTGGAAGGTGATGGAACAGAAACTGCTTGACACACCACGCTTTTCAGTGGTATCCTGGCTCTAGGGAATTTTGCTGATTTCTGTGCTGTTAGTTTCCCTTATTTCCGGGAAGGAAGAACAGCGCTTAGAGGAAGAGGGAACGCAAGTAGCTCACACTGAGAAATGAGAGGGTGGGTTCGTACAGCACAGCACATATGGGATCTATGCCATAAAAAGAAAAAAGGATTTGGAGAACATTAGCTATCTTCTATACTACACATACAATTGTATAGTGGTGTCAGGATGCTGAATTACAGTGATGTAACTGTTCACTTTGCTGAAGACATAATTAGGTTATGCAGCTCATCTTAAAACAGTGAACAAGACAGAGTTACTTAAAACATTGTTTAAAGTGCTTTAGTTTTGTTCTTTGATAGCTTAATCTAAAAGGTTTTTCTTCTTGGTCAGAAGCTTGTTTGCTGTATGTACATGTAGCATATTTCAAAGTATTATTGTACTACTATGTGGGGTTTTTTCTGTTGTGCTAAAATTTCTTGGTTGTCTTTAATACAGTTAAATAAAAATACCACAGTAATTTTATGCCATTTCATTTGTATGCAAAGGAGTTGCTTCCAGAATTGAACTAAATTTCACATTTGTTGTGACGTACACAAATACAGATTTATTTATTTTCAGAATCTTGATGTCTTCTCTTTTAAGGTAACTTGATTTGAGCAGCTGAAAACTTTCCTGAAAAGTATTTTTTATTTATTTATTTTTTTAATTAATTTTTTTTCCTGAGGTATTGCACCTTAGCTGGGAAGAGTTCCAAATTTGTGTTCTATAGGAAGTTTCAGAACTGGGAGGTTGGTTTTGAGTCACTGATTCCTCTCAAGACACTTGAAAACATCTGGGTAATGCTGCTTCCCTCTTTAGAAAAAGTTTGGCTTTGTAGAGCCTTTGTTGGGTATTTTGAGTGTCTGGTAACTTTGGCTTTCAGTTCCTCATATAATTCAAGGCTCAGTTGAAAGTTTATTGTAGATACTTTTCTTTTTTTTTCCTGGGTGCTCTTTTGAGAGAGAAAAAGTTAGTAAAAAACATTGGTTAAAAGTTTTATATGCCCATTTTTGATGAAATAATAGATGCATGTTCCAGCTGCTAAGTATGTAGGCTTCATCAAACTTGAATTTTCTTTACAAGTCTTGACCACAAGGAGTGGTTGATCTCACAAAGTGCTATTGAAATGAATTGGCATAGACTGTAATTTTAACTGGAAACATTTAGAGTAGGATAACTGAAAGTGGCTGAAAAGCGGGCCTTATCTAGGATAAGTTAAGCTTGAGTTGCTTTTAAGGGAGGTCCTGGGTTCAGCAGTAGCAGTCCTGTTTCTTCTTCTTAGTAGGTGCTGCAGTGCTGTGTTTTTGACTTTCAGCCTGGGAACAATGCTGATAACACCGATGTTTTTCGTTGTTGCTAAGTAATGTTTAGTCTGACCAAGGACTTTCTGAGTCTCATGCTCTGCCAGGGAGGAGGGGAAGCCGGGAGGAAGCAGAGGCAGGACACCTGACCCAAACTAGCCAAAGAGGTATTCCATACCACAGCACATCATGCCTAGGATGTAAAAACAGGGGGCAGGGACCCAGAAGGGTTAGATAGCTGCTTGGGTTGGGCTGGGTATCAGTTGGCGGGTGGTGAGCGATTGTATTCTCTTTCCTTGTTATTTCTCTTATCATTATTATTATTGGTGGTAGCAGTAGCGGTTTTGTATTATACCTTAGTTACTGGACTGTTCTTATCTCAACCCGTGGGAGTTACCTTATTTTGATTCTTCTCCCCATCCCTCCAGGAGCGGGGGGAGGAAGGAGATGAGCGTGCAGCTGCGTGGTTCTGGGTTGCTGGCTGGGCTTAAGCCATGACAGTTCATTTTGGGGCCCAACATGGGGCACGAATGGTTGAGATAACGACAGATCTGACCAGAGTGTGTCTAATCGTATTTGTGATAAGCTGATTCGTACACTGGAGAGCCAAGGAGCAGTCAGTAGAACCCGCTCACCCTTTAATAGCCCCATATGGCCAGTGCGAAACTCTGAGAGAGGGGACTAACAGTAGACTGTCGTTGCCTGAATCAAGTCACACCACCCTTGAGTGCTGCCGTACTGGCCATGCTAGAACTTCAATATGAACTGGAGTCGAAGGCAGCCAAGTGGGATGCCACAATTGATATTGGCAGTGCATTTTTCTCAATTCTTGTGGCAGCAGAGTGCAGGCCACAGTTCGCTTTTACTTGGAGAGGCGTCCATGACACTTGGAACCGACTGCCCCAGGGGTGGAAACACTGCCCTACCATCTGCCATGGACTGATCCAAATGGCACTAGAACAGGGGCAAGCTCCAGAACACCTGCAATACATTGATGACATTATCATGTGGGGGTGATGCAGTGCAAGAAGTTTTTGAAAAAGGGAGGAAATTAAGCCGGATTTGCCATAAAACAGAGTAAGGTCAAGGGACCTGCACAGGAGATTCAAATTTTGGGAATAAAATGGCAAGATGGACGTTGCCAGATCCCCACAGATGTGATCAACAAGATAACAGCAATGTCTCCACCAATAAGAAAGAAACACAAGCTTTCCTGGGTGTTGTGGGGTTCTGGAGAATGCACATCCCAAATTACAGTTTGATTGTAAGCCCTCTCTATCATGTGGCCCAGAATAAGAATGATTTTAAATGGGGCCCTGAGCAATAACAAGACTTTGAGTAAATTAAAGAAGAGGTAGCTCACGCAGTAGCCCTTGGACCAGTGTGGACTGGGCCAGATGTGAAAAATGTGCTCTCCACCGCAGCCAAGGAGAATGGTCCTACCTGGAGCCTCTGGCAGAATGCTCCAAGGGAGACCTGAGGTCGACCCCTCGTCTTTTGGAGTCTGGGATATAGAGGATCTGAGGCCAGCTGTACCCCAACTGAGAAAGAGATATTGGCAGCCTATGAAGGGGTTCGAGCTGCTTCAGAAGTGATTGGCACTGAAGCACAGTTCTCCCTGGCACCCCAGTTGCCTGTGCTGGGCTGGATTTTCAAAGGCAGGGTCTCCTCTACACATCATGAAACCAATGCTACATTGAGTAAGTGGGCTGCACTAATTACACAGTGAGCTCAAGTAGGAAATCACAGTCATCCAGGAATTCTAGAAGTCATTGTGGACTGGCCAGAGGACAGAGATTTTGGAATGTCACAAGATGAGGAAGGAGGTGATGCGTGCTGAAGATGCCCCACCATATAATAAACTGTCAGAAAGTGAGAAGCAGTATGCGTTGTTTACTGATGGGTCCTGCCGTATTGTGGGAAAGCATTGGAGATGGAAGGCAGCAGTATGGAGTCCCTGATGACAAGTTGCAGAAACTGCTGAAGGGGAGGGTGAATCGAGTCAGTTTGTCGAGGTGGAAGTCATCCAGCTGGCCTTGGACATTGCTGAACGCGAAAAGTGGCCAGTACTTTATCTCTCTACTGACTCCTGGATGGTGGCGAATGCCCTGTGGGGGTGGTTGCAGCAATGGAAGCAGAGCAATTGGCAGTGCAGAGGTAAACCCATCTGGGCTGCTGCAGTGTGGCAAGATATCGCTGCCCGGGATGCAGAACCTGGTGGAGAAGATACGCCACGTAGATGCTCATGTACCCAAGAGTTGGGCTACTGAGGAACACCAGAACAACCAACAAGTGGATCAAGCTGCTAAGACTGAAGAGGCTCAGATGGATTTATATTGGCAACATAAGGGTGAATCATTTTTGGCCTGGTAGGCCCACGACACTTCAGGCCATCAGGGCAGAGATGCAACATACAGATGGGCTCATGATTGAGGGGTGGACTTAACAATGGACACTATTGCCCAGGTTATTCATGACTGTGAAACATGTGCTGCAATTAAGGAAGCTAAGCTGTTAAAGCCTCTCTGGTATGGAGGACGATGGCTGAAGTACAAATATGGGGAGGCGTGGAGGATTGATTATGTCACACTCCCACCAGTCTTCCAAGGCAGTTGCCATGTGCTTACCATGGTGGAAGCAACCACTGGATGGCTGGAGACATACGCTGTGCCCTTTGCCACTGCACGGAATACTGTCCTGGGTCTTGAGAAAACGATTTTGTGGTGGCACGGCACACCAGAGAGAATTGAGTCAGACAGTGGGACTCATTTCTGCAACATCCTTATAGACACTTGGGCCAAAGAGCATGGCATTGAGTGGGTATATCAGATCCCCTACCATGTGTCAGCCTCTGGGAAAATCGAACGGTACAATGGCCTGTTAATAGCTACACTGTGTGCAATGGGTGGTGGGACTTTCCAACATTGGGATACACATTTACCAAAGGCCACCTGGTTGGTTAACACCAGAGGATCTGCCAACAGGGCTGGTCCAGCCCATTCAGAACTTTTACGTACTGTAAAGGCGGTCAATTTCCTGTGTTGCACACACCTAAAGAATTTGCTGGGGAAAACAGTCTGGGTTATTCCTGCTTCAGGTAAAGGCAAACTCACTCGTGGGATTGCTTTTGTTCAGGGACCCAGATATACTTGGTGGGTAATGCAGGAAGATGTGAAGTCCGATGTGTACCTCAAGGAGATTTGATTTTAGGAGAAAACAGCCAATGAACTCAATTGTATTCTGTTGCTTGATATGTATCACTTTTATAGCCCATCAACTAGATGTCCTCAAGTCAACAGTGACTGGTCCTGACTTTCCTCCTACCATCATCCCAGCCAAGAATGAACTTTGACGAAACTGGATGAGCTCAGCAGTGATCAGATGAGTTCCATGTTGTCATCTGCAGGCAACACTCCAACACTGCACACCATCTCTCCTGCTCCGAAAGACTGTTACATCGTTGGAGCCTGTCATCATGGACTGGATGAACTCAGCAGCTTCATAGGGATTGGTCCATGCACTAAGGCATGATATCTCTCTGTTTGTGTGTGTGTGTTTATATGTGTATATATATATGATACATGAGTGATGGTTTACTGAAAAATGTGGCATATGGGCATGATGTGAATGGTATGGAATAAGGGATGGATACTCTCCTGGGTTCAGCCGTAGCAGTCATTTTTCTTCTTTTTTAGTAGCTGGTGCAGTGCTGTGTTTTTGACTTTCAGCCTGGGAACAATGCTGATAACACTGATGTTTTTAGTTGTTGCTAAGTAATTTTTACTCTGACCAAGGTCTTTTTCTGAGTCTCGTACTCTGCCAAGGGAGGAGGGGAACTTGGGAGGTAGTAGAGACCCAACACCTGACCAAACTAGCCAAAAAGGTATTCCATACCACAGCATGTCATGTGCAGTATATGAACTGGGGGCAGTTACCTGGAAGGTCCAGATTGCTGCTCGGGTCAGGCTGGGTATTGGTCAGTGGGTGGTAAGCGGTTGTCTTTTCTTCCCTTGTTATTTCCCTTATCATTATTATTATTGGTGGTAGCAGTAGTGGATTTTTGTTATACCTTAGTTACTGGACTGTTCTTATCTCAACCTGTGGGAGTTACATTCCTTCGATTCTCCTCCTCATCCCTCTGTGAGCAGGGGGAGAAAAGGGTTGGGGAGTGAGTGAGCGGCTGCGTGGTTCTGGGTTGCCAGCTGGGCTTAAACCAGGACAGAAGTTTATTTTTTTCCAAGGTATTTTTCTAGTATGTGACTACCTTTTTCCATGGCTTAGCTGCTGCATTCTTTTAAGAGAGGGGACTTTAGTGTAAAAAACCAGAACAAAACACCTACCCAAACCAAGCAAACAAAATACCCGAAATCAAGAAAACCTCGGTGTGTGGATAGAAAACACATTATAACTCCTAGATATTTTAATACAGTTTTGTTAGTGACTCCATCCAAGCACCAGTGCTGTATTTCAATTTGTTCTGTTTCAGAGCCAGAATATGTAGCTCACACTTAATTGTGTTCTGTGAGTATCTCAGCTAGGTGTTTTATCTTTTTCTCTGAGATTTCTACACTGCTATCTGCATGTATCGTTTTCATTTCTAGTCTTTTGGATTATTCCTTCCTAGTTCTAGCATGAAAGCTTAAGGATCAGAAGGATTTACTGGGCAGAATATGTTTTTCTGATTCCTGTTTGGTAGGATGGAGAGTTTTTCAAGGGTTTAAATATACACAGCTTCATCTGAAAACAATCTTGGTGTAAGAGGCTCTTTACCTTGTAATGGGCACTGACTATTTTAGACTAACAAACTGATCCTATGTTCAAGGTCTTGGGATGTAATTTGAAGTGCTGTAATTCCTGCCAGTCATATATAGGTGTCATGGGTTCAGCAGTAGCAGTCATTTTTCTCCTTCTTGGTAGTTGGTGCAGCGCTGTGTTTTTGATTTTGGGCCTGGGAACAGCACCGATAACACCAGTGTTTTCAGTTACTGCTTGCTAATGTTTTGGTCTGGCCAAGGACTTTCTGAGTCTCATGCTATGCCAGGGAGGAGGGGAAGCCGGGAGGAAGCAGAGACAGGGCACCTGACCCAAACTGACCAAAGAGGTTATTCCATACCACAGCACGTCATGTCCAGGAAGTGAAAACGGAGAGCAGAGACCCAGAAGGGTGGTGGTAGTGCATTGGGGGGTTGGCTGCTGGAGGGTGCACTGGCTGGGTCAGGATTGGTGAGCAGCTGTATTCTCTTTCCTTGTTTTTCTCTTGTGTTATTACTGGTAGTAGCAGTAGTGATTTGTGTTATACCTTAGTTACTAAACTGTTCTTATCTCAACCTGTGGGAGTTACATTCTTTCGATTCTTCTCCCCATTCCTCCCCCTCCCATCGGAGTGGGGGGGAAGAAAGAGGGAGAAGTGAGTGAACGGGCTGCGTGAGATTTACAGCTTAAACCATGACAATAGGTTACCATTAGTAAGCAGAAAAAATTGAGACTTCTGCTTAGTTGTCATCGATCAGTATAAATGCTTTTAAGTTTCTCTCTCATGTGGCCTTTAGTAGCATGAATCAGTCCAAATTTCAGAACATGGTATACTTTTAAAGTAGCAGGCTTTTCTTGGCGCATAATGTTTAAGCTTTAATTTGTCTCCTCTTTGTTGATAGCACTTCAGTTCTTCCATATCCCTGACACAGCTACAGGTTGGGCAGGGAAGAGATTCAGAGCAGCCCTGCGAAGAAGGACTTGGGGGTGTTGGTCGATGAGAAAATGAACATGAGCTGGCAGTGTGCGCTTGCAGCCCAGAAAGCCAGCTGTATCCTGGGCTGCATCAAAAGGAGCGTGGCCAGCAGGTTGAGGGAGGTGATCCTGCCCCTCTACTCTGCTCTTGTGAAACCTCACTTGGAGTATTGTGTTCAGTTCTGGTGTTCTCAACATAAAAAGGACATGGACCTGCTGGAACAAGTCCAGAGGAGGGCCACGAGGATGATTAGGGGACTGGAGCACCTCCCTGCCATGAGGACTCAGTCAGGAATCAATATGATTAGACTAAAGCCCCTTTATTGATGGCGCAGTTACAGTTTATATAGTTCACGCTTACAGCTTTAACATTACATGTCTTTCTATGATTGGTTACATATACTTAGCAACAGGCATACTACTGATTAACATGTTTCATGAGAACCTAAAGTGTGGTTTTTATAAGCAAGCAAGATTTACAGCCCAATTTAGCAACCTCCTTATCTTAGCTCCTTCTTATCTTCCAGGCCTACATTCTTGTTTCATGAACTGTCCTGCAGTTGCTTCTTTTCCACGATCGGCTACACAGAGGTAACCAGGAGTTACCCCTGCTGCATGGCCAGCTGCACATAGTTGCTTTAGTTGCTTTCATTCAGAGCAGGCATATGTCCATTCTCTAACAAGAAATCATCCACACCTCCCATATGAAGATAGGCTGAGAAAGTTGGGGCTGTTCAGCCTGGAGAAGAGAAGGCTGCCTGGAGACCTCATAGCAGCCTTCCAGTATCTCAAGGGGGGCTATAGGGATGCTGGGGAGGGACTCTTCATTAGGGACTGTAGTGATAGGACAAGGGGTAACGGGTTCAAACTTAAACAGGGGAAGTTCAGATTGGATATGAGGAAGAAATTCTTTACTGTAAGGGTGGTGAGGCACTGCTAATGGGTTGCCCAGGGAAGTTGTGAATGCTTCATCGCTGGCGGTGTTCAGGGCTGGGTTGGACAGAGCCTTGGGTGGCATGGTTTAGTGGGAGGTCTCTCTGCCCATGGCAGGGGGGTTGGAACTAGATGATCTTAAGGTTCTTTCCAACCCTAACTATTCTATGATTCTATATCTTTGCTTGTTAGAGTTGTCTGAAAAATAGTTCTGTTTTCATAAAAACTGTAAAGGTTTCAGGTCTTGTTTTTGTTCCATGTTGGCACAACAACAAAGTCCTAGAAGGGTTTTTATGAAATTAATGTGTTCTTTGAAAATCTGATTAATGTAATCCATTGCCATGCTAATTTAACCACTACCATTGGTTTCCCTGAAGTTTGGTCTGTTCTGACACCATGTTGTAAGTTTTCCAATTTATCTTTGTATCAGGATTTTGGTTTTTTTTGTTTTTCAACACAGTTGCACTTTTGTCAACCAGTTTAGCTGCTTACTAACTCGCAGTGTTGTTTGTTGTGAACAGTGTACTAAACAGCTTTATTTCCATTCTGCATTTCATTCTGCTCTTCCCTTTGCTGCTGGAGCAGTATGAAAAGCCAACAGTCTGGTGCCATTACTTGCTGGTTTCTGAGAGACAGGAACTGTAATTTAGTGAAAGCTTTGCCATTTTAGTTTGAGCTAAAAGAAAGAGGTTACGTTTCTAACAGAAGAGGAAGAATGGTTTACAGGCACAGAAAGGTGGAAATGAAACCATTCTAAAATCACTTTGTCAAGCTTTGAAGTTGTATGATTTTGATGGGTTGACCCTGGCTGGACACCAGGTGCCCACCAAAACTGCTCTATCACTCCCTTCCTCAGCTGGACAGGGGAGAAAAATATAACCAAAAGCTCATGGGTGAGATTAGGACAGGGAGAGATCACTCACCAATTACCATCATGGGCAAAACAGACTTGACTTAGGGAAATTAGTTTAATTTATTACAAATCAAATTGGAGTAGGATAATGAGAAATAAAACCTAAATCTTAAAATACCTTCCCCCCACCCCTCCCTTCTTCCTGGGGTCAACTTTACTCCCTATTTCTCTACCTTCTCCCCCTCAGCGGCTTGTGGGGATTGTGGTCAGTTCATCACACGTTGTCTCTGTGGATCCTTCCTCCTCAGAGGAGGACTCGATAACACTCTTCCCCTGCTGTAGTGTGGGGTCCCTCTCACAGGAGACAGTCTTCCACAAACTTCTTCAATGTGAGTCCTTCCTATGGGCTACAGTTCTTTATGAGCTACTCCAGTATGTGACCCTTCCCTGGGGTGTAGTCCTTCAGGAAGAGGCTGCTCTAGCATGGCTCCCTTGCAGGGTCACAAGTCTTGCCAGCAAACCTGCTCCACTCTGGGCTCCTCTCTCCACAGGGGCACAGGTCCTGCCAGGAGCCTGCTCCAGCACGGGCTTCCCACAGGGTCACAGCTTCCTTCGGGCATTCCCCTGCTCCAGTGTGGGATCCTGCACAGGCTGCAGGTGGATATCTACTCCACTGTGGATTTCCATGGGCTGCAGGGGCACAGCCTACCTCACCGTGGTCTGTACCATGTGCTGCAGAGGAATCTCTGCTCTGGTGCCTGGAGTACCTCCTCTCCTCCTTCCTCACTGACCTTGGTGTTTGCAGAGCTGTTTCTCTCATATTGTTACTCCTCCAGCTGCAGTTTTACAGGGTGGGGTTTTTTCCCCCCCTTTTTACTATATTATACCAGAGGTGCTACCACTGTTGCTGGTGGGCTCACTTGGCCAGTGGCAGGTCTGTCTTGGAGCTGGCTGCATTGGCTATGTTGGACATAAGGGAAGCTTCTAGCAGCTTCTACCAGAAGCCACCCCTGTAGCACCCTCCTGCTACCAAAACCTTGCCATGCAAACCCAAGTGATAAAAATGTTATGGTATTATAAAACTCGGAAAATGGCTTACAAAGTTGTTGATGAAACTTTGTAGATTAGTATCTTTTGATTACAGAAATATTTAATATTTACTTAGTCATAGAATTGTTCAGGTTTTGATTTTAAATCAGTAATCTATTTTCAACTGGGATATGTTTTATCTTGCACAAGTAATAAATGAGTCTCCTGTATTTCCAGTTTCCTCAAGCATAATAATGCTATCTTTGCTTCCTGCAGGGCAAGGACAGAAAACTATGCAGTCACCAGGGCACAGATTCCGCGATGTTGAGCACCACCTGCTTCTTGCTGAAAACGACAGCTATGATTCCTCTTCCTCAGAGGCTGACATGGCAGAGAGGGTTTGGTTCATCCGAGATGGCTGCGGTATGGTCTGTGCTATAATGACATGGCTTCTGGTTGTCTATGCAGACTTTGTAGTGACTTTTGTCATGTTGCTGCCTTCCAAAGACTTTTGGTACTCAGTGATCAACGGTCTTATCTTTAACTGTTTGGCAGTACTAGCTTTGTCATCGCATCTGAGAACTATGCTGACTGATCCAGTAAGTATGCAATTGTTCCTTCACATTGGATTATTCTCTCATGTAGTTCATTGTCTGCAGAGATGTGGAAAAGTGGCATCAGTCTTCTTCTGCCAGGAAAAGCAGTATTAGATTCAAAACCTTAAAGGTGAAGGGATGATATCTGTACTTTTCCTGTTCTGTTGAAACCTTAAATAATGTTTGACTTGAGGAGCAGGCACTATAAAATTAACATAAGAGGGGGAGGTAGGCTCACAAGAAGTTTAGTTTATTTGTAAAATATTAGCCCAGGTTTTGAAGAAGCTGATAGAGCTTTAGTCTTCTCTGTCCTAATGTTTCTTACTTTTGTTTGTCAGATATATCTTCAAAACTTCATAAGAAGTTATAGCTTCACCCTCTTGCATTATTTGAAATGTATCTTACATTTATGGCACATTAAAGAACTTTTAGAGGTAGACATGCTGAAAAACCTCAGTCACATATTTGCATGCATGATTTTGTGATTATTGTGTTTAGGTATGTCGAGTCAGTGGGAAGGGAGATTTAAGTTGAACCCATACTGGAAGAGTATAGGTGTGAGAGGTCTTGAAAATACTCATTTCTTAGGACTTTTCAGTTCAAGAGCTCAGGAGATTAAATAGTTTATTTTGTATTAATCTATTACTCTCAAGGGAATAAATCTGTGGAGAGAGGAGTGAGAGGAAGCACTTCTGTTTTCTCCATATTTTTGAGATGGCAACAGTGTATACAGCAGTTATGGGAGTGTTCAAAAAACCAGCAGGGTGTTGTAGTTAATGGTTTCCTAGGCCTTTGGTGTACTTCTGAGCCCACACCCAGTTAAGAAACGTTCAGACTTCTACAGACTGCAACAGCTAAGAAATTTAATGGTTTAAGGATACATTGCTTAAGAATATGTCCTTGTAAAACTGTGTGTCTTTCTAGACCTATGTTGTGCTTTATGGATAAAACATGATAGAAATTGAGATGAATCACTACTTGTTTTTTTTTTTTATTTTTTTTTTTTTTCTCCACTCCTTTCCCGGTGACTCCCAGAATGGAAGACATGATCATGTGATAGAAACTAAGATTGAAGAAAAAAAGGAGTAAACTGCCTCAAAACATATGTGAATTATATTTCTGATTATGACTATTAAAATAGTTTTGTTTTTGTTGTTTTTTTTAATTGAAAGAAATTTGTGACCATCAGAGACTATGCAAGATGTTTTTGAAATAGAGCATATTTTTATCATCAAAATGCCAAAAGTACAGCCTTAAGTTATTATCCTTAGACAGGTGACAGGTGAATAGGTGAATGTGAGATGTGTTTTATAAACACAAATCTACCTGGAAGAAGATAAATTTGTGCTTTAGGAGTTCTCTCTGAGATAATTCACCATGTTTACACAAAAGTATTCACTTCAGTGAGAACATTCATATTGCAAAAAAAAACACTTGAGCAATACAACATGGGAGTTTAAGAAACTCTTAAAAGAGTTTGTGCCCCTGCAAAGGCCAGCTGGCTTGCTTGAAGCACCACTTAACCAAGGAGTTCATCCAGGGTAGAACTTGGGCTGTGTCTCAGGCAATGCAAACAAGATTGTTATTCTAGGTCATAGGCAACAAAAACTTTCTGCCAAAGTAGAGGTGTTTTGCAATTGAATCTGAAGTGCATGCTGGTTTCTTAATTCTATCCCCAAAACTTCCTTAAGGTGTGTCTGTAAAGTCATGATGTTGCCAGTGGGATTTTTTGAATGAGAAATAGAGTGTTGCAGATGATTTAAGCCATCCAGGAGAAGGCTCTCTCTGTGTGAAGTAGGTGATGGCCTACAGGAGTTGTACAGAAAGGCCATTGTGCTTTCATTTCACATCCTGGTTTATTTCATGATTACTTCCTGTCACAGGTAAGCCTTTAGCTCTATAAATAAGCAAAGTGACAGTGGTAATGTCCATTATTTTCTTCTTACTAATCCAAAGTTAGATTCTGATCTTGGGAGGCTCTTGATTGATATTGTTACTGGAAGAAGCAATCCTGCCTTCTGTTCCTGTCCATTCATCATCTTCCTCATGTTGAAACAGCTGCTAACACAGCTCTGTAGTGAACAGCTCAGAGAACTAATCACTAAAAAATAATGTATTTTCCTGATGGGTTATTTTTCTTTTGGAAATAGTTCCTTCAACTGTTAACCATGTAGCTACACAAACTTTCACAGTAGCAGAAGGCAGCAGGTGACACTAGATGTAGAATAAAGAAGCCAGTAGTGGTTCACACTGACAGTGTCCAAGCTAAAAGCTTAAGTATAAAGGAAACAACGATGACTGTTGGTTCTCAAAAACCTGTATACATGTGGCAGGTGGCTAAATCTTGTATTCAGACTTGAAATAACATCTTTCAAGTAGTTGTTGCTGATTTAACTTTTGTAGATGTCTTAGCCTAATAATTGAACGTCATGACAATTAACATACGCTGCTGTAAGAAAGTATCTCTCAGTAGCACTCGTTCAGAGTAACTTCTCAACAAATATTGTACCTGTAGGGCTTGTGTCTGCATGTAAAGATATCTTCATTTTATGTATGCTGGTGACAGTAGATTCTATCAGAATTATGCTAATACTTGGCCATAGATAAGTCTTGCTGAACTGAAACTGAATTTGAGGTCAAGCAGAGGTAATTTATTCATTTGGAAATCATTCTGGTTTTTGGTGGGCTAGCTTAGAATAAATTAATTTATTTTGGCAATTATCCTGAGATTACTAGTATGAAATCTATAAAATGTATTTTTAAACACTCTCAGACCGTTTAAGAAGCTTTCTCTCCTTTAATTGAAATTATTTCAGGGGGCTGTACCCAAAGGAAATGCCACTAAAGAATACATGGATAATTTGCAACTGAAACCAGGAGAGGTGATCTACAAATGTCCAAAGTGCCGTAGTATCAAACCTGAACATACACACCATTGCAGGTATGCCATAGTTTTAAAGCAGTTATGCATGTTGAGTCTTGGAATAATGTTCCTGCTATTTATGTGTTAATTTTGTTCCCACTAGTTGCTTTTGGTATCTAGTAAACTTTCAAATTCATCCATTGCAGAGTATTTAATAAATATAATGTACTGTGCAAGAGACTCAAAGAGTTTCTAAAAATAATCATGCTGTGGTGTCTTAAATACTTTTTGATCTGTGAATATGTTTTCCTGTGCATTATTCCAGTTATTGTACCATAATGATAATGCAGGGCAAGGGGAAGAATCTCGAGGAAATTTCAAGAAGCTGATTTAAGAAATGACTCCTGCAATCTTAGTTTAAAACTCATCTGTACTTTTTTAATTTTAATTTGTGCCTTCTGGTCTTTGTCATGTGCCATTTGAAGTTATATGTGAATTGACAGATTATTTTCACAAGGTTGCATGCATAATTGTTTAAATGCATTTCTGCTTATTGAAGTTTCATTTTAATAAGGACAGAATTGATGATAAGTTGAACTAAACATGATATGGAAGAGGTAGTAAGTTGTCCTGGGTTCAGCCATAGCAGTCATTTTTCTACTTTTTAGTAGCTGGTGCAGTGCTGTGTTTTTGACTTTCAGCCTGGGAACAATGCTGATAACACCAATGTTTTTAGTTGTTGCTAAGTAGTGTTTACTCTGACCAAGGACTTTCTGAGTCTCATGCTCTGCCAGGGAGGGCGGGAAGCTGGGAGGAAGCAGAGACAGGACACCTGACCCAAACTAACCAAAGGAGTGTTCCATACCACAGCATGTCATGCCCAGTATATAAACTGGGGGGAGTTACCTGGAAGGGCCCAATCACTGCTCAGGTTGGGCTGGGTATTGGTCTGTGGGTGGTAAGAGATTGTGTTTTCTTCCCTTGTAATTTCCCTTATCATTATTATTACTGATGGTAGCAATAGTGGTTTTGTGTTATACCTTAGTTACTGGACTCTTGTTATCTCAGCCCGTGGGAGTTATGTTCTTTCGATTCTCCTCCCCATCCCTCTGGGTGCAGGGGGAGGAAAGGGGTGGAGTGAGTGAGCGGCTGAGTGGTTCTGAGTTACTGGCTGGGCTTAAACCATGACATATGCATTTTCAATTAGTTCTCAGTCTTTTGACTTTTCAGAAGCTGTGGATATGCATTTGTAATGTTTATTGTGTGAGAGTTGAAAATAGATATGTCTGCATAATTAAGACTTACTTAAATATGTACATGTTTCTGGTGGGTCAGGTGTGAGGAATGATATTAAATTGTGTGGCATATTAAAGTTAAGTCTCTTGAGTTAGTTCCCATCAAAAGAACAGAGTGTAGTCTTGTCTGGTATCTCAAATTATTCTGTGAATTTGTGGCTTCTAAATTAAATGTCTCAGGGTATGTCACTTATCTTTGTGAACATTATGGCTGCGAAGCTATTTCCATCAAATACTCAGCCACTGAAGTCTTGTTCTTCTCTCAGATGTGAGTAGGCTTCTGTATCTGGAGTGTGAAGGTAAAAGTTTAATGTATAAATAAAGTACAGAGTTATCTTTAGCTAGTTTCTCTGTGTTATAGGTTAGCTTTTGCACAGATGCAGGTACCAGTCTTTCCTTCCTGTGCAATTAGTTTGGTTCTGGCTGTCATTACTAGCTCCAGTAGAGTATTACATGAACACAGCTGTACCAGTTACTCAGCGGGCCTGGGGGTAGGAGCAGCACAGCTGCTTTCTTGTGGCAAAATGTAAGTTGTTAATCTTTAGGGATCCCAAACAGCTTTGTGCAGTCTGTTCATTGGCATTGTGTTCATGGGAAGCAGTAGGGGGACACCTGTGAGCCTCTGCTGAGTGTAGGTTGGATCTTGCTAATTTTCTCATCTTGGATTTAGGCTGGTTCCTACAGGAATTTGGCAGGTATCTTTGTAAAGTGTTTTCCACGTCTTTGGTGCTGATAGGATATATTAATTTGGAAGTAGCCCTAAATGAGGACATCTTATGTTGAGCTCTGCATATGAACAAACAGGCTGGAGTATTAGAGAGCCTAGAACCTGTGCAGCTGGGCTGTGCTCTGTGTGGGCAGTGCTTATCTGTTAGACCTGGACCTAACAACTGTATAGGTTTCAGACAAGTCTTGCAGAGTCCCTTGGGTACATCTGGGCCATCATCTGCTGTTGTGTTTTAATCAGCAGTTGGATATCTGGTTTATTTGTCTTTGTTTCTGTTAATCTGCTTCTTCACCACAGATTTACCACCACAGAAGTTTACCGAATAGATAAAAGGTTTGTTTGATTATACTGCCAACTTATTGGCTTACAAACCCATTCCAAGGATATTAAAAGGATGGTCTAGTCCCAAATAGTCAAAGTGGCAATTTGCTGATGGAAGAGACTTGAAAATGGAAATTGAAGCTGGTTCCTGTTAGAAAATACTTACACTCAAAGCCATAGTGTTTTGAGTAGTAAATTATTAACAGAAGAGACTCTTACAATGTAATTATGAAAATTGTTGTGCAACACAGCAACGGAATTTCTTTTAAGAGAGAAAAATAGTTTCATAATGTGCTGTGTGATGGCAAAAAGAGCAAGAAACTTTTATTTACAGCTAAATAACTAGCCTCAGTGCAATATGTTAAACTGAGATTTTACTAAGTGGTTTCAGCATAAGCAAGAGGCTTATCCTGAATTGAATGCTATTTCATTTTCACTGAAGGACCACAGCTGTCATTATTTCTAGCCTATTCTGAGTGCCTGCGTTTGTGTGGGGAACTGTTATCCAGAAATAAGTCACTGAGATGTTTGCATCAGTCTTCCTATGAATTTCTGTTATCCAGACCAATTTCTCTTAAGCAATTAGCTGTGTCTTTCTGAATGTTACCTTCAGCATTCAAATATGTAACTGCATCTGCTGTTGCATGAGTGTATTTAGCAGCAGTACCAAGCTGGAGAAGACTGTCCTTCATTCACAGCTGATTGTTCTCACTGCCATATTGCTCCTTCCTCTTGTGTAAGGCATGAATGTTCATACACAGTGTCATGACCCAGGTTGAAGTTAATAGAGTGACTTCCTCAAACTCTTGCTGCATAAACATCTGTGCTTGGACAGGGGAAGGACTAGAATACAAGTGATGGGGGTAGGAAGAAGGCAGAACCACTGTGTTAAGCATTGCTGTCTGTTTGTTGGCTGGAAATGTTTGTTGAATCATGATGTGAAATTAGAAAGGAAGGCAGAGTTCCAGACTTCTGATATCTTGAAGATCTCTGTGTGGGCTTGTGTGAAATAACAAGCAGAAGTGAGTCCTGGCCACCTCACATCTTCAGGTGTTTGGCTCAATTGAGTCTGGGTATGATTTTACTCAGTACTTAACCTTAATATTCTTTTTAGAGTGACAGTATACATTCTGTGTTGCATTAAGAGGCTTGCATGGTTGTGGTAGTTGGAGTTGGCTCATCTTCCCACAGAGCTTAGGAAATTAATGAGAGTCTTAACTTATAAGCAGCAGACTGTGAAATGAAAATATTTTTGAGAACCTTTGGAATACCTCCTCTTCAATGATACCTGTTTCTTCTGCACTAGAGAATGGTTGTGGTGTGTCCTGGGTTCAGCAGTAGCAGTCATTTTTCTCTTTCTTAGTAGCTAGTGCAGTGCTGTGTTTTTGACTTTCAGCCTGGAAACAATGATGTTTTTAGTTGTTGCTAAGTAGTGTTTACTCTGACCAAGGACTTTCTGAGTCTCATGCTCTCCCAGAGAGGAGGAGAAGTTGGGAGGAAGCAGAGACAGGACACCTGACCCAAACTAACCAAAGGGGTATTCCATACCACAGCATGTCATGGCTAGTGTATAAACTGAGGGCAGTTATCCGGAAGGGCTAGATCACTGCTCAGGTTGGGTTGGATATTGGTCGGTGGGTGGTGAGCAGTTGTATTCTCTTTCCTTGTTATTTCCCTTAGCATTATAGGTGGTAGCAGCAGTAGTTTTGGATTATACCTTAGTAACTGGACTGTTCTTATCTCAACCTGTGGGAGTTACATTCTTTTGATTCTCCTCCTCATCCCTTCAGGAGCAGGGGGAGGGAGTGAGCGATCTGCTGCGTGGTACTGAGTTACCAGCTGAACTTAAACCACAACAGTTCTTTGTGGAGTCCAAGGGAGGCTGAAAGGGTTGAGATAACGACAGATCTGACTAGGGTGTGTCTAATTGTGTTTGTAATAAGCATTCATTGTTTTGGATTAATAGTCACTCGTCACAATGATGATTTATTGGCTTTGAAAGTTCTTACACTTGATCTCAGAGTTTCAGCATGTCGAACCTGACTTAGAGCTGGTATTTGCTGTTTTAGTGTTTATTGCTTGGGGGGCCTGGGCTAAGGTTCTTGTTTTGCTGTACTTTATGGTAATGACTTGTAATACAATAGACTAACTGATCATGAAACTGATCTGGCTTGCATTTCCAGTGTGGTCATTACCTCTATACTTTGGGAGGTATATAATAGAATTGTTTAGCAATTACACATCTTATTTTCCCTCCTCGGGTGGTCAGCCTATGACGGAGGCATTCCCTTACCTTCCCAGCCCCCCCACCAGACTCTTTACAGCATCATTTGAGAGTTTGGAAGGTATTGAATGGCCTTTGAATACCCTTGAGACCTGCTTGCTGATTGTGATGGGGATCACCATGTTGGCACACATACAGAGTGTGTTTTACCCACGACCATTTTGTCTGATCTCGAAAGTTAAGCAGAGTTGGGTTTGGGTCTTGTCTAGGGTTAGATGACGATATAGGAGGACCAACAGACATTCCCCAAGGCTGGACAGTCATGAGTGGCAGGGTGTGTGGGATAGTATGGGCAAGTATCTAGGCCAGTGGGCCCCTCCAGGGCTTTGGAACTTCACCACTGAACAAGTGCAAAATACGGAAAAACTAGTAAAACACTTAAATGAAGTGTGTTGTCATTCTGGTCATACCAGAGAGGGGCAAATCATGGCAATGTTTTGGGGCTTGGCCTATGCTTACAGAGCCCTGTTCAACACTATCCAGCACCTTCAAAGGGAAAAAGATGTCTCTGGATCTGATGGCAAAGCAGCAGACATCGCAGCTACTCCAAATACAGCAGCTACACCATCCCGAGTGACAAGTACAGCAGCTACCCAAACTCTGACTATAACAGACAATGCAGCTTCTACAACAGACAATGCAGCTACTCCAATTCTAGCAGGGCAAATATGAAAACCCCAGTGATAAGTACAGCAGCTACTCAAACTCTGACTCCAACAGGCAACGCAGCTGCTGGTGCTACTCAAGCCCTAAGGACAGGGGCTGCACCAAACCTGATAATAGATACTGCAGCCACTCCAACCCTAGTGGTAGACAGTGCAGACACTCCACCCACAGTGATAGTCATTGCAGTTAAAGCAAAGGACCAATTCGTGCCAGTATCAGTTGTCCCTGTACTCAAGGGGAAACGCAAACAAGAGGCACAAAGAGCAACCCGTAAGGCGAAGAAAGATGAAGAACCAGTGCACTTACTGCACCGGACAGCATCTAAAAAAGAGTTACTGTTACATGGATCAGAGGAAGAGGTAGAAGAAGAGGGGACTTCTTGACCCCGGACCTCGACTGAGCTACAGAATATGCAAAAAGATTTCACCATCTGGGGGAGCACATCATCACCTGGTTGCTCCAAAGCTGGTAAAATGGGACCAATGGTCACCACCTAGAAGGTAGGGAGGCCAAGTAGCTGGGATCACTTGCTAGGTAAGGGGGAATTGACAAAGCAACTGCAAAAGAGAAATGGTCCCTCAGCCTTTGGACGCGGCTGTAGGCAGCTGTGGAGGAAAAGATTCCCTACAAGGGCAGTGTTATGACTTGTTCGGCCAACTGGACTACGATAAAGTCATTGGGTGTCTGAGGTAATCAGACTTTCTAGAGGTGATCTGTCGTAGGCTGGATGCTGGGAATGTGTAAATCCAGATGAAGTCAAATGTACATGACCTATGTGGCTGAAATTTACAAGGAGTACACCATCATTATATGCCCACACCTTGGCAGCAATAACCTGGCATGATGTAGCACCAACAACAGTGGATGAACTGATTTATCAAGTCTCAGAGTTTAAAGACAATCACACTCCTTCCATCATTTCAGCTGTGAAAAAACTGTACCAGGAGCTCAAACAATTGTCAGACGATCTATCCAATCTATCCAGCTCCCCACATATACCAGCCCACATCTTAGATATTAATAGAAGGTGCTTTACTGCTCGAGAGAGAAGTTATAGGAGGTACACGCCACGGGCCACCCTATGGTTTTACCTGTGGGATCACGGAGAAGACATGAGAAAGTGGGATGGAAAACCTACCTCAGTTCTGGAGAAATGGGTGAGTGAATTGAAGGGGAGAATAAGGGTCAAGGATGACCCTCCCAAGAAAGTCACTGCTCCAGTCTCTGGAGAGCAGTTTCCCAGATGGAGTGGACGAGTTGATTTTACTCAAACTCCTGTGATAAGGAAGGCTAATCCTTTTCTGCAAGACATAAGTGGACAACCTTACGATCACAAATAGAGAGGTCTTGTCTCCAGCCAGATGGAGGATAGGGACAATCCCAAGAGTTGACTGTCCTGGAGGCTGAAATCAGCCTGACTGGGAGGAAGTGGCAAAAGCACCCCATTGTGACTGGTTAAGAGGCTCCATGCATCCTTGGCATAGACTAGCTCAGGAGAGGGTACTTCAAAGATCCAAAAGGGTAAAAATGCGGTTTTGGTATTTCTGCTTTAGAGACGGAGGAAATGAAGTGCTGTTCACCTTGACTGATCTCTGAGGTTCCTTCTGTTGTGGGGTTGCTGAAGGTCGAAGAACAAGAAGTGCCAATCGCGACCACAACAGTGCACCGGCGGCAATATCGCACTAACCGAGACTCCCTGATTCCCATCCATAAGCTGATCCATAGATTGGAGAGCCAAGGAGTGATCAGTAGGGCCTGCTCACCCTTTAATAGCCCCATATAGCCAGTGCGAAAGTCTAATGGAGAGTGGAGACTAACAGTAGACTTTCATGGCCTGAATAAAGTCACACCACCATTGAGTGGTGCCGTACTGGATATGATAGAACTTCAGTATGAACTAGGGTCAAAGGCAGGCAAGTGGGATGCCACAATTGATATTGCCAGTGCATTTTTCTCAATTCCACTGGCAGCAGAGTGCAGGCCACAGTTTGCTTTTACTTGGAGGGGCGTCCAGTACACTTGGAACCAACTGCCCCAGGGGTGGAAACACTGCCTTACCATCTGCCATGGACTGATCCAGACTGTACTGGAACAGGGGCAATCTCCAGAACACCTGCAGTACATTAATGTCGTGGTTTAAGCCCCTCAATAACTCACGCACTCACTCACTCACTCCCCCCTCTTTGTTCCCCCAGTCCCAGGGGGATGGGGAGGAGAATCAAAAGAATGCAACTCCCACAGATTGAGATAAGAACAGTTTGGTAACTAAAGTATGACACAAATCACTACTGCTACCACTAATAATAATACAAGAGAAATACAGGGAAAGAGAATACAACTGCTCACCCTCCGATACCAAAAGCCAGACCACGTGCTGCGGTATGGAATACCTCTTTAGCTAGATTGGGTCAGGTGTCCTGTCTCTGCTTCCTCCTGCCTTCCCCTCCTCCCTGGCAGAGCATGAGGCTCAGAAAGTCCTTGGTCAGGCCAAAACATTACCAAGCAGTAACTGAAAACACTGGTGTTATCAGCGCAGTTCCCACACCCAAAATCAAAACCGCAGCGCTGCACCAGCAACCCTCCAAGAAGGAGAAAAATGACTGCTGCTGCTGAACCCATGACAATTGATGACATTATCGTGTGGGGTGATACAGCGGGAGAAGTTTTTGAGAAAGGGAGAAAAATAATCCAAATCCTGCTGAAAGCCGGTTTTGCCATAAAACGGAATAAGCTCAGGGGACCTGCAGAGAAGTTTTAATTTCTGGGAATAAAATGGCAAGATGGATATTGCCAGATCCTCACAGGTATGATCAACAAGATAACAGCAGTGTCTCCACCAACTAATCAGAAAGGAACAAAAGTTTTCTTAGGTGTTGTGGGGTTCTGGAGACTGCACATCCCAAATTACAGTTTGATTGTAAGCCCTCTCTATCATGTGACCCAGAATAAGAATGATTTCAAATGGGTCCCTGAGCGACAACAAGCCTTTGAATGAGAGATAATTCATGCAGTAGCCCTCGGACCAGTGCGGTCTGGGCCAGATAAGAAAAATGTACTCTGCAGCTGGGGAGAACGGTCCTACCTGGAGCCTCTGGCAGAAAGCTCCAGGGGAGACTCGAGGTCAACCCCTCGGCTTTTGGGATTGGGGATACAGAGGGTCTGAGACCAGCTATACCCCAACTGAAAAAGAGATATTGGCAGCCTATGAAGGTGTTCGAGCTGCTTCAGAAGTGGATGGCACTGAAGCACAGCTCCTCCTGGCACCCCGGTTGCCCGTGCTGGGCTGGATGTTCAAAGGCAGGGTCTCTTCTACACATAGAATCATAGAATAGTTAGGGTTGGAAAGAACCTTAAGATCATCTAGTTCCAACCCCCCTGCCATGGGCAGAGACACCTCCCACTAAACCATGTCACCCAAGGCTCTGTCCAACCTGGCCTTGAACACCGCCACCGATGGAGCATTCACAACTTCCCTGGGCAGCCCATTCCAGTGCCTCACCACCCTTACAGTAAATAATTTCTTTCTCATATCTAATCTAAACTTCCCCTGTTTAAGTTTGAACCCATTACCCCTTGTCCTATCATCACTGTCCCTAATGAAGAGTCCCTCCCCAGCATCCCTATAATTCCCCTTCGGATAATGTGTCCTGGGTTCAGCAGTAGCAGTCATTTTTCTCCTTCTTAATAGCTGGTGCAGTGCTGTGTCTTTGACTTTTGGCCTGGAAACAGCGCTGATAACACCTATGTTTTTAGTTGCTGCTCAGTAATGTTTACTCTGACCAAGGATTTCTGAGTCTCATGCTCTGCCTGGGAGGAGGGGAACCTGGGAGGAAGCTGAAACTGGCCACCTGACCCAAACTGACCAAAAAGGTATTCCGTACCACAGCTCATCATTCCCAGGATGTAAAAACTGGGGGCAGGAAGCCGGAAGAGTTAGTTCACGGCTCAGTCGTCGGGTGATGAGCAGTTGTATTCTCTTCCCTTGTCTTTCCCTGGTCATTATTATTATTGGTAGTAGCAGTAGAGATTTGTGTTGTACCTGAGTTAATGGTCTGTTCTTATCTCAACCTGTGGGAGTTACATTCTGTCGATTCTTCTCCCCATTCCCCCCCCCCCTCGGGGGGGGGGGGGGAAGAAAGAGGGGGGTGTGAGTGAGGAAACTGCATGATTTACGGCTTAAACCACAGCATACTAGAAGGCTGCAATGAGGTCTCCACGCAGCCTTCTCTTCTCCAGGCTGAACTGCCCCTACTTTCTCAGCCTCTTCATACGTGAGGTGCTCCAGTCCCCTGATCATCCTCATGGCCCTCCTCTGGACTTGTTCCAACAGTTCCATGTTCTTTTTATGTTGAGGACACTAGAACTGCACACAATACTCTAAGTGAGGTCTCATGAGAGCAGAGTAGAGGGGCAGGATCACCTCCTTCGACCTGCTGGTCATGCTTCTTTTGATGCAGCCCAGGATACGGTTGGTTACTGGGCTGTGAGTGCACACTGAAGCCAGCTCATGTTAAGTTTCTCATCGACCAACACCCCCAAGTCCTTCTCCACAGGGCTTGTCTGAATCTCTTCTCTGCCCAACCTGTAGCTGTGCCTGGGATTCCTCCAACCCAGGTGTAGGACCTTGCACTTGTCATGTTTAAACTTCACAAGGTTGGTATCAGCCCACCTTACAAGCGTGTCATCATGCAAGCGATGCTACATGGATTAAGTGGGCTGCGCTAATAACGCAGCCAGCTCGAATAGGAAATCCCAGTCATCCAGGAATTCTGGAAGTCATTGTGGACTAGCCAGAGGGCAAGGATTTTGGAATGTCACCAGAGGAGGTTATGCGTGCTGAAGATGCCCTGCCGTATAAAAAAACTGTAAGAAAGCGAGAAGCAATATTCCTTGTTTACTGATGGGTCCTGCCGTATTGTGGGTAGGCATTGGAGATGGATGGCAGCTGTATGGAATCCCCTATGAGAAGTTGCAGAAACTGCTGAAGGAGTGGGTGAATCAGGTCAGTTTGCAAAGGTGAAAGTCATCCAGCTGGCCTTCGACATTGCTGAACGAGAGAAATGGCCAGTACTTTATACTTGAGTCATGGATGGTGTCAAATGCCTTGTGGCAGTGGTTTCACCGGATGGCTAGAAACATACGCTGTGCCCCTCACCACTGCCTGGAACTCTATCTTGGGCCTTGAGACAGAAGTATTGTGTCAACATGGTACCTCAGAGGGAATTGAGTCTGTCAGTGGGTCTCGATTCCAGAGCAACCTTATAGATACTTGGGCCAAAGATTATGGCATTGAGTGGATATATCGCATCCTCTACCATGCAGCCGCCTCTGTGAAAATTGAACCGTACAATGGGCTGTTAAATACTTCACTGAGAGCAATGGGTGGTGGGACTTTCAAACATTGGGATACACATTTACCAAAGGCCATCTGGTTGGTCAACACCAGAGGATCTGCCAACAGGGCTGGCCCAGCTCAGTCAGAACTTTTATATAGTGTAGAGGGGGATAAAGTTCCTGTGGTGCACCTAAAGAATTTGCTGGGGAAGACAGTCTGGGTTATTCCTGCTTCAGGTAAAGGCAAACCAACTCGTGGAATTGCTTTTGCTCAGGGACCCAGATATACTTGGTGGGTAATGCAGGAAGGTGGGGAAGTCTGATGTGTACTTCAACTGGAGTTGATTTTATTTGAAAACAGCCAATGAACTTAATTGAATGCTGTTGCTTGCTATGTAGCACTTTTATATCCCACCAGCTAGGTGTCCTCAAGTCAACAGTGACTGGCCCTGACTTCCCTCCGATCATCATCACAACAAAGAATGAACTTTGATAAAACCAGATGAGCTCAGCAGTGATCAGATGAGTTCCATGTTGTCATCTGCAGGCAACACTCCAACACTGCACACCATCTCTCCTGCTATGAAAGACTGTTACAAGAGATGGACCAGTTGAATTCAGCAGCTTTATAGGGATTGGTCCACAGACTAAGGAATGATATCTCTGTGTGTGTGTGTATATATATGTATATATTTTTTATTATTTTTATATATATATATATGAGTCAAAAGCAGTGGTATATTGAAAAATGTGGGATCTGATCATGACGTGAATGGTATGGAATAAGGGGTGGATACTGTCCTGGGTTCAGCAGTAGCAGTCGTTTTTCTCCTTAGTAGCTGGTGCAGTGCTGTGTTTTTGACTTTCAGCCTGGGAACAACACTGATAACGCTGATTGTTTTTAGTTATTGCTTATTGATGTATACTTCAACCAAGGACTTTGAGTCTCATGATGTGCTAGGGAGGAGGGAAAGCCAGGTGGAAGCAGAGACCGGACATCTGAACCATACTTGACAAAGGGGTATTCCATACTATAGCACGTCATGCCCAGTATATTAACTGGGGGCACTTACCTGGAAGGGCTAGATTGCTGCTCAGGTTGGGCTGGGTATCAGTCAGCAGGTGGTATGCGGTTGTATTCTCTTCCCTTGTTATTTTTCTTAATATTATTATTGGTGGTAGCAGCAGTAGTTTTGTGTTATACCTTAGTTACTGGACTGTTGTTATCTCAGCCCGAGTCAGTTACATTCTTTCTATTCTCCTCCCCATTTCTCCAGGAGTTTGGGGGGGAAGAAGTGGGGGAGTGAGCAAGCGAATGCGTGGTTCTGAGTTACTGGCTGAGCTTAAACCACAGCACAGCGTTTAGCTATGGTGTTGGGTTTTTCATGTATATTTGGCACTATTTAATAATTAATTTGCATCTGAGGATGAGTTGTCTTTAATGTTCATAAAACCAGAGGCAGTGGGAATGTAGTGCCTGCCTTTTTTAATGTTTATTTGCCTTTTTAACTGCCAAAATGAAAATGCTTAATATTTTGGATGTTCTGCAGGAAAATCTGGAATATTTTGTGTGTGGCTCTCAAACACAAATCTAGGAAAATTCAACATCAGTATTACTTAAGCTATTGATTAATTGAAGAACTTCAGCACATGTTGCAACTATTTTGTTTCTCTCGTATAACTGTTCATGTTTGGCTGCAGATGGACCTGAATATAAGAGAAATGAGCCCTCTGGTGCTGTATGGCATACCAGATGTAAAATAGAGTTACTGAAATATTTGAGTTGTGCAAATAACCTTGACTCAAAACTAGCAAGGAACAGCAGTCTTTAAATATTCATTAACAAGTAGGCAACGAATGTGTTCTGCTTATAGTGTCAGTATTTTTTTTTTATGTTGAGGAGGTGAGGAGTGCCATATTGGCATATGTTTACAATTGTATGACCAGTTGAAACCTCAGTTTCTCTATGAAGATGCGAATTGTGAATTTCTTTGATGTTGATTTGGAGAATAGTCAAGGAACAAACTTGCCAACAAAGTTTTAAGTTGACAAGCAGGTATTCTTTATTACGGCGCCGGGAGACATGGGGGATAGCTCCTCCTAACGTGTGTCCCCGTATTGCTACACAAGCAGTCCTTATATAGCCGCTGGGCATACATACATATTCATGGGGCTACGTATGGATTACATCATTTTCCAGAAAGTTCCCCGCATGCGTACAAAAATGTGATGGTGGTTTCTGAGGGTCGTTTACTTCTTCCAACAGTCTTCGTCACTTCTGGCAGCCTTCGAAGCACGCACAGTAGATGCTTGTACCAGCTTAATTGGTTTGTTTACACCATAGACATAACAATCATCCTGTCCTACTTATCAGTTAGTTTAACTGCAGCCCATCCTGGACCCCTGCCATTCCAGATACTCCTTATCCTTACATCCTGTTCTTCTAGCCTGTTTTTCTTACACTCATTTTGTACTAAGGTCATAAAGGCCTAAAACTACAATGGTTTATCTTATACAAGAATTCTCATTATGTTCTCTAGCTGTACTCTATTTTTTTTTCTGTGAATCATGCACCTCAGTAATTTTCCATCATCACTGTTACAAAGCCATCAAACTTAACATTTCTTAAAATTGATTCTAAAGGTTTATATATTTAATTTTGTGATTTTGTGCCCCCCCTTGTCTCAAATCCCCCCTTTTCTGTCCTTTTGCAAATTCTTTTGCAACATTTTATATACTACCATTACCGTCCAAAGTAGTTTTGAAATAATTTCTCGTTTCTACTTGATGCTTGATTTAATTTCTCTTCCAATTTTCGTAGTTTATCATAGATCGTTTACAATACCAGAATGAACATTGTATCATACCACAAGTAATCAATATTAAAACTATTAACATCAGTATTCCTGTAACCAGTTGTCTCAACCAGGAGAGATTAGGTAACCATGAAGTCAACTTTTTCCATATTTCTTCAAAACCACAGAAGGTATCATCCATAGCCATTTCATGAAATACTTTAGTTTCCAAGTTTCCTCCAGATCTGTTTCAATTCTGCCCCTTTGATCTTTATAGGGTAGCAACTTTCATTGATTATGGAACAAACCCATCCTTGTGAAGCCAGTAACATGTCTAGAGCCATTAAGTTTTGTAAGACCACTTTAGATAGGCTAGTTATCTCTTTTGTTCCGCTTGGATTATATCAGTGGCTTTACTTTCTATTTTCTCTGTGGTTGCTGAGAGATTTGCGATTGCCTTCTCTATTCACTTACTCCCAAAGATGGAGTTAGCCATCTTACAAAACTATGAAATGCTGTGTTCCATTCAGCAGTAGGGTTAAACCCTCGCCCAATCCGCCCAGCATAACGTCTAACCCAGGTCCCAGACGGATGCACATTAACAACGGTAAGATTGGGTATCACAACACCCAAGGCGCACGCCCCCTTCCGGCTGGGGGGGTAGGGTCTTAAAAGCATTTTTTCCACATAACCAGTACAATCCTTTCCCTTTAGGAACTGGCCACCACTGAACCATGATACCATCTATATTAATAGTGTGATTGCAATTTGAATGGTGACCTACATCTGTGGCATTTAAACAAACATAATCTCCTACTCTGATTCCTGTTGTAACACATATTTGTATACAGGTATAATATTTATTATTTGGATTAGGATTAACTATCCCAAATTTTAACCTTTCTGTCGGATGTAGATTGCTAATGTTCACCCACAAATTTGTCCATGAGATAGTGTTAGGAATTGGAACTCCAATTAATGGAAGGTCCGGATTTTCTCCTGATTTAGGTAACTGCACACACCCAACAGTCACTACAATTAAAACCTTAGTAACATTCTGCATTAATTCCAGGTATAAGTTTTGTTCCCAAGCTTGTATGCCAGTTATCATATAAATCCAAATTATGACCGACGCAATTTCATACATACAGGTCCTGAAGGTTTGATCCGCCATGTCTTCTCTGGCTCTGGTGCTTTCTTTATTGAATAATGTATCCAAGCAGGTTGTCCCTTTATCTTCACTGCTGTAAAGGTGGTCAATAACATCTGGTACAGTCCGCTCCACTTCTCCTGTAGAGGATCTCCTGAAAAATTCTTAACATGAACCCAGTCTCCAGATCTGAAAGGGTGAATCGGATAATCTAAACCTCTTGTTCTTGTCCCTACTATTCTCTTATTTATCTCCTTTAATTGTTCTCCCAGACTGATCAGAAACTGTCAGAGGTAGCCTTCTCCCACTTCCTGAAGACTTTCTCCTTTAAACTGGGACTGATATGGTCTTCTATATAAAATTTCAAATGGGCTAACCTCTTCTTTTGACCAAGGTTTAGTTCGGATTCTTAATAGAGCCAGTGGTAAAGCTTGGTACCAATTTAAATACTTTTCCTGACATATTTTACCAATCTGTTGTTTGATCAGATGGTTCATCTTTTCTACTCGCCCACTGGCCTGAGACCTGTGCTAAACATGTAGTTGCCAATCAATTTCTAATTTTTGGCTAATTTCTTGTAACAATTTTGCACAAAAATGTGAGCCTCAATCGGAAGAAATTACCGCTGGTACTCCAAAACAAGGTATTATATCATTTAACAATGTTTTAGCTACTTGTCTTGCATTATTTGTTCTACAAGGGAATGCTTCTGGCCACCCTGAAAAAGCATCCGTTAACACTAATAAATATCGATAACCTCCTTTTCTCGGTAATTCAGAAAAATCAATTTGCCCCTGCTGTCCTGGATAACTTCTTCTCCCAGTTGTCCCAATTTGATTTCTATTTTCAGTTTTAGGATTATTCTTAAGTCAGAGCTGACATTGTTTTGTCACTAATTGAACTATAGTATATAGATTCCTTCCTACAATTTGTTTAAGTATTTATACAAAGAGCTGCTACCCCAATGAGTTTTATTAAGTTCCTCCTGAACTAACTTCCAGAGTTGGTTATAGAGGATTACAATTTGTCCATATCTGAACCAAACCCTCTTTATTTTCCTGTCCTTCTAGATCTTCAGTCAATTTTCTATCCTCTTTTGAATACCTAGGTTTAGATTTCTCAATTGTTAGTTTGCCGTCAGGGATTAAGGACATGATTTTAGATTGTTCAGCTGCTCGTTTGGCTTCAAAATTGGCCAAATTATTTCCAATTTCCTGATCAGAGTCACCTTGTTGATGCCCTTTACAGTACATAATAGCTACTTCTTCAGGTAGCTGAAGAGCTTCCAGTAGCCATAGAATTTCTGTAGCATATTTAATCTGTTTCCCTTGTGTGTTCAAAAGTCCTCGTTCTTTCCAGATAGCACCATGTGCTTGTACCTCACCAAATGTGTATTTAGAATCAGTCCAAATATTTATCCTTTTATCTTTAGCCAGTTCCAGGGCTCTCATTAATGCTATTATTTCTGCCTTTTGGGCAGAGGTATTCGCAGGTAAAGGTTTAGCTTCTATTACCTGTGAAGTGGTGGTAAATGACATATCCTGCCTTTCGTTCACCACTTTTCATGAAGCTACTACCATCAGTAAACCAAGAATCAGCATCTGGTTGGCTCAAATATACAGTCTTTATAGAGGCCAAGCAGTTGTGTGTCAGTGGTTCCGTCGATTGTTTCTGCAAAAGGATGCTGGATTCACAACATTAGTGACCACAATTTCTATATCATCGTGTTCCACACGGGTGTCCTGGTATTTTTTTAAAAAAAAAGTGAAGGAGTGTTGTGGTTTAAGCCTCTAAAACTCACGAAGTCTCTAACTCACTCACTCCCCCTCTTTCTTCCCCCAGTCCCGGAGGAATGGGGAGGAGAATCAGAAGAATTCAACTCGCACAGGTTGAGATAAGAACAGTTTAGTAACTAAAGTATAACACAAATCACTGCTGCTACCATGAATAATAATACAAGAGAAATACAAGGAAAGAGAATACAACTGCTCACCAAGCCCGACCCAGCCAGTGCGCCCCCCAGCAGCAAACCCCCCAATACCAAAAAACCTGACCATGCCGTGCACCCCCTGTCCACCACCACACCCTTCTGGGTCTCTCCTCTCCGTCTTCACATCCTGGACATGACGTGCTATGGTATGGAATAACCTCTTTGGTCAGTTTGGGTCAGGTGTCCTGTCTCTGCTTCCTTCTGGCTTCCCCTCCTCCCTGGCATAGCATGAGACTCAGAAAGTCCTTGGTCAGACCAAAACATTACCAAGCAGAAACTGAAAACACTGGTGTTATCATCGCAGTTCCAAGGCCCAAAATCAAAAACACAGCACTGCACCAGCTACCAAGGAGAAAAATGACTGCTACTGCTGAACCCATGACAAGGAGATAACCAGTGGGCTCCTTTCTGTTCCAGGACTGCTGATACAACATGGGACACTAGTACAGTAATCTTTTGTCCCAAGGTAAATTTGTGAGCCTCTTCAATGTTCATAATAACTGCTGCCACAGCCCTTAGTCATCCGGGCCATCCTTTGCTCGCTTCATTCAGCTGTTTTGAAAATTACGCCACTGCCCTTCTGTAGGGTCCTAGTTTCTGAGCAAGGACCTCCAAAGCTATTCCCTGTTTTTCATAGGAATATAGCCAAAACGGTTTAGTCACATCCAGAAGTCCCAGAGCTGCAGCTCTCATTAGCTCTGTTTTTAAATTTCTAAAAGCCCCCCTCTGCTGAATCAGTCCATTCCAAAGAGGGAGGATTTCCTTTAAACAATTCATATAGTGGTCTTACCAGAACACCATAATCATGGATCCAAAGTTTGCACCATCCAGTCATTCCCAGGAATGTCTGGAGCTCCTTGATGGTCGACGGCTGTAGAGACTGACAGATGGCTTCTTTTCTAGTAGCTCCAAGTTCTCTCTGTCCTCCTGTTATTTCATATCCTAGGTAGGAAACTCAGGTTTGGATTAGTTGGGCCTTTTGTTTGGATACCTGATAACCATTCAGTCCCAGAAAATTCAACAATTCCACCGTCCACTGGATACATTCTTCCTTTGTTTCTGTGGCAATTAATAGGTCATCCACATATTGTAAGTGTCCCCGTCTGAGTGGGTGGCTTCCATGATTCTAGTTCCAGTGCTAACTGATTTCCAAAAAATGTTGGACTGTTTTTAAACCATTGAGGTAATATCATCCAAGTTAATTGGGTTTTCTTTCCTGTGTCAGGATTTTCCCATAAATTCTGGCTTTCTTTGGCCAATGGTAAGCAAAAGAAAGCATCTTTTAAATCCAGGATGGCAAACCATTTCTGATTATTATTCTATTTAGTCAATAAGGTATATGGGTTAGCTAATACTGGATGAATATCCTCTGCAATTTTGTTGATTGCTCTTAGATCTTGAACCAATGTGCAACTTTTCCCATCATATTTCTTTACTTTCAAGATAGGAATATTATATTCCAATTCGCATTCAATTAATAATCTATATTTTTAAATTTATCATTTTTTTAATATATTTTTTTTCCCTTTTATCCTCAAATTTTAAGGAATATTGCTTTATTCTAATTGGGCAGGCCCCCCTTTTTATTTCTACTTCAATAGGCAAAGCATTTTTTTTTTTTGGCTTACCTGGAACTTCAGATGCCCATATTCCCAGATACACCTGATTAAGGATTTCTTCTATTTCAGGGAGGTCCTTCTGTTCACTTTTCTGTTGAATTAAAGATAAACTCAAAACTGCAATTAATTGATCATTTTTAACTCTTAATTCCATTTTGCCTTCTTTAAATGCTGCTTCTCACCCTAATAAAGATTTTGGAGCATTTGGCATGCATAAAATTTATGCATTCCTATTTGTTTTCCCAATTTGTACTCTAAGGGTTTCAGAAAAAATGTGGTTTTGGTTTTGTTTGTTTGTTTGTTTTTTTGGTTGGTTTGGTTTTTTTTTCTTCTTGGTGTCCAGTAGCTCCCACATCTGTAACAAATTCTTTTCCCTCTGATTTAACACCAAATAAGTTGCTCCTGTATCCACTAAAAATTCCACTTTATTTTTGCTATTCCTTAGCTTTAATTTATCTGCTAGGGAAGGTTCCCCAGGTCCCTCACTGTGTCTGTCTAGTTCCAGTTCAGCCACGGGAGCCACCCCATGGCACTACCCCCCCTGGGCAGTCTCACTTCCAACTCCCAAACTCCCCATAGCACATACACCGTTTGGGTTCCACAGAAGAGCCCACTCCCCCACCTCCACCAGAGAGCCCTCCTCCACCTCTGCCCCCCACCCTCATCCCACGCACAAATACTGGAGCTTCGAGAGCTCCCCTCCTTTCCCCTCGATTTTCCTTTTTTTTTTTTCTTCACTGTTGCTCCTCCTGCTCTGCAGTGGCTGCAGATGCCTCTGCTACAGCACTTCTGTTTTACCCCTTTCTTAACTCTGAATGTAAATCTGCTGCTTGTTGCCAGTGACAGCAACCTCTTCCTCCTTATCAACATCAGATAGGACAGATGCAGAGGCTGCCACTCCTGGTGGTTTCTTAAAGTGAAAAACATATCTGCATACATCACTTCATCCCATTTTCCTTGCCACCCCAAAACCAACAGTAATTGTAACAATGTTTCATAGTTCAAAGTTCCATTTTTAGCCCATTTTTCCTAACATTCCAAAGTATACAAAGGCCACCATTGGTTACAATATATTACTAATGTTTTCTTAATTACTGAGCCCCCAGGAGACCCTCCCAGTTCTTTCCAATGTGCTAAAATGCACCCTAAAGGACTCTTTTTCAAGATCTCTCCACTCTGCTGATTTTCCATTGTCAATCTCTCTCACACACACACACACACACAGGATCCCACAGACACTCCACACAGTTACAACTTTTGAGACAGAGACAGAGACTAAAATTCAATCAGACAAACAACAACTAATAACACATAACACAGTTATAACATCCGGTCACCAGTATCGAAATCACAAAACCAAAATCATTACTGTAACAAGCCACAGAATAAGTCAGATACCAGTAAGATCCAAAACCATTTCCACAAGACACCCCCTGTGTCTTGCAGGACCCAAACCACAAGAGCCCCCTGCTTCTTGTGGGTGTATACCAAACGGACGCTAGCAGCCGGGTATACGCCTTTACCCACAAGATTTCCTATCTCGATTTACGGAAGGCTTCCTAACCTTGCGTACGCTTACCAAACCAGATCAGCCTGCAAGAGCCCCCTGCTTCTTACAGATGGTACAAATAAAAAATACCTTTTATGAAGATGATCCTTGTCTGCTCCCGCAGTGATCCGAATGAGTCGAGGGGTCCCTCCGGGAAAAATTCCCGAGGGCCCTAGGGAGCTCTGTCCTCAGCGGGTCCTGCAGCCAAGCAGAGTGAGGTCCCATCTGGGTCGCCAAATTGATTCGGAGAAAACTCCAGGAACAAACTTGCCAACAAAGTTTTCTAGTTGACAAGCAGGTATTCTTTATTACGGCGCCGGGAGACACGGGGGATAGCTCCTCCTAACATGTGGCCCCGTATTGCTACGCAAGCAGTCCTTATACAGCTACAGAGCATACATACATATTCATGAGGCTATGTATGGATTATATCATTTTCCAGAAAGTTTCCTGCATGTGTACAAAAATGTGGTGGTGGTCTTTGGGGGTCGTTTACTTCTTCCAACAATCTTCATCGCTGCTGGCAGCCTTTGAAGCACATGCAGTAGATGCTTCTACCAGCTTAATTGGTTTGTTAACACCACAGACATAACAATCATCCCATCCTTCTACATATCAGTTAATTTATCTGCAGCCTATCCTGGACCCCTGCCTTTCCAGATACTCCCTATCTTTACGTCCTGTTCTTCTAGCCTGTTTTTCTGACACTCATTTTGTACTAAGGTCATAAAGGCCTAAACTACGTCAACTACAGCAGTTTATCTTATACAAGGATTCTCAGCATGTTCTCTGGCTGTACTCTTTTTTTTCTCTGTATATCATGCATCTCAGCAATTTTCCATCATCACTGTTACAAAGCCATCAAACTTAACATTACTTAAAATTGATTCTAAAAGTTTATATATTTCATTTTGTAATTTTGTACACACCCACCCACACCCGTCTCACCTTCTACTTATCAGTTAGTTTAACTGCAGCCCATCCTGGACCCCTGCCATTCCAGATACTCCTTATCCTTACATCCTGTTCTTCTAGCCTGTTTTTCTTACACTCATTTTGTACTAAGGTCATAAAGGCCTAAAACTACAATGGTTTATCTTATACAAGAATTCTCATTATGTTCTCTAGCTGTACTCTATTTTTTTTTCTGTGAATCATGCACCTCAGTAATTTTCCATCATCACTGTTACAAAGCCATCAAACTTAATATTTCTTAAAATTGATTCTAAAGGTTTATATATTTCATTTTGTGCCCCCCCCCCTTGTCTCAGTGTGTTGTTTTTTTTTTTTTCCCCTTGTGATTCACAAAACAGATTTACAACTTAAGTCTGCAACCTTGAAATAATTACTTTGTGTAAAATAGCTTTCGCAGAGGGGAAGATTCTACTGAGTCTAGAAAGAACAAAAACTTTGCTTATGCAGTGCCACAAGTGTCTAAAACAAGTTACTGCAGTGGTGCTCATGTTAATACTGGTTTTCTTATATGAAGAAAATTTTATGTATACAGTCAGTTTTGTAGCAACCAAAACTCGAGTTGTGAGCGAGCAAATAGTTTCTTTAAAGAAATGCAAATATAGTCACTGTTTGCAGTTTGTTAAGAAAGAATTCAGCACATCATCTTATGACCATTGGGTACCCTTGTTTCAACATTAAAATGTGAAGTACTGTTTCTCAACAGAAGTCTCTTTTTCTATCCTTCAGTATTTGCAAACGATGCATTCGAAAGATGGATCACCACTGCCCATGGGTGAATAATTGTGTGGGGGAGAAAAATCAGAGATTTTTTGTTCTGTTTACGGTAAGTGAAAACAGCAGCTTGATTTCAGTACAAATCTACCTTGATTGTAACAGTTTTGGTTGTGCTTAGTGAGTAATGGCTTAAGGGCACAATTGGGTTTTGTTTGGTTTGGTTTTGATTCCTTCTATGCAAGATATTCTCCAAGAGGAAGATATTTCTACTCATTTTAATCTTGTGAAGTGCTGTTATATTAAACTATATTAAATTTGCTGTGTTTTATGTAGTAACAGTTAATGAAATGGTATTGTGTTTAGGGAGCTAATCTTTAAACTTTTATTGTTGGCCATGTTTTTAGATTCAAGCTTAATTAGAATTTGTTTTTACCTCATTGTATTGAATTAAAAATTGAAATCGCTGTGCAGTGGTGAAGGTTGGCTGAAAGGAATGTCTGCTTTACTACCTGGCAGCAGTCAAAAGTAAGCACTCTCTTATTTCCAGATGTATATAGCCCTAATTTCAGCTCATGCGCTCATACTGTGTGGGTTTCAGTTTTTCTCCTGTGTCCAAGGGCAGTGGACTGGTAAGCAAATACTTAATTTTCACTGTCATAATCTAGCAGAAATTAAGGGGAAGTTCCACCTATTTCAGTCCCATGTATGAACCATTACAGGACTTCAATCTTTTGAAAGTGAGGTCCTGAAAATATTTCATACCTATTTTGTCTTTGCCCCTCTCTGTGCCCTTCTCTGCGCCCTTCTCTCTGTCCCTCTCTCTCTCTTTTGGTTCCCTTTATTTTAGACATTCACTGTAAAAGCTGTGGCTGTCAAGGGCATTCTCACTCCCTTTCCATATAATAAAAGTTTACTACCTCTGTAATAGGAAGGAAGCAGATAGCTGATCCTCAGCCACCTCAGTGCTATATTACTTGAAGCTGCCAGCTGGGGCTTTGTGTGTCCCAGCACAGTTCTGTGAACAACAGCTGGAACTTAAACATTATTTTTTTCCTTATTTTGTTACTGGAACCAACTGTGGGGTTCCTGTAGAAAGAAAATTTCCTAAATTGTCCCAGTAGTTTGTTTAGGCCTCTGACTTGCATTTCTTAATGTTCCATTGTGCCAGAGCTCATTCTCACCTTGTGCTTTTGCCAGAAGATGGTTGATCGTATGTTCTTCCTGGCACCTGAAACAAGAGAATCCATGTGACTGTTTTTTGCTGAATATTTAAGTAAATGGATGGAATCCTAGTACTTCTTTTACTTGAAACATTCTGCTTCCTGTATGCTATCCCATTTCTTCTTTAACTGTAATTGAATTAATCAGTTGATCAGAGGGCCTCCTGAGATGTGACTGTAAGTCTTAAGTCAGAACCTGCTGTGTGGTTAATTAAAAAAAATAACAACAATTGCAGCAAAGTGGAACATCTGGGTTAACTATCAAGTCAGTTGATGATGGTGGTTTTTACAGTGTTTGTCATGCATGAAACTTCAAGCTGCTCTCATCTTTATATATGTGCAGTTCTGAGTATTTAAATTCTCATGTGCAAACATTTATTTGATATCCTTGAAATATTGAAGCAGGATTGCAGCAGTGCAGTACCATATGCTTTATAGGAAGCCAAAAGTGTTACTTCCATAAAATTCTTTATTTCCTTGGGCAGCAAATAAAGCTGCTGCAGTGCTAGAAATTAGAAGTTTAATTGTTAAATACTGTTTGAAGTGTCAGATATTTAACTATTTATTGCTGTTTGTTGAAGAAGGGATGTCTTAGTATGAACATGCTCTATAGACTTTTTTCTTTTTTTTTTTAATTACTACATATATAATTTTCACAGAATGCAGTGACTTCTCCCCACCTGTAACTGTGATCCTGATGATCATCTTGTTCCTTGAGGGTTTTCTGTTTCTCACTTTCACTGCAGTCATGTTTGGCACCCAAATCCACTCAATATGCAATGATGAAACGGTAAAGACCTCTACTTTTGTATGCTTTAACAATTATTTTTTTTTTCAGGTTTGCTTTCCAGCAGAAGTTCTTATATTATTTACTTTTCTGGCCTAAATTTTATAATTAGGTTTTCAATTACAAATACTGCACAGATTCTGACTTCTGTTTGGGCTTTCACTTCTCAAGTGTCACAAACTCCTGATATGTGCCATGAGAAATGTCAGCTTTTCTCAGGCTTACACTTAAACTGGGTATCTTGGATCAACCCTTCGGGTTTTCCTCTACTTTGATACACTTTATGTTAGAGTATCACCATAGTTTGGACCTTTGGCTCCCCTGCCCTTAAATGTAGTGTTAAGCCTTGAGAGGATGTTTTGTGATGGGTAACTGACTGGAAACAGAAGGAATTTTAATATTGTGGCTGTTCAGAATTTTCTCATGTGAGGCTGTTTAAAAGTGCATTTCTGTAGCTGTGAAATATAATTGGTAAATCAAGCCTTTGTTAGTGGGAAGTACAAGAAATGATCATCAAAATAATGCATTTGGGAGAGCAAGCCTAGCTTCAGTAATTGCAGCACAAGAGCCTTCTTGGAAGCCTTATTGTCTCATTTCATTAACTGAATAAACAACTTCTAGTGTAGGTATGTTGTGTGTGGATCCTCTACTGTAACATCCGCATTTTTTTCTGGTCATTTTGTCTTTTACTTTGATGGAGGAGAGGTAGAGGTAGACCAGCCTTCTTGTACACATTTAATGTTCTAAGTTGTCTGCCCTGTACCCACAGGGCTAAATCAGCCACTCTTACTTCTTTCCTATTAAGTAACAGTAAGAAACTAATCAGCTTACATCACTAGCTATACATCAAAAAATACAAAATAATCAGCAGCTTCAATAAGTGCTATTAGACTTTACTAAACTGTGGACTTAACAGTGTGTCACTGCATGTCTGTCTGTATACAGGAGATTGAAAGACTGAAGAGTGAAAAGCCAACGTGGGAGCGGAGACTAAGTTGGGAAGGAATGAAATCTGTTTTTGAGGGTCAGCCTTCACTCCTGTGGATCAATCCTTTTGCAGGATTTCAAATCAGGCGACTTCTACTGAGAGCAAAGAAAGGAGGACCTGAGTTTTCTGTCTGAGTCCAATTATGCTGGAACTTACAAGAATACTATATAATATTTATTTGGGGGGCAGAGAAGGCTGTCTACATATAATCTGTGACCAGGTGAAACTGATATCAGACATTTGCTTGTAGCAAGCAGAGTTTTATATGTGTTTATCATCACAGACATCTCATTAACTTTCAGAGATGTGAACTGGATCTGTAATGGTCTTAACAGCAAGATAACAAAGGAAATGCACATGGTCACACTAAAGAAGCCAAATGTTTTCATGCTACTGTAATTTATTTTGAGATTAATTATCCATTTTTGTTAAACCCTTTTGATTTGATAAATGTTTGGAGAATTACCTGTGTGTTTTTATAAAAAGTATACACTTGGGTGCAGTTGTCAATCATAAGGAAGAGTATTATAGAATCATAGAATAGTTAGGGTTGGAAAGGACCTTAAGATCTTCTAGTTCCAACCCCCCTGCCATGGGCAGGGACACCTCCCACTAAACCATGCCACCCAAGGCTCTGTCCAATGCAGCCTTGAACACCACCAGCGATGGAGCATTCACAACTTCCCTGGGCAACCCATTCCAGTGCCTCACCACCCTTACAGTAATATGGTGAAAGTTGATCTTAAATGAGTGTTCCAGGTTCGTAGGATTCCCGTGTACAAAGACTGGACACGAAACACAATATAAATAATTAAATGCTCTTGTCTATTTATTGAGGTATTAATGTGAAGCAAATATATATATATTAATGCGAAGCAGATTGCATGCATACTGACCCCTGGTTGAATGGGATACCACCAAGCAGGAGGAGATTGAACATGTTGCCTGGTCGGAGGGGTGGAAGGCAGTGCGTTGTCAAGGCGTCCCCCCAATCAAGATGCGTATCTGGCCTTCTCACCTGTCCATCCCTGCACAGGTCCTCCTATCCCTCCTTGGCTGGAGTGGAAAATTTCCAGTTGCAACATCAGTACACATGTGGCCAGCGTGTGAACAGATGTTTACTGGTATGACTCCCTTTTCCTAACAGCGATGGTAACTCCCCTATATTCAAGGTTATGTTCTCACAACCCATGCCAAGCTGTACTTTTCTATTTTTGTGTGTTTCACCATGGACTATTATCTATTGTCACTGACACAATGAGACCTAGTTTTCAGGGAATAGTGGTTTGTTCAGTTTTAATTTATATTTCAGCTTGTCCTAATAAACAGAGCTGTATTCTTGTGTCCCACTTCAAGCACACATTCCTCATATGCAAGTGATTCTAATGACTGGTGCACACAACAGCATAACACATCAGAGGCACTGTTACACCCCTGCCAAATGTCTTCCCAGGCTCACAGAAGCATGTCTTGTGTTTGGCAGTATTAATGTTATGGCATTTGGGTAAGCTCTGAATCTTCAGTAAACACCACTTTTGATTAACGGCTGTGGTCCATATTCTGCCCTCAGATATGCATCTCCAATTCTTGATGCATTGATTCTAGAGGAACTTAAGTGTAGATTTTTGGGGATTGTGTCTAGTCCTCTGCAGGGATGAGTGGGACCAGTGGCTATATCCTCCTGTGTGAGATTAAAATGAATACACTGCAGATTGGAGTTAATTAATGGAAAACAGTTGTCATTGTAAGGTCTTGCTCAGCCCCTTTTTTATTGTACAGACTTTTCATAGAAGGAAAGCTGTTAACCTAATGATGCCTTAAACAAAGACATCAGAGGAATGAGGGAGGTTGCCTCTTTCTCAAGTACAGCAGATCTTAAATGTAGAAAGATCTGCAGTAGAAGGGACTATTTAGAATTTAACTGTTTTCCAACCAAAACTACTTGGAAGAAATGATCTTTATGTGGGCCTGCCAAACAACAGTAGTGCGAAGAAACGTTTATGAATTTTCAAGTAATGAAATAAAAGCAGCAAGTGCTGAAACTTAGCTGAAAGTGGATTCTTTAAAAATTACATTTAGACTATTTTTTGTATTATTGTTAAACTATCTATATATTACAATATAAATGATAAAGCAGGAGCCTTAATGCGCAGCTTGAAATTGTACCTAGAAAGCAAATAGCTCCCTGTTCTGGGACTTGCCAGAACATGTATATAAATGTTGTGCCACTGCTGCTTGTATTTTTCAGCAGGTTAATGATTTGATTATATTTGTATGCCACAACAGGCTGTGCTGTGTTTACATATGATTTAGGAGAGAGCTTGTTTATTCTCCAAATAGAATAGATGTTGCTGTAGATGGCTCCTGCTAGTTTACTGTAATGGCTTAAGCCCAGGACCCATCAGTAAACAAGGCATGTGGATTCTCACTGTCTGACAGTTTATGATATAGTGGGGTCTCTTCAGTGCACATCACCTCCTCCTCTGGTGACATTCCAAAATCTTTGCCCTCTGGCCAGTCCATGTTGACTTTTAGAATTTCTGGATGACTGGGATTTCTTATTTGAGCTCTCTGTGTAATTAGTTCGGCCCACTTGTTATAAATTGAGACCACAAATGATCAAAATCAATTAGAATTTATTGATTATAGTAAGCAGAATATGAGCAAATACAGCGCTGGGCGACAGGGGAGTCCCCGCTCCACCAACTGCCGCAATTTCAGTTCTCCCTTCAGTCCTTTTTATAGGCTTATTAGTTTTGCTTCTGACGTGGCCGTGTAGTACTCTGCGCATGCTCAGGCTGTTGCTAAGGGGTCTTTCTCTATCTCCTGGTGGTCGCCGAGGCTGAAGTCAGACGTCTTCCTCAGTTTCTGAGTACTCTCTTCTTCCTTATATGGTTGTTTTAGTAATTCCAGGAACTGCTTTTGCTGGCAACAATAGATTACTTGTGCAAACATATTTTGCAGTATACATTCTCTATCTGTCACAAAACATGTGCTTTGGCAGTTTGGGCGTATTCATACTGAACATTTTGTTTGATAAACAGCCTTAACTTTTTACAGTGGTGTGACTTCATTCAGGCCACGATAGTCTACTGTTAGTTTCCACTCCCTGTTAGACTTTCGCACTGGCCATATGGGGCTATTAAAGGGTGAGCAGGCCCTACTCATCACTCCTTTGCTCTCCAGTCTCCAGGATCAGCTTATGGATAGGAATCAGGAAGTCTTGGTTGGTGCGATATTGCCGCCGGTGCGCTGTTGTGGTCATGATTGGCACTTGTTCTTCGACCTTCAGCAACCCCACAACAGAAGGATCTTCTGAGAGACCAGGCAAGGTGGACAGCTGCTTAATTTTGTCTGTCTCCAAGGCACCTATACCAAAACCGCATTTTTACCCTTTTGGGTCTTTGAAGTACCCTCTCCTGAGGTAGTCTGTGCCAAGGATGCATGGAGCCTCTCGATCAGTCACAAGGGGGTGCCACTTCCTCCCAGTCAGGCTGATTTCATCATTCAGTAGAGTCAACTCTTGGGATCCTCCTGTCGCTCCAGAAATACAAATAGGTTCCACCCCTTTATAGCTTGATGGCATCAGGGCACACTGTGCTCTGTTTATCTACTAGAGCCTTATACTCCTATGGTACTGATATGCCGGGCCATCTGATTCACGAAGTCCTGTAAACCCGATTGTCCCTCTCCTCCATTTGGCTGGAGGAAGGGCCCCTTTAATAGCGATCATGAGATTCTCCACTTACGTCTTGTAAAATGGGATTAGAATTCTTTCTCACAGGAATTGGAGTAAAATCAGCTCCTCCACTCCATCTGGGAAACTGCTGACCAGACTGGAGAAGCAACTTTCATGGGAGGATCATCTTTGACCTTTGTTCTCCAATTCACGCACCTGTTTCTCCAGAACTGAGGTAGGTTTTCCATCCCACTTTCTCATGTCTTCTCCATGATCCCGCAGGTAAAACCATAGGATGGTCTGTGGCGTGTACCTTCTATATTTTCTGTCTTGGGCAGTAGGGCGCCTTCTGTTAATAGCTGAGACATGGGTTAGTACACATGGGGAGCTGGATATATCGGATAGATCATCTCTCAGTTGTTTGAACTCCTGGGACAGTTTTTCCACAGCTGAAATGATGGAATGGGTGAGATTGTCTTTGAACTCTGAGAGTTGACAAGTCATTTCATCCACTCTTTGTGGTGCTGCCTCACTCCATTCCAGGTCATTGATGCCAATGAGTGGGCCTATGATGATGGCGCACTCCGTGTAAGTTTCCACCACATGGGTTGTGTGCATTTGACTTCATCTGGATCTACAGATGCATTCCTGGCATCCAGCCTGCTATAGATCATCTCTCGAATGTCTGATTCCCTCAGGGGTTGGATGCCTCTCTCTATCATGGTCCAGTTGGCTGAGTGACACATAACATCGTCCTTGTACGGAATCCTTTCATAGCTGCCAAGAACCACTTCCAAAGGTTGAGGGCGCATTTCTCTTCTGCAACCACTTTGTCAGTCCCAGCTGCTTGGCTTCCCTGCCGTCTAGGTGGAGACCGTTGGCCCCATTGTCCCAGCATCGGAGCAACCAGGTGACGATGTGCTCCCCTGGATGACGGGTGAAATCTCTTTGCATATTCCGCAGCTCGGTCGATGTCTGGAATCTAGAAGTTGCCTCTTCCTCTGATTCCTGCAGTAATAAATCTAGTTCAGATAGCGTTCCCTGTAGTACGTTCATTGGGTCTTCATCTTTCTGCACTGCACAGGTTGCTATTTGTGACTCTCATTTACTTTTCCCCTTGCTCACAGGTGTAACCGATAATGGCACGGGTTGGTCCTTTGGTTTATCTGCAGTATCTGTCACTGGGGTCGGAGTTGCTGCAGCGTCTGTTTTTGGGTTTGGTTTAGCTGCTGTGCCTGGGGGTTGAGTAGCTGTTTGTTGCTTTGCCATCAAATCCAGAGACATCTTCCTTTTGAAGGTACTGGATAGTGTTGAGCAGGGCTCTGTAGGCATAGGCCAAGCCCCAACACATTGCAATGTCCTCTCTGCCAGGGCAACAGCACACCTTATTTACGTGTTCTGCTAATTTTTCTGGATTTCGCACTTGCTCAGGGGTGAAGTTCCAAAGCACTGGAGGGGCCCACTGGCTCCTTCTTTTTTTCTTCAAAAAGAACTGTCATAGTTTAAGCCCAGCTGGTAACTGGGAATCACACAGTACTCACTCACTCCCCCACTTCTTCCCCCCCTGCTCCCAGAGGGATGGGGAGGAGAATCGAAAGAATATAACAAACTCCCACAGGTTGAGATAAGAACAGTCCAGTAACTAAGGTATAACACAAAACCACTACTAATGCCACCAATAATAATTATAAGGGAAATAACAAGGGGAGAGAGTACAATTGCTCACCACCCACCAACTGATACCCAGCCCGACCTGAGCAATGATCTGGGCCTTCCGGGTAACTCCTCCCATTTTATATACTGGGCGTGACATGCTGTGGTATGGAATACCCCTTTGGATAGTTTGGGTCAGGTATCCTGTCTCTGCTTCCTCCCGGCTTCCCGTTCCCCTCCTCACTGGCAGAGCATGAAACTGAAGTGTCTTTGTTCAGAGTAAACATTACTTAGCAACAACTAAAAATATCGGTGTTATCAGCATTGTTCTCAGACTAAAGTTGAAAACACAGCACTGCAACAGCTACCAAGAAGGAGAAAAATAACTGTTGCAGCTGAACCCAGGACAAGCATGCATCAAAGCAATCACAGTCTTAGTTTCTTAATAAGTGAAACTTTGCATCTCTAAAATTATTCTGCAATTTCTCTTAATACTGTAGTGCAGGATAAAGGCAATATAAGACCTAGATTCAATGTTAATAAAGCCAAATGTTAGAACTGGTAAGGAAATCAATAACTTGGAGAAAAAGGTAAGACGTTATTACCTGAGATGCACGATTTATGTTGTTCTGACAAAGCAGCTGGCATCTGGCCAGACAACAAAAATGTTTTTACATGGTGGCTTTGAACCTCTTATGCTAACAAAATTTGTATTCCAGTATAGCAGAGTTCTAATAAAATAGTTGCTTTCAAGGTATGTTTGCATAAGAATATTGGTTTAATTTTGAGTGGGGTTGACATGGAAGCCAGAAAGAGATTTTTGCTATGAATCTGTTATGGCCCCTAATACAGGCCCCCTATAAGATAGTAAATTATTCTTGCTGTGAACATTCACCAGGCTAGCTGAACACTGGAGACAGAATCGCAGTTTTGTTTTCTTCTATCAGATAATATCTTGGAGTGATAGTATATCACTCTCCAGTGAAAGCTGGGCTTTTGCAGCTATAGGTGATTCATTTTTTAATGAAAAATAAATCTCTAAGGTATTTGCATTGGGTTAATCATTAGAGAAACTTGAAAACTTGATTCAAAGAACAAAAGCAAACTGTCCATATGAAACATGAGAATATGTTTTTTATTTCCCTCCTAGATTTGTTTTCTTACCATTAATGAGTATAAATGCACATTTAATTTCTAGAAAAGTAATATACATGATGGAGGAACTGGAAGCAATGTTAGCTAAGTACCGTTGCATCTGTCACGCAGCAGGAATGCTTACAGTGGAAACTGTTTTCCAGATATAGCTGTTTCAAATCAAAGTTGTCAGCATATAATACCAGGTCAAATTCATTGCAGCCAGTAGAAAAATAAACCACTATGATCCTAGGTGAAATTCAACCCAGTCTTCAGGGTTTTTCATATCTCTCTTGTGCTGTAGAATGACAACTCTAAAGTGTCTCCCCAATGAATGAAATGGAAAGCATTTGCCTTCTGATGAAAGTTCAGATGCCCTTCCCAACTTCTTTTTCAATCAATAAAATTGCATGTTGATAGAGTCCTCCAGCTGAGCATCTCAAAGTCCTTCATGAGCAGTAGTGAAAGAAGCTCCACAAAGCCAGAGCTGGGCACTGTCATCTCATTTTTGCCATGAACAGGGATGTACATGGCCTGATGGATTTGCGTAATGTGGCAGGGCTACAAATTCTCCATCATGTGCCTGGTAAAATCTTGGAGCGGATTCTCCTGGAAGGCATGCTGGGGCATATGAAAAACAACAAGGTGCTTGGTGACAGCCAACATGGCTTCACTAAGGGGAAATCCTGCCAGACCAATCTGGTGGCCTTCTATGATGGGGCTATGGAACTGATGGACAGGGGTAGAGCAGTTGATGTCATCTACCTGGACTTGTGCAAAGTGTTTGACACTGTCCCACATGACATCCTTGTCTCTAAGTTGGAGAGACATCAATTTGATAGGTGGACCACTCGGTGGATAAAGAACAGGCTGGATGGCCGCACGCAAAGAGTTGTGCTCAATGGCTCAGTGCCCAGCTGGAGACCAGTAATGAGCGGTGTCCCTCAGGGATCGGTGTTGGAACCGGTCTTGTTCAACATCTTTGTCGGTGACATGGACAGTGGGATTCAGTGCGCCCTCAGCAAGTTTGCCAATGACACCAAGCTGTGTGGTTCAGTTGATACGTTGGAGGGAAGAAATGCCATCCAGAGGGACCTTGACATGCTTGTGAGGTGGGCAAATGGCAACCTGATGAAGTTTAACCATGCCAAGTGCAAGGTCCTACAGCTGGGTTGGAGCAATCCCAGGCACAGCTACAGGTTGATCAGAGAAGAGATTGAGAGCAGCCCTGTGGAGAAGGACTTGGGGGGGTTGGTCAATAAAAAATGAACATGAGCCGGCAGTGTGCGCTCGCAGCCAGAAAGCCAACCGTATCCTGGGCTGCATCAAAAGGATTGTGACCAGCAGGTCAAAGGAGGTGATCCTGCCCCTCTACTCTCCTCTTGTGAGACCTCACTTGGAGTATTGTGTCTACATCTGGTGTCCTCAACATAAAAAAGACATGGAACTGTTGGAACAAGTCCAGAGGAGGGCCACGAGGATGATCAGGGTACTGGAGCACCTCCCGTATGAAGATAGGCTGAGAAAGCTGGGGCTGTTCAGCCTGGAGAAGAGAAGGCTGCATGGAGACCTCATAGCAGCCTTCCAATACCTGAAGGGGGCCTATAGGGATGCTGGGGAGGGACTCTTCATTAGGGACTGTGGTGATAGGACAAGGGGTAATGAGTTCAAACTTAAACAGGGGAAGTTTAGATTGGATATGAGGAAGAAGTTCTTTACTGTAAGGATGGTGAGGCACTGCTAATGGGTTGCCCAGGGAAGTTGTGAATGCTCCATTGGTGGCGGTGTTCAAGGCCAGGTTGGACATAGCCTTGGATGGCATGGTTTAGTGGGAGGTGTCCCTGCCCATAGCAGGGGGTTGGAACTAGATGATCTTAAGTTCCTTTCCAACCCTAATTATTCTATGATTCTATGTTTTACTGTTCAGTACAGCCACTTCTAATCCCTCAAGAGCTGTCTGATGGAGGTCATTGGACTTCTATGCAGATAAGCATAAGTTTTGTAGAAGTCTGGCAGTCTGCTCTCTAATGAAGTCCAATGCATTCAAATATAGACCCTAACACAATGACTGCACTTTAGGCACATTTGAGGTCGTATAGGCTCTGTTGTGCTTATTTTAAGTAATAGTTAATAGTTGGTCACCTACCGCTGATAAAGTTTTATATTAAGTGCAGTAGCGCCTTATGTTTTAAATACAAGCATTTCTTTATAATAAGTAAGTGGCTTATAGGAGACCTGCTGCTTCCTTTATTTGGCTAACTTAGAGCTTTGAAGTTTAGGGTGTAGACATTGCAATGATATATAAAACTACAGCAAAAATCATGTCTATGTACTGGGAAAAGGATTTTTTTCCTTTCATTTTTGGTACTACTGTTGCTCCTTCCAAATATGTTTGCAGTAAAAGTTTGCAGAAGGGACAAAGCAGTGATTCTTAACCTTCTGCCCAGTTGTGAGTCTTTCTTACTAAGAGCCAGCAGCCATGGGCTGATGCAGAGATCCTTGCTGGCATCCTGGCGCTGCGTTAGATGTGCACACAAGGTAGAGGATACACCAAATGACTTACAACTGGCCTCTATGTATACTGGAAATTATAGAAAATAAATAACAAAAATATTGGTGTTCCTGATCGCAAATAAGTGACCAGCATTAGATGTGGAACAAGATACATCTGTGTGCCATAAGAAAGCATTGGCCTGCTAAGGGTTAAGATATTCTTCCTAAAGCTTAACATGCAGCACGAGAAATGGGAGTGTAATTAAATTTTTAATGGGAATAGACCTTTTCATACTGACAATTCAAGACACCCTGTACTCAGTAACAATTACCAGGAGCTGTGTAAGGCATTTGGTTTTACGAAGATAGTGGCCAAAGGCTTTAAAAGGGTTATGATCACACCAAGTTAGGGGATGACAAATGCAATTGGAAGCTCTGCTCCAAAGAGCTTACAGTCTTGGTCTTACTGGCAAGAGCATTAGCCCCAATCCCTTATGAAACGAGGGTGACAGTGGTGGGAAGACCCATGGTGAGGCTCCTGCTGCAGTCTGGTACTTGGTGTTTGACTCGCAGATGGGAGTGTGTCTGACAGATGTGGGTACAGGCAGGGGGTTGCTGTGCTTTGCTGCTGAAAAGGCCCATTTCATTTTCATCATGGTTTCCACATTGCTCCCAGCTTTTCCTTCCACCTCTCCCTATAGAATCTCCTGTGTGGGTATCACTGTCTGAGGCAATACAGCGTTGGGTCCTGTGCTACAGCCTAGTTTATAGTCTTCACTGCCAGTACTTGGAGATGGAAGGGATGTTTCAGGAGATGCTGTGGGAGAGAAAAGAAACAGAATTAACATGGACTTGGATGCTGTTCAATAGAGCAGTGCCCAAATAAAATCACCAAACTATCCTGCAAACCAAGGAGGAGGAGCTTGGGGGATGGGGCAGGGGAATCCATCCCAAATACAGGCATGTTCCAGCGTATTCTTTCTTCCTGGTTTGTGATGAGGACTGATAAGCACATACCAACTTTCTCAGTATTTTGCACTTGGGGAAATTCCCCCAATTGCTTTTCAGTCCTTCCTCTCCTCATCAGAGGAGAGCTCTACCTGCTGGCCACTATATTTCATTTACAGAACACAGCATCTCTCTAATCTCCCTTGCTGTAAAGCAGCTTAAAACAACCAAAAAAAGCTAAAATACACGATGCTGATTCGGAGAAAATTCTAGGAACTCGCCAACAAAGTTTAAGTTGACAAGCAGGTATTCGTTATTGAGGCGCCAGGAGACACGGGGGATAGCTCCACCTAGCGTGTGTCACAATCCGTCCTTATATAATCACTGGGCATACATATTCATTACGTACATACATGAATATTCATGAGGCTGCGAATGAATTGCATCATTTTCCAGAAAGTTTCCCCGCATGCGTACAAAAATGTGGTGGTGGTGTCTGAGAGTCGTTTACTTCATCCAACAATCTTCATCACTTCTGGCAGTCTTTGAAGCACACACAGTAGATGTTTATACCAGCTTAATTGGTTCGGTGACACTGCAGACATAGCAATCATCCTGTCCTACTTATCAGTTAGTTTAGCTGCAGCCCATCCTGAACACCTGCTAGTCCCAGATACTCCCCATCCCCCATGTCCTGTTTTTCTTACACTTATTTTTGTACTAAGGTCATAAGGACCTAAAACTATGCCAACTACAATGGTTTATCTTATACAAGAATTCTCAGTATGTTCTTTAGCTGCACTCTATTTTTTTTTCTGTGAAACATGCACCTCAGTTATTTTCCATTGCTACTGTTACAAAGCCATCAAACTTAACATTACTTAAAACTGATTCTACTTATTTACAAAGGTTTATATTTCACTTTGTGATTTTGTGCCTCCTTGTCTCATGCTAACATTTATATGGCTGAGAAATAGCAAAATATGCTACAAGAGGTATAGGACTGTAACTGGAAGAAGGAGACTGTGTGTGCCAGACATGGTGATTACATAGCAGCGGTAGTTAAATTGCAAATCGTGTTCTACTTTATTCTTTTCCAATTGCATGGTCCATTTGCTACTGCAGTGGATAAATGCCTTAACCAATAGCCACTGCCTAGCAGCTGTGCCCGGAGAGGTTGAAGACTTTCTTGTATTCAGGTCATATTGTGTTCTGTTTGACAGCAACCAAGATGCTTTACGTAGGGAAACCCTCATCACTAGTCACTGTAGTGATAGGACAAGGGGTAACGGGTTCAAACTTAAACAGGGGAAGTTCAAGTTAGATATAAGGAAGAAGTTCTTTACTGTGAGGGTGGTGTGGCACTGAAACAGATTGCCCAAGGAAGTTGTGAATGCTCCATCCCTGGCAGTGTTCAAGGCCAGGTCGGACAGAGTCTTGGGTGACATGGTTTAGTGTGAGGTGTCCCTGCCCATGGCAGGGGGGTTGGAACTAGATGATCTTAAGGTCCTTTCCAACCCTAACTATTCTATGATTCTATGATAACTGTCTGTGCTGCTTTGTGGTATTTCCCAGTGCTGCCCACGTTCATACAAATACACTATCACCAATCTTGATTTCTTTTTTTTTTAAAAAACTTGTGATGTCTAGTAGCATCTCAAAATCCTTTTGGATCATGCTATTATGTGAAAATCTCAGCTTCTCTTTTGAAGCATGTAAAGGAGTCAGCAAAGGAGGCCATGAACTCGGATTCAAGTGTAATGCTTAAACATATAAATAAACTTAAAGGTCTTTTTTTTAACTGCTTCTGCTTTCCAGTCCCTTCATTATGCTGACACTAATAGCATATAAATGGACATGTATGGTCTGGAGCAGTGTGAATCACAGAGCTCATGTTGCTTGGGAGGACATGTCCTGGAAGCAGTTTCAGGTTGAGGTTGGGAGGTCCTGACTGGTACTGGAGATCAATGGAGGTTCCTGCAGTGGAAGTGGGAAAGACATTGTTCTTTGTATAGTTATAGAGAAGCCAGATGCTCTGGACCAAATGTCTTTTTTTTTTTTTTTTTTTTTGTGGAAGACCTCTGTGGAGGTTAATGTCCTGGCTTGTCCTTGCTTCCTTCCTGCTCCAGCTGTCCTTTTAGCTTTCAGCCTTCTCACTGGTTACGGACAAACTTCTGGAATGGCTGGGGTTTCAGCTAATACCCAACTGCACTGTTCATCTGTCTCTGTGTGTCCCCAAGTTACTGCTCTTATCAGGGTTTCCCAGGAAGTTACAACTTCTGCATATTGCTAAGAAAAACTGTGTTGTCTTCTTGCAAACTGCATCAGTTTGGTAGGGTGCCTAAAAGTCAATGTCCCACTGGTGTGAAGCACTACAGAGTGGACCCACTTCTATAAAACTGATTCTGGGCCAGATTTTCAGAGACAGACTGGAAAGAAAAGGCTTGGGGATTAGGTTGGAGTGAGAAAGACCAATATTCAAGATACAATTAAACCTGAGCTTTCACTTCCCTCCTCCCAAGACTGAGTTCTCTCTACCATATGTCCTCCAGAAAAGGACACAAACCCAGACATGAAGCCCTGTAATGGCTTTGAAATAAAACAACTCTGCTGGGTTTTTTTTTCAGCAGAGTTAATACCTCCCAGCAGCATGTCCTTGTCCTGGGTTCAGCAGTAGCAGTCATTTTTCTCCGCCTTAGTAGCTGGTGCAGGGCTGTGTTTTCGACTTTCAGCCTGGGAACAGCACTGATAACACCAATGGTTTTAGTTGCTGCTCAGTAATGTTTACTCTAACCAAGAACTTTCTCATTCTCATGCTCTGCCAGGGAGGATGAGAAGCCGTGAGGAAGCAGAGACAGGACACCTGACCCAAACTAGCCAAAGGGATAATCCATACCACAGCAAATCAAGCCCAGTATATAAACTGGGGGCAGTTACAAAGAAGGGCTAGATCACTGCTCGGGTTGGGTTGGATATTGGTCAGTGGGTGGTGAGCTGCTTTATTCTCTTCCCTTGTTATTTCCCTTATCATTATTATTATTGGTGGTAGCAGTAGGGGTTTGTGTTATACCTTAGTTACTGGACTGTTCTTATCTCAGCCCGTGGGAGTTACATTCTTTTGATTCTCCTCCCCATCCCTCTGGGAGCGGGGGGGGGGGGGGAAGGGGGGGGAGTGAGTGGCTCCATGGTTCTAGGTTGCTGGCTGGGCTTAAACCATGACATTCCTGCAGCAGGTTGTCAATCCTGTCAAAAAAGTCAAACAGTGTTTTCAGTTACTGCTTAGAATGTTTGGTCTGACCAAGGACTTTCTGTGCCTCATGCTCTGCCAAGGGAGGAGGGGAAGCCGGGAGGAAGCAGAGAGAGGACACCTGACCCAAACTAGCCAAAGAGGTATTCCATACCACAGCACGTCATGCCCAGGATGTAAAAAGAACAGGCAGAGACCCAGAAGGGCTGGGTTCACTGCTGGGTCGGGCTTGGTGTTGGGTGGGGAACAGCTGTATTCTCTTCCCTTGTATTTTCCCTTGTCATTATTATTTTTGGTGGTTGCAGTAGTGGTTTATGTTATACCTTTGTTACTGGATTGTTCTTATTTCAACTCGTGGGAGTTGCATTCTTTTGATTCTCCTCCCCATTCCCTCGGGACTGGGGGGAAGAAAGAGAGGGGAGTGAGTGAGCAAACTGCGTGAGTGGTTTAAACCACGACAGGGCGCACTAAATCGCACTGTCCATGTCACCGACAAAGATGTTGAACAAGACCGGACCCAACACCGATCCCTGAGGGACGCCACTTATTACAGGTCTCCACTGGACGTTGGGACATTGAGCACAACTCCTTGCATTGCAGCCATCCAGCCTGTTCTTTATCCACCGAGTGGTCCGTCTATCAAACTGATGCCTCTCCAATTTAGAGAAAAGGATTTCGTGTGGGACAGTGTCAAACACTTTGCACAAGTCCAGGGAGATGATGTCAACTGCTCAACCCCTGTCCATCAGTTCCATAGCCCCATCATAGAATGCCATCAAATTGGTCAGGCAGGATTTCCTCTAAGTGAAGCCATGCTGGCTGTCACCAAGCACCTTATTGTTTTTCATTTGCCTTAGCATGCCTTCCAGGAGAATCTGCTCCAAGATTTTGCCAGACACAGAGGTGAGGCTGACTGGTCTGTAGTTCCCCGAGTCATCCATTTTCCCGTTCTTAAAAATGGGGGTTATATTTCCCTTTTTCCAGTCCTTGGGAACTTCACCTGACAGCCATGATTTTTCAAATATGATGGAGAGTGGCTTAGCAACTTCATTTGCCAGCTCCTTCAGGACCTGCGGATGAATTTCATCAGGTCCCATGGACTTGTGCACATTCAGGTTCTTAAGATGTTCTCAGATTGGATCCTCTCCTATGGAGGCCTAAGGTCTTCATTCTCAGAGTCACTGCATCTGCCTTCCAGGACTTGGGTGGTGTGGTCAGAGCATTTCCTAGTGAAGACCGAGGCAAAGAAGCCATTAAGAACCTCAGCCTTCTCCAAATCCAGGGTAGCCAGTTCTCTCGATAGCTTCCGGAGGGGGCCCACATTGTCCCTAGTCTGTCATTGCAATAGTCTTTGCAATGTACCTATAGAATACCTTCCTGTTATGTTTAACATCCCTAGCCAAGTTTAATTCTAACTGGGCCTTAGCTTTCCTAACCTGGTCCATAGCTTTCCGAACATCGTCCCTATGTTCTTCCCAGACCACCTGTCCTTGCTTCCACCTTTTATAAGCCTCTTTTTTCCTTAGAAGTTTCCTCAGCAGCTCCTTATCCATCTGTCGTGTTTTAAGCCCAGCCAGAAACCCAGAAACCACACAGCCACTTGCTCACACCCCCCCTTCTTCCCCCCTGCTCCCAGAGGGATGGGGAGGAGAATAGAAAGAATGCAACTCTCACAGGTTGAGATAAGGACAGTCCAGTAACTAAGGTATAACACAAAATCACTACTGCTACCACCAATAATAATGACCAGGGAAATAAAAAGGGAAGAGAATACAACTGCTCACCACACGCCAACCAATACCTGATCCGACCCGAGCAGTGATCTATCCCTTCTTTGTAACTGCCCCCAGTTTATATACAGGGCATGACATGCTGTGGTATGAAGTACATCTTTGGTTAGTTTGGGTCAGGTGTCCTGTCTCTGCTTCCTCCTGGCTTCCCCTCCTCCCTGGCAGAGCATGAGACTCAGAAAGTCCTTGTTCGGATTAAACATTACTGAGCAGCAACTAAAAACATCGGTGTTATCAGTGTTGTTCCCAGGCCAAAAGTCAAAACCACAGCACTGCACCAGCTACTAAGAAGGAGAAAAATGACTGCTACTGCTGAACCCAGGACACCATTCCAGTGCCACACCACCCTTACAGTAAAGAGCTTCTTCCTTATATCCAGTCTAAACTTCCCCTGTTAAAGTTTTAACCTGTTAACCCTTGTCCTATCACTACAGTCCCTAATGAAGAGTCCCTCCCCAGCATCCTAAACCGCAACACTGCACCAGCTACTAAGATGGAGAAAAATGACTGCTACTGCTGAACCCAGGACACCATCCAAGGAGAGCTCCTGGCCCTCCTGCAGCACTTCCTTCTAGTTGGGATGCAACACTCCTGAGCTTGCAGCAGGTGATCCTTGAATAGCAGTCAACAGTCTTGGGTCCCCCTGCCCCCTAGGGCTATTTCCCATGGAACCTTAGTGAGCAGGTTCCAGAAGAGGCCAAAGTCTGCTCTCTTGATGTCCAGGGCAGCGAGCTTGCTGCACGCTCTTCTCACTGTCCTGAGGATCTCGAATTTGACCATCTCATGTTCCCTGCAACCAAGGCTGTCCTGGAGCATCACATTTCCAACCAGCCCTTCCCTGTTGGTGAGCACGAGGTCAAGCATGGCACCTCTCCTTGTTGGCTCCTCTATTACTTGCAGAAGGAAGCTGTCTTCCACACAATCGAGGAACCTCCTGGATTGCTTGTGCCAGGCTGTACCATCCCTCATGGTCCCATCAGACCTCCCTCCTCTGCCTCCTTCCCCACTCTCCTCGCTGGCTCAGGAAAAAGCTGATTGATATTCCTGTTCCTAGTAGTAGCCAGCAGCATTGGGTCTCAGCTTTCCATCAACCACTTGAGCCAGCCAAATGCATCCAGCCCTTCTCCCCCAAGTTGCTGTCTGGGACATGAAACATCCATTTCAATCTCTAAAGAGCTGCATGATGGGGAGACAGTTAACCCAGTAATTTTTGAAAAGGAAGTGGATGCATTGATGCATGTAGTATGCAACATCTGGTCTGTATGTTTCAGTGGAGAAAGGATGTTTGCATTAGAATTTAAAGGACGCTCAGGGTGAAATTTGTTGTGGAACATGAAATGAGAAAGCAGCCAGCATTAGCTGAAGCTCAATGATTTTTTTTTGCCCTAAAATTGTTGCCCTGCTAAAGCTACAAGACAGAATTGACCTTGTGTCCTGGGTTCAGCAGTAGCAGTCATTTTTCTCCTTCTTGGTAGCTGGTGCAGCGCTGTGTTTTTGATTTTGGGTCTGGGAGCAGCGCTGATAACACCAGTGTTTTCAGTTACTGCTTGGTAATGTTTTGGTCTGGCCAAGGACTTTCTGAGCCTCATGCTATGCCAGGGAGGAGGGGAAGCTGGGAGGAAGCAGAGACAGGACGCTTGACCCAAACTGACCAAAGAGGTTATTCCATACCACAGCACGTCATGTCCAGGATGTAAAAAGGACAGGCAGAGACCTGGAAGGGTGGGATTTCACTCCTGGGTATCGAGTGGTGAGCAGTTGTATTCTCTTTGTATTTCTCTTGTCATTATTATTATTGGTGGTAGCAGTAGTGGTTTGTGTTGTACCTTAGTTACTAAACTGTTCTTATCTCAACCTGTGGAAGTTGCATTCTTTTGATTCTCCTTCCCATCCCTCAGGGAGCAGGAGGAAGAAAAAGGGGGGAGTGAGTGAGCGGGCGGGCTGCATGATTTACAGCTTAAACCATGACACCTTGTCAGGAACATTATGTTCTGAGCAGGACAGAGTGTGCAGCAAGGAGGGATAAACTGCTGCATAAAAAGCAACAAGTTTTTAGGTTGCAGCAACAATTTAGGTTGGGGCAAAGGGGACCCGGGATCTGAAACATCCCTCAGCCCTCAAAATTTCAGCTTTGCATCTGCTCCTCGCAGGACATGTTGCCTTGATAATGCACCGAGGATTTTTACTGTCCGGTTTTGGCTATCATCTCTAAGGCATTTTCTTCCCTGTGGCTTTGTGCAAGACCCATCCAAGGGCAGAAAAAGATACAGCCCTAGTTGGTTTAGTGAGTCCATAAACACAAATGGAATAACTGAAGGACACATACTTTATTTGGAGGGCTGTCCCTGCATTTCATACCTGCTGTGCTATAGCCTCTGCCTGAGTGAACACGTTGATGGAGAGTGAGCTGTTGTCCTCGTAGCTGCTCCTGCAAATGCTGATCCTGTGTCATGGGTTCAGCAGTAGCAGTAATTTTTTTTTATTTTTTTTTTTCTCCCGGGCTCTGCGGGCTGCTGCTGGGGAATGCTCTCGGTCGCCGCGGGGCTGGGCACGGCCACCACCTGCCCCTCCCGCTCGGTAGCCCCGGGGCTCGGCTCGGCCTCGGTGCTCGGCTTCTCCTCCTGTTGCTCGGCGGCCGCCGGGCTGGGCTCGGCGGGGTGGCTCAGCTCCTCCTTTGCCCCCTTCCCGGCCTCTTGATCCCCCGAGCCGTTCTCCCAGGCCATTTCGGTCGCCGGCAGCGACCACACAGTGACCACAGACAAGTGAAGATCAGCCCTGGTTTTTTTTCAGACAGAAAGGTATGGCCTTGCCATGGTGAATTAGAAAATAATCCCACTCATTTTCTCATGCCCATTCCACCCTTTAAAGCATCCTTTTCCCTGAAGCGCAAGCTACATCTAGCCCCATGCTCCATCAACCCTGCATGTTGAACTTAAGGGATTTATTGCACTTTGACAGCTTATTTTTGCAACTCAGGCTCCAAGAGCTGACTTGCCTCTACTACAGTCATGAAGTAAAACAGTAGCAGAGAAAAAAAGCAGGATTAGTCCAACCTTGTTTTCAGCATTAGTTTCTCCCACGAGCCCTATTGCCCCCCTCCAGCAGCCAACAAGGCCATATGGGGCTGGTGGAAGGAGGAGACTCAGCGTTTTCCTCACAGCTCATATGTCTTGCCTATGTACATCTCGGAAAGGCAATTGTCAGGTCCTTAAAGCAGAGGAAGCAGGAAGATTTACCATGTGGTGATAATGCAGCACATCCCTCCTCCTTCATACACCAATTCCAGGCTCCTTTTAATTTTAGAATGACTCAGACATAGCTGTCAAAGCACAATTCACTCTGTGCTTTAACCCCTTGGACGTGAAACAGTGCAGTTTTGACTCAAAAGGGGCCACTGGAGAAGATTATTCCAGCAAATTTATTTTTTTTTTAGTCATCAAAATAATTTCACCATCACTCTATTGCCACTTTGCCTGGATGCTGGGCCTTATTTTAGAGGAAGCATCACTCTTTGCAAGGGGCACATTTCTCTGAGTTCATGCAAAGGAGGAGCCTTGCTGTCAGTGGGGACCCACTTGCTGCTGAGCTGGTCCAGCCATCACTGTAGATGCCAGCTTTGCCTGAATGGCTGCAAGGGGCTGGATGGATGGAAGACATATATTACTGGAGTCTTTTCAGGCTATGGATACTATGTAGAGGAAATTACACACCAAGCTAGAGAAAAAAAACCCAAAAAACCACTACAGCCCTTGGAAGGCTCTGCTAACCTACCTTAGGCAACATCATACATTGCCCTATGCATGGGGGGGGGTAATGGAAAAGGCTGTTCACCTGCCAGGGATCCCCACCACTCTGAAGGTGAAGGTGGCTATAGGAACCATAATCTATGATTAATCTTCAAAATAGATTAAACCTTCACATCTTTTTTGGTACCCCAGAAAGATAGCAGCAGCATCCAGCACTGAGTAGAAACAAGCCTGCTTGAATCCATGTCATCACTGACATCCTTGGAAAGTCCCCACCTAACTTTCTATGCCTGGTTTAATATCAGATGCTCCCGCATGTAGTTGTCTGAGGGCAATAGGGCTCTCTTTTCCCACTTATGAGAAAAGGTACAGATTTTGCTTTTCCAACTGAGTTACACATCTTATTTTAGGTAAGTCCTATGAACCCAGGCAGATCTGGTCCCAGACCCCAATGACAGACCCCTTTAAGAAGCCTCAGCCTGTTTTTCTCCTGGGTCCTTTTATGGCACATATTTCAGTGCTTCCCTCATGCTCTGATAAGTAAAATCTTCAAAATCTTCAAGTGTAAGTGGATGGTATAGACTGACTTTCTCAAGGTGATTTGGATGTTATTGCTGAAAGTACCCAAGATGTGACGGAATTAGATGCAAAAGGGAGTTAATGTTTTACCTGACAGAAAATTAATCTATTACTGTGTGGTAATTATATTGCTATATTTATTGTGCTTGTAAAAGGGAAGGGATAGGTCACTCATGGTGAGGCATCAGGAGTGCTTGAGGGGTATGCTGGCACACTGGCACTGAGGGTTCTTGGGCTCAGATGTGATCTTGGCTTTGCAGTCAATAAAACCCAGCAGACTTGTAGGACTAAAATCCCAGTGCTGGATCCCAATGTTTCCCAGGGACTACTATTTCCAGTATGTGCTTGGCAAAACCTCCCTGGTTTTATTTTCCTCTAATCCTGTCCTCTGCAAAGCACTCCAGTTCCCCAAACCAGTAAACACCATGAAGGGCTGCTGCAGCCCCACAAGAGGGGATGTCAGTGGAAGAAAGTCCCCATGATGGTGCCAGCCAGAGACAGCATGGCTCTGACCTGGGCTTTCCCCCCAGAAAAGGGGAGAGAGGATGAGATGATGCTCATCGTCTCCCTCCAGGGAATTATCCATGGCTAAAGCATGTCCTGACTGTGGGAAGCAGATGGGAAAACAAACATATTCTCCATCTGACATCGAAGAGCCATTAGAGGGGTTTTGTTATTGAGGGCAAGCCTGGGCCCTTTTGCCATGAGTGCATCAAGGATGCTGGCAGCTGGGCAGGCTGCAGAGAGTGCAAAGCAAACAATGGTGTGTTTGTGGGATTGCAACAAACCCATGTTTCCAAAACATTTTGTCCTTGCTGCCTTGCCACACCAGTACAGAACCTGTGATGAGGAAGCTCTGGGGAGTTCAATAAATAAGGGCACAGGCATTGATTGGAAGGGGACAGCAGCAAACCAGTAACTTTCCACAGCAACTGCAGAGGTTAAATCCCTGCCTATGTGGAATTACCATTTCTATTATTATTCCACTAAAAAAATCCTCATTTAACACCAGTGGAGTTGGAAATGTGTTAATAAATAGCACAAAGAGAAAGCAGGAGGAGCATGGTGCTGGCATTCACCAGTACTCACAGTATTTCTGTCTGTAAATCTGTAGATTTACTCCTGCTGCTGCTTGGTTAATTTATATGCACAAATAATTTTTTTCCCCCAAGCTACCTCTGATTTTGTAGGTGTGGTTTATTTTGTTTGCAAATAAATCTCATTGGTACATGCACATTTAATCCTTTCACAAGCTTTTGGCCCGATTTATGACTATCACAAGGTAGGGAAGATCCTTTATCTTTTCCGTTTGTCTTTGCAATAAGCTTCAGTCCCAGTCTTCTGAAAGCTGGCAGAAGAGATGTGCAAACAAAAGGTATGAAACAAGATAGAGGTTCTGTGAAACCCTTATAAACTGTCCTATAAACCTTCCCAATTTAACAAAAATAAATAGAAAAATAGCCTCAAATCCTCCTACTATGTCATGGCAGTAAGTGACACAGTAATTCTTTTTACTTCTGCATAAAACTCAGAGTTCATGTACATTTGTAAATTACTTTAAAGGGGATGAGAGGTTAAATATTAACCCCTCTTTTTTTTCACCAGCAAACTGAATCCTGACAGTGCAATGCTGTCATTTCAAAAGGCTTTCAGGTATTCTGATGCTCAACTCCATACAAGTAGATGACATGGCTCACTTGAAAAATCACACCCTGCTAATTTACTCAGGGTTAAACATGATATCATTAAGAAGCTAAAAATAGTAGCCTGCTGTTTTCTTTGTGTGTTAAGTATCTGGTCCACTCATCCACTGATGCTGTAGTGACCAAAAACTTGTCTGGTAGCATTGTGCAAAACAATAGAAATTGAACCTTCTCCTGTGCAAAGAGAGAATCTGAGAGAACAGCCAGAAAAATTCCAAAACACCCAGACCACACTACAGTACAGTCCCAGCCTTAACCATAAAACAAGAGTAAAAGAGTGAATCTCCTGTAAAAATCTTAAATCCTGATCGTAGTGGCATTTCAGGAGTTAAGAAGGGGTTTGTGTTCAAGCAAGCCTTTTCCTCTCTCCTCATCCCAACTTTAATGATTGTTTACTTGTAATTATTAAAGTGAATTATTGATATCAAAAATGCAATTGGGATAGAAGTATTTTCAAATGAGCTAATTTCTAGGAAATCTGGGGACTGGACTTTCCACAAGACTTGAGTTTTGTTCCTTTTGTGCTCTTGCTGGCACTGATGGAACCTGTATCCAATCTCAGTGCACAAGCCTGGAGCCATAGCGCTCATGTGTGGGACAGTCCTTGTCCTTTCCAAAAGCAAGATCAAATTCAGAGCGTGCAAACAAGACAACCTAAAGGACCCTGCTGATGCTTTTCTCAGCAACCCCTGCCCAGCTGCCCCAAACCCATAGTGAACCTACAGCCCAACTGAACTGTGCTCCCAGGATCAGCCCATGCTGAGACCCTCTACTCTGCACAGACCCTGCTGCCTTTATAGACAGCTAGTTTAAAGCTAGCTTGGATGTCTGTATCATACTGCTGCTTCTTTAGACAGAAATTTCCTTTCTATCAGTCCAGATAACATAGCTCCTTGCCATTTCTTATCCACTAGAGTTGTTTCCAAAACGGAAAAAGAGGAAAAGAAAGATTTGAATGTGTCACATCATGTCTTACAAAAAGACTGGGGAAAAAAAAAAATCACTCTGGATCCAAAATTTTATCATCCACTTTTGCTGGGGAACAGTAAGTTTTCCAGTATTGCACACACGCCCATTGAGCAGTGGGTCAGTGGGGTGCCAGCAGCAGGAGCATGTGAGGATGATACAATGCTGCTCACCCCACCCCAGTTGTATTGTCACACACAGGCTGGGAAAAGGATCGTTTCCAGCTTCTTCCCCTCTACTATGAATAAACAATGCCATTACCACACTCTGGAAAGTCTGATTGCTATTATATGGGCTGTTTGAAAAGCGGTGTGCCAAACCCTTGCATGCCAGTGCTGGGACAACAGGATATGGCAAGTGTGGATGTCACAACTGTGGTCTCCCAACATGAGCTGGTGCATTTGTATCCACCTAATACTAATAAATACTAATACTAATACTAATACTAATGTCTAATCCCAAGACATCTTTTTCCCTAATGCTTCTCAATACTGTTTAATATTAACTGAGAACCACCCTAAAGCAAATAACTGTGTTCTTTTTGTGCACACAACTGTGCAAGAAAATTTCTTTCACAGTCCTGCACAAGTGCTTTGGATATAGTTCTGGTCAGCAAAGCTGATTTCTGCAAAGCAGTTGCTCAAGGTGCTTTAAAATCTTCCTTACCAAACACACAGAATCATAGAATCATAGAATAGTTAGGGTTGGAAAGGACCTTAAGATCATCTAGTTCCAACCCCCCTGCCATGGGTAGAGACACCTCCCACTAAACCATGCCATCCAAGGCTATGTCCAACCCGGCCTTGAACACCGCCACCAATGGAGCATTCACAACTTCCCTGGGCAACCCATTCCAGTGCCTCACCACCCTCACAGTAAAGAATTTCTTCCTCATATCCAATCTAAACTTCCCCTGTTTAAGTTTGAACCTGTTACCCCTTGTCCTATCACCACAGTCCCTCATGAAGAGTCCCTCTCCAGCACCCCTATAGGCCCCCTTCAGATATTGGAAGGCTGTTATGAGGTCTCCACGCAGCCTTCTCTTCTCCAGGCTGAACAGCCCCAACATTCTCAGCCTGTCTTCATATGGGAGGTGCTCCAGTGTGCACACAACCTGGCTGTGCACTCATAAAAGAAGTTTAAAAGAATGTGACTGTGTGGAACTTGAGATGAGTCATCTTCCATTGAGCTGCAATCAATAATGAAGGCAGGAGCCAAGGTGTTATAACTTTTACCATAAAACCAATAAAAATCACGCTTCAGCTCAAAGAATGGAGCTGATAACTAGATTTCAGCCTTTCCAATCCGTGGAGCTTCCTGCACTGGGAGTTGGCTTCATCCCCATCTAGAACTGACCAGATCAGCCTTGATTTGGTCTTTATTAATTTGAGGGCTGTTTTTTTTCCATCTACTATATTTTACTCCATTTCTCTTCAACTAAAGCAGCAGGCATTTTTGCTACCTCCATAACTTATGCCAGATTTCAAGCCACCTTGTTCTCCCAGGAAAATGTATGATCAGAAGGTTGGGAAGATTTTTTCTTTACCAGTGAAATCTTATGAATTGCCATAAATCAGTGACAAATTTCCCCTTGGTTTCAATGGGACCATGACTTCACCCCTTCGGTAGGGGGTGTTTAACTGTGGCATGGAAAGAGACTGTCAAGTTCCTTTCTATCTCCCTCCCTCATCCTTTAGCTGTCAGTGGGTTGGAAAACAGCACAAATGAAGGGTGAAGAGTGTTGAAACCATCACCCAACTACCTGCACATCAGGGGTGTACCATCTGTGGTGGGTTGGGGCCCCACTTTGCTAAGCACTCAGTGTAAAAACACAGTCTCTGCTCAGAAAGCTTGGAGTAAGCAAAATATTATTATCCATGCTATCCCACTATGCAAGCACTGAATGAGTAGAGTTCAGAAATGCTAAGTCCCAAATTTTCCCAGGGAAGCTGGCTGTAGGGAGGTAAGGCATAGGTTAACAGAAGTGTTTTTTTCTCTTGCTTATGATTAGGCACTGTAACACTTGGTATTTCCTTTAATGCATTGGAAGGACATTTCCTGATGGTCACTGGTACCTGAATGCTCTACAGCACTCCACCTCTCCCTTAATATAGCCAATGTGAAGTGCAACAAAAAGCATGTGCCAATACTGGATTGGCCCTTCAGTACTGATGCTAATAATGGTTCTATAGTCATGCAATAGCTGCCACAAGGACACCACTACTGAAAGGTTTGACTCTGACTCAAGTCCCAGCTCATGGGACACAGGAGTCAGCTGCCTCTGGGAGCACTGCCTGTAAGCCCTATGCCATGGAGAAAGAAGCAGCTCTCGCAACATGAGGCACTGTGTTCAGGCTGTACCTTGTCCTACGGGTTGCACCAAGATACATGAGCATCAGCCAAGTCAACCACCAAACGCCACTCTGCAGTAAGTCAACTGTTGGCATTTATGAGGCTGAGGATGGCAGGTCCTCACTGAAATATATAGTCATAGCTGGGATTAAGAGTCGCACTAGCAGGTGTGTAGCAAGGGAATTGCTATTGTGAAGAACTTAGAGACCAAATAAACCCCAAGGAAGCTCATCTCTTGCCAAGTATAATAATATCCCAAAGAGATCAGCCTCCCAGGACAGGTGAATACCATTGCAAAGCTCTCATTGAAATTGCCATCTGATAGATGGGAAACGGGGCTTTCAGTCGCAACAAGATGTCTCCCACTGCGACACACTAGCATCTCTCTGGGCCAGGGCTGCCACTCCTCTCCACCATGCTCTGCAGTGGGAGTAGGGCCAGAGACAGCAGCAGGCAGATTTGAAATATTTCTTTGTTCCTACCTTCTTTCTTCATGCCAGCTCTGAAGCACTTCAGCCTGCAGTACCGGCACTGGTTCCTCTTGTCTTTGTCTATCACACGCTGTCTGCTGAACCTGGGAGGAGATGAGAAATAAAACATGGAGCAGCCAGCCTGGCATCTCACTCCGAGCAGCCCCAAATACAGTTCCAGACCTCACTGAGATACACATTGGTTGAACCTAGAGAAGAGAAAAAAATTTGCAAGCAATGGATTGAATCAATGTTAGTTTGGCCCAGTTCCTCATTTTCCCCACTGACACTCCGTCCAGCTGGGAGCACATCAATTTCAGACCACCCATACTGCAAGGACTGGGATGGTTTTGGCTGTGAAAGCGCAAATATGACTCAAGTTGTGCTGGTGTAGGAACTCCATCTCCCACTTTCAGACAGTTATTAGGTGTTTGGCATCAGGGATTGTTTGATCCCACTTGTTAATACTTAATAATTGTGTAGAATAATTACATAATTACATTATGAGCCACAAGGCCTTTTGTGTCTGCAGCTTAGTTTTGAGGCACATGGCTTCCTAATTCCTATTAATTTCAATGTGGGTTTTAGGAATTTATGTGCTTTCAAGCGGTGGCCCATGTAGATTTGGCAGCTCTTTCCATGGTGGGTGAAATGATGGAAGAGGAATCTGCCACACAGAGGAGAAAACATGGGTTGCTCTGGGACCATCATCAGGCTGTAAAAGCTGAGGCACTTTCTAAGACTGGTAAACAACCAAAGGTACAAAGGCCCAAAAACTTTTCAAGCAATTCATGTCTGTGATAAACAGCAGAGCTCTGAGCTGGGCTAAGTACAGTGCTGCTCACAAAATAAGGATGTGCAAACAGGTGAGCATTTGCCATTTTCTTGGCTTCAGTGCTGTGGATCTTCCCTGAGCTGCCAAATATCACAGATATTAATGGATACCCGGGGAGGGGCAACAACTCCATCCCAGGAGAGTAGTAGCTGAAATACCAAATAAATCAGTAGTAGCTATTGCCTCATCCTGCAGGGATCCCATGGTTTCTGGGATAGGCAACTGTGTGGGTGGACACTCCTGTCACCCCCAGGGTGTCTCATGGCTGGTGTGTCCTGGAGTGCTAAGGACCCCAGGAACATTTTGAACAAACAGGGTCACTCGCATTGCAAGAACTCAGCTGACGAGAGCAGCTGACTCACAGGGGGCAGCACCAGGAGAGGCAGCAGGAGATTTGAACAGGGCATCATCCACCACTGCCAGTCAATTGCTGAGGTGAGTAGCTCGAGAAAGGATGCCTTCAGCACCTGATTGGGGGGGAAGCTCAGCGTCCAGGAGCTTCAACTCAGAGCGGCAAGAGCCACCAAGGGAGCCTCAAGTTCTCAACAGGATTTGCCCAGGAGCCAGCAGCACCTGTGATAAATGCTTGGAGCAATGTAGAAATATTTCAGCCACTCCAGCCAATGAGCTGGCTTCAACTGGAGCTGGGCCCAGATGCCTCTATACAAACGCCTGTAGCATGGGGAACAAACTAGAGGAATTAGAGATGTGTGCACGTTTACAGGGGTATGATATAATAGGCATCACAGAAACATGGTGGGATGGCTCCTATGACTGGAGTGTTGGAATGGAAGGTGACAGGCTCTTTAGGAAAGACAGGAAAGGTAGGCAGGGAGGGGGACTTGCTATTTATGTTAGGGATAGGCTGGAGAGTACGGAACTCTGTCTGGGGACAGGTGAGCAGTCGATAGAGAGTTTGTGGGTCAGGGTTAAAGGGAGAACAGCGATGGGAGACATTATTGTGGGGATGTGTTACAGACCGCCTCACCAAGAGGACTCGGTGGATGCAACACTCTATAGACAGAGTTGGACAATGTTTACTTATCACTTTCCCCATACATTTTAAGTATTGCACTCAATTATGCTGGTCAGTTAGAACAGAAGCACGTGACAGCGAGTTCTGATCATGCTTAACATGTAGTTAACAGTTCAAACCAGATAACTGAATCAAAACCAGCATAAGCTTCAAGGGTTCTCTGCTTGTCCCCTACACGGAGCCACCCATGGAATCAGGAGCATCTCATGTCCCTGATGCTCCAAAGGTGGGACTGTCCTCCTCACTTGCCAAGGAAATTTGGCTTCAGTGGTGTGGCTGGTGGGTAAGTGATGAGAGCTGAGAAATTGTCATTGAATTAACTTGTCGTGGTTTAAGCCTCTAACACCCCCCCCACCCCCCCCACCCCACCCCCGCTCGGTAGCCGCGTGGCTCTGCTCGGGGATCGGCTTCTCTGCCTTCTCCTCCGGGCCGGTCGGTAGCCGCCTCCTCCCGCGGCTCGGCAGTCGCCGGGCTGGGATCGGTGGGGGGGCTCAGCTCCTCTGCCGCTCCGTTCCCAGGCTCTTGATCCCCCGAGCCGTTCTCCCGGGCCGTTTCGGCCGCCGGCGGCTCCCGGGGCCGCGCTGCCTCGGCTTCTCCTCCTCCCTTCTGGAGCTCGCCCGTATTACAAGCCATTTCAATAGAGTACAATGTAACAAGAACCTTAACCCAAAACCCAGATGTGAAAAATGTTAAGATAAGAAATACCGGCTGTAAGTGAAGTATCATGCGCTGAACCTGTGAGAACCAGAGCAACACCTTTGAGAGCCAATAAATCAGCATTGTGATGAGTGGCTATTAATCTTGCTGCCGTTATCTCAACCCTTCGTGCCCCACGTTGGGCGCCAAAAAGAACTGTCGTGGTTTAAGCCTCTAACCCCCCCCCCCCCGCAGTTTTCTCACTCACTCCCCCCCCTTTCTTCCCCCAGTCCCAGGGGGATGGGTAGGAGAATCAAAAGAATGCAACTTCCACAGGTTGAGATAAGAACAATTTAGTAACTAAGGTATAACACAAATCACTACTGCTCCACCAGTAATAATACAAGAGAAATACAAGGAAAGAGAATACAACTGCTCACCAAGCCCGACCCAGCCAGTGCACCCCCCAGCAGCAAACCCCCAGTGCACCACCACACCCTTCTGGGTCTCTGCCCTCCGTTTTCACAACCTGGACATGACGTGCTGTGGTATGGAATAACCTCTTTGGTCAGTTTGGGTCAGGCGCCCTGTCTCTGCTTCCTCCCGGCTCCCCCTCCTCCCTGGCATAGCATGAGACTCAGAAAGTCCTTGGCCAGACAAAATACTACCAAGCAGTAACTGAAAACACTGGTGTTATCAGTGCTGTTCCCAGGCCCAAAATCAAAAACACAGCTCTGCACCAGCTACCAAGAAGGAGAAAAAATGACTGCTGCTGCTGAACCCATGACAGTATGGCTGGAAAAAGAACATGACCAGAGGTACAAGCTTTGTTATGGTCCTAATTAATGCAGCCTTCATCATTTCTTTTCAAGGGAGCTACTTATTTCTGTGCCTCAAGTGAGAGCCAGAGCCATCTGGAGATAATTTAGGCCTACTTCACTAATGTTGATGTGTCTGGATTTAATTCTGGCTTTTCAGGAACCCTACAATGACTCTTTGTCTTGGCGAGATGGCTTGGGTAGTTATCCTGAGCATAATATTTTGTTAACCAACTGGCTGCAGATGTATTTCAAATATGAAACAGAAATCTGGTTATCCAGGACTAATGAACCTCAAGCTTTTCCACTGCTTAATGCTCAGCAGCCCCCAGCTCTGGGGAGCATCTTCAAAAGCCTTTCAGTGAGCAGCTTAACTAATGCCTGCTGGAGAAACAACACAAAAGCAAAACAAAGTCTTTGGAGAGAAAATCCAGTGGCAGGAAAAATGGATGGATGCTGCTGGGAGAGGGGGAGAGGGAGCTGCAGAGAGCAGTGAGCTCTATCAACGGAGGTCATCACAGACTTTGCTCAGTAGAAGCAACATCCAGATTCAGTCAGCCCAAACCCCACTGCTGTCCCCATGCCTTTTATTTCCCAGTGCCCCTGGGGGCTGTGAATACCTGATTCAAAGGACCTAAGCAATAGCCTAAGGAGAAGCTGGGAGAGAGCACAGATACAGCAAGTCTTTAGAAGAACAGGCAATAAAAAGCCAAGGCACATCATGACAGCCTTTGTTCACACTGGTGTGCCTGGGGACAGGCATGAAACCACCAGTTGAAATCCCTGCCAACCCAGAAAGCCAGAGTAGGATTAAAAAACTGTCCCGTGCTAGACTGCTCAGGTGTACTTCACCTGCACTGTTGCTCATTGGGACTATCTGGGGATGGTATCAGCCTTGTGTTGCCTGCTGTTCCTTGTGTTCAGGATAATTTGATACAGAAGGACATCAGTGATGGAAAAGAGATACTGTGTCCTCATCAGTTTTATACAGACCATTGGTGTTATCAGAGGGCTAGGACAAACAAAGAACATACAGAGAAACAGTGATTCAGAGCCTGTAGAAACCAAGCCCCTGAAAGCATACAGTAACTTCAGCTTGAGCTAACAGCATCTAGACTTCCCTCAAACATGTTCAGAAGAAGAGCAAAGCCAAATTTAAAAAATATATTTTTTATTTAATTTCAAACACCAGCTCCAGCTTGGTGCCTGACTAACACACAGGTCTGGTGAGAAATGTTGGTGTGATATATATCACAAATCGAGATTTTTTTTTTTTACTCAAGCTCTTCAAAATCTCATCTGTTATATCAGTGGCTGTTACTGCACCCTGTTACTCTAAGCAGGTAACTGTGGTCCTGTTACTTGACAGTGGTGTGGAAAAACCCTGTATATAACCCAGCAGTATGATGTCTGCAGTAACTGTACCCTACCTTCTCTTTCATGAAGAAACATTAGCTAAAATACTTGAGATAAAATAAAACCATTATGAAAACCTATCTAATTGAATTAAATGAAAGTAGCCTTTCAGACTACCCATTTTGTGAATAACCTTATCTTCATGTCTACTATTTGACAGAAGTATAAATTATCCCAAATTTTATCAGAATAAATCAATAAACAAAAAATTCATTCTTAAAAGGACATTCTTCCTAGCCATCTGGAATATATTATTTTTTTCCAAGTAGCATTGTTGATACTGAAAGTGTAGTAAAAATATCCTATTCTAATGTGGTTCTGCAGTTGCTCCACCCATAATAAAACTAGTCATGGATTCCAAAGAAATCACTGACAAGATCCCCAAAACCTGGATTATACGTGTAAGACTCTAATTTGACATTGTGAGTATCCTGGGTTCAGAAGTAGCAGTCATTTTTCTCCTTCTTAGTAGCTGGTGCAATGCTGTGTTTTTGACTTTCAGCCTGGGAACAACACTGTACAAACAGGGGGAGGCCTTGCGGATTTACTATATCACACTCCCACCAACGTGCCAAGTAAAGTGCCATGTGCTTACCATGGTGGAAGCAACCACCGGATGGTTGGAAACATACGCTGTGATCCACACCACTGCCCAAAACACTATCCTGGGTCTTGAGAAACAGATTTTGTGGTGACAAGGCACCCCAGAGAGAATCGAGTCAGACAATGGGACTCATTTCCAAAACAACCTTAGAGACACTTGGGCCAAAGAGCATGCCATTGAGTGGGGATATCACATCCCCTACCATGCACCAGCCTCTGGGAAAATTGAATGGTGCAATGGGCTATTAGAAACTACACTGAGAGCAATGGGTGGTGGGACTTTCAAACATTGGGATGCACATTTACCAAAAGCTACCTGGTTGGTCAACACCAGAGCATCTTCCAACAGGGCTGGCCAAGCCCAGTCAGAACTTCTACATACTGTAGAAGGGGATCAAGTTCCTTTGTTGCAAACACCTAAAGAATTTGCTGGGGAAGACAGTCTGGGTTATTCCTGCTTCAGGTAAAGGCAAACCCACTCGTGGGATTGCTTTTGCTCAGGGACCTGGATATACTTGGTGGGTAATGCGGGAAAACGGGGAAGTCAGATGAATACCTCAAGGGGATTTGATTTTAGGGGAAAACAGCCAATGAACTCAATTACATGCTGCTGCCTGCTATGTAGCAATTTTATAACCCACAAACTAGATGTCTTCAGGTCTCCAGCAATGGGCCCTGACTTTCCTCCAAGCATCATCCCAACTAAGAATGAACTTTGACGAAACCAGATGAGCACAGTAGTGACCATATAAGTTCCACACTGTCATCAGCAGGCAACAATCCAACACTGCACACCATCTCTCTTGCTCTGAAAGACTGTTACAAGAGATGGAGCCCAACATCATGGACCTGATGAACTCAGCAGCTTCATAGGGATTGGTCCATGCACCAAGGAATGATATCTCTCTCTTTGTGTGTGTATGTATATATGTATATGAGACAAGAGTGATGGTATATTGAAAACTGTGGGATCTGAGCATGATGTGAATGGTATGGAATACGGGGCGGATACTGTCCTGGGTTCAGCAGTAGCAGTCATTTTTCTCCTTAGTAGCTAGTGCAGCACTGTGGTTTTGACTTTCAGCCTGGGAACAACACTGATAACACCAATGTTTTTAGTTGTTGCTAAGTAATGTTTACTCTGACCAAGGACTTTCTGAGTCTGATGCTCTGCCAGGGAGGAGGGGAAGCCAGGAGGAAGCAGAGACAGAACACCTTACTCAAACTAGCCAAAGAGGTATTCCATACCACAGCATGTCATGCCCAGTATATAAACTGGGGGGAGTTACCCGGAAGGGCGAGATCACTGCTTGGTTCAGGTTGGGTATCGGTCGGCGGTTGTATTCTCTTCCCTTGTTATTTCCCTTATCATTATTATTATTGGTGGTAGCAGTAGTGGTTTTGTGTTATACCTTAGTTACTGGACTCGTTATCTCAACCTGTGGGAGTTACATTCTTTCGATTCTCCTCCCCATCCCTCTGGAAGAGGGGGGAGGAAGGGAGGGGAATGCATGGTTCTGGGTTGCTGGCTGGGTTTAAACCACAGCACTGGGTTTCACGGTCTGATGATATTTCTTATTATGTTTTTAAAGGAGACCAAGCAATGAGCATCTTCTAATCTGGGGAAATGCTTTTGCTGAACCATACACTCTCCAAATTCTTGTAAATCCTAAAGAGAGATGGGGATTAAAAATAAGGAAAGCCTTCCCTGTTTCCTGTCTTGCAAAGCTTAAAATAACAATACCTTTTTTTTTTATTTTTTTTTTATTATTTGGTCAGCTGTGCGGAATGGCTGCATTCAAAATTTACCTGTATATCATAGGAAAAGTGTAATATACATTACGTCCACTGCCTTGCAGATGTTTATTTGTAGCTATGTCTCATTTCCCAGCACTGTTCCATCTTGGTCCTTAAAGAAGCTAGAGCTGTGTTCTGTAAAACTAATTTCCCAAGGAAATTAGAATTAAAATTAGAGAAGTCCCATTGACTTTGTTGCAGCCAGGTTTTCACCTTGTTTTTTCACTCTCCCTTGTTTTATATATTCTCTGGGCTGCCTGATATGATGAGGTTCTGCCAGTCTACAATTAGAAACAAAGCTTTGCACTCTGACTACCCAGAGATAGGGCAGAGATTTATCTGGCCAACATGCCAAGGACTTGGCAACAATGTCAAAAGGAAGTTCAGAATAAATAACTCTTCTTGGGGCATTTCCTTCCCTTGCCAATGGAGGAAAAGCAAAGAAAAATGACAAAAAGCCCCTCTCCTTTTCTTCAGACAACTGTGATTTATTACAGGCAAATTGTGGAGGATTAAAAAAACATTATTCCTATAAGGGAAGTGTGGTGGTTTAAACCGTAAATTTCCCTTCTCCCTCCCTTTCCGCCCCCCCCCCCCCCCCACTCCGATGGGGGGGAAATGGGGAGAGGAACCAAAGAAAATGTAACTCCCACGGGTTGAGATGAGAACAGTCCAGTAACTAAGACACAATACAAATCACTACTGCCAACACCAACAACAATAATAATGACAAAGTAAATACAAAGGGAGAGGATACAACCGTTTCGCCACCCGACCGAGCCGAGAGACCGCGCGCCACTCCAGGGACCGCCTGGCGCGAGAGAGAGACCACGCGCCGCTCCCCCCACCGCGTGCCGCGCAAGCCTCCCCCACCCGAATCCTACCTCCGGGGCATGACGTGCTGTGGTATGGAATAACCTCATTGGCGCCCTGTCTCCCCCCCCCCAGCTTTTCTCTCTTTCCCGGCATAACATGAGACTCTGGGGGGGGGGGGGGGAGACGAGCCCATAACAATCCAGCCCTTATTCCATACCATTCACATCATGCTCAGATCCCACATTTTCAAAATATCATCCCATATATATATATATGTACATATACATCCACACACACACACAGATGGAGAGATATAATCCCGTAGTGCCTGGGCCAATCCCTATAAAGCTGCTGAGTCCATCCAGCCCGTGATGTCAGGCTCCACCTTTTGTAACAGTCTTTCAGAGCAGGGGAGGCTGTGTGCAGTGTTGGATCGCTGCCTGTTGATGCTGATTGTTCCTTTACTGCAGAACTCGTCTGGTTTCATCAAAGTTTGTTCTTTGATGGGATGATGGTCTGAGGGTCAGTCGCGGAAGACTTGAAGACATCTACTTGATGGGCTATAAAAAAACACATTACATAACAAGCAACAGCATGCAATTGAGTTCATTGGCTGTTTTCTCCTAAAATCAAATCTCCTTGAGGTACACATCGGACTTCCCCATCTTCCCGCATTACCCACCAAGTATATCTGGGTCCCTGAGGAAAAGCAATCCCAGGAGTGAGTTTGCCTTTACCTGAAGCAGGAATAACCCAGACTGTCTTCCCCAGCAAATTCTTTATGTGCACCACAGGAACGTTGTCCCCCTCTACAGTATGTAGAAGTTCTGACTGGGCTGGACCAGCTCTGTTGGCAGATCCTCTGGTGCTGACCAGCCAGGTGGCCTTTAACAAATGTGTATCCCAATGTTTGAAAGTCCCACCACCCATTGCTCTCAGTGTAGTTTCTAATAGCCCATTGCACCATTTGATTTTCCCAGAGGCTGGTGCATGGTAGGGTATGTGATATACCCATTCAATGCCATGCTCTTTGGCCCAAGTATCTATCAGGCTGTTCCGGAAATGAGTCCCATTGTCTGACTCAATTCTCTCTGAGGTGCCGTATTGCCACAAAATCTGTTTCTCAAGACCCAGGATAGTGTTTCGGGCAGTGGCGTGGGGCACAGCGAATGTTTCCAACCATCCAGGGGTTGCTTCCACCATGGTAAGCACATGATGCTTGCCTTGGCGGGTTGGTGGGAGTGTAATATAATCAATCTTCCAAGCCTCCCCATATTTGTACTTCAGCCATTGTCCTCCATACCGAAGAGGTTTTAACTGTTTAGCCTGCTTAATTGCAGCACGTTTCACAGTCATGAATAACCTGGGCAATAGTGTCCATTGTTAAGTCCACCCCTCGATCACGAGCCCATCTGTATGTTGCATCTCTGCCCCGATGGCCTGAAGTGTCATGGGCCCACCGGGCCAAAAATAATTCACCCTTATGTTGCCAATCTAAGTCCATCTGAGCCACTTCAATCTTAGCAGCTTGATCCACTTGTTGGTTGTTCTGCTGTTCCTCAGTAGCCCGACTCTTGGGTACGTGAGCATCTACGTGGCGTACTTTGACCACTAGGTTCTGCACTCGGGCAGCGATGTCTTGCCACAGTGCAGCAGTCCAGATGGGTTTACCTCTGCGTTGCCAGTTGCTCTGCTTCCATTGCTGCAACCACCGCCACAGGGCATTCGCCACCATCCATGAGTCAGTAGAGAGATAAAGTACTGGCCACTTTTCTCCTTCAGCAATGTCCAAGGCCAGCAGGATGGCTTTCACTTCTGCAAACTGACTCGATTCACCCTCCCCTTCAGCAGTTTCTGCAACTTGTCGTTGAGGATTCCATATTGCTGCCTTCCATATACGGTGCTTTCCCACAATGCGAAAAGACCAATCAGTAAATAAGGCCTATTGCGTTGCACTTTCTGACAGTTCATTATATGGTGGGGCCTCTTCAGCACTCATCACTCCTTCCTCCTATGGTGACCTTCCAAAATCATTGCCCTCTGGCCAGTCCATGATGACTTCTAGAATTCCCGGACGACTGGGATTTCCTACTCGAGCTCGTTGTGTAATTAATGAGGCCCACTTACTCCATGTAGCATCAGTTGCATGATGTATAGAGGAGACCCTGCCTTTGAACATGCAGCCCAGCACGGGCAACCGGGGTGCCAGGAGGAGCTGTGCTTCAGTGCCAATCACTTCTGAAGCAGCTCAAACCCCTTCATAGGCTGCCAATATCTGTTTTTCAGTTGGGGTACAGCTGGCCTCAGATCCTTTGTATCCCCGACTCCAGAAGCCGAGGGGTCAACCTCGAGTCTCCCCTGGAGCTTTCTGCCAGAGGCTCCAGGTAGGACCGTTCTCCCCAGCTGTGGTGTACAGTACATTTTTAACATCTGGCCCAGTCCGGACTGGTCCGACGGCTACTGCACGAACTATCTCACGTTTAATTTGCTCAAAGGCTTGTTGTTGCTCAGGGCCCCATTTAAAATCATTTTTCTTCCGGGTCACATAATAGAGAGGCCTTACAATCAAACTGTAATTCGGGATGTGCATTCTCCAGAACCCCACAGCACCCAAGAAAGCTTGTGTTTCCTTCTTCTTAGTTGGTGGCGACATTGCTGTTATGTTGTTGATCACATCTGTGGGGATCTGGTGATGTCCATCTTGCCATTTTATTCCCAAAAATTGAATCTCCTGTGCAGGTCCCTTGACCTTACTCCGTTTTATGGCAAAACCGGGCTTCAGCAGGGTTTGGATTATTTTCTTCCCTTTCTCAAAGACTTCTTCTGATGTATCACAACACAATGATGTCATCAATGTATTGCAGGTGTTCTGGAGCTTGCCCCTGTTCCAGTGCAGTCTGGATCAGTCCATGGCAGATGGTAGGGCTGCGTTTCCACCCCTGGGGCAGTCGGTTCCAAGTGCCATGGACGCCCCTCCAAGTAAAACCAAACTGTGGCCTGCACTCTGCTGCTAGAGGAATTGAGAAAAAAGCATTGGCAGTATCAATCGTGGCATACCACTTGGCTGCCTTTGACTCCAGTTCATACTGAAGCTCTAGCATGTCCGGTATGGCAGCACTCAAGGATGGGGTAACTTCGTTCAGGCCACAATAGTCTACTGTTAGTCTCCACTCTCCATTAGACTTTCACACTGGCCATATGGGGCTATTAAAGGGTGAGTGGGTCCTACTGATCACTCCTTGACTCTCCAATCTACGGATCAGCTTATGGATGGGAATCAGGGAGTCTCGGTTGGTGCGAATATTGCCGCCGGTGCACTGTTGCGGTCGTGACTGGCACTTGTTGGTTCTTCGACCTTCAGCAACCCCACAACAGAAAGATCCTCTGAGAGACCAGGCAAGGTGGACAGCTGCTCCACTTCCTCTGTCCCCAAAGCAGCAATACCAAAAGCCCATCGCTACCCTTTTGGGTCTTTGAAGTACCCTCTCCTGAGGTAATCTATGCCAAGGATACATGGAGCCTCTGGACCAGTCACAATGGGGTGTTTCTGCCATTCCCTCCCAGTCAGGCTGATTTCAGCCTCCAGGACAGTCAACTCTTGGGATCCTCCTGTCACTCCAGAAATAGAAATAGGTTCCACCCCTTGACAGCTTGATGGCATCAGAGTACACTGTGCACCGGTATCTAGTAGAGCCTTATACTTCTGTGGGACTGATGTGCCAGGCCATCTGATCCACACAGTCCAATAAATCCGATTGTCCCCTACCTCCACCTGGCTGGAGGGGGGGCCCCTCTAGTAGTCATCACATTGGTCACTCATGTCTTGTAGAGATGGATTATTCTTCTTCATCACAGGAGCTGAGGTAAAATCTGCTCTTCCACTCCATCTGGGAACCTGCTCACCGGAGACTGAAGCCGCAGCCTTCATGGGGTGATCAGACTTGACCTTTGCTCTCCTTTTCAGTTCTCACACCCGCTCCTCCAAAACTGAAGTAGGCTTTCCATCCCACTCCATCATATCTTCTCCATGATCCTGCAGGTAAAACCATAGGGTGGCCCGTGGTGTATAACTTCTATATCTTCTCTCTCAAACAGTGGGACGCCTTCTGTTAATAGCTGAGACGTGTGTTGGTACACGTGAGGAGCTGGATAGATCGTCTCTCAATTGTTGGAGGTTCTGGGACAGTTTTTCCACAGCTGAGATGATGGAAGGGGTGAGATTGTCTTCAAACTCTCGGAGTTTATGAATCATTTCATCCACTGTTGGTGGTCTTATGTCACTCCAGGTTATTGTTGCCAATGAATGGGCATATGATTGGGATGCATTTCGCGTAAATTTCCGCCACATGGGTCATGTACATTTGACTTCATCTGGATCTATGGGTATATTCCCGTTATTCGGCTTGGTGATATAGATCATCTCTACAATGGCTGATTCTCTCAGAGACTGGATGCCTTTCTCTAGAGTAGTCCACTTGGCCGAACGACTCATAACGTCGTCCTTGTATGGAAACCTATCTTTCACAGCTGCCAAGAGCCGCTTCCAAAGGCTGAGGGACTTTTTCTCTCTTGCAATTGCTTTGTCAATTCCCCCTTCCCTGGCAAGTGATCCCAGCTGTTTGGCTTCACTACCTTCTACTTCATGACCGTCGTCCCCATTGTCCCAGCATTGGAGCAACCAGTTGATGATGTGCTCCCCTGGCTGATGGGTAAAGTTTTTTCGCATATTCCGTAGCTTGGTTGAGGTCCAAGATCGGGAAGTCACCTCTTCCTTTTCTTCTTCTTCTTCATCATGTGGTAACAACTCCTGGTCAGATGCTGTCCCAGGTGGTGACGTTTCTTCGTCTTGCTTCATCATTCTTGCCTCTTTTTTGCTTTTCCTCTTGCGTACAGGGGCAACCGATATTGGTATGAGTTGGTCCTCTGGTTTAGCTGCAGTGATTATTACTGTGGCTTGAGTAGCTGCCGTACTTGTCACTGGGCTTTGAGTCGTGGCTCTACTTGTCGCTGTTGGTGATGTAGCTGCTGTACTTGGAGCTGGATTAACTGCGCTGTCCATTACTCCGCCCTCAGGTCCAGGGACGTTTTTTTCCTTTTGAAGATGCTGGACAGTGTTGAACAGGGCTCTGTAAGCATAAGCAAAGCCCCAGCACGCTGCCACGATTTGTCCATCTCTGGTGTGACCAGAATGATCACACACCTCCTTTAAATGTTTTACTAATTTTTCTGGGTTTTGCATTTGTTCATTGGTGAAGTTCCAAAGCACTGGAGGGGCCCACTGGCCTGGATACTTGCCCATACTATCCCACACACCCTGCCACTCATGACTGTCCAGCCCTGTGGAAAATCTCTCGGCCATCCTAGATTGTGGTCCAACCCCAGACATGGCCCACACACCACTCTGCTTAACTCTCCGGACCAGACTAAATAGTTGTGAGTACAACATATTCAGTATGTGTGCCAACATGATAATTCCCGTCACCACCAGCAGGCAGGTCTCAAAGGTATCTAAAGGCCATTCAAAACCTTTAGAATTCTCAAACAGTGCTGTAAACGGCCTGGTGGGGGCGCTGGGAGCACAAAAGAATGTCTCCTTCACAGGGTGACCACCCGAGGAGGTGAAAAGAGACGTGTAATTGCTAAGAACTTCCATTATATACCTCCCAAAGTATAGAGTTGGTGACTACACTGGAAACACAAACCGGGTCAGTTTCATGATCACTGAGTCTATTGTATTAACAATCAGTGCAATACAGTATAATGTAACAAGAACCTTAACCCAAAACCCAGATCTGAAAAACGTTAAGATAAGAAGAACCGGCTGTAAGTAAAGTATCATACACTGAACCTGTGAGAACCAGAGCAACAACTTTGAGAGCCAATAAATCAGCATTGTGACGAGTGGCTATTTTGTCTTTATCTCAACCCTTAAGTGCTCCAGGTTGGGCGCCAAAAATGTGGGGGTTTAAGCCATAAATTTCCCTTCTCCCTCCTCTTCCACCCCCAACCCCCAGCTCCGATGGGGGGGAAATGGGGAGAGGAACCAAAGAAAATGTAACTCCCACGGGTTGAGATAAGAACAGTCCAGTAACTGAGATACAATACAAATCACTACTGCCACCACCACCACCAATAATAATGACAAAGTAAATACGAAGGGAGAGGATACAACCGTTTCGCCGCCTGACCGAGCCGAAAGACCGCGCGCCGCTCCAGGGACCACGCCGCTCCGGAGACCACCTGGCGCGAGAGAGAGACCGCGCGCCTCTCCCCCCACCCGAATCCTACCTCCTGGGCATGACGTGCTGTGGTATGGAATAACCTCATTGGTCAGCGCGGTTCAGGCGCTCTGTCTCCCCTCCCCTAGCTTTTCTCTCTTTCCCGGCGTAACATGAGACTCTGCGGGGGGAGCGGAACCCATAACAGGAAGATAACTCAATTTCCAGCAAAAATAAACAGACATATTTAAATAAACCTCCTGAGAATTGTTGCTGCTCTTTTCACAGAAGTTTGGGGAACATATTTTCCTCTGATATTGTGCTACTGAGCAAGTTGCTGCTAAGTGCCTGCTCTGATGACCCAGGGATCTCCTCTGGTTTGGGTGGCCTGGTAAGTCATCAAAGGACAAAAGGTAGAGAACAAAGGGAAAAATTAAAGTATTCTGAGCTGCAGATGAAGTGCCTGACAGATGCATGGTTGCTGCTTATGGGAACTGTCTTTCTGCATCCAAGTAGAGGTTCACCCAGCCTGTTGCTCAGGCTCCCAGCCCAGCTAACAGTGGAGTAGGGAAGGGTAGATGTGCAAGGTCTTTCCCCGATACACTTTCCCAGAGATCAGTGGTTTAGGGATTTCCCACAGCTCTTCTGAGTAGTGAATTCAATAAATCACAGTACCACTGAGGCCATATACCCTGCTAGCTTCTCATGACTTCACAGAACAGAAGGATGTCCTTCATAGAAGCCTTGGGAGGAAAGCTCAAGCCAGTGAAATAGAAATGGCAATACAAGTCTCTTATTTCACTGATGTAGAGGCCTTAAGCCCAATTTAAAAGTGCAAATAACAACAAGCCCTATACAGTAAAATTCTTGACTCACTCAGGAATCTGGGCACTTCTTTTAGCTCTCTTCACAACCAAGAGACAAGCACCTCTTTCTGGCCACAGGAGCACCGCACCATTTACTGGGCTCTTCTGGTTGACCCATGTAAGAAAAAAATCAAGCTTCACTAGGTCAGAAAAAGAGCATTAGCAAAAGCACAAATGGATATTATCATAGAATCATAGAATGGCTAGGGTTGGAAAGGACCTTAAGATCATCTAGTTCCAACCCCCCTGCCACGGTAAGGGATGCCTCACACTAGACCATGTTGCCCAAGGCTCTCTCCAACCTTCCTTTGGGCAACCCATTAGCAGTGCCTCACCACCCTCACAGTAAAGAACTTCCTCCTTATATATAACTTGAACTTCCCCTGTTTAAGTTTGAACCCATTACCCCTTGTTCTGCTGCTACAGTCCCTAATGAAGAGTCCCTCTCCAGCATCCTTATAGGCCCCCTTCAGATACTGAAAGGCTGCTATGAGGTCTCCATGCAGCCTTCCCTTTTCCAGGCTGAACAGCCCCAACTTTCTCAGCCTATCTTCATACAGGAGGTGCTCCAGTCCCCTGATCATCCTCGTGGCCCTCCTCTGGACTTGCTCCAACAGTTCCATGTCCTTTTTATGTTGAGGACACCAGAACTGAACACAGTACTCCAAGTGAGGTCTCACAAGAGCAGAGTAGAGGGGCAGGATCACCTCCCTCGACCTGTTGGTCATGCTCCTTTTGATGCAGCCCAGGATACGGTTGGCTTTCTGGGCTGCAAGCGCACACTGCCGGCTCATGTTCATTTTCTCATCGACCAACACCCCCAAGTCCTTCTCCACAGGGCTTGTCTGAATCTCTTCTCTGCCCAACCTGTAGCTGTGCCTGGGATTCCTCCAACCCAGGTGTAGGACCTTGCACTTGGCATGGTTAAACTTCATCAGGTTGGCATCAGCCCACCTCACAAGCATGTCAAGGTCCCTCTGGATGGCATCCCTTCCCTCCAGCGTATCAACTGAACCACACAGCTTGGTGTCATTGGCAAACTTGCTGAGGGCACACTCAATCCCACTGTCCATGTCACTTGCAAAGATGTTGACCAAGACTGGTCCAAGAAAGGCAGATATGGAGGATGTGGTGGAATGGAGGAAAAGTAATCTAGCTAAAACCCACGCCCAATTCATTCAGTTCATTCCAGTGAGCAGTAAAGATTATTAATGTCTGCACCTTGCCACTCAGTGATATTTTCCAGGATGTTCTTCAAGCAACATTCCTGAAAGACAGCTGCTGACAGAAGCATCCTGTTGTAAAGCCTGACATCAAAGGGCTGCAAAACAAAGTGCTTTTCCATCAGGATCAGAGGCTGGGTTGGGCAGGAAAATGCTGCAGAAGAGACCTGCTTTGCTGTCATGGTTTAAAACCAGCCAGTAACTCTGAACCATGCAGCAATTCACTCCCACACCCACCTCACCCCCCTTCCCTTCCCTCCACAGCAGGATGGGGTGGAGAATCAAAAGAATGTAAACCTCATGGTTGAGATAAGAATGGTCCATTAACTAAAGTATAATACAAAACTACTAGTCATAATAATAATAATGATGATGATAAGGGAAATAACAAGGGTAGAGAATATAAAACTAAAAGGGGAAAGGAAAAAAAAACAAACCATAAGTGGTGCACAATACAACTGCTCACCTACCGCTGCCGATACCCACCCTGACCCGAGCAGCGATCTGGGCCTTCCAGGTAACTCCCCCCAGTTTATATACTGAGCACGTACATTCAACTTCATCTGGATGTATGGGTCCATTCCCGGCATCTGACTTAGAATAGATCATCTCTAGAATGGCTAATTCCCTCAGGTACTGGAGGCCTTTATCTACTGTGGTCCACTTGGCTGAGCAACACGTAACATTGTCCTTGTAGGTATAAATTTCTTCACAGATGCCAAGAGCTGCCTCCAAAGGCTGAGGACTCATTTATCTTCTGCAATTGCTTTGTCAATTCCCCCTTCCCTAGAAAGTGATCCCACCTGCTTGGCTTCCCTACCTTCTAGTTCATTACTGTTGGCCCCATTGTCCCAGCATCGGAGCAACCAGATGACAATGTGCTCCTTCAAAAGACAGCTGAAATCTTATTGCATATTCCACAGCTCAGTCAAGGACAGGGATAGAGAAGTTGCCTCTTCCTCTGATTCTTGTACTAGCTCCTCTTGTTCCTCTCATTCAGATGTTGTCCCCTCCAGTTTGTGCACTGAGCTTTCATCTTCCTTCACTACATGAGCTGCTTTTTGTACTTTTCATTTGATTTTCCTCTTGCTTATAGGGGCAACTAATATTGGCATGGATTGGTCCTGTACTGTATGGTAATGGCTTGCAATGCCATAGAATCATTGACCAAGAAACTGATCTGGCATGCATTCTTAGCATGGCCATCACCCCTATACTTGGATTATTTTCCTCCCTTTGTCAAAAACTTCTGCTGTATTGCCCCACACAATTATGTCATCAATGTATTGCAGGTGTTCTGGAGCTTGCCTCTGTTCCAGGGCAGTCTGGATCAGTCCATGGCAATAATTTTATTTAAAGTCATAGATTATATAAGAACAGAGCAGAGATTTTTACATGAGTTTCTCCTGTGTCAGTGTGGGACACCCCATGGTGGGGCTGGGAACCCCCTCCACACCAAGTCTTGACCGCTATGCCATGTGGCATATGCATGTGGCATATGCATGTGGCAGAAGGGCCAGGGCTTGTTCACTTTGCCAGTAACTCTCCTCAAAAGGGGATCACAAGCATTTTCTGGAACTGCATCCTGAGCTGTCCACATCAACTAGAGTTGTCTTTTAAAGTTCTTTTCTTGATCTAGACTTTGAGCTTATCAAAACTTGAGCACTTTCATAATTTTATTGCTCTTGTTAAAATGGTTGGTGTCCAAACAAGTTCCAGTTTAGTGCTTTGTATTTACAAACATCATTATTTTCTGATAAAGAAGCTGTTCCTCAGAAAAGCATTGACCAGCAGCAGGCTTCTTAGCTCCATGCATCTGTTTTGCTGTAACAGTTTAAGACAGACTGACTTCACTTGTGTATTGGAAAGGCGAATGCAGCCTGCTGAGCTGGCCAGCTTCCCTCAGATGCCTGAGATTGTTTCACGACTCTGCAGATGAAAAAATTTCCATGGTCTCCACCTTCTCACCAAAAGCCTGTCCTCAGATGATGCTACATGCCTGGCACTGGTATGAGGTGCCTCTTCAGCATTTCAGCAGTTTGTGCTGTTGTCCAACAGCCAACACTCAGTTTGTGTTACTCTGCTCAGTGACATCCCTAGGGGGATGGCCTAAATCTCCCCTTGCTAGCATTTCAGATCAACATTTTTCCAGGTTTCTCCCCAGTACTATACCTCATACATGGCAGGAGGTCCACAGGTCCATCTGCAAACCCACCACACAGTCCCATGGCCCTTATTTGTCAGATAAAAAACCTACAGGGAAAAAAGTGAACAACAGGAAAGTAATGAATATTTTCTGTTATCTCAGTCCATACTAGCATGACACTGTACATCTTTACCTAAGCCACTTCTACTAGAAGGTCTCTATCTGTATCACCCATGGGACAGTGCAAGTCCATGACTGTGCACCATCCCAGATCTTTATTCCAAGGATCCTTCTTCCTTTCTTGGGGATTGTTTTGTCTCTCTGGTCCCTCTCTTTGCTTCCTCCTGGACTTCCCATAGTTTTTTGTATACTTTTGGGGCAGTATGTACAGATCCAGACATCATTCTGCACTAGAGACCTAAACAGCATGAAGAAAAGCTGAAAGGTTTTTCATGTCTTGCAGACCGTGTCCCAATTTGTACATCAAATAGATATGACATTTATCTCCTTGGCAATAGTGTGATGATTCTGACTTTATCTCAGTTGGACTGAGTTACTGCCTTACTGGTTCTTCTCCATCTTTTATTATTCCTTGTATTCTTCCCTTCCTATTTTTGCAGACTGTTTCTCCAACTTCCAACACAGTTACTGATGCAGTTTTGGAGTCCACTGCATTTATCTAAACCATATTTTTATTATGAGCATGTCAAGTGAGATGGTATCAAAAACCCTCCTACAGTCAATCTGTATTGGGTTTTACTGGTTTTTTAATATTTTTTTTTTCTCACCTCACAAGGCCTGTTAAGCTGGTAGAGAAGGAAATTAGGCTGCTTTTAAGATTTGTTTCTGTCAAATTTGCCCTCTGGACCTTTGGCATAGTTCATAGATGGTATTTTCTTAAGCTTTCAAAAGTGCAAAAGATATATGTGCAGAAACAAGCCTTGAAGCAGCTACTGAAAAACAAAACAAAACTTGAGAATATCAGTGTCAAGAACCTCTTGGAACAGTGTACATGTTGGCAGGTCCTCCCTCTCTTGCAGTCATGGTCACCAACAGCCCCTAAAGCAGAGGAGCCCCAAACCTGAGAGAAGCAATACTTGTAAGGCACTCTGAAGCACTGAATTTATTTTGCAAGCCTGTGCTCCCTTCTCCTTCTGCTGTCAGCTATAATATTCCACCTGAGCCTCCTGACTTTTAGCCCACTATAAATATCCTTGTATTCAATTTGACACTTAATAGACTACGGTGTGCTCAGCTATGCAGCAGAGTGTGAAGGAAACTACATATAGCCCTTGGCTGCTCACATGGGAGGAAGGGTGAGGGAAAAACATTGCAGAGAAGAGTACTGCTAAGGGAGACCTTGTCTGTTGATTTAACTCCATAACCCTATTTTAACCACTATCAACAAGATATAAGGGTGGCTTCTGTTTGCACTGAGTATTCTTTACACTGCTCTGTCCACACCTTAAAGTGGCATAAATGTCTTCAAAGTGCTTTAAAGCGAGTCTTTAGCATAAATGAGAACCAACCCTGTTGTTTGCAAAATGGCTTTGTAAACATTGCTTGGGTGCATCCTATAAATGAATGTGGGGTTTTGGAAGAACACCCATCCCAAGGCATACCCATGCTATACATAGCCTCTGATGAGCTCAGCATGGGGTGAGGAGCAGGCAGCAGAAGGCAGAGCAACAACCAACAAGACCTTTTCCTTAAACAGCGATCATGGAGAGCCTTACAGATTGCTGATCCCAGAGTATTATCTGCAACGTAGGAAAACAGGGTTATCAGATCTGCTTCTTTTGCAGACTGCTGCCCTCAGGTCCACAGTGGTTTCTTTTTCCTTTCCCCTCTACTCTCGTTCAATCTTCTAGTTTTTATGTCCTCCCCACTAAAGCATGAATCTGAATCACACCCCCACAGCTGGGGAGAAAAAATAGATCAATCTTGCCCCTACCGCTTTGTGTTGTGCTCTAAGTCCTCACTTACCTGATCTGCATACCTGCTCTCCAGAAAGAAGACACAGTGCTGTCTACAATGTTGTTCTCATGCAGCAGTCGTGATAACACCATTTTCTTGCTGACAAGCATAGGATAAAGGACATGGCTTGAGCAGGAGGAAACAACAGTTCACAAAACCAGAGCCAGCATCAAAAGGTCAGAAGCTAACACAAAAAAAAAAGGGAATGTCAGCTTTAAATTTTAGGTGTTATGCTGTTTTTCTCTCTAAGCCAACCAGGACCTAAATTTTGCCTGAGTAATTTTGGGGCATTTCACAACACTAGCAAATAGGAACTCAAGTAACTCTTATAATTAATAGGATGGTCTAAGCAGCCTCGGCATGACCATGAGCATTAGTATGAATACCTGTCCCTGCTTACTTTTAAGCTCTGCTTCTAAAAATCTTCCCCAATACTTTCAGCAAGGGAGATATTTTTGCATCAGTGAGAATGGGGGAAAGCAAGCACAAACTGGACATTAGCAAGTTCAAACGGGCAGCTTGCAATTGCAAAGTATGCAGAAGCTATGAAATTTTCTTTCTGCAGAAATCACTGGCAGCAGAATAAAGGTGTTATCTTGTAAGTCCTTGATTTAGGTTTTACAGTCAAATACCATTCAACCATAACTGTATCAGGCCAGCTTAGGAGTAATGCAAACACCTCTGTATTTTTATGTTGATCTTGTTGTAATGGAAAACATAAAATTTCATGGGTGCCTTGTCAATCAGGACTCCCTCCCATAGCTCAGTCCACAGTTTTGGTCAAAATCTATATGGTGCTCATTGCCTGGAGGCTGAGTTCTAAACCTCCTTGCCACTGTGCTCTTTTAACCAAGATGGTGTTGAATTACCATGAAACAACTTGGTTTGATTTGTGGTGCTATTGGCAAGTATGAGCTTGGAGAAAATTTCAAATGGAATTTAAGAAATAAAATACATGTGCACTTTTGCCTTCAAAAAATTAAGGGTGCATTTAACAACTGCCTGGTCAGGTGGGGGGGAGTTCATCTCAGCTGTATTTTGCAGCACTACTTCATTAAACATTTTTTCCAACCACTTTTCATCTACTTCATCACACCTCTGAGGAGATATTACGCCACTTTGAAGGAGACCTGAATAGACAAAAACGAGAGCCAATTACAGTAGTAACCCTAGCTACACTGCTGATAGCAGGTGGAGTTGAAGCAGGTACAGGCATAGCCTCCCTAGTAAAAGGTCAGGAATTAAAAAATTTGCAAATGGCTGTAGATGAGGATTTAACAAAAATTGAACAATCTATTCAAAATTTAACCACTTCAGTAAAGTCCTTATCAGAAGTAGTACTGCAAAATAGAAGAGGATTAGATCTATTATTCTTAAAGGAAGGAGGGTTATGTGTAGCTCTCAATGAGGAATGTTGTTCTTTTGCTGATCATACGGGAGTAGTCCAGGACACCATGGCTGAACTCTGAAAAAGGTTAGATCAACGAAAAAAGGATCGTGAGGTGGGCAGGTCATGGTATGAAAACTGGCTTAATGTTTCACCTTGGCTAACCACTTTGTTGTCTGCTTTAGCAGGACCACTTATTCTGTTGATTCTGGGACTTACATTTGGGCCTTGTATATTACGCTATATTTTACGTTTTATTAGAAAACGATTTGACATGGCTGAATTACTTATCTTAACTACGATGACTAGGGCAAAGTATAAGAGTGTATCTGTTAATGAAGATGAAGATTGTTGTGAATGCGTTATGCCGCATAGAAATTATGAGTGTAATTGTGAAGTATTACCTTGTGAGTGTTATGATAAATGTTGGGATTGTGGAAAAAGGTTTACTTGCAGTGCAGAGGATGAAAGCAGCATCTAATAAACAATAATAGAATAAAAAGAAAAAGGGGGGATTGTGAGAAACTATGGACTAGGGTATTGTTTATTAAGATTCATGTTAAGCCCAATGTAAAGATCGGACCATTTGTGTAAGATAAATCGCATATGCAAGTTAAAACCGCCATAAAACACCACTAGTACAAGATAAGGAAATCGCATGTGCAAGCTAAAACAGCCATAAAACACCACTTGTAAGGTAAGGATAATTGCATATGCAAGACAGCCCATAAAACACCACTTGAGCAAGATAAGATAAGCGCCAGATGTTCCAGGAACCGGCTCGGCAGAAACAAGACAAGTAAAAGAAAAATGAGTGAGGGGTCAAGGGAGAAGGACTTCTCACTCAAACGGCCCCCAAAAAGCAGAAAACGACCCCTAGCAACAACTGAAGCATGCGCAAAGTACCTCCACTACTTCAAAGACCATGGAAGGAAATATGTATAAAAGGGGACTGTTTAAACTGCGTAGTGCGGCAGTTGGCGGAGCGCAGACTCCCCTGTCGTCCAGCGCTGCTTTTGCTCATATTCTACTTGCTATAATTAATAAATTCCAATTGGATTCTAGTCTGTTGTGGTCTCAATTTATAACACTGGTGATGAGGGCTTTGAAGGGACGAGGAAGGACTGGCCAGGGGCCAGCTCCCTGGGGCAGCAGCACCACCATGGCTGCGGGGTAGGCTTCACCCAATGGCATGGGCGCTGCCGGTGAGCACGGGGCCGAGGCCACCCTGCCAGCAGGCCCCACACCTTCACTCTGCAACCAAGGTATCATCACGATTGGTATCACCACCTATCATCACGATTGCCTGTCAATCTGAGGGGAAGAACGTGAAAAGGCAGAGCCTCGAGCGCACAAAAACTAAGAACACAACTCCCACCTCAGCCCTCCCAGGCTCACACACAGACACACCTTTCTCCAGCAACCTGGCCAAAGACATCCCACTCAGGGAGCGCATATACCCAACTGGCCACGTCCCACTCTGCTGCTGGGCAGCGCGCCCAGCAGCCAGCCCCGCCTGGGGCGGCGCCTGCGCAGTTCGGCGCGTTCAGCTTCCGCCTCCTGCGGCGCTGCACTTCCCGCTTCCGGGAGTTTTCGATTCTGAGTGTTTGGGTACGGTGGGGTGTGGGTGTGGGTCATTTCATTGTGCTGTCGGTACGGCGCCAGCTGCAGCTCTGAGAGTAGTAGGGCCGCTGCCACTGAGGTAAATCCACTCCCGTTCCCTTCCCGGGCCGCTGTCCTCTCACCGAGCCGGTTCCCCTTAGGGCGCCGCCGCCGCGGGTTCTCCTTTGCGCTCCCCCCGGCACTGGCGGAGCCCCGGCCCCGCAGAGAGGGAGCGTGGGAGCTCGGTGAAGCTTTGGCGAAGGACGGGCGGGGTAGGTTACCGGGATCTGCCGCCTCTCCGGGCTGGTCGGGCTGAGAGCTGGGCGCCCCTCAGGTCCCTGTCCTTGCTGGCGCTCGGTCCCAGGTCTTAATGGGGTGTTTCTCGGTCCTGGCTGTGCTCCTGACTCTATTCGGATTATTTAAAAATAAAAACCTGATAGCAGCCATGGAAACAAGCTTAGGGAAGCATCCTTGTGCCCCAGCACGGCTATGTTGTAGAGTCCTAGCTGCTGCCGTAGGAAGCTGGAAGGTGATGGAACAGAAACTGCTTGACACACCACGCTTTTCAGTGGTATCCTGGCTCTAGGGAATTTTGCTGATTTCTGTGCTGTTAGTTTCCCTTATTTCCGGGAAGGAAGAACAGCGCTTAGAGGAAGAGGGAACGCAAGTAGCTCACACTGAGAAATGAGAGGGTGGGTTCGTACAGCACAGCACATATGGGATCTATGCCATAAAAAGAAAAAAGGATTTGGAGAACATTAGCTATCTTCTATACTACACATACAATTGTATAGTGGTGTCAGGATGCTGAATTACAGTGATGTAACTGTTCACTTTGCTGAAGACATAATTAGGTTATGCAGCTCATCTTAAAAACAGTGAACAAGACAGAGTTACTTAAAACATTGTTTAAAGTGCTTTAGTTTTGTTCTTTGATAGCTTAATCTAAAAGGTTTTTCTTCTTGGTCAGAAGCTTGTTTGCTGTATGTACATGTAGCATATTTCAAAGTATTATTGTACTACTATGTGGGGTTTTTTCTGTTGTGCTAAAATTTCTTGGTTGTCTTTAATACAGTTAAATAAAAATACCACAGTAATTTTATGCCATTTCATTTGTATGCAAAGGAGTTGCTTCCAGAATTGAACTAAATTTCACATTTGTTGTGACGTACACAAATACAGATTTATTTATTTTCAGAATCTTGATGTCTTCTCTTTTAAGGTAACTTGATTTGAGCAGCTGAAAACTTTCCTGAAAAGTATTTTTTATTTATTTATTTTTTTAATTAATTTTTTTTCCTGAGGTATTGCACCTTAGCTGGGAAGAGTTCCAAATTTGTGTTCTATAGGAAGTTTCAGAACTGGGAGGTTGGTTTTGAGTCACTGATTCCTCTCAAGACACTTGAAAACATCTGGGTAATGCTGCTTCCCTCTTTAGAAAAAGTTTGGCTTTGTAGAGCCTTTGTTGGGTATTTTGAGTGTCTGGTAACTTTGGCTTTCAGTTCCTCATATAATTCAAGGCTCAGTTGAAAGTTTATTGTAGATACTTTTCTTTTTTTTTCCTGGGTGCTCTTTTGAGAGAGAAAAAGTTAGTAAAAAACATTGGTTAAAAGTTTTATATGCCCATTTTTGATGAAATAATAGATGCATGTTCCAGCTGCTAAGTATGTAGGCTTCATCAAACTTGAATTTTCTTTTACAAGTCTTGACCACAAGGAGTGGTTGATCTCACAAAGTGCTATTGAAATGAATTGGCATAGACTGTAATTTTAACTGGAAACATTTAGAGTAGGATAACTGAAAGTGGCTGAAAAGCGGGCCTTATCTAGGATAAGTTAAGCTTGAGTTGCTTTTAAGGGAGGTCCTGGGTTCAGCAGTAGCAGTCCTGTTTCTTCTTCTTAGTAGGTGCTGCAGTGCTGTGTTTTTGACTTTCAGCCTGGGAACAATGCTGATAACACCGATGTTTTTCGTTGTTGCTAAGTAATGTTTAGTCTGACCAAGGACTTTCTGAGTCTCATGCTCTGCCAGGGAGGAGGGGAAGCCGGGAGGAAGCAGAGGCAGGACACCTGACCCAAACTAGCCAAAGAGGTATTCCATACCACAGCACATCATGCCTAGGATGTAAAAACAGGGGGCAGGGACCCAGAAGGGTTAGATAGCTGCTTGGGTTGGGCTGGGTATCAGTTGGCGGGTGGTGAGCGATTGTATTCTCTTTCCTTGTTATTTCTCTTATCATTATTATTATTGGTGGTAGCAGTAGCGGTTTTGTATTATACCTTAGTTACTGGACTGTTCTTATCTCAACCCGTGGGAGTTACCTTATTTTGATTCTTCTCCCCATCCCTCCAGGAGCGGGGGGAGGAAGGAGATGAGCGTGCAGCTGCGTGGTTCTGGGTTGCTGGCTGGGCTTAAGCCATGACAGTTCATTTTGGGGCCCAACATGGGGCACGAATGGTTGAGATAACGACAGATCTGACCAGAGTGTGTCTAATCGTATTTGTGATAAGCTGATTCGTACACTGGAGAGCCAAGGAGCAGTCAGTAGAACCCGCTCACCCTTTAATAGCCCCATATGGCCAGTGCGAAACTCTGAGAGAGGGGACTAACAGTAGACTGTCGTTGCCTGAATCAAGTCACACCACCCTTGAGTGCTGCCGTACTGGCCATGCTAGAACTTCAATATGAACTGGAGTCGAAGGCAGCCAAGTGGGATGCCACAATTGATATTGGCAGTGCATTTTTCTCAATTCTTGTGGCAGCAGAGTGCAGGCCACAGTTCGCTTTTACTTGGAGAGGCGTCCATGACACTTGGAACCGACTGCCCCAGGGGTGGAAACACTGCCCTACCATCTGCCATGGACTGATCCAAATGGCACTAGAACAGGGGCAAGCTCCAGAACACCTGCAATACATTGATGACATTATCATGTGGGGGTGATGCAGTGCAAGAAGTTTTTGAAAAAGGGAGGAAATTAAGCCGGATTTGCCATAAAACAGAGTAAGGTCAAGGGACCTGCACAGGAGATTCAAATTTTGGGAATAAAATGGCAAGATGGACGTTGCCAGATCCCCACAGATGTGATCAACAAGATAACAGCAATGTCTCCACCAATAAGAAAGAAACACAAGCTTTCCTGGGTGTTGTGGGGTTCTGGAGAATGCACATCCCAAATTACAGTTTGATTGTAAGCCCTCTCTATCATGTGGCCCAGAATAAGAATGATTTTAAATGGGGCCCTGAGCAATAACAAGACTTTGAGTAAATTAAAGAAGAGGTAGCTCACGCAGTAGCCCTTGGACCAGTGTGGACTGGGCCAGATGTGAAAAATGTGCTCTCCACCGCAGCCAAGGAGAATGGTCCTACCTGGAGCCTCTGGCAGAATGCTCCAAGGGAGACCTGAGGTCGACCCCTCGTCTTTTGGAGTCTGGGATATAGAGGATCTGAGGCCAGCTGTACCCCAACTGAGAAAGAGATATTGGCAGCCTATGAAGGGGTTCGAGCTGCTTCAGAAGTGATTGGCACTGAAGCACAGTTCTCCCTGGCACCCCAGTTGCCTGTGCTGGGCTGGATTTTCAAAGGCAGGGTCTCCTCTACACATCATGAAACCAATGCTACATTGAGTAAGTGGGCTGCACTAATTACACAGTGAGCTCAAGTAGGAAATCACAGTCATCCAGGAATTCTAGAAGTCATTGTGGACTGGCCAGAGGACAGAGATTTTGGAATGTCACAAGATGAGGAAGGAGGTGATGCGTGCTGAAGATGCCCCACCATATAATAAACTGTCAGAAAGTGAGAAGCAGTATGCGTTGTTTACTGATGGGTCCTGCCGTATTGTGGGAAAGCATTGGAGATGGAAGGCAGCAGTATGGAGTCCCTGATGACAAGTTGCAGAAACTGCTGAAGGGGAGGGTGAATCGAGTCAGTTTGTCGAGGTGGAAGTCATCCAGCTGGCCTTGGACATTGCTGAACGCGAAAAGTGGCCAGTACTTTATCTCTCTACTGACTCCTGGATGGTGGCGAATGCCCTGTGGGGGTGGTTGCAGCAATGGAAGCAGAGCAATTGGCAGTGCAGAGGTAAACCCATCTGGGCTGCTGCAGTGTGGCAAGATATCGCTGCCCGGGATGCAGAACCTGGTGGAGAAGATACGCCACGTAGATGCTCATGTACCCAAGAGTTGGGCTACTGAGGAACACCAGAACAACCAACAAGTGGATCAAGCTGCTAAGACTGAAGAGGCTCAGATGGATTTATATTGGCAACATAAGGGTGAATCATTTTTGGCCTGGTAGGCCCACGACACTTCAGGCCATCAGGGCAGAGATGCAACATACAGATGGGCTCATGATTGAGGGGTGGACTTAACAATGGACACTATTGCCCAGGTTATTCATGACTGTGAAACATGTGCTGCAATTAAGGAAGCTAAGCTGTTAAAGCCTCTCTGGTATGGAGGACGATGGCTGAAGTACAAATATGGGGAGGCGTGGAGGATTGATTATGTCACACTCCCACCAGTCTTCCAAGGCAGTTGCCATGTGCTTACCATGGTGGAAGCAACCACTGGATGGCTGGAGACATACGCTGTGCCCTTTGCCACTGCACGGAATACTGTCCTGGGTCTTGAGAAAACGATTTTGTGGTGGCACGGCACACCAGAGAGAATTGAGTCAGACAGTGGGACTCATTTCTGCAACATCCTTATAGACACTTGGGCCAAAGAGCATGGCATTGAGTGGGTATATCAGATCCCCTACCATGTGTCAGCCTCTGGGAAAATCGAACGGTACAATGGCCTGTTAATAGCTACACTGTGTGCAATGGGTGGTGGGACTTTCCAACATTGGGATACACATTTACCAAAGGCCACCTGGTTGGTTAACACCAGAGGATCTGCCAACAGGGCTGGTCCAGCCCATTCAGAACTTTTACGTACTGTAAAGGCGGTCAATTTCCTGTGTTGCACACACCTAAAGAATTTGCTGGGGAAAACAGTCTGGGTTATTCCTGCTTCAGGTAAAGGCAAACTCACTCGTGGGATTGCTTTTGTTCAGGGACCCAGATATACTTGGTGGGTAATGCAGGAAGATGTGAAGTCCGATGTGTACCTCAAGGAGATTTGATTTTAGGAGAAAACAGCCAATGAACTCAATTGTATTCTGTTGCTTGATATGTATCACTTTTATAGCCCATCAACTAGATGTCCTCAAGTCAACAGTGACTGGTCCTGACTTTCCTCCTACCATCATCCCAGCCAAGAATGAACTTTGACGAAACTGGATGAGCTCAGCAGTGATCAGATGAGTTCCATGTTGTCATCTGCAGGCAACACTCCAACACTGCACACCATCTCTCCTGCTCCGAAAGACTGTTACATCGTTGGAGCCTGTCATCATGGACTGGATGAACTCAGCAGCTTCATAGGGATTGGTCCATGCACTAAGGCATGATATCTCTCTGTTTGTGTGTGTGTGTTTATATGTGTATATATATATGATACATGAGTGATGGTTTACTGAAAAATGTGGCATATGGGCATGATGTGAATGGTATGGAATAAGGGATGGATACTCTCCTGGGTTCAGCCGTAGCAGTCATTTTTCTTCTTTTTTAGTAGCTGGTGCAGTGCTGTGTTTTTGACTTTCAGCCTGGGAACAATGCTGATAACACTGATGTTTTTAGTTGTTGCTAAGTAATTTTTACTCTGACCAAGGTCTTTTTCTGAGTCTCGTACTCTGCCAAGGGAGGAGGGGAACTTGGGAGGTAGTAGAGACCCAACACCTGACCAAACTAGCCAAAAAGGTATTCCATACCACAGCATGTCATGTGCAGTATATGAACTGGGGGCAGTTACCTGGAAGGTCCAGATTGCTGCTCGGGTCAGGCTGGGTATTGGTCAGTGGGTGGTAAGCGGTTGTCTTTTCTTCCCTTGTTATTTCCCTTATCATTATTATTATTGGTGGTAGCAGTAGTGGATTTTTGTTATACCTTAGTTACTGGACTGTTCTTATCTCAACCTGTGGGAGTTACATTCCTTCGATTCTCCTCCTCATCCCTCTGTGAGCAGGGGGAGAAAAGGGTTGGGGAGTGAGTGAGCGGCTGCGTGGTTCTGGGTTGCCAGCTGGGCTTAAACCAGGACAGAAGTTTATTTTTTTCCAAGGTATTTTTCTAGTATGTGACTACCTTTTTCCATGGCTTAGCTGCTGCATTCTTTTAAGAGAGGGGACTTTAGTGTAAAAAACCAGAACAAAACACCTACCCAAACCAAGCAAACAAAATACCCGAAATCAAGAAAACCTCGGTGTGTGGATAGAAAACACATTATAACTCCTAGATATTTTAATACAGTTTTGTTAGTGACTCCATCCAAGCACCAGTGCTGTATTTCAATTTGTTCTGTTTCAGAGCCAGAATATGTAGCTCACACTTAATTGTGTTCTGTGAGTATCTCAGCTAGGTGTTTTATCTTTTTCTCTGAGATTTCTACACTGCTATCTGCATGTATCGTTTTCATTTCTAGTCTTTTGGATTATTCCTTCCTAGTTCTAGCATGAAAGCTTAAGGATCAGAAGGATTTACTGGGCAGAATATGTTTTTCTGATTCCTGTTTGGTAGGATGGAGAGTTTTTCAAGGGTTTAAATATACACAGCTTCATCTGAAAACAATCTTGGTGTAAGAGGCTCTTTACCTTGTAATGGGCACTGACTATTTTAGACTAACAAACTGATCCTATGTTCAAGGTCTTGGGATGTAATTTGAAGTGCTGTAATTCCTGCCAGTCATATATAGGTGTCATGGGTTCAGCAGTAGCAGTCATTTTTCTCCTTCTTGGTAGTTGGTGCAGCGCTGTGTTTTTGATTTTGGGCCTGGGAACAGCACCGATAACACCAGTGTTTTCAGTTACTGCTTGCTAATGTTTTGGTCTGGCCAAGGACTTTCTGAGTCTCATGCTATGCCAGGGAGGAGGGGAAGCCGGGAGGAAGCAGAGACAGGACACCTGACCCAAACTGACCAAAGAGGTTATTCCATACCACAGCATGTCATGCCCAGGATGTAAAAACGGAGAGCAGAGACCCGGAAGGGTGTGGTGGTGCAGTGGTGGTGCATTGGGGGGTTCGCTGCTGGGGGGTGCACTGGCTGGGTCGGGCTTGGTGAGCAGTTGTATTCTCTTTCTTTGTACTTCTCCTGTCATTATTATTACTGGTGGTAGCAGTAGTGATTTGTGTTACACTTTAGTTACTAAACTGTTCTTATCTCAACCTGTGCGAGTTGAATTCTTTTGATTCTCCTACCCATCCCCCCCGGGACTGGGGGAAGAAAGAGAGGAGAGTGAGTGAGCAAGCGAGCGACTTTGTGAGTTATTAGCCTGGGTGAGGCTTAAACCACGACAGCCTGTTAGCATTGAGGCTTTTATGTGCTCTTTCAGTCCCTGTGAAGAATACCTGATTGCATCTCTTATTCTTTCCAGTTCAATAAATAGCACTGTGGCTATTGTTTGGCCCATGATGGTCCTAGATTCATGCTGCAGTATGTAGTGGGTTTGAACCAGACCATGTATAGCATATTTATTTACAGTGGGTAGAAACAAGGAAGCCTTATCTCACTGCTGTGGCATATTGAGACACGGATTTCGGTTATTGAGGATACTGAGACTGAGACCAAACTTTATTACAATCAGGCCCTTTTATCCCTTTGTTTAGTACTTTCCCAACTGCACAAGCATGCTATGTTCAAACTCATTGGCTCCTGTAAAAATCCCCAGGTAAATAGTCCAATCACAATGCTGATCACGCGTTGTTCACATGATGACAGTGTCCCTTTGCTTCAGTTCTTCTCACGACCCCCACATCCTCTGGCCTCCAACTGAAATACTTTGTTATAACAACATCCTGGCTTATCCCTCCAAGGCTTGCTTGTTTACATTTCCTGTCTTTCAACATTCCAACTTATCCCTCTGTCACTGAAAATCTCAGTGCAAATCTCGTTCAAGAAAGCCTCATAACACCAATGTAGTGTTAGAAGGGAGGCATTCTTTATTACAGTGCTAGATGCACGAGGAATCTCTCCTCCAAACATGCATAACCAGGGTTCAAAACATTCAGATATTTATATCTGAAATTATTAAATATTCATACATCCCATTTTACATTCCAGTTTTGATTGGTCATAACAAACACACACCATATGCTAATTTCTATACATGCGCACAAGCTTTTTCTATTGTTCTAAATTGAGTCTGGGGTGTAATTTGAGTCGGTGGGTATTGAGTTGGTGGTCGTGATCTCCCCCTGCTGGAATTACCTTTCACCTACATTGGTTTTTTTTTCTCATTTTCTTGTCAAGTTAATTACAATCATTTATCTTGAAAGAATACCTATTCTTTGATTGTTTACTTTAGACATTTTCCTGAGACCCTATTGACCTCTTGGGAAGGGACTATACAATGGTAACATAGCAGCATAGGTAATAAAACTTCACAATTGAAACTGATTACGTAGTTACAGAGTCTGCTTTATTTCTATGGTTACACCTCCAAGGCTTGCTTGGTATCAAGGCCTCAGAGCTTGTTCCCGAGTGATTCTCATGCAAATCCTATCACCTTTGCTCCCCACACACTGCCCAGATCTCAAATGCTTCCAACCAGCAGCTTTTCTAAGATATGTTCCAGCTGCTTTTAACATCAATTTACCTAGTAAGAAAAAAATAGTTCAGTTTTCCTATTTAAAGCAAATACTGTATACATTGGAAGACAATACTACATAAACAAAGATGACACAGTCATTTCTCTCTGTCCATCCCAAAGGTAGGTTTTCTGTTGAGCACCTTTGGAGACGATCCAAAGCAGCTCCAATTTCATATTTTGCAAAAGGTCTCTTTCCAAATTCAGATTTCACAGAGAAAGAAACCCCAACTGTGAGGCAAACTGAGTGATAAATGTAAATTCCTTGCTGATTTCATGGTGTTTACAGAATTATAGTGCTTAATCATATAAACATTTTTGATCTGTGTTTTGAAACAGCTTGAAGAGGTGGCTTTTATATCTGTCTAAATTAAAATGAACATGACCTGAGCATAAGAGAAGCTATGAGACATTTGCCAAATAGAGGGAAATATTTTCTTGTTATAAAATATTACAATCAAGTTATTGAGCAGAAGGATTATGTATTTACAAGAACTGAAGAATTAAAATTTAAGTTACCTTCTTATGACTAATGAAGTTACAACCAGATTTGTGTTTAGACCAATTCTAAGAATTCATTTCCAATATAAAGCAGAGAATACACTCCAGCCTTAAAAGATCAGGTCATACTAGGCTCTTCTCTTGGCTTTGGAATGCAGTTGGGTGCATGCTGAGATGTAAATAACAAAATATGAAATAACATCAGCACCTCTGGATTTTGCAAAACATACCATCCTGGGGTATCAAATGCTCGTGGGTACATAATTTACACTGATAGTGGGGATCTGTTGGTTTCACAAATTGAAAGGGAAAAGTTAATCAAACCCAATTTATATCATTACTTTAAAGTCTCATTACTGCATACGCACCACAAAGAGCTTCACAAAGGTGAACATGCTTCCTACAGCTGCAACCATTCCTAGAAGAAGATTAACTTTATCACTACTTAACTACTACAGATATAACAATCAGCACTGCTGTATAAAACAATACACTTCATTTAACTGAAATTTTGTTTAAAATGGCATATAAAATAGGATGAGATGTGCCAGCGCAGGAGCCCAAATTCACTGACTTCTCATAGGTTGCCAGATTTGCAAAATACCTGGGAATGTTTGACCAGCAAACACTAAACATCCCATTTTAATTATCTGGTGGCCTCATTTTCTGCAGTGAGGATCTCTACCACCATTTCACACCCTACTCTAGTCCCAAAAAACCTTGATGTCCAGCTGACAAGAATGTCCTCTCCCCAAACGTGACACCATCATACAACATAGCCTAGCACAATGCCCCAACAGCCTTACACAGCAGTGCTGATGCATGTCACCTCATTGGGAAAAGATCAAATTTTCTCTTCTGCTGCACACAAAACATCATACATACACAAAAACACTCTATCAAAGCCCAGCCTCTCCCCAAGAGATGCAAATTTTCAAACAGTTTCTCATTTCAAAGGGTCCAGCACCTGGATAGTTGCTCACTTCTGAGTATGCCCGGCACTGTGCATCCTCACACCTATCACAGTAGATGCTTCACACCCTAGAAATGCCATCCAGGGCCAGACCAAGATCCCTACATCTGCTGTACATTGAGCCACCACTGTTCTGTGTAGCACACCTCTTGTAAATTGAAAGTTAAAACAGTTTATCATTGCTGAAAGCCCCTAGAGAAACAAAAACTGGAAATGAAAGGATACAATGCTGAACAGGTGTGACGAGATGCAAAGAGCTGAGTCAGAACCAGGTGGGTTGTCGTGGTTTAAGCCCCTCAATAACTCACGCAGTCGTTCTCTCATTCACTCCCCGTCTTTCTTCCTCCAGTCCCAGGGGGATGGGGAGGAGAATCAAAAGAATGCATGTGGGTGTAAAGAACCATGATGTGATAGATTTCTGAGCTAGACTAGCTGCTGGGAAAGCTTTGAGATAGCAGAGGAATGTTACTGGGACAGTTTTGGGAGTATTGCAGGGAAAGGTGGGCAAGATAAGAAGGAAGAAAGAAGCGATAAGCAGGCATCCAATCAAGGCAACCAGTGAGCAAGATATCGACCAATGAAGAAGCCAAAATACCCACGTGGGTGGTGATAGCTAACCAATTGTATTAGCCGCTCATACACGCGGGTACTTCATATAGCCTATATCAACCCTGGGCCTTCAGATAATAAAGGATTTCATTTGTAACCAGAAACGGGGTCCGTGCCTTATTCTCCACAAATGCAACTTCCACAGATTGAGATAAGAACAGTTTAGTAACTAAGGTATAACACAAATCCCTACTGCTACCACCAATAATAATACAAGAGAAATACAAGGAAAAAGAATACAACTGCTCACCGCCTGATATCAAGCCCGATCCCACAGTGAACCCCCCAGCAGCGAGCCCCCCCCCCCCCCCCCCTCCTGATCTCTGCCCTTCGTTTTTACATCCTGGACATGACATGCTGTGATATGGAATAACCTCTCTGGTCAGTTTGGGTCAGATGTCCTGTCTCTGCTTCCTCCCAGCTTCCCCTCCTCCCTGGCATAGCATGAGGCTCAGAAAGTCCTTGGCCAGACCAAAACATTACCAAGCAGTAACTGAAAACACTGGTGTTATCAGCGCTGCTCCCAGGCCCAAAATCAAAAACACAGCACTGCACCAGCTACCAAGAAGGAGAAAAATGACTGCTGCTGCTGAACCTATGACATGGGTTTTTGGGGTTCTTTTTGTTTGTTTTTTGTGTGTCCTTCCCCATCCCCCTTTCTTCCTTAATACCCTGAAAGAGATCAGCAAGGAGGGCACAGTCAGAGCTGATGCTGTCAAAGAAGCCTTCTTGTCTCTGGAGATCAACAGAGCGCTCTCTCCCAAAGAAACCTGGACCCTCCCTGGGAATTTACTGCTTCACAGCAAAAAATCGGAAGGCATTTCCATCCACAGGATTTTTTAAGCTAAAAAAAAAAAGAAGGAAAAAAGAAAAAAATAAAAACTAAAACCCATGTAATGAACCAAATGCAGACACTGCAGAATCCAAAGTGCAATAGACCTACAGGCAACTACAAATTTCTTTGGGGTACACTGCTTCAGCACACTGGCTCTGTGCTGATGTGGCCTGAGCAGGAGAAAGTCAAAGAATGAAAAGAAGAGGCACAAATCCACAAGTTCACCTTTGTTTAATGCTTTCAATCCAAATCTACAGTGTGAATGCCAACAAAAGGAACTGGGAAGCAAAAGCCTCTCTTACAGTTCCAGCTTTTATCCAAGGAACATTGTGCTCCCTTATGCAGAGATTCAGGCATAGAGGAACATGTTTTCCTAAAAAAAAACAGTTGTCAAAATGGCTGGCAGGTTCCCAGGGCCTGTCTGACCTGTCTCTTGGTTCTGGCAATGGGAGCAGCCAGATCAGCTAACATTAAATGACAATAAATAAGGATATTAATTTTCAATCTGCAGAGGTGTCCCCAACAGCTCAAACTCCGAGCTGCTGGGGATGAATGTATGCATGGGGACAAGGGTTTTTTTCTGTTCACAGCCCTTATTTCTTCAGCCCTGCTGGGCTGCAAAACCCCAGGAAAAAAAGTAAAATTTCATATTCCACACAAAATAAACATTCCAACAAGGGTAAAGAGTAAATCTTAAAGGCAACCTTTTGTCATACCTGTTTGGGTATGTATTTTTACCAAAGGTTATTTCCAGTGTCCTAAAGTTTTCACCTTCATCTTTGAAAAGCTATTTCACTGACTAGTGGATCTCACAGCATGAAGGTGCTCCTTATTGTTGAGTGCAAATAACATTTTCCGAATCTTCATGCTCATCCCTGCTGCAAGAATGTCTTCGGTTTCCCTCACCTCCTAGATTGGCACCATGTGCTCATATTGCATGTCACTGTTAGTGGTAGAGTTTATTCTTAGCTAGGGCAGAGTTTGTCATCCAAGTACAAAGTTATCTGTTAGCATACAAGATAAGTGAAAGCAAGACAGAAATCAAAGAAAACTCATGAACAGGAGGTTTGTCACCTAAATCCAATCTACCAGACTGCAAATCACAGAACTGCAAAATGCTGACCCTGATAGATCTACACTAAAGCAGGCCATATTTAATGCCTATAGCTTTCCTGTCTTAGTATATTTCTTAGTCTATTTCCTGAGATGCTCTACAGCATTCTGGGATATCCATTATTAGAATAAAACCAGCAAACTTGTTTGGATTTCTTATGGTAATTATAGAAGAGGAACTATACAGAGCAGAGAATGCCATGGTAGTAGTGACCAAAACCCCCCATAATAGTGAGAAATTCTATGTTTGCAAAGATGGCTCTGAGAAACCAGTACCAGCACACCAATATCTGATAAAATAAATCACAGACTGAAACAGAAGGTTCAAATTAGAAAGGACTGAATGAGTTGCGATTTGATTTGATCATCAGGTTCAGGATTATAGAAGCACTGATTTGCAATTGTTCACTGAAACAAGCAAGGATGGACCAAAAGAAACTACAAAAAAAATTACAAGGGTGACAAATCCATCTTCAAAAACTTTTTGAGCATCTCTTAAGAGATTAATTTATCCATGCTTTTATCAAAGAGAATAGAGGAAATTACTTAACAAATACAAATGCATCCCACACCCTAGATTTGAATGGAAATCCCCAATTATAAGGGTCAAAGTGTGACCCAGGCTGAAAGTTGCAGAAATACCCTTGTTTATCTTTCAATGTGTTAAACACACACCCCAAAATGTATTAATATGGACTCACACTGTAATAAAATAAAACAAGGTTTAACAATATTTCATATGTTTTGCACTAATGTGAAAGCAGCTCCTCACTTGTGGAAGGTAAGAGCAGGACAACATGCTCTATTTGTTTGGGTCTTAAAATTCACAGTGACACTGTTAAGTCATGTATTTCCAATCCACCAACCTTTCTAGATGATATCTGCTGACTTTAACGTACAACTGAACACACAGTCAAGAATAAGAGGAAAGTACAAAGGAAAAAAACCCTAATCCCACCTCGCAGACTGGACTCTTTTCTTTAGGGAGCCAACATAACTTTTTTTCTTTTGTACAGGCATCACATCCACAAAACCACCTCTCCCATCCGGAATGACTCCTGCATGCACTGCAGTTTTGCAGATACTGGAGCTCTGAAAAAGATTTAGCTATTTTCACTTACAGTATATACTTCATATCTGAAGTTTTACCATCTCCATAAGCATGGAGATATGAATATATATGTATGTCATAAGCCCTGGTTGCAAAATCCAGCACCACTGTAAACAAGCAGCCTTTCCACCACTCCTATCTGTGGAAGAGCTGCACCTGGGAGATTATCCAAGGCCAAAGCTGAATCGAGGACAACTTTCCAGTTGGGTCTGCACCAAAATAACTGCTGTGGTGAAACTCTTTGTTAGTGACCAGCCACCTCAGCTGGTCTTTTAAGACCTTATTACAAGAGCAGAGAGTTGTTTTCACTCCTGGCTCCCTAGGTCTCCAAAGCAGAGATGGGGACAGGTTACCTTTGCAGCCTTTTTCACACTAGTATCCAAGCAGAGTGTCAAATAACAGTGTCTCATGAAAATTAAAAGCTCTTTTACAGCCTTGATAAAGACCCAGCTCCAGCATCACCTCAGAACTGGTTCTGTCCACGTTAGCAAGAGCTGAGTTTATTTCCTAGGCAAAATCATGTGTTCATAGCTTTTTTTCTTAATGTCCCTACATTACCATGGAAATGGGAGGGGAAGAACTTTGCTGCAGTGCGCTACCAGGGAAAAAAGGCAGCAAATCTTCTCTTCCCCAGCCAGCTGCTTCTCGCTACTAATTTCAGCACTATGAAGATCCTGGATATGTTTTCCCCATGCTGCTTCTATCTGCAAATTCTGCATGCAGGCAGCAAGTCTCTTCTCACTGAAAAGTAATGCCATGAAGCGGAAAGAACTGAGATTTGGGCAACCGCATTTCCTGTAGCGTATTTTCTTGCACTTTATTCATTTACCACCAAATTTAAGGCTCCTCTATGTTCCTGTTCCAGTCTTACTAATTGCACCATGAAGAATTTCCTGCATTGCTTTTTAAAGCAAAGGCTTCCAATATCTCTTTGTGCTTTAAACCACCAGGAGTACCCAGGAGATAATCTTAAAAACACACAGTCGAAGATAATTTTATAACGATGAATAAAACCCCCCCGATCAGAATGCATTTAAAGTGGGTACAAATTTCTTAATACAAACCAAGATAGTGGCTCCTATTCCCCCTTGAATAAAAATCAGAATTATTCCACAAAACTTGCCAATTTTTCATGTTACAGCTTTGTTCTTCATGGCAAAACAAACTTTCACAGGCCTTCCTGGGATCATGTAAATGTGAATGCTACCACAGGCCAAAAGCGGAATGAACCATGTAATTACACAGACTGACAAAACATCTTTGTCATCACAGTGTGGACTATCAGGAGCATTTAGCAAGTCAACATTTTGGGAAAGATGCTAACAGGCCAGAGGGCACATGTAGGGATTGCAGGCTGGAAATGGGGCAAAATGCTTCATTTTCTTTTAGATAACTGTACTCAGTTCAACTGTAGCAGTCATTTTTCTCCTTCTTAGTAGCTGGTGCAGTGCTGTGTTTTTGACTTTCATCCGAGAAAAGTGCTGATAACACAGAGATGGTTTTAGTTGTTGCTAAGTAATGCTTACTCCAATGAAGGACTTTTCAGTCTCATGCTCTGCCAGTGAGGAGGGGCACAGGAAGCTGAGAGGAAGCAGAGAGAGGACACCAGACCCAAACTAGCCAAAGGGGCATTCCATACCACAGCACCTCATGTCTAGTATGTAAACTGGGGGGAGTTACCCGGAAGGCCCAGATCGCTGCTTGGGTCGGGCTGGGTATTGGTCGGTGGGTGGTGAGCAATTGTATTGTGCATCACTTCTGTTTACTGTTTTCCTTTTCTCCTTTTAGGTTTATATTCTCTTCCCTTGTTATATCCCTTATCATTATTATTATTGGCGGTAGCAGTAGTGATTTGTGTTATACCTTCGTTACTGGACTGTTCTTATCTCAACCCGTGGGAGTTACATTCTTTCGATTTTCCTTCCCATTCCTCCAGGAGCAGGGGGGGAAGAAGTGGGGGGGAGTAAGCGATCAGCTATATGGTTCTGAGTTACTGGCTGGGCTTAAACCACGACAGTTCTTTTTGGCACCCAACATGGGGCGCAAAGGGTTGAGAGAATGACAGATCTGACCAGAGTGTGTCTAACCATATTTGTGATAAGCATTCAATGTTTCGTATTCAAAGTCATTCGTCAATAACGCTAATTTATTTTCTCTCAGAGTTGTTGTGCTTGGTCTCAGAGTTTCAGCCTGTCATACCTTACTTAAAGCCAGTATTTGCTGGTTTAGTGTTTATCAGCTAGGTGGCCCGGGCTAAGGTTCTTGTTTTGCTGTACTTCATGGAAATGACTTATAATTCAATGGAATAATCGATCATGAAACTGGTCTGGCTTGCGTTCCCAGTGTGGTCATCATACTATGGGAGGCATATAATGGGAATTTTTTACCAATGACACATCTTTTGTCTCTTCTCCTCGGGTGGTCAACCTGTGAAGGAGACATTCCCTCACACCCCTGCTCCCCCACCAGGCTATTTACAACAACAATTCAGAATTCTAAAGGTTTTAGATGGCCTTTGAATACACTTAAGACCTGCCTGATATTTGTGCTAGGGATCAGTATGTTGCTAAACATACAGAATGTGTTTTACCCATGGCCATCCCACCCTGAGAATGCCCTATTTCATCTGATCTCAAAAGTTAAGCAGGGTCGGGTTTGGGTCTGGTCTATGGTTAAACGATGATATAGGAAGACTACCAAGAGATTTTCCCGGAGGGTGGGTGTCATGGTTTAAGCTGTAAATCTTACGCAGCCTGTTCACTCACTTCTCCCTCTTTCTTCCCCCACACTCCGATGGGGGGGGAGGAATGGGGAGAAGAATCAAAAGAATGTAACTCCCAAAGGCTGAGATAAGAACAGTCCAGTAACTAAGGTATAACACAAAACCACTACTGCTACCACCAATAATAATAATGATGAGGGAAATACAAGGGAAGAGGATACAACCTCTCACCACCTGATCGAGCCGAGAGAGAGAGAGCGACTTCCGGGTTCCTGCCCCCAATTTTTTACATCCTTGGCATGATGTGCGGTGGCATGGAATAGCTCTTTGGTCAGTTTGGGTCGGGTGTCCTGTCTCTGCTTCCTCCCAGCTTCCCCTCCTCCCCGGTAGAGCATGAGACTCAGAAAGTCCTTGGTCAGACCAAAACATTACCAAGCAGTAACTGAAAACACTGGTGTTATCAGCGCTGCTCCCAGGCCGAAAGTCAAAAACACAATGCTGCACCAGATAGCAAGAAGGAGGAAAAAAAAATGATGACTGTTACTGCTGAACCCATGACAGTATCCACCCCTTATTCCATGCCATTCACGTCATGCTCAGATCCCACATTTTCAATATACCATCACTCTTATCTCATATATATATATACATCCACAGAGAGACAGAGAGAGATTCATTCCTTAGTGCATGCACCAATCCCCATAAAGCTGCTAAGTCCATTCAGTCCATAATGTCAGGCTCCATCTCCTGTAACAGTCATTCAGAGCAGGGGAGGCTGTGTGCAGTGTTGGATCGTTGCCTGCTGATGCTGATTGTTCCTTTACTGCAGAACTCGTCTGGTTTCATCAAAGTTTGTTCTTTGATGGGATGATAGTCTGAGGGTCAGTCGCTGATGACTTGAAGACATCTAGTTGATGAGCTATAAAAATATTACATAGCAGGCAACAGCATGCAATTGAGTTCATTGGCTGTTTTCTCCTAAAATCAAATCTCCTTGAGGTACACATCGGACTTCCCCATCTTCCCGCATTTCCCACCAAGTATATCCGGGTCCCTGGAGCAAAAGCAATCCCAGGAGTGGGTTTGCCTTTACCTGAAGGAGGAATAACCCAGACTGTCCTCCCCAGGAAATTTTTTATATGCACCACAGGAACGTTGTCCCCCTCCACAGTATGTAGAAGTTCTGACTGGGCTGGACCAGCTCTGTTGGCAGATCCTCTGGTGTTGACCAGCCAAGTGCCCTTTAACAAATGTGCATCCCAATATTTGAAAGTCCCACCACCCATTGCTCTCAGTGTAGTTTTTAATAGCCCATTGTACCATTCGATTTTCCCAGAGGCTGGTGCATAGTAGGGGATGTGATATACCCATTCAATGCCATGCTCTTTGGCCCAAGTATCTATCAGGCTGTTCCAGAAATGAGTCCCATTGTCTGACTCAATTCTCTCTAGTGTGCCGTGTCGCCACAAAATCTGTATCTCAAGACCCAGGATAGTGTTTCGGGCAGTGGCGTGGGGCACAGCGTATGTTTCCAACCATCCGGGGGTTGCTTCCACCATGGTAAGCACATGACGCTTGCCTTGGCGGGTTGGTGGGAGTGTGATATAATCAATCTGCCAAGCCTCCCCATATTTGTACTTCAGCCATCGTCCTCCATACCAAAGAGGCTTTAACCGTTTAGCCTGCTTAATTGCAGCACATGTTTCACAGTCATGAATAACCTGGGCAATAGTATCCATTGTTAAGTCCACCCCTCGATCACGAGCCCATCTGTATGTTGCATCTCTGCCCCGATGGCCTGAAGTGTCGTGGGCCCACCGGGCCAAAAATAATTCACCCTTATGTTGCCAATCTAAGCCCATCTGAGCCACTTCAATTTTAGCAGCTTGATCCACTTGTTGGTTGTTCTGGTGTTCCTCAGTAGCCTGACTCTTGGGTATGTGAGCATCTACGTGGCGTACCTTGACCACTACATCTTGCACCCGGGCAGCGATGTTTTGCCACAGTGCAGCAGCCCAGATGGGTTTACCTCTGCTTTGCCAGTTGCTCTGCTTCCATTGCTGCAACTACCCCCACAGGGCATTTGACATCATCCATGAGTCAGTATAGAGATAAAGTACTGGCCACTTTTCTCGTTCTGCAATGCCCAAGGCCAGCTGAATGGCTTTCACTTCTGCAAACTGACCCGATTCACCCTCCCCTTCAGCAGTTTCTGCAACTTGTCATCAGGGACTCCACACGGCTGCCTTCCATCTATGGTGCTTTCTAACAATGCAGCTGGACCCACCAGTAAATAAAGCATATTACCTTTCACTTTCTGACAGTTCATTATATGGTGGAGCCTCTTCAGCACTCATCACTCCTTCCCCCTCTGGTGACCTTCCAAAATCTTTGCCCTCTGGCCAGTCCATGATGACTTCTAGAATTCCCGGATGACTGGGATTTCCTATTCGAGCTCGTTGTGTAATTAATGAGGCCCACTTACTCCATGTAGCATCGGTTGCATGATGTGTAGAGGAGACCCTGCCTTTGAACATCCAGCCCAGCACGGGCAACCGGGGTGCCAGGAGGAGCTGTGCTTCAGTGCCAATCACTTCTGAAGCAGCGCGAACCCCTTCATAGGCTGCCAATATCTCTTGTTCAGTTGGGGTATAGCTGGCCTCACATCCTCTGTATCCCTGACTCCAGAAGCCGAGGGGTCGACCTCAGGTCTCCCCTGGAGCTTTCTGCCAGAGGCTCCAGGTAGGACCGTTCTCCCCAGCTGTGGTGTACAGTACATGTTTAACATCTGCCCCGGTCAGGACTGGTCCGAGGGCTACTGCACGAACTATCTCACGTTTAATTTGCTCAAAGGCTTGTTGTTGCTCAGGGCCCCATTTAAAATCATTCTTCTTCCGGGTCACATAATAGAGAGGCCTTACAATCAAACTGTAATTCGGGATGTGCATCCTCTAGAACCCCACAGCACCCAAGAAAGCTTGTGTCTCTTTCTTATTAGTTGGTGGCGACATTGCTGTTATCTGTGGGGATCAGGCGACGTCCATCTTGTCATTTTATTCCCAAAAATTGAATCTCCTGTTCAGGTCCCTTGACCTTACTCCGTTTTATGGCAAAACCGGCTGTCAGCAGGATTTGGATTATTTTCTTCCCTTTCTCAAAGACTTCTTCTGCTGTATCACCCCACACAATGATGTCATCAATGTATTGCAGGTGTTCTGGAGCTTGCCCCTGTTCCAGTGCAGTCTGGATCAGTCCATGGCAGATGGTAGGGCTGCGTTTCCACCCCTGGGGCAGTCGGTTCCAAGTGTACTGGATGCCCCTCCAAGTAAAAGCGAACTGTGGCCTGTGCGGGAGATTAAGGTCAACAAACTCTGACCAATATGATCAAGCGTTGACAATTTATTACAGGCAAGCAGTGTCTTTTATAGAAAAAGCCTCAGAAGACTGGAACATTCAATAACATCTGATTGGTTACATTCTTTAGCCAAGTGTTAGCAACGGTTTTATGATTGGTTGTTACAATACTAAGAGATTCCCAGGCTACAGCCACAACAGCAGATGGTTTCAAGGACACAACTATCAGTTCCTTCATATGCATAGCTCTTAACAACCGTCTGTGCCAACTTTCTCAAAGCTTTCTGCACGTACGCGACCTATAGTAACCACCACACATTCTTTAGTAACTTCCAAGCAGGGCCTCACAGCCTTTGGTTCACTTCTTTACAAATGTCAAGCAGTTGTCTGGATTGCTCACAGTCTGTTTTCAGCAAGAAACGCTGCAACAGCCTGCACTCTGCTTCCAGAGGAATTGAGAAAAAGGCATTGGCAATATCAATCGTGGCATACCATTTGGCTGCCTTTGACGCCACTTCATACTGAAGTTCTGCCATGTCTGGTACGGCATCACTCAAGGATGGTGTAACTTCATTCAGGCCACAATAGTCTACTGTTAGTCTCCACTCTCCATTAGACTTTCTCACTGGCCATATGGGGCTATTAAAGGGTGAGTAGGTCCTACTGATCACTGCTTGACTCTCTAATCTACGGATCAGCTTATGGATGGGAATCAGGGAGTCTCGGTTGGTGCGATATTGCCATCGGTGCACTGTTGTGGTCGTGACTGGCACTTGTTCTTCGACCTTCAGCAACCCCACAGCAGAAGGATCCTCTGAGAGACCAGGCAAGGTGGACAGCTGCTCCACTTCCTCTGTCTCCAAAGCAGCAATGCCAAAGGCCCATCGGTACATTTTGGGGCCTTTGAAGTACCCTCTCCTGAGGTAATCTATGCCAAGGATACATGGAGCCTCTGGACCAGTCACAATGGGGTGTTTTTGCCATTCCCTCCCAGTCAGGCTGATTTCAGCCTCCAGGACAGTCAACTCTTGGGATCCTCCTGTCACTCCAGAAATAGAAATAGGTTCCACCCCTTGACAGCTTGATGGCATCAGAGTACACTGTGCACCGGTATCTACTAGAGCCTCATACTTCTGTGGGACTGATGTGCCAGGCCATCTGATCCACAGTCCAGTAAATTCGATTGTCCCCTACCTCCACCTGGCTGGAGGCGGAGCCCCTCTAGTAGTCATCACATTGGTCACTCATGTCTTGTAGAGATGGATTATTCTTCTTCATCACAGGAGCTGAGGTAAAATCTGCTCTTCCACTCCATCTGGGAACCTGCTCACCGGAGACTGAAGCCGCAGCCTTCATGGGGTGATCAGACTTGACCTTTGCTCTCCTTTTCAGTTCTCACACCCGCTCCTCCAAAACTGAAGTAGGCTTTCCATCCCACTCCATCATATCTTCTCCATGATCCTGCAGGTAAAACCATAGGGTGGCCCGTGGTGTATAACTTCTATATCTTCTCTCTCGAACAGTGGGACGCCTTCTGTTAATAGCTGAGACGTGTGTTGGTACACGTGAGGAGCTGGATAGATCGTCTCTCAATTGTTGGAGGTTCTGGGACAGTTTTTCCACAGCTGAGATGATGGAAGGGGTGAGATTGTCTTCAAACTCTCGGAGTTTATGAATCATTTCATCCACTGTTGGTGGTCTTATGTCACTCCAGGTTACTGTTGCCAATGAATGGGCATATGATGGGGGTGAATTCCGTGTAAATTTCCGCCACATGGGTCGTGTACATTTGACTTCATCTGGATCTATGGGTATATTCCCGTTATTCGGCTTGGTAATATAGATCATCTCTACAATGGCTGATTCTCTCAGAGACTGGATGCCTTTCTCTAGAGTAGTCCACTTGGCCGAACGACTCATAACGTCGTCCTTGTATGGAAACCTATCTTTCACAGCTGCCAAGAGCCGCTTCCAAAGGCTGAAGGGCTTTTTCTCTCTTGCAATTGCTTTGGTGATTCCCCCTTCCCTGGCAAGTGATCCCAGCTGTTTGGCTTCCCTACCTTCTAGTTCATGACCGTTGGCCCCATTGTCCCAGCATCGGAGCAACCAGGTGATGATGTGCTCCCCTGGCTGACGGGTAAAGTCTTTTCGCATATTCCGTAGCTCGGTTGAGGTCTGAGATCGAGAAGTCACCTCTTCTTCTTCTTCTTCTTCATCATGTGGTAATAACTCCTGGTCAGATGCTGTCCCAGGTGGTGAGTATGTTGTTTCTTCATCTTGCATCATCTTTCTTGTCTCTTTTTTGCTTTTCCTCTTTTGTACAGGGGCAACCGATATTGGTATGAGTTGGTCCTCTGGTTTAGCTGCGGTGATTATCACTATGGTTTGGGTAGCTGCTGTACTTGTCACTGGGGTTTGAGTAGTGGCTCTACTTGTCGCTGGTGATGATGTAGCTGCTGTACTTGGAGCTGGAGTAACTGCGCTGCCCATTACTGTTGAAGTTTGAGTAGCTGCTGTACTTGTCCCTGGGGGTGGTGTAGTTGCTGTGCTTGGAGCTGGAGTAGCTGCACTGTCCATTACTCCGCCCTCAGATCCAGGGACATTTTTTTCCTCTTGAAGATGCTGGACAGTGTTGAATAGGGCTCTGTAAGCATAGGCCAAGCCCCAGCACGTTGCCATGATTTGCCCATCTCTGGTGTGACCAGAATGACAACACAACTCCTTTAAATGTTTTACTAATTTTTCTGGGTTTTGCATTTGTTCATTGGTGAAGTTCCAAAGCACTGGAGGGCCTCACTGGCCTGGATACTTGCCCATACTATCCCACACACCCTGCCACCCATGACTGTCCAGCCTTAGGGAAAATCTTTTGGACCACCTATATCGTCGTTTAACCCTAGAGAGTGCCCAAACCCAAATCTGCATAACTCTCGGGACCAGACAAAATGGTCATGAATAAAACATACTCAGTATGCGCGCCAACATGGCGATTCCCATCACAAACAGCAGGCAGGTCTCAAGTGTATCTAAAGGCCATTCATAACCCTCAAAATTCTCAAATGATGTTGGAAACAGTGTGGTGTTTACTGGGAGCACAAAAGAATGTCTCCTTCACAGGGTGACCACCCGAGGAGGTGAAAAGAGATGTGTAATTGCTGAACACTTCTATTATATACCTCCCAAAGTATAGAGTTGGTGACCACACTGGAAACACAAACCAGATCAGTCTCATGATCACTGAGTCTATTGTATTAAAAATCAGTGCAATAAAGTACAATGTAACAAGAACCTTAACCCAACGCCCAGATCTGAAAAATGTTAAGATAAAAAATATCGTCTGTAAGTAAAGTATCATACACTGAACCTGTGAGAACCAGAGCAACAACTTTGAGAGCCAATAAATCAGCATTGTGACGAGTGACTATTAATCCTGTTGTTATCTCAACCCTTCGTGCCCCACGTTGGGCACCAAAAAGAACTGTCGTGGTTTAAGCTGTAAGTCTCATGCAGCCCGTTCACTCACTTCTCCCTCTTTCTTCCCCCCTACTCTGATGGGAGGGGGGGAATGGGGAGAAGAATTGAACGAATGTAACTCCCACGGGTTGAGATAAGAACAGTCCAGTAACTAAGGTATAACACAAATCACTACTGCTACCACCAATAATAATAATGACTTGGCAAATATAAGGGAAGAGGATACAACCGCTCACCACCCGACCGAGCTGAGAGACAGAGAGAGTGACTTCTGTGTTCCTGCCCCCAATTTTTTGCATCCTGGGCATGACATGCTGTGGTATGGAATAGCTCTTTGGTCAGTTTGGGTCAGGTGCCCTGTCTCTGCTTCCTCCCGGCTTCCCCTCCTCCCCAGCAGAGCATGAGACTCAGAAAGTCCTTGGTCAGACCAAAACATTACCAAGCAGTAACTGAAAACACTGGTGTTATCAGCGCTGCTCCCAGGCCGAAAGTCAAAATCTCAGTGCTGCACCAGCTACCAAGGAGGAAAAAAAAAAAAAAATAAAAAAATTACTCTTACTTCTGAACCCTGGACAGTGAGCAATCACGAGTGGCAGGGTGTGTGGGATCGTATGGGCAAGCACTTGGGCCAGTGGGTCCCTGTAATGCTTTGGAACTTCACTCCTGAACAAGTGCAAAGTCTGGAAAAAATAGAAGAACATTTAAACGAGGTGTGCTGTCATCTTGGCAATACAGAAGAGTGACAATTTGCTGCAACATGCTGGGGCTTGGCCTATGCCTATAGAGCATCTCTGGAAAAAAATGTCTCTGGATCTGATGGCAAAGCAGCAGACAAGCACAGCAGCTACACCAACCCCAACAAGAGACAGTGCAGCCACTCCAACCACAGTGACAGACACTGCAGCCACTACATAAATTGGGGCAAGGGAGTTACCTGCAAGGCCCAGATTGCTGCTTGGGTCCGGCTGGGTATCAGTCGGCAGGTGGTGAGTAATTGTATTGCGCATCACTTGTGTTTATTGTTTTCCTTTCCTTTTCCCCTTTTAGTTATTTCCCTTATCATTATTATTATTGGTGGTAGTAGTAGTAGTTTTTTATTATACCTTCGTTACTGGAATGTTCTTATCTCAACCTGTGGGATTTACATTCTTTCGATTCTCCTCCCCCTCCCTCCGGGAGTGGGGAAAGTGGGAAGAAGCGGAGGGAGTGAGTGAGCAGCTGTGTGGTTGTGAGTTACCCTCTGGGCTTAAACCACGATAATAATTTATTTGAGTAGACACAGTCAAGGCACAAGTCCCTCCAGAGCCATGAAGGTGCCACTCTACACATGAAGCTTAAGAGCCCTCCCAGAAGACTAGCACCTGTCCCATCCAGCTCACTGCCCGTTTTAATTATTCCTTAGCCGTGGGCTTGGGTTAATTCACAGCATGTCCTCCTGGAGAACATCCTGAACAGTTCATGCTTCCTGGGAAAAAGCCTTTACCCAAATTCTCCCTGCACAGCATGTATGTTTCTCTCAGCTTTCTAGCCTGGGCATTTCTCAGCATCAATACCTCTCCTTTTTCAGCATGTTGCACAGCCACTTCAAACTCCTTTTTTTCCCAGCTGGTTTAACCTGCTTTGTTACCAACCTTGCTTTCCTTACTCTCACATAGCTCTATTAGTACAGCAGTCTAGAAAAGTTAACCAAACCCTCTAGAAAGTAGAAAATAATTTTTATATTTTATTTTTCTCCCAAATCACAGTCCATGCCTCTGTTTATGAAACAATACCCAGGGGCTATGGTAGGAGCTTGCAATTCATTAAAAGACAATAATCCTTTTGCATCAGTACAAATCAGAAAACAGTGCCAGCCTGGGATGCTGGTCCTTGGCCTAATACCTTTGTAATCATGGGACCTGTTTGTTTGGGGGTAATCTGAGTTAGCTTTGTCCTCAGTAAAAGAGAGAAAACTATTTCCCATTTTCTGCATGTCAGAGCATGCAGAGACAAGTACCGCAGGGTGGCAGCTGCCTGATGAATCATATAATCAACTAGGTTGGAAAAGACCTTTAAGATCAAGTCCAACCATTCCCCCAGCACTGCCAGGGCCACCACTAAACCATATCACTGAGGGCCTCATCAACACGGTTTCTGAACCCTTCCAGGGACAATGATTCCACCACTTCCCTGAGAAGCCTGTTACAATACCTGACTACCCTCTCTGTGAAGAAATTTTTCCTAATACCCAATCTAAACCTCCCCTGGTGCAGCTTGAGGCTGTTACCTTTTGTCCGATCGCTTGTTACTTGGGAGAAGAGACCGACCCCCACCTCACTACAACCTCTTTTCAGGTAGTTGCAGAGAGTGATAAGGTCCCCCCTGAGCCTCTTCTTCTCCAGACTAAACACCCTCAGTTCCCTCAGCCATTCCTCATAAGACTTATTCTCCAGACCCTTCACCAGCTTTGTTGCCCTTTTCTAGACCCACTCCAGCACCTCAATGTCTTTCTTGTAGTGAAGGTCCAGAACTGAACACAGATTTTGCATGTAAGCTAGTCCAGGCTAACCTGTTTGTACAGCTCTACCTTTAAAGAAATTGGTCTCAAGTAAAATAAAAAAAAAAAAAACTTGTTTTTTTAAATTGCTTTCAAAATTGCTTGCCCCAAATTGTCTGATTTCTGCAGGTTGTTTTTTCTCATGAGTATGCAAAGCTCTACAATGACCCCAAGCTGGGGGTTTGCAATCTGCCAACTGCTTCCCCCAGGTCTTCAAAAAGCACATTCCTACAGGCTACATACCAGCCCAGGAGCTGGGATTTCTAAACACAATCTCCAATGAAAAAAGAAAGAAAAAAAGGAAAAACAAAATAGAGGCACCTGCAAATGGAAAAACATCAAAACACAGATTTTATAGGCCTAATATTAAGATTTCAAAAAAATTACACTGCCCAGTTTTAGTATCAAGTCTCTGCTTATCCCCATGATCAGAGTTTAGAAAAACAAACCAAACCAATTCACATGCTTTCTTTCCATCGATCTGTGCTGTGTCCCCACTGCTCAAAAACACTGTTCAGCTCCAAGAAAAAGGAGTACGGGGAGGGGGAAGGAGGCCTGTTTTTGCCAACTATATAGTGTGACAGTATATAATAAAGGCCCTTTGGTGCTCATCTGTAGATCCCAAAGCACTTTGCAAAGGTGGACAAGCACTACGTTGGCTTCACAGCCATAGCCCCGTAAGGCACAGAGCAGTTAAGTGATGTGCCCAAGTGTCAGAAAGTGAAAGGGCTGCCTAAGCCCATTGACTTCAGCCTGGTGGTGTAGCTGTTGATGCTACTTCTTCCTTCATCCCCACAATGCAATGACTATGGAGAGTTTGACTCTCTTCCCTAAACTGCAAAGTATAACCTCGGCTCTGCGATAGAGACATTGCAATACACAGGGGCATCAGGGAAAGGAGCATACTCACATATGCATAAACATTTGTGCCAAATACCAGTGCCCAGTACGATGTCTCATCCTTACAGCGGGCTGGACAATAAATCCTAGAAAACAATTTATTAATATTTATTCTCTATATCAAGGCTCAACAGGAAGCTGCATTCCTGGGAGATTTCAAGTGCCCATGCATCTGGTCTGCAAGTGGCAACAGTGAATTTAATTATTTGTTCCCCTGAGATGACATTTGGTAGTTACTGCAGAACTGCAAATAGAGGGGTTTAGACCAATAAAAGAGGGATTGGTCTTTTATGACATTTTCAAAGGGGAGTACCTATATTTTTGCACAATGCTGTGCACGTATTTATTTGCATGTGTTTGTGCTCCCACTGCCCTGGCACCACTTACACCTGCACAAAGCAGCTTTCTAGAACAAACATCTTCCATATTTTAAGGTGGAAAGGAAAACCACCTCCAAACACCATCAAGTGGTGGAGAATGAAGACAGAGTGCAAAGTTGCACACTCATATATAGGGGTGTGCTGAAATGGGATCGCATAGCCTGACTTAAATGTTACTAAAGCAGTCCAAAAACTTAATATGAATTTTCTATCATAGTGCCAAGAAAAGGGTGGTGGCAGGAAGAAACACACCATTCCCAACCCCTTCCTCCAGTTAATGGTAAAATCAGCTCCATTCCTGCTAACCCTCAGATTTGGGGACCTTGGCATCCTTCATTAAGCTATCCCTCCTCGGAGCAGAGCAGGTTTAAGCTGAACATAAGTGGCCTTGTATTACCTTAGACAATGGGTTGCCAGCTTTTAGAACTGGCACAGCTCAGCTACTGTAGTATAGGAATTCAGTGCATGTGCTACAGGGATAAATATGGAAAGGAAAATAACTAGACCTGCTCAAGCAGCTGCAGAAAACACAAGGCAGTCATGCAACACATCTGGTGAGACCCATGTCCAGCTGAGGGCACCAGGAAGAAAGTGGCTCACTCCTTTACCAGCAACATGCATCCAGGAGAGGGCTGACCAGCTCTCCAGCAGAAATCTTGCTACCATAATACAATGTGGCCTTAAAAAAAGTCATAGCTTTCAAAAGGGAAAAGTAGCTGATCCACAGGATGATGTATTTTTGCTACAGCTCCAGACATGAAGTCCAAATAACCAGATACTGACAGCTTTCCCTGAAAGCAGCTCAAGTGGATCTAATCAAAATGATGATTATACATAGGAGGAAGAGGCATTATTTGAAGATATTCAGAAAGTGGGAAATGTTTAAAAATTAGAACTCCACAGTATTTGTTTATATGTTCATCATAAATATGATGACTCACTGTTATAAACTGATTTTGTATGCACTGTGTTTCATTATACTCTTGCACTATATTACGTATAGTAGTATTGCACTATACTGCTGAACACAGGACAGTACTGCACCATACTATGAATTTCATTATACTATTGCACTATTAGAATCATAGAATCATCAGGGTTGGAAAAGACCTTAAGATCATCTAGTTCCAGCCCCCCTGCCATGGGCAGGGACACCTCAGACTAAACCATGTCACCCAAGGCTCTGTCCAACCCAGCCTTGAACACCACCAGCGATGGAGTATTCACAACTTCCCTGGGCAACCCATTCCAGTGCCTCACCACCCTCACAGTAAAGAACTTCTTCCTCATATCTAACCTAAACTTCCCCTGTTTAAGTTTGAACCCGTTACCCCTTGTCCTACCACTATAGTCCCTAATGAAGAGCAAGTCTCCAGCATCCTTGTAGGCCCCCTTGAGATACTGGAAGGCTGCTATGAGGTCTCCACGCAGCTTTCTCTTCTCCAGGATGAACAGCCCCAACTTTCTCAGCCTATCTTCATACAGGAGGTGCTCCAGTCCCCTGATCGTCCTCGTGGCCCTCCTCTGGCCTTGTTCCAACAGTTCCATGTCCCTTTTATGTTGAGGACACCAGAACTGTACACAATACTCCAAGTGAGGTCTCACGAGAGCAGAGTAGAGGGGTACTATTATATTACGTACTATTTTTTTCAGGTTTTATACAATTTTTACACTAGACTGAAGCTGTCATACAGGGATGGCTCATCTTCCATCACTTTACTATCAGCAGCTTGTGACACTGCATCTCATGCCTAGACTGGCTGTGACCCATCTACAGGAGATGCTACTGGAAATGACCCATTAGCACCTTTTTCTCTACTTTCCTCTGAGATCCCTACAGAAAAATTAGGTGGTTAATGGTGGAATTGCCCATAGCGGATGATGGGTCACCATTCTAGGGTTTAGTTGTGGTACTAAACCATTTGACATGACCACTTGAAAAAGCACAGTAAGGAATGATGCTTGAAGCATCCCGAAAAACTCTAGCGACAAGTGTTTCTTATCAACTCTTAAAACTTACTTGTAACTTTGGAAACCCTGCATGCATTTGAAGGCTTACATTTCCTGAAAACCAAGCAAACAAAAACATTTATTAAAAATAAAGCATACTAGAATTACTCGAATCACTATGTCTACATATGAGTAACAAGGACAGCTGAACAACTGCTTATATTTAAAGCAAATACAAAAAATTTCATGAAGGTAGTACCTAAAAGACTCCACGCTATTCTGGGTAGACTTCACAAAAGCCAGCATCCTTCCCTTCCTCATGTTATCAACCAGTCCTCCTTTATTATCTACAATGCCACAGTGAATTGCAGCACAGCATATGCTTGAAGACTGACGAGCACAAATATAAATAGTGTGAAAAATAAATCTCATTCACACAGCAATGCTGACCAACCACTGTGCAAAAAATGGAGAAGAAATGAAACCACCACCAAAGTGCCAAATGGAAAATAATCTGAGTACATTCCTTTGGAATCTGGTTGTTAAATCTTACTCTCTCAAAATAGCTTTATTATTGTTGTTATTATTTTAAGTGCTGCCTGATTGAATGGCAAGCTTTTTTTTTTTTTTAATAAAAATCCCCTGACATTTAGATACAATAAAGCAGAAAAGAAGCATCGGAAATAAGTGACTAGTATGAAATATTTCCAGCTCTCAAGAAAACATTCAAACCCAAAATATTTCTGCTGAAAACACTTGAATGAGGTGGCTGTCTGCAATCACAGGTGTAGGGTCCTACACCTGGGTCGAGGCAGTCCCAGGCGCAGCTGCAGGTTGGGTGGAGAGGAGATTCAGAGCAGCCCTGTGGAGAAGGACTTGGGGGGGTTGGTCGATGAAAAAATGAACATGAGCCGGCAGTGTGCACTTGCAGCCCAGAAAGCCAACCGTATCCTGGGCTGCATCAAGAGGAGCATGAACAGCAGGTCGAAGGAGGTGATCCTGCCCCTCTACTCTCCTCTTGTGAGATCTCACTTGGAGTATTGTGTCTACATCTGGTGTCCTCAACATAAAAAGGACATGGAACTGTTGGAGCAAGTCCAGAGGAGGGCCACGAGGATGATCAGGGGACTGGAGCACCTCCCTTATGAAGATAGGATGAGAAAGTTGGGGCTGTTCAGCCTGGAGAGGAGAAGGCTGCATGGAGACCTCATAGCAGCCTTCCAGTATCTGAAAGGGGCCTATAGGGATGCTTGGGAGGGACTCTTCATTAGGGACTATAGTGGTAGGACAAGGGGTAACGGGTTAAAACTTAGGGGAAGTTTAGGTTGGATATGAAGAAGAAATTCTTTACTGTAACGGTGGTGAGGCCCTGGAATGGATTGCCCAGTGAAGTTGTGAATGCTCCATCCCTGGTGGTGTTCAAGGCTGGGTTGGACAGAGCCTTGGGTGTGAGGTGTCCCTGCCCATGGCAGGGGGGTTGGAACTAGATGATCTTAAGGTCCTTTCCAACCCTAACTATTCTATGATTCTATGATTCTATATATATATATATGTGATGGTATATTGAAAATATGTGATCTGAGCATTATGTGAATGGTATGGAATAAGGGGTGGATACTGTTATGGGTTCAGCAGTAGCAGTCATTTTTCTCCTTTTTGATAGCTGGTGCAGCGCTGTGTTTTCGACTTTCGGCCTGGGAACAGTGCTGATAACACCATTGTTTATAGTTATGGCTTAGAATGTTTGGTTTGACCAAGGACTTTCTGAGTCTCATGCTCTGCCAGGGAGGAAGGGAAGCCGGGAGGAAGCAGAAACAGAACACCTGACCCAAACTGACCAGAGAGGTATTCCATACCACAGTACGTCATGCCCAGGATGGAAAAACTGGGTGCAGGAACCCAAAAGAGTTCAGTTCGTGGCTCGGTCGTCAGGTGGTGAGCAGTTGTATCCTCTTCCCTTGTATTTCCCTGGTCATTATTATTATTGGTGGTAGCAGTAGTGATTTATGTTATACCTTAGTTACTGGACTGTTCTTATCTCAACCCGTGGGAGTTACATTCTTTTGATTCTTCTCCCCATTCTTCCCCCTCGGAGTGGGGGGGAAGAAAGAGGGGGGAGTGAGTTGAGTGAACAAACTGCGTGATTTATGGCTTAAACCATGAGAGAGCTATGATGGACACTTGTGGCCCCTGCACAGTTTTGGCCCAGGGCAAGCAGACCAGCTCCCTCTCAGCTTCCCTGACATCTTTTAGCTTACTGACAGTCTCCCGCAGCTCAGCCCCCTGCTGCAGGAGGACCTCCACCAGGGCGCACCAAATGCAGCCCTGCCCATTTTGTACCCTTGACTCAAGAGACAAGTGGAGGCACCTACTACACTCCGAGCTCTGCGCTGCAGCCTCCCTTCTTATCAGTTCTGTCTGGGTGCCTACACTGGCCACCACTGGGGCAGCCAGAGCAGAACTCCCGGACCAGGCCCTGGTCCTGAGGCAAGTGCTCACCATCCCACTCACTGAACCACTCGCCCTGACTTTGCAAAGTGCCGTGCCACACCATGTTTGCCATGCTCCTAATTGCTCACACTCTCTGGGGTGGGTTTTTACCCACTCAGAGCTGTCACTGTCCCTCCTGGTGCCACCCCCTGTGAGCTGCCGGCTCCTGGGCAAGTCTTGTCGAGGACTTGAGTCTTCCCTCTCATCTTCTTGTCGCTCAAAATTGAGGCTCCTGGATGCTGTTTTTCCCCTTGCTTCGGTGTTGGAGGCATCTTCTTTGGAACTACTCATCTTGGCAATTCAGTTCATGTTTGAGCTCTTGTTTGGCTTACAGCTGGGTGATAGTCAATGAGGACTGATCTCACGCCAGTGTCCTTCCCTTAGTGGGAACATAAACAAGATCTGTTATTGCTAACCTGATGCCTGTTTCAGTGAAGGTGATGTTAGTTAACAGCTCTGGAACTTTGACACTGTTAGATTTGTCTGGATCCATTGGTGGATTCAGCAGTTATTCTGGAAGGAGAGAGGGAGTGGAATGCTCCTTGATTAAGAGGTTGGGTCAAAATCTCCAGCTGTGTTGGTAGTGGAGGGTAGAAGCACATCCACTGTTGGAGTTCCCCAGGATGGAAAAGCCTGGAAATGTACTGATATTAAGGACAATGGATGGAAAATGGTGCTGAACTACATTAGAGCACTGATTGCATGTTAGAATTCTTGCAGATCTCAGAAATAGGTGTCTGTCCTGGGTTCAGCAGTAGCAGTCATTTTTCTCCTTCTTGGTAGCTGGTGCAGCGCTGTGGTTTTGATTTTGGGCCTGGGAACAGCGCCGATAACACCAGTGTTTGCAGTTACTGCTTCGTAATGTTTTGGTCTGACCAAGGACTTTCTGAGTCTTATGCTATGCCAGGGAGGAGGGGAAGCCGGGAGGAAGCAGAGACAGGACACCTGACCCAAACTGACCAAAGAGGTTATTCCATACCACAGCACGTCATGTCCAGGATGTGAACACGGAGAGCAGAGACCCGGAAGGGTGTGGTGGATTGGGGGGTTCGCTGCTGGGGGGTGCACTGTCTGGGTCGGGCTTGGTGAGCAGTTGTATTCTCTTTCCTTATATTTCTCTTGTACTTCTCTGTCATTATTATTATTGGTGGTAGCAGTAGTGATTGGTGTTATACCTTAGTTACTAAACTGTTCTTATCTCAACCTGTGGAAGTTGCATTCTTTCGATTCTCCTCCCCATCCCCCCCGGGACTAGGGGAAGAAAGAGAGGGAAGTGAGTGAGTGAGAAAAACTGCATTGCTTGGAGGCTTAAACCACGACAGTGTCATGAAGAAGTTCTGAGATCTCCAACCTTGATGGTGGTTTTGGGTTTTTTTAAAGCAGATTAGAATAACACCTGACAAGAATATCTTGTATTTTAGGGTGGATAGCCTAGATGGGTTCTTCCAGGTGTGTTTTCTGCTGATCTATGCAAAGCATCACCTAAGAAGCATGGCATCAAGCAGGAAAAATAATAGACTCTTTTGTGCCCTGCATTTCCATGGCAGGTGGACATCTTGAGAAACTTGCTTTTAGATTAGGGCACATCACTGAAATGTGCTGGTTTCACACAGACAGGCCAGACACCAGGGGTGAGCTGTATTTTAGTCTTTCTCCACTAACTGCTGTTGGTTGAGTCTCTTGATCTAATAAACTTGAGATGATGAATTGACCTGTTCTTTTCTCTTCCCACACCCTGAAGACTTGGGATGATGAGCTGCAAAGATCAGCCCACGCTTGGGCTCAGCAGTGCATCTGGGACCATGGGCCTAGTGCCCTCATCAGGTCAATTGAACAGAACTTGGCAGTTCACTGGGGCAGGTAAGAGTTGGGGTGCTACAAGCTCATTGCAAAGAGCAATTTATGGATCCTCCTTTAGACTCAGTTGGAAAGGTTTGCCTTGTTGATGCTTAGTAGAGCACTGGGGAGATGGAAGAAAAGCCGAGGATCATTAATTGCTATTGCTTTGGAGAAATGGCTATAGCAATAACATCTGCAGCCACCATCAGCAAACCAACATTGATGTGGGTTACTCCATTTATCTCTGGAAATGCAGCTGTAATCTACTTAAAGTGACTCTTACTCCTTAAGAACAGCTACATGAGTCATAACCCTTGATCCTAAACCTGCTGTTTCAGTCCTCAGGGAGGAGGGGGGTCTGCCCCATGCTGAGAACCTGCTGAAAGCAGAAACCATGTCTGGACTCAGCTGCTAGTTCAGAACTTAATTATGTCTTCCTTTTTTCCCCATGAATATTTATCAAGCTCCTCATTCCTCTTATCTGAAAACACTTTGCAGGTTTTTATTTTTAAATTTCCTGGGGTTCCACTGCTCTGCTTTGATACAGAGCCTGCAGATCACTCTGCTCACTGTATACACAAAATGCATATGAGTTTCTATAAGTAGTGTTAACTTCTTTTGTGTTCCCCCAAACAGTACAAGTTGCATCAGTGCTGCTGGAGGCTGTAGTATCTAGTATGTAGTTTGTACAAAGTACGCACAGTGTCTGTTGGGGCTTGGTGTAGAGAGAAATTGCTGCAATAAGAGGTGCGATATGTGTGTAGTACACTAGTGCACTAGCTCTTCGTGTTATGTGTGTGTGAAAAGCCCACTCACTTTCAGAGGTTTTGTAGTATTAACTGTCAGCCTATTTCCAGATTTAGCAAATTGCCCAGTGGTAAAATAGGTACATGATGGCTTTTGGTTTAAGATGTTTGGCAAACCTTTACTTCTGTTTTCTTTCAGAATAAAACTTTCTGCCAAACTAGAAGTTTTTTATAGTTGTGAGGAAGAGTGAGGAGGACATTTCAGGTCAGCAGCACTTGAAGAGCATGTCAAACCTATAAATAATACAGAAAGTCAGGCCAGGCTGTGAATCTGAAGAAAAAAAAATCAGCTTTAACATTTGTCAATGAAATTATTTTTTTTAATGGTTATGAGACCATGTTACTGGGTTCTTTAAGCACTTCTCAGTGAAAGGAATTTGTCTGAACTTTTGTATAAAAATTAGCAAAACTTGTATTAAAAAATATGAGCTTACAATATAGCTACAGGTATCATTTGAAAACTTCTACCAGAACATGATGATTTAAACTGCCTTTTCTCCTTCAGGTATCGGTCTCCAGCTTTCCATGTCCAGTCTTGTTATGATGAAATGAAAGATTACACATACCTCATATCCTCACAAGTACAACCCATGATGCCTAGGTAAAGGGGACAAACAGCTTTTGTAGCTGTACTCTCTGCATTTCCCCCCCCCCCCCATCCCAGGTGCAACATATTCCCACAGTGGGATAGTTTGCTTGTTTCCAATAAATGTGTTGCACTTGCAGAGTCTGGGCCATGACAAACAAGATCATCTGTGCTGTGAATGTCTGCAAGTGGATGTATGTCTGGGGAGAAATCTGGGAGAATGCTGTCTACCTGGTCTGCAACTACTGGCTGAAGTAAGTCAGATGAGTGGGTGCTATCCAGCTTTGCAAAAACTGTCAGGTTCCTTAACTAGCCCAGGATCTGTGGAAGAGATTTCAGGCAGTCTAGACTGGTGGTTGTGGCTTTAAATTTTCTCTTTAGATGACAGTACAGGGCTGGTTCGACTTCTAAGCATTGCCTGGAAAACTGAAAGATAAAATAATAAAAAAATAAAAGAGGAAAGAAAAGGAAAAAGGTGAAATAATTGCATCAGTCAGGATTTAGCTGGCTTGACAGTTTGGTTTTATTTCAAAATGACTACTACATTCGGAAGAAGTTTCCTACCTGGCAATGGCAATGAATACTTTCTCCTTTAATGGCTGATGGGAGAAGCACTCTTACTCCAAGTCCTTGGCAATTTAAAAAATGAAATAGGGAAATAGCTATATACAAATGGAGTGGCTTGTAGAGCATCTCACTTGTGGAGATCAGAATAATGCAGAGAAAAAAAATAATTGTGGAGCTGGCAGCTCATAGTGTGATCCAGGTAGAGCTCTCTATATGGGTTGTCTAAGCCCTTCTTCCCACATCAGATATCAAGCACATTATGCTTCTAGTTTGGTGTGATTTAATAAACTGCATCTCATAACAGATCACACCATCTCCCGTGGAGCTCCCACAGCAGGCTGAGCTATTAGCACATCATCTGTTCAGGGATGCTGGACAGAAAAATATTCTATTTCTGCAGCTTCTGATTAATCTTTTCTCTCTGGCATTGGTGAGCATTGTCCTCATCTAGCCTTATAGGTGGAGGGAACTGAAAGACCAGTAATGCAAGGGTTCATAGCCATGGGCTGAACTCCAGCTCCTTCAAACTTCTCAGCCCCTAAAGTCTGCAGTACAGTGCACTGTACTGGGTTCAGCTGTAGCAGTCAATGTTCTACTTCCAGTAGCTGGTGGAATGCTGTGTTTTCAACTTCGGTGTGACAACAATGCTGATAACACTGATGTTTTTAGTTGTTGCTAAGTAATGTTTACTTTGATGAAGGACATTTTCAGTCTTATGCTCTGCCAGTGAGGAGCAGCATGGGAAGCCGGGAGGAAGCAGAGACAGGACACCTGACCCAAACTAGCCAAAGGTGTATTCCGTACCACGGCACCTCATGCCCACTATATAAACTGGAGGGAGTTACCCAGAAGGCCCAGATCGCTGCATGGATTGGGCTAGGTATTAGTTGGTGGGTGGTGAGCGTTTGTATTTGGCCCGGCACAAGCAATCCAGGAGGTTTTTCAAATGTGTGGAAGGCAACTTCATTCTGCAAGTAATAGACGAGCCGACAAGGAGAGGTGCTATGCTTGACCTTGTACTCACAAACAGGAAAGGGCTGGTTGGAAATGTGACACTCCAGGGCAGCCTTGGTTGCAGCGATCATGAGATGGTCAAGTTTGAGATCCTCAGGACAATGAGAAGAGCGCGCAGCAAGCTAGCTGCCCTGGACTTCAAGAGAGCAGACTTTAGCCTCTTCAGGAACCTGCTGTTCCTAGGATAAAAAAATACAGAAAAATTAGTAAAACATTTAAAGGTGGTGGGACATTCAAACATTGGGATACACATTTCCCAAAGGCCACCTGGCTGGTCAACACCAGAGGATCTGCCAACAGGGCTGGTCCAGCCCAGTCAGAACTTCTACATACTGTGGAGGGGGACAACGTTCCTGTGGTGCACATAAAGAATTTGCTGGGGAAGACAGTCTGGGTTATTCTTGCTTCAGGCAAAGGCAAACCCACTCGTGGGAATGCTTTTGCTCAGGGACCCAGATATGCTTGGTGGGTAATGCAGGAAGATGGGGAAGTCCGATGTGTACCTCAAGGAGATTTGATTTTAGGAGAAAACAGCCAATGAACTCAATTGCATGCTGTTGCCTGCTATGTAATATTTTTATAGCCCATCAACTTGATGTCTTCAAGTCATCCACGACTGGCCCTCTGACCATCATCCCAACAAAGAACGAACTTTAATGAAAATGGACGAGTTCTGCAGTAAAGGAACAATCAGCATCAGCAGGCAACGATCCAACACTGCACACAGCCTCCCCTGCTCTGAAAGACTGTTACAGGAGATGGAGCCTGACATCACAGACCGAATGGACATAGCAGCTTTATGGGGATTGGTCCACGCACTAAGGAATGAACTCTCTGTCTATCTGTCTCTCTGTGGATGTATATATATATGTTTATATATGAGATAAGAGTGATGGTATATTGAAAATGTGGGATCAGAGCATGACGTGAATGGTATGGAATAAGGGGGGGATACTGTCCTGGGTTCAGCAGTAACTCTTTTTTTTTTTTTTTTTTTCCTCCTTCTTGGTAGCTGGTGCAGCGCTGTGTTTTTGACTTTCGGCCTGGGAGCAGCGCTGATAACACCAGTGTTTTCAGTTACTGCTTGGTAATGTTTTGGTCTGACCAAGGACTTTCTGAGTCTCATGCTCTGCCAGGGAGGAGGGGAAGCCAGGAGGAAGCAGAGACAGGACACCTGACCCAAACTGACCAAAGAGCTATTCCATGCCACAGCACGTCATGCCCAGGATGTAAAAAATTGGGGAAGGAACCTGGAAGTCACTCTCTCTCTCGGCTCAGTCGCATGGTGAGTGGTTGTATCCTCTTTCCTTGTATTTCCCTGGACGTTATTATTATTGGCAGTAGCAGTACGTTGTGGTTTAAGCTGTAAATCTCACTTCTCCCTCTCTTACCCCCCCCACTGCGATGGGGGGGGAAATGGGGAGAAGAACCGAGAGAAAGTAACTCCCACGGGTTGAGATAAGAACAGTCCAGTAACTGAGATATAATACAAATCACTACTGCTACCACCAATAATAACAATGATAAGGTAAATACAAGGGAAGAGGATACAACAGCTCACTGCCCGACCGAGCCGAGAGAGAGAGACATCCGGGTTCCTGCCCCCAGTATTTTACATCCTGGGCATGACGTGCTGTGGCATGGAATAGCTCTTTGGTCAGTTTGTGTCAGCCGCCCCATCCCTGCTTCCTTCCGGAGCCCCCCCCCTCCTCGGCAGAGCATGAGACTCAGAAAGTCCTTGGTCAGACCAAAACACTATCAAGCAGCAACTGAAAACCCTGGTGTTATCAGCGCTGCTCCAGCTACCAAGGAGAAAAAATGACTGCTGCTGTTGAACCAAGGACAGTATCCACCCCTTATTCCATACCATTCACGTCATGCTCAAACCCCACATTTTTAATATACCATCACATATATATATATATACACACATACACACACACACAGAGATGGAGAGATATAATCCCTTACTGCATGAACCAATCCCTATAAAGCTGCTGAGTCCATCCAGTCCGTGATGTCAGGCTCCATCTTTTGTAACAGTCTTTCAGAGCAGGGGAGGCTGTGTGCAGTGTTGGATCATTGCCTGCTGATGCTGATTGTTCCTTTACTGCAGAACTCGTCTGGTTTCATCAAAGTTCGTTCTTTGTTGGGATGATGGTCAGAGGGCCAGTCGTGGATGACTTGAAGACATCTAGTTGGTAGGCTATAAAAATAATACATAGCAGGCAACAGCATGCAATTGAGTTCATTGGCTGTTTTCTCCTAAAATCAAATCTCCTTGAGGTACACATCGGACTTCCCCATCTTCCCGCATTACCCACCAAGTATATCCGGGTCCCTGAGGAAAAGCAATCCCAGGAGTGGGTTTGCCTTTACCTGAAGCAGGAATAACCCAGACTGTCTTCCCCAGCAAATTTTTTATATGCACCACAGGAGCGTTGTCCCCTCCACAGTATGTAGAAGTTCTGGCTGGGCTGGACCAGCCCTGTTGGCAGATCCTCTGGTGTTGACCAACCAGGTGGCCTTTGGGAAATGTGTATCCCAATGTTGGAATGTCCCACCACCCATTGCTCTCAGTGTAGTTTTTAATAGCCCATTGTACCATTCGATTTTCCCAGAGGCTGGTGCATAGTAGGGGATGTGATATACCCACTCAATGCCATGCTCTTTGGCCCAAGTATCTATCAGGCTGTTCCAGAAATGAGTCCCATTGTCTGACTCAATTCTCTCTGGTGTGCCGTGTCACCACAAAATCTGTTTCTCAAGACCCAGGATAGTGTTCCGGGCAGTGGCGTGGGGCACAGCGTATGTTTCCAACCATCCGGGGGTTGCTTCCACCATGGTAAGCACATGACGCTTGCCTTGGCAGGTTGGTGGGAGTGTGATATAATCAATCTGCCAAGCCTCCCCATATTTGTACTTCAGCCATTGTCCTCCATACCGAAGAGGCTTTAACCGTTTAGCTTGCTTAATTGCAGCACATGTTTCACAGTCATGAATAACCTGGGCAATAGTGTCCATTGTTAAGTCCACCCCTCGATCACGAGCCCATCTGTATGTTGCATCTCTGCCCTGATGGCCTGAAGTGTCATGGGCCCACCGGGCCAAAAATAATTCACCCTTATGTTGCCAATCTGAGTCCATCTGAGCCACTTCAATTTTAGCAGCTTGATCCACTTGTTGGTTGTTCTGCTGTTCCTCAGTGGCCCGACTCTTGGGTACGTGAGCATCTACGTGGCGTACCTTCACCACTACGTTTTGCACTCGGGCAGCGATGTCTTGCCACAGTGCAGCAGCCCAGATGGGTTTACCTCTGTATTGCCAGTTGCTCTGCTTCCATTGCTGCAACCACCCCCACAGAGCATTTGCCACCATCCATGAGTCAGTAGAGAGATAAAGTACTGGCCACTTTTCGCGTTCAGCAATGCCCAAGGCCAGCTGGATGGCTTTCACTCCTGCAAACTGACCCGATTCACCCTCCCCTTCAGCAGTTTCTGCAACTTGTCATTGAGGACTCCATATTGCTGCCTTCTATGTACGGTGCTTTCCCACAATGCGACAAGACCCATCAGTAAATAAGGCATATTGCTTTTCACTTTCTGACAGTTCATTATATGGTGGGGCCTCTTCAGCACGCATCACTCCTTCCTCCTATGGTGACCTTCCAAAATCATTGCCCTCTGGCCAGTCCATGATGACTTCTAGAATTCCCGGATGACTGGGATTTCCTATTCGAGCTCGTTGTGTCATTAATGAGGCCCACTTACTCCATGTAGCATCAGTTGCCTGATGTGTAGAGGAGACCCTGCCTTTGAACATGCAGCCCAGCACGGGCAACCGGGGTGCCAGGAGGAGCTGTGCTTCAGTGCCAATCATCCCAACAAAGAATGAACTTTAATGTAACCAGACAAGCTCAGCAGTGACCAGACAAGTTCAGTGGTGTCATCAGCAGGCAACAACACAACACTACACACCATCTCTCCTGCCCTAACTGTTAGAAGAGATGGAACCTGACATCATGGACTGGATGAATTCAGCAACTTTACAGGGATTGGTCCATGGACTAAGGAATGATATCTCTCTCTTTTTGTGTGTGTGTGTATATATATATGGGACAAATGCGATGGCATATTGAGAAATGTGGCATCTGAGCATGATGTGAATGGTATGGAATAAGGGGTGGATACTGTCCTGGCTTCAGCTATAACAGTTGTTTTTCTCCTTCTTAGTATCTGATGAAGTGCTGTCTTTTCAACTTTGGTGTGTTATCAGCATTGTTCCCAGAATAATGTGTTTAGTTGTTGCTAAGTAATGTTTACTCCGATCAAGGACTTCTCATTCTCATGCTCTGCCAATGAGGAGGAGCATGGGAAGCCGGGAGGAAGCAGAGACAGGACACCTGACCCAAACTGGCTAAAGGCGTATTCCATACCACAGCACCTCATCCCCAATATATAAACTGAGGGGAGTTACCTGGAAGGCCCAGATTGCTGCTTGGGTCGGGCTGGGTATTGGTCAGTGGGTGGTGAGCAATTATATTCTCTCCCTTTGTTATTTCCCTTATCAATATTATGTGTGGTGGTAGTAGTAGTGGTTTTGTATTATACCTCAGTTACTTGGCTGCTCTTATCTCAACCCGTGTATTTGCATTCTTTCAATTCTCCTCCCCATCCCTCCGGGAGCTGGGGGAAAAAGAAGCGGGGGGAGTGAGCGAGCGGCTGCCTAGTTCTGAATTGCCGGCTGGGCTTAAACCATGACAGACTGTTACAAGAGATGGAGCCTGACATCACGGACTGAATGAATTCAGCAAACTTTATAGGAATGGTCCATAGACTAAGGAATTATATCTCTGTGTGTGTGTATATATATGTGTGCATATATATATGAGACAAAAAGTGATGGTATATTGAAAAATATGGGATTTGTGCATGAGGTGAATGGTATTGTCGTGGTTTAAGTCCAGAAACACGAAGTTTTCTCACTCACTCACTCCGCTCTCTTTCTTCCCCCAGTCCCAGAGGGATGGGGAGGAGAATCAAAAGAATGCAACTCCCACAGGTTGAAATAAGAACAGTTTAGTAACTAAGGTATAACACAAACCACTACTGCTACCACCAGTAATAATACAAGAGAGATACAAGGAAAGAGAATACAACTGCTCACCAAGCCCGACCCAGACAGTGCACCCCCCAGCAGCGAACCCCCCAATGCACCACCACCACCCTTCTGGGTCTCTGCTCTCCGTTTTAACATCCTGGGCATGACGTGCTGTGGTATGGAATAACCTCTTTGGTCAGTTTGGGTCAGGTGCCCTGTCTCTGCTTCCTCCCAGCTTCCCCTCCTCCCCAGCAGAGCATGAGACTCAGAAAGGCCTTGGTCAGACCAAAACATTACCAAGCAGTAACTGAAAACACTGGTGTTATCAGCGCTGTTCCCAGACCCAAAATCAAAACCACAGCGCTGCACCAGCTACCAAGAAGGAGAAAATATGACTGCTACTGCTGAACCCATGACAGGTATGGAATAAGGGGTGGATACTGTCGTGGCTTCATCTATAACAGCTGTTTTTCTCCTTCTTAGTAGCTGGTGTGGTGCTGTGTTTTTGACTTTAGTCTGAGAACAATGCTGACAACACACCAATGTTTTAGTTGTTGCTAAGTAATGCTTATTCTGATCAAGTACTTTCTCAGTCTCATGCTCTGCCAGTGAGGAGGGGCAAGAGAAGCTGGGAGGAAGCAGAGACAGGATACCTGACCCAAAGTAGCCAAAGTGGTATTCCATACCACAGCATGTCATGCCCAGTATATAAACTGAGGGGAGTTACACAGAAGGCCCGGATTGCTACTTGGGTCAGGCTGGGTATTCGTCAGCGGGTGGTGAGCAATTGTATTGTGCATCACTTGTGTTTATTGTTTTCTTTTCCTTTTCCCTTTTTCATAGAATCATAGAATAGTTAGGGTTGGAAAGGACCTTAAGATCATCTAGTTCTAACCCCCCTGCCATGGGCAGGGACACCTCACACTAAACCATGCCACCCAAGGCTCTGTCCAACCTGGCCTTGAACACCGCCAGGGATGGAGCATTCACATCTTCCCTGGGCAACTCATTCCAGTGCCTCACCACCCTTACAGTAAAGAATTTCTTCCTCATCTCCAATCTAAACTTCCCCTGTTTAAGTTTGAACCCGTTACCCCTTGTCCTATCACTACAGTCCCTAACCGGAAAATGCTCTGACCACACAACCCATGTCTTGGAATGCAGACGCAGGGACTGTGAGAATGAAGACCCGAGGCCCACTGTAGGAGAGGATCTGGTTCGAGACCATCTTAAGAACCTGAATGTACACAAGTCCATGGGACCTGATGAAATCCATCCGCGGGTCCTGAAGGAGCTGGCAAATGAAGTTGCTAAGCCACTGTCCATCATATTTGAAAAATCATGGCAGTCAGGTGAAGTTCCCAAGGACTGGAAAAAGGGAAATATAACCTTCATTTTCAAGAAGGGGAAAATGGGTGACCCAGGGAATTACAGACCAGTCTGCCTCACCTCTGTGCCTGGCCAAATCTTGGAGCAGATTCTCCTGGAAGGCATGCTGAGGCACATGAAAAACAACAAGGTGGTTGATGACAGCCAGCATGGCTTCACTAAGGGGAAATCCTGCCTGACCAATCTGGTGGCCTTCTATGATGGGGCTGTGGAACTGATGCACAGGGGTAGAGCAGTTGATGTCATCAACCTGGACTTCTGCAAAGTCTTCAACATTGTCCCACATGACATCCTTGCCTCTACATTGGAGAGACATCAATTTGATAGATGGACCACTCGGTAGATAAAGAAGTGGCTGGATGGCCGCGCACAAAGAGTTGTGCTCAATGGCTCAATGTCCAGCTGGAGACCAGTAACGAGCGGTTTATATTCTCTCCCCTTGTTATTTCCCTTATAATTTTTATTATTAGTGGTAGTAGTAGTGGTTTTCTATTATATCTTAGTTACTGGACTGTTCTTATCTCAACCTATGGATCCCATTTGTGACACTAGCATCTCTCTAAAATTAGGTGACTTTGGCGCTACCTTCTTTTCCCTTGGGGAGTGCAGGTCCATTTCTCTGCTTTGGCTCAAGGTGGGGAATGCTGAACAGACAAACGAAGGATGAAGTGATCAGAGAGGGTAGGGGAGCAAAGAGCTCCCTGGCCAGACTAATCAAAAGCAGCAGAAAGATTCTCACATTTCAGAAAGCTCTCATTGATTTCAGATGTCCATACATTTGCCTCCTTTAATATCCTCATGCCTAGGTGCAACAAAACACTTGGACATCTGTTAAAGCTCAGCCACCCCAAGTGCTCTGCAGAGCTGGGGCCATGCCTCCAGGATGCATCAAGAACTCCTCATGGGGGAAGATGGAAATTATGTTGCCTTTGAGTTGGGATTCGGCATTATTCAGAGAAAATTATCATCTGACAGTCAGCTGAGGAAGCCTCTGCTTTTTTTTCCAAGGGTTTGGGAAGAGCATTAGCACAGCCTCCCTTTAAACACATTAGCCCCTTGATACTGGTGCCAGGTAAACTTCTGGTAGCAATCAGAATATAGTAAGTAAGCAGAAACCAGCTCCTTGATGTGCCTGTCCAAGCTGGGGACAAAGGGGAGGCCTTCTTCTGGGGTCTGAGGAAGTTAAAAAGCAGCACCAGAGTTGGAAAAGATTATTTTTAGAAAGGTATTTCCCCAGCTAATGGATGGTGTCTGCACTTCACAGAAAACAGAAGAGCTAGTAGCATTTGAAGGCTGGCATGCAGCTCTGCCTGCTAAAGACACATGCAGGCTGACTTCTGTACTTCATTATATCCTCACTTCACCTTATTCCTCATGGCTATTGATCTTTAACTGCCTCCCTTGTAAAGCATATGGGTGGGTATCTACTCCTTGGTTATGGATGATATTTGCAGTTAAAACCTCCTGGGACTTGCAGAGTTATACATGGAACAAGCTGACAAGGCAGGAAAATGCAAAAGTTAGCTCAGGATGTAAACTTAAATCTTAAACTAACAATAGTGTGTGTGCCTTTAACATAGTGGAATAGACCAAACTGTTCTAACTTACTAACACACAAAGAGAAAGGAATGTTCAGTTGACGGGGGAAGGAACATCACAGGACTGATAACAACTAAGGAGACAGAAAATAAGACCAAGGATGCCAGCCTTCAAGATAGCAGAGTGGCGCCCAGCATGGAGCAAGACTGGAACAGAGCAGAAACAAGGACATACCAACTGCTAACTTGGCACTAGGATCTTGCAAGCGTGCGCAAGCACTGAGGTCATTCAGTAAACACAGTGAGGAAGACTATCAACAACCACCAAAGACCCCCACTCAGCAAGAAAGCACAGGCATAATTAGGATGCAAATATTATAAGTAGTTCCCAGAAATCTAATGAATATGTAAATAGTTTTCTCTGGAAAAGCTATGAATATGCATGAGTATGGTAAATTTATAGCCGCTGTCGGCAAGTATCAGGGGTGCTCACCTTTGGAAATTGCTTTGCGTGTGTGCCCAGCGCTGCGATCAAGAATTCTGCTTTCTAAAACTCCAAATTGAGTCTTAGAGAGTTTCTCCAACTGACCTTTATAGTAACAGGGATTCCAGCAAAGCATCTCAGCCAGCAAAGCAGAGGGGAGTCAGCCTGGGATCAGCATTTAGCCTGAGTTCACTTGGGGTCAGCTTCTACCCTGTGCAAAGAAATCCAGCAATAAAGCCACCGCATACTTAAAGCATTAAACCCCAGGTCTGTTTAACTGAGAAGCACATATCTCAAGCTTTGAAGAAATGAGTTGGCTTCAAAAGAAAAGCAGAATGACAAGTCCCTTGACACAGGACATAAAGCTGTCTGTGCAGAACACACTAGAGATTCAGCATCTTCAAGGCCACAGGCCAAAACATCTGGATCTTCCATTACAATCCACTCCCACAGAACTGAAGTGGGTGAGTTTCTACACAAAGCCACATGGAAAACCCACCAGTAACAGACACAACATGTAGCGAGACAGTGAAATTTCTTTTAGACAGGACTTTAGAGCACAGTTCAATAAATACAGGTTTCCTGGAGCAGGGTAGGTGTGCCCATGGGTAGTCAGCTATTAGAGACTGCTACAGCGTCCCTTAGATGATTTCTATTTGTGTAGAAATCCACTCCTGTACTTGCAAACTCCTCCCATTCATTCAAGATTAATGCATATTAATCTTGCAGTAACCTCTGCAAAGCATACATAAGGGAAGCTCTGACAGTATTGTGCTATTTTTCACCATGCAGGCAACTTTTTGGAGAAGTTATAAAACTATGCTTTCTGAAGAGAGACATTTCTTGCACACACACTCCCCAAACCACATTTCAGAAGCAGGGATCAAAGCTTACGCTTACCTTGCCGAGTATTTCCAAGTCCTCAGGAAATTGTAGCTCCTTCAAGCCTGCTTGTGGAAAATAAATTATATATCTGAATATTTAAACTAGGAGGAGGGGGAAAAGGATGAAATCAGTCTGATTAGGTCCGAGATGTGCAAGGTCTCAGCTCAGCAGCTCGTACCAACTGCAGTCTTACAGAGCTCCCCAGTGGTATTTATGTTCACCAGGCAAAGAGGACAACCCTGGATCATCCTGTTTGGCAATGGGCCTGTAGTAATAAAGAAAAAAAGAAGGAAAAAAAAAGTGCAGAACCACAAAAGGAGTCAGGAGCAAAGAGCAGAGGGGTGTCACTTGGGATCTCAGCAATATGAATATCACCATTGGGGCTCAGCAAATTAGGACCATCCTCCAAGGACTGTAACACCACACACAGGGAGGGGGAGAGGAGGAATGCAGCCAGATGATATAAAAGGGTTTGCTTTGCTTTCTCCTGCAGTCAGCTCTCAGGCAGAGCTCGCAGCCCGGTCATCTCCTCTCGGCTGCCAGGTCAGCCATTTCCTGCTCCCCACAGGGAAATCCCACAGCAGATCCCACTGCTCCAGGGCTGAGACAGCTCTGCTGGACTCCACGGCAAAGCGGGGTCCCAGCTCTGGAAGCAGGGCTGAGCTGGAGTCCAGCCCTCGGGCACACCCCACGGCATCCCCCTTCTTCCCAGAGCTGGGCACTTGGCTGGGAAACAGGAGATTTATCACCCTCTGCAGTTTGTTCCCAAAGCTCTCCCAGCACTGGCATTCCCTGCGCACACCAGTGGTTCAGTCCTGCTGCGGGAATTACAGGGAATGGGGAAAATAAAGTTAGTGAAATATCTAGGTAATTCTCACCTCTTCTGCTGCACAGCTGATGTTCACAAAGCCCCAGCTTTCGCATCAATCTCCATGCCTGTGTCCACTGTTGAAACATGGTTTTACTCGCTGTGAAAGGAAATGATGGAGCAAAAGACAAGCTGAAAGGTTTTTTTGTTTGCTTGGGTTTTTTTAAGTGGAAACCAGGAAAAAATAAACCAGTATCATGAGTAACAACATAAGTATATTACAGCACCTCTTCTGCAGCAGCCCACAGCAGGATGCGGCGGTACCAAGTGCCCAGAGTGAGCAGGTCCAGGCATCACCTCTCCCAGGGTCCACTGGGGTCCCTATCCAGCCCCAGCCCCAGCCCAGGTGTCCCCCTGCAACAGCCCAGCATGGAGGCAGAGGAGCATCCACCTCCTGGACTTGGGATAACCAAGCAAAGCAGCTATGATATTTCTGAATCCACTGTCTAGTCCTCTCTCCAAAGTTCTTAGGAGAAAGAAGTCCTTCCATTCTTCTAAAGAGTCAATATTTATTTCATTGAACAAAACCCCAACCACTTATTTACTATTTACAAGAAGGGAATTTACAAGATATCCTGCCTCTGGGAGGCTTGTTTAAACCCAGCAGTGCTCAAAAGCAGAATGACATCTATCACATTTGTTCAATAGTGTGTGAGCAAAGCAGCAAATATTGGCAGCTGGGAGCAACTCGAGCAAAGAAAATAACCCCTCTGAAGTCAGCTGTGAGACATAACTACTGATTTAATCTCATACTATCCTCCTGAGAACTTGTGGAGAAAATTTCTGGAGAAAAATCCTAAAGGAGCCAACAAGAAATCTGGAGAGGGACTTTTTACAAGGGCCAGGACAAGGGGGAATGGATTTAAACTGACAGAGAAGATATTTAGATATTAGGAAGAAGTTCTTCCCTGTGAGGGTGGTAAGGCACTGGCACAGGTTGCCTAGAGAAGCTGTGGCTGCCCCATTCCTGGCAGTGTTCAAGGCCAGGTTGGACAGGGCTTGGAGCAACCTGGTCTAGTGGAAGGTGTTCCTGCTGATGACAGGGGTTTGAAACTAGATGAGCTTTAAGGTTCCTTCCAACCCAAACCATTCTATGATTCTAAATATCAGATTCTCAGCACTTAGGGTGTATCTTCAGCACTTTTTCAGGTCGATCTGCTACCTGAGTCATAGCTGAGCCATGGGGAGTGTAGCAGAAGGAACCAAACTAGGCCTTCTTAGCATGAGTCCTCGAAGGTGATGTAAGCTGCTGACAGTTAAGAAACTCAGCTTTGTTCTTTGTATAGCCCCAGCCCAGAATCACGAGTGTGGTTACTTAAAGCTTACAGTTGTATTGTTCTGTTAAAGGTTGGTAAATGATAATCTTAGGAGGATAAAGAAACCTTTCTTCTAGACTAATGACCTATTGATAATAAATGAGACAGGTAGAACACCAGACAATGATCATCAGTAACCTGCTGACCCTTTTGTACTTTTCCGAAACGTGGACTATTGTCACGGAACAAGAAAAGAAGCAGCAAGACCTGGAACCTGTCAGAATTGGAAAATATATGAGAACATCTAGAAGATTTGTAAATTTCCATGGGACATTTAGTAACTATACTTTGCTGACCAGCTTATTTCTAAATCCTATATAAACTCACCAATAACATGTTGTAAGGGTCATTCTCTGCGGAGGTGACCCAACGCTGCTGTTCCTGATGATTTCCTGCAATAAACTAGAGCTCAGAGTAACCCACAAGAGTTCGAGTCTCTGTTTGCTGAAGCCTCCTGTTACAGCCTCCTGTTTCAGGGAGCCAGCCCTCACTAATCACTCCCAGTCTTGCAGCCTGGTAGAGCCATGAAACCCTCTCTGGCTGCTCTTCCCCACCAGCCACATTCTCCCAGATGTACTGACAAAGAGTTCCTATTTACTTCAAAACAAGTTGTGTATGGTGGTACACAAAACCAGCAACATATGATCCATCACTGGGACCTGGCACTTCTACTCAGCTAAAAGCAATTCAGTGTGATATGGACAGCATGCTCCCAAAAAGGCTCAGGTGCTGCCACCGACAGGCAATCCAGAGATCACAGGGAACTGGGTTGACAGAAGGTTCTGCACTGCTTCACCTTAAAAATCATTGCATCCTTTTTTTTTTTTTTCTTTCTTCTGTGCTCCTCTGATTCACTCTGGATCAATGAGTTTGCTCTGTCTCCAGGCAGCTTATATCATCAGCTGAAAGATGCTGCAGCCCCCAATTTCCTAACGCCCCTGAATAACAAGGGCAGAAGTGGTAAACCATCATACTTCTGCACGGGCACCACCCCAAAACCACTCAGCTCCACAGCCCTAACTCACGGCCCTCAGAAGGTGCCATTCACTCCAGTTACCAGAAAGCTGAATTAACTAATTTTAAACCTCATGTACCGACATGCAAATGATTTCCAGACTTCAGAGAAACTCAGTATTTTGTAATCTCCACAAATGTTCCTATTGGAAATTAATCCCGTAGGATGGTTTGGGCTAACTTCTCCATCAACCCTGCTGCTTAACAAAGATTTTACTTTAATTTAGTATTTTAATATACACCAGTATGATTTCACTGTACAAGTTATACATGGTTGTACTTTGGGATGAGCACAGTCCAGAATAAGACTTCTTATCCACCTCATTTTGCCTCGAGTCAGCAGTTTCATGTCACACATTTGACCAAAGCCAAAACAATCAGAAGTTACTTTCAATCATTCAGCATTATTACTGCCCTGATTATAATGTCTCCATTTCATATGTGGTAAAGCTACATAAAGCAGGCTGCATATATAAGTATATATTAGGGGAGAAGGCTTTTAATGTAATAGCCAATGAATAGGAAGAAACAGATTTCACTACACCCTCCTAATTGAACATGCAGACAGCACATCTTGATTTTCAACTACAGCTAAATTCCCCTTTATTTCCTATTCAAATAGTGGCTCAGTAATAACGACACCAAACCTGGGCAGGGGTGGAGCAAAGAGCAGGGCAAGAGGCCCAAAGCCATATTGCTAATTCCTGTTGTATCTGGTTCTGAGTCCTGCTCCAGATGGCTCCTTGCATCCATACACAAAATGAGGATGCCCCAGCCTCTCAACTGTACGGCGTGATGCTGCCTTGGCATTATCCAGAGGCTGCCCCAGCAGATTATTTGACAGCATGGGGAACCTGTATCTCTGGAGTGAAAGGCAGGCATTTATAGATTGACTTCTAAACACAACTAATGCTTGGCACAGTGAACCCCTATTTATTCTTTCTCACTGCTCTCCTGTTCTGGGGCAGACTAGACTGTGACCACCTGGGTTCATCTGCAGCTTCCTTTCCTCCTCATAATAAAGAGCAACTCCCCAAATGTTTAATCTGCTGCTGATATGGAAGAAAATTCCTCACAAAACTTCCCAAAGCCTGTGCTGTTTCTTCAGTGCCCAGGTAAAAACAGAAGACAAGGAAATGGGAACACAAACACAGCAGCAATTTCAGACAATTTTGGAGGCACAGCTAACTGCACCAAGTACAAGCAAAACGTGAACTAAAAACTCACCTCACCTTGTTATTGCAACTCGTCATGGTTTAAGCCCAGCCGGCAACCCAGAACCACGCAGCCACTCACTCACCGCCCCCCCCTTCCTCCCCCCACTCCTGGAGGGATGGGGAGGAGAACAGAAAGAATGTAACTCCCACAGGTTGAGATAAGAATAGTCCAGGAACTCAGGTATAACACAAAACCACTACTGCTACCACCAATAATAATAATGAAAAAGGAAATAACATGGGAATACAACCGCTCACCACCTGCCGAATGATACCCAGCCTGACCCGAGCAGTGATCTGGCCCTTCTGGGTAACTGCCCCCAGTTTATATACTGGGCATGACGTGCTGTGGTACGGAATACCCCTTTGGCTAGTTTGGGTCAGGTGTCCTGTCTCTGCTTCCTCCTGGCTTCCCCTCCTCCCTGGCAGAGCATGAGACTTAGAAAGTCCTTGGTCACAGTAAACAACACTTACCAACAACTAAAAACACCCCGATAGACTTTCACACTGGCTATATGGGGCTATTAAAGGGTGAGTGGGTCCTACTGATCACTCCTTGACTCTCCAGTCTACGGATCAGCTTATGGATGGGAATCAGGGAGTCTCGGTTGGTGCGATATTGCCATCGGTGCACTGTAGTGGTCGCAATTGGCACTTGTTGTTCTTCAACCTTCAGCAACCCCACAGCAGAAGAATCCTCTGAGAGACCAGGCAAGGTGGACAGCTGCTCCACTTCCTCTGTCTCCAAAGCAGCAATACCAAAAGCCCATCAGCACCCTTTTGGATCTTCGAAGTACCCTCTCCTAAGGTAGTCTATGCCAAGGATACATGGAGCCTCTGGACCAGTCACAATGGGGTGCATTTGCCACTTCCTTCCAGTAGGGCTGATTTCAGTCTCCAGGACAGTCAACTCTTGGGATCCTCCTGTCACTCCAGAAATAGAAATAGGTTCCACCCCTTGATAGCTTGATGGCATCAGAGTACACTGTGCACCGGTATCTACTAAAGACTTATACTTCTATGGGACTGATATGCCAGGCCATCTGATCCACACAGTCCAGTAAATCCGATTGTCCGCTACCTGGCTGGAGGCAAGGCCCCTCTAATAGTCATCACAACATTGGGCACTTATGTCTTGTTGACAGGGATTAGACTTCTTTATCACAGGAGCTAGAGTAAAATCAGCACTTCCACTCCATCTGGGAACCTGCTCACCAGAGACTGAAGCCACAGCTTTCATGGGATGATCATCCTTGACCTTTGTTCTCATCTTCAATTCACGCACCCGTTCCTCCAGAACTGAGGTAGGTTTTCCATCCCACTTTCTCATGTCATCTCCGTGATAGCACAGGTAAAACCATAGTGTAGCCCGTGGTGTATACCTCCTATATCTTCACTCTCGAGCAGTAGGATGCTTTTTGTTAATAGCTGAGACATGGGTTGGTACACGTGGGGGGCTGGATTGATTGGATAGATCATCTCTCAATTGTTTGAACTCCTGAGACAGTTTTTCCACAGCTGAGATGATGGAAGGGGTGAGACTGCCTTCGAACTCTCTGAGGTGATGAATCATTTCATCCACTGTTGGTGGTTCTATGTCATTCCAGGTTATTGCTGCAAAGGAGTGGGCGTATGATGATGGCGCGCTCCGTGTAAGTTTCCGCCACATGGTTTGTGTACAGTTGACTTCATCTGGATCTATGGGTGCATTTCTGGCAACCAGCCTGTGATAGATCATCTCTATAATGGCTGATTCCCTCAGAGACTGCTCTTTTCTAGAGTAGTTCACTTGGCCAAACGACTCATAACATCGTCCTTGTATGGAAACCTTTCCTTCACAGCTGCCAAGAGCCGCCTCCAAAGGCTGAGGGACTGTTTCTCTTTTGCAATTGCTTTGACAGTTCCCCCTTCTGTAGCAAGTGATCCCAGCTGTTTGGCTTCCCTACCTTCTAGTTCATGACCATCAGCCCCATTGTCCCAGCATCGGAGCAACCAGGTGATGATGTGATCCCCTGATTGATGGGTAAAATCTTTTTGCATATTCTGTAGCTCGGTTGAGGTCCAGGGTCGAGAAGTCCCCTCTTGTTCTTCCTCTTCCTCTGATTCATGTAATAATAACTCCTGATCAGAAGCTGTCCCGTGTAGTAAGTTCATCGTTTCTTCATCTTTCTTGCCTCTTTTTTGGTTTTCCCCTTGTGTACAGGGGCAACCAATATTGGCACAAATTGGTCTTCTGGTTTAGCTGTAGTGATTATCACTGTGGTTGGAGTGGCTGCACTATCTGTTGTCGGGGTTGGTGCAGCCACTGTGCTTGGGGTTTGAGTAACACCAGCAGCTGCGCTGTCTGCTGCTGTCAGGGTTTGAGTAGCTGCTGTACTTGTCACTAGGGTTGGTGTAGCTGCTGTATTTGGAGCTGGAGTAGTCTGGAGCAGTCTGTTGCTTTGCCATCAGATCCAGAGACATTTTTTTCCCTTTGAAGGTGCTGGATAGTGTTGAACAGGGCTCTGTAGGCGTAGGCCAAGCTTCAGCACGTTGCCATGATTTGTCCCTCTGGTATGACCAGGATGACAACACACCTCATCTAAGTGTTTTACTAATTTTTCTGGATTTTGCACTTGGTCAGTGGTGAAGCTCCAAAGCACTGGAGGGGCCCACTGGCCTAGATACTTGCCCAAACTCTCCCACACACCCGGCAACTCATGACTGTCCAGCCTTGGGGAAAATCTCTTGGACCTCCTATATCATCATCTAAGCCTAGAGAAGGCCCAAACCCAACTCTGCTTAACTTTCGAGATCAGATGAAATGGTCCGGGATAAAACATACTCTGTGTGTGTGCCAACAAGCTGATCCCCATCACAATCAGCAGGCAGGTCCCAAGGGTATCCAAAGGCCATTCAAAACCTTCAGAACTCTCAAATGATGCTGTAAAGAGTCTGGTGGAGTGGCTGGGAAGGTAAGGGCATGTCTCCTTCATAGGTTGACCACCCCAGGAGGGGAAAAAAGATGTGTAATTGCTAAACACTTCTATTATAAACCTCCCAAAGTATAGAGGTGATGACTACATTGGGAACGCAAGCCAGACAAGTTTCATGATGAATGAGTCTATTGTATTACAAGTCATTGCCACAAAGTACAGTGAAACAAGAAGCTTAGCCCAAGCCCCCCAGCCGATAAACACTAAAATTGCAAATACCGGCTGTAAGTAAGGCACGACATGCTGAAACTCCGAGAGCACCAACTTTGAGAGCCAATAAATCAGCATTGTGACGAGTGACTATTAATCCAAAACAATAAATGCTTATCACAAATATGATTAGACACACTCTGGTCAGATCTGTCATTATCTCAACCCTTTGGGCCCCACGTTGGGCACCACAAAGAACTGTCGTCATTTAAACCCAGCCAGCAACCCAGAACCACACAGCCACTTGCTCCCCCCCCTTCTTCTCCCCACTCCCAGAGTGATGGGGAGGAGAATCGAAAGAATGTAATTCCCATGGGTTGAGATAAGAACAGTCCAGTAACTAAGGTATAACACAAAACCGCTACTGCTACCACCAATAATAATGATAAGGGAAATAACAAGGGGAGAGAATACAATCGCCACTCACCACCTGCCAATTGATACCCAGCTCAACCCGAGCAGTGATCTGGGCCTTCTGGGTAAGTGCCCCCAGTTTATATACTGGGCATGACATGCTGTGGTATGGAATACCTCTTTGGCTAGTTTGGGTCAGGTGTTCTGTCTCTGCTTCCTCCCGGCTTCCCCTCCTCCCTGGCAGAGCATGAGACTCAGAAAGTCCTTGGTCAGAGTAAACATTACTTAGCAACAACTAAAAACATCAGTGCTAGCAGCGTTGTTCCCAGGCTGAAATTCAAAACCACAGCACTGCACCAGCTACTAAGACTGAGAAAAAATGACTGCTACTGCTGAACCCAGGATAGAACTCACCACAGTTCCTGGTTACATCTGCAATAAGCCATTTTGAATCATGCTTTTTTAATAATCAAACTGACTGGTCCTGATCTGCAGACTGAAACAGTTCAGAAATATTAACCCCACACACCCATATCTTTGGAGATTTCACCCGGAAACAGAGAAGGTGAATTGCAATCACAAGCTCCACAGACATTACATCTTATTATTTGCCAATACAAATTCTTTCTAAAATCCTTCGGGCCATTAGAAATAGCCCAGAATAAACCCACGGCTGTGTGAATCCCCAACACGTTGGGAACACCACTGCTTGTCAAAGGCACTCTCTTAATTCCTGTTCAAACCCAGTGAGATTTAGGGTACTTTTATGAAGATAAACCCCTTGCTGACAGCTCAGGAGGTCCCCAAAACCTGGGCAGCAATTTTGGGAGCAACTTCAGAGCTGCAACATCACAAAACTTGGGAATGCTACCACTGCCCTCTGCTGTGACATGTCTGGGACCATCCCACGACATCAACCCCAGGGCAAAATTGTGGAAAACAGCACAATTTCTTAATTAAAATCCACATGACCTCTCTCCACCCCCAAATATCTTGTGCTTTTGATAATCTTTCTCCCCCACCCCATCAAATCTATCCCCACGCAGATCTGGCTTATGGAACAAGTTTTCTTCCAGCCTTTTGGCCTCTGTCATGGTTTAAGCCTCACCCAGGCTAATAACTCACAAAGTTTTACTCTCTCACTCACTCCCCTCTTTCTTCCCCCAGTCCCGGGGGGATGGGGAGGATAATTAAAAGAATGCAACTCACACAGGTTGAGATAAGAACAGTTTAGTAACTAAGGTATAACACAAATCACTACTGCTACCACCAGTAATAATACAAGAGAAGTACAAAGAAAGAGAACACAATTGCTCACCAAGCCCGACCCAGCCAGTGCACCCCCTAGCAGCGAACCCCCCAGTATCAAAAACCTGACCATGCCATGCACCCCCAGTCCACCACCACACCCTTTCGGGTCTCTCCCCTCCCTCTTCACATCCTGGACATGACGTGCTGTGGTATGGAATAACCTCTTTGGTCAGTTTGGGTCAGCTGTCCTGTCTCTGCCTCCTCCCAGCTCCCCTCCTCCCTGGCATAGCATGAGGCTCAGAAAAGTCCTTGGTCAAACCAAAACATTGCCAAGCAGTAACTATAAACACTGGTGTTATCAGCGCTGCTCCCAGGCCCAAAATCAAAACCACAGCTCTGCACCAGCTACCAAGAAGGAGAAAAATGACTGCTACTGCTGAACCCATGACAGCCTCACACATCCCAAGTTTCTAGTTGAAAACTTTAGGTCTTAATGTGTGTATTTTAAAAGTCATTTCTTCAAACATGGTTTAAGCATCAGTAAATAACCACCAGATTTATGGAGTACTGAAGGGGGGTTGGGTGTTGGGTCTTTTTATATTTTACATAATCACTCCCAGACAAAGCAAATATCCAAAAGGCTGCAAAATCCTTCTTTTGCAACAAGGGGAGGAGTCTAATATAGAAAATAAATATTGTCATTATGTGTCCACAGTATCTTGGCAGATACTTTTTTTTTTTGCCTTTGAGCAATACACTGCTAATATCTTTAGTGAAAAATCAATAAATTAATTTCCATTTCATACTAAGGGAGGATTTCAACACTTTCTTTTTAAATCAGCAATTACTTGTTATTTCTTTAGAATAATTAATAACACTTGTAACCTGTTCCTGTTAAATAAAATGCAGGACTGAATATACAGGCTCAGGGTGAATTGCATCTTTGCAGCAGGAACTCTTCTCATCACCTTCCCTGGTCGTGACAACTTTACAAGATGTCTACACAGGTTTTCTACAAAGAGGAAAGGTCTTGGTTGTATACCAGAACCAAGTTGTGATATAAATTCATTTTCTATTTTTACCCCAGGGGATTATGCACAGGACATTGGAAAAGCCCCAGGAGCTCCCACAGCTGCAAAGGAACGCAGCACTGTTCAACACCAAAAAACTCCTGAGAGAAAAATAATAGCAAATAGGATGTTCTTAGGATTCAGCCTACATTAGGTAAAACTGTATTAGGTGATTAAATTGCAATTTAAAAACTGCAATGTTAATCCATCACAGCTGTAGCAAGTCTAAGCAAACCCAAGCAGAAATTTAAGCACAGCGAAATTAAACAATACTAAAATCTTATTAGTTTTACACCAGTTCTTTCTTTCGCATCCTACTTTTCATTTCTTCCTCTCTTCTTCACTTTACCCTTGTAAAGCTATTTCTGCTGTGCTGGACTTGAAACTGCTCCTCACAGAGGCATCTGCTCCAGGTGTAACACTGTTGTTTCTGAGGCTGATGTGTTACCTACAACCAAGACTTATTTTATTCACAGAAAGACTGAGATAAACACATTCCCTTTCCAACTGACGGTGGAAGACAAGACTTCTGATAGCAGAAAGCTGAACTTCACTGCACATTCCCACATCCTGGGAGAGCCACACAGGGCTGCTTGCAAGCAGTACCCATCCCCAAAATAAAAAGTATTTTATTACACTTTTATTTTAAGTGCAAATCCATCCACAGCTGGTTAAGACATCTGTAAATAGCAAAAGCTTTTTGCTAGAAACCCCCTTGCCTGTAGAAGTAGACCAACAACACAAGGTCCAATTTGTTTCTACTAAAAATACCTGACATGTGACCCACAAACGTGAAGCTGGAATTTCTGAGTAACATCAGTCAAAACTCAGCAGCCAAACATCTTGCCCAGTCAAAACCAAAGTTAACTGCAAGGACCTGATATCAAGTAATATACTGAGTGCTGATCACCTGCAATTTTATCTGGGCTTCTCTGTGTCCTGGGTTCAGATGTAACAGTTATTTTTCTCCTTCTTAGTAGCCGGTGCAGTGCTGTGTTTTCAACGCTGGTAAAACACCAGTGTTTTCAGTTGCTGCTAAGTAATTTTCACTCTGATCAAGGACTTTTCAGTCTCATGCTCTGCCAGTGCAAGAGAAGCCGGGAGGAAGCAGAGACAGGACACCTGACCCAAACTAGCCAAAGGGGTATTCCATACCACAGCACTTCATGCCCAGTATATAAACTGGGGGGAGTTACCTGGAAGGTCCAGATCGCTGCTCAGGTTGGGCTGGGTATTGGTCAGCGGGTGGTGAACAATTGTATTGTGTATCACTTGTGTTTATTGTTTACTTTTCCTTTTCCCCTTTTAGCTTTATATTCTCTCCCTTGTTATTTCCTTTATCACTATTATTATTGGTGGTGGTAGTAGTAGTTTTGCATTATACCTTAGTTACTGGACTGTTCTTATCTCAATCCATGGGATTTACGTTCTTTCAATTCTCCTCCCCATCCCTCCAGGAGTGGGGGGAAGAAAAGTGGGGGAGTGAGTGAGCAGCTGCATGGTTCTGAGTTACGGCTGGGCTTAAACCACCACAGCCCACGCTATCAGAAAGGGACCTTTCCACAGTCCACTGGAGGTACAGGTCAATACTCAATGCAGCTGCAAAGGGGGGGGGGGAAGGAAAATAAAGGGATTTCTGTAGTACAGGGAACTAAGGGAACTACTTCAACCAGGGTGCAGACACAGGATGTGAATAACAACAGAAGAATTTCAGCATCTGGTTTTTTTCCAGTTTGGAATAATCCCCCACTCTTCTCAGATGTGAGTGCCCTATGAGCAGCCAGGAGCTGAGGTTTTCCTTGAGACCGCCCAAAATCAAACCAAACTTTGGACAGAAAATTGTTTTTGAGTTGGTGGAATGTCACCAAAATCAAGAACAGTGTGAGTCACAATTTTCAGTTCAGAAAATACTAATAAAATTTGCTTAATAAATACAACAAAAAAATACCTATACATTTGGGTATCAAAACAACTGACAAAATACCATACAATTTTCTCAGCATCAGGATCATGGTAGTGATTTAAAGTTAACACTGTCCAATTATTCAAGAAAGAAACAGAAAATCATCTTTCTGAAGACCATGCAGCTTTGAGCAGGGAGAACAGGACCATCCCAGACAGCCTGGCCCCATGCAGGAGAGCATCTCCAGGGGCAATTCAGAGGCAGGCAAGTCCCCAGCTCTCCACCACCCCATGGTAGAGTAAAAAAGTCAGAGGGCAAATCAGGAGAGCTTTCTTCAGCAGGTCTCACTGCTCACCCAGCACCAGAGCAAGTGGCAGTTTTGTTTCCACTACAGGAGCTGTACATCCACCACAACAGCCCCACACAACACATCATGCAAACCACAGCTGTGATTTAACATCCCCCTATCTCCAACTCCCCCCCCCTTCCCCAGGAAGAAGCCATGAACAACCTTCAGCGCTGTATGATGTGGGCAGAACACCTGAGAAGGAAAGGAGGCTTGTACCAAAGAGCACATGCTGAAATCCGAGGCGCGTGCAGGGCTGTTTCATTCTCCTGAAAAAAGCCAACACTACTTTTCACTGAAGACCAGCACCCATCTCCTGGACAGACAAAGTGAACCATATTTGATCAGAGTATATGCAACTTAACCTTTAATTAACAAGTCATGTTCAAATCAGCCCTGTTTTCTCTGGCAACATTTGTAATTCCTCTCCAATAAGCACAGAACACCACTAGCACCAAATTAAGGCTTAAAAAATGTCTAGACTTTTATAATCATCTTCAGCAGCAGGGAAGGCAACAGGAGCTGGTCAAGGAAATACTTTAACCAAAGTTTTCAATGCAAATGTCAACAGGCAAAAGAAGGGAATACTTCAGTCAAACCAAACAACATCTGCCTTGAGAGCAACTATGCAGGGCTTTCATGGGGATTCAATTCCTTTTCAGGCCAATGGGTATTCAGCCCTGGGACCATCACAACCTGGGTGTGGGCCCACCTTGGACCTGGAGTTGTGGGATAACTAACAGCCTCTCCCTTTCCCTCTCCCCTCAAAGTTCAATTCCATCTCAATGTCGAATGGGAACATTTCCAAAGTCTCAAGAAGGTAAAAAAGTAATCTATGCTAATTTTGGGAACACTATCTACAGCCTGTACAAGTGCTATGGAGCAATTTTTTGAGCTTCCAAGGGTAGAATTTACCCTTGAGGAAAAACAAAAACACACACACACACACCTTAAACCAACTTTGTGACTTTTATTGATGGGCAACAACTTTATACTTCTAGATATCGCTAAACTGTGTACAATTAGGAATTCAATATTATAGAAGAGCAGACAGCAAAATTAAAGCAGACTTAAATATAAATCTTATTTTGCCCATTTTGTTTTAATTTCATGTACACAGAAGCATAAATGCAGTTTGAAATTTCATAATAGCAATAAAGTTACAATCACCCATCTATATAGACTAACATCTTAACTCCAAATATTTGAGCTGCAATGCGTACTGAAGCAGTTTCTCATCACACAATTATTAAATTATGTCTTCCTATTAGGAACCAGCAACTTTGCATTTTGTATGTTTGTACATGCTTTGAAGCACATAAGACCATTTCCATCTCATACACATTGGCTCATATTTTACCATGTATCAAAAACTATCGGGGAAGTAAAGAGTGCTTTTCAGTTTGTTGTTTTGTTACTTTTTTTTTTTTACTTAAGGAAAGAGAAAACATTTTCACAGAAATCTACAAGTTCTGTTGCTGGTGCAGGGTTTTCTACTACGCAATTAGGAAGTGGGAATCAAATGCAAATCCCCTTTTATTATCTTATGATTCACCATTAACTCAGATTAATTATTATTTTTTTTTATATTTTTCTGATTCATGAGACAGTCTTTCAACCAAGTGACTTCATTCTGCAAAGTCAAAAGTCAATATAAACTATATTGTGCACAAACCCATGGCAGTTTCCTTCATCACTCTATCCCATAGTTGCAAGGAAAAAAAAAAAAGAAACCCAACAAAAAAAAACCAAACCCCAAAAAACCCCATTCACTCAAAAGTGCATTTACAGAAGAAAAAGTTAGTGATAGTTGGTGTTCTACAAAGCAGGTATCTTGGACACACAGCGTAGAAGGGCAAGGTTTCACAGCAGGTCAACTCGGCGGTAGTACAGGAGGTAGGCTGTGCGTTCTGCAGATGGCTTCACTACCTGGTTCTGACTGATCACTTTGACTGCCTGGTCATCAATGCGTAACCAGCCGTTTAGACCAATTTGGAAGACGTCCGTAGTGTAATGGCCACCAGTTGCACTGTTTCCATGATGATAGACAACTGCAAAGAGAAATTCATGATGCACATACACACTATACTCCAATAAATAGCCACTGAAAAAGTACATAAAGAAAATGTCACATATTGCTTTATCCATAGCATACTCATGGTTTAGCCAGATGATATGATCTGGCTTAAGCAAGAATCTGGGCTTGTTCAGCCTAGAGAAAAGAAGGCTCAGGGGAGACCTCATCACCATGTTCCAGTATTTAAAGGGTGGCTACAAAGTAGATGAAAGCTCCCTTTTTACAAGTAGTCACATGGAAAAGACAAGGAGTAATGGGCACAAGTTACTCCTGGGGAGATCCTGACTGGGCACAAGGGGAAAATTTTTCACAAAAGCAACCAGCCACTGGAATAATCTCTCCAGGGAAGTGGTGGACTCCCCAACATTGGACACTTAAGATTCAGCTGGTCAGGATGCTGGGACATCTAGTCTAGGTCATGTTTTGCCAAGGAAAGTTGGACCAGATGATCCCTGAGGTCCCTTCCAACCTGGTACTCTATAATTGAATCTTTTAAGTGTTAGAGCTTGCTTGCTTATGTTTGATGCTATGTAGTATTAGTAATGTTTCTCCAACATACCAGATCTCATAATTCTAAGTAAATTAAGAATCAAAAGCATCAAATTGCTTTTTATAACTTCCTAGAGGATTTTCTGGGAAGGATGTGCCTCACAAAGGTAATCCGAAACAGTGCAGCACACACTTCAGAGCTTCCAACAGGAATTGCTATGGTTAGTGAGATACTCTAAGCTACACATTGTCTGCAGAAGACAACAGTATGTTGTAGTAACTGTTTGTAAAAAAAAATAAAAAAGAAAAAATTTTCAGGTAAAACTATGTAGTAGTCAAAAGGGAAGAGACCTTTTAAGTACATAATTCTAGGGATGTAAAAGGGAAATTGTATGCAACGCCTAGGAACATGTGAGCCCTAACCATATACTTAACAAGAACAAATAAAAAACAGAAGGAATTGCCCTATTTTACATAAGAGCAGAGGTATGTAATTATGAAATTGTTTACACTCATTCAAGACTAGAGTCACGCTTCAAACTTACTCAGATTTTCTTCATACTTTAAGAAAATAAACATTTTAGAATAACTGGAGTTAAGCAAAAGGAAAGTGTATACTACATCTATAGGTAAGGAGGGATTCAGGAAATAATTTTGTTGCAGTAGCTTAAACTTGAATTATTGATTTTCTAAAATTTAGTGTCAGATAATTAGGCAAATCCTGGATGACAGCTGAAACTTAATTCTTCAAAAGTTAATTTTGGTAATATAAAATTCATCTAACAAGCTCAGTTTCTGTGGATAAGAACTCCTATACTGACTGAAAAATTAACTATTTTTCACAGACTTAGAAAAAAAATTACAGTGACACATTTTCTTCAAGCCACCTTAAATACACTGTCTAAACTTGTCCCATAAAAAACCCACTACCAATAAAAAAATATTACACTGGCAGAAACACTCTTGAATTTCCACAAGAGAAAAGTATGTTATTTCCCTCTGTAACCTCAGCGGTCACAAAACTGGATTCAAAGCACCACACAAGGCCACTAATAACTGGCATAGACTTGGTGATATAGAAATGAAGACCTCTGGTTCTCCACTTTATTATGTTCTCCTGATGCTAACACAAATAAGCAGGTGCAAACTGAGTAAGAGTTTTAAACTTCAGGAAATTCATTACTGCACAGAGACTGTTTTGTTCAATATTCAAATGCTGTTTCTGAATTTTTACATAAGCTTTCAATCTTAACTACCAATTTAGGTATTGTGCACCTCATAGACACTCTAAAAAACATTGTTTCCTCACACAAAAATCATCATCTCCAAGTTCAACTTTTCCACCTACAATACACTATTCATACCCTGCCAGCAATACTCATCTTGAGGGTTCAAAAGGATGCAAAGCCAGCATTCAAACAGCCATTTCAAAAGACATCTGAAAGATTATTCTGAGAATATGCGGTGTATTTTAAGCACAGTTATATTACAGCTGATATTTTTCAGGGTGGATATGTTATGGAACTCTGTTTTTGCACAGTGCTGGATCAGCGAGAGATATAAATACAGATATAACAATGTATGTGTATATGCACATATGCAAAAAACTCCACTAAATAAAAGATTTTGACAGCCACAAGCTACTTCCATCTAATTTTAAAGTATTTTATAAAATCCAGGAAACTACAATGTTTCTAGAATTCGATATGTAGAATTTGTATTTGCAATACAGGGACTAGAAGCATATAGATAACATACCTGCAAAGAGCCGGTAGGTTCTTTGGCCTTTAAAAATTTTACTTTTCACACCAGGAGATAGTAGATCTAGAAGAAAAAGTCACAAAGGCAATAGTTAGCAAGTTTAGAAATGTAATTTCAAAAGGATCAATTAATTCTCAGAGAAACCAATGCTACCATAAAGAAGAAAGTTTAATTAAAATGCCTTCTATGGCCACTAAAGAATGTTCAAGGTTCTCATACCTGGTAACCAAGGGAATGAATTCTGAGGTTTACTGAACACTAACATCAATTGAAAGTTTAAAAATACCACCAGAAAAAAAGAAGGGGGAGGGGGGGAAGATGAGGATGGATTTGCCTTGTCAGGCAAGGCAAATTGACCTAGTCCAACATGTTTATATTCTTTAAGATTTTTTTTAAATTAAATGGTAAGTAATATTAAGTATTGTCTGACAATGTACATCTCTCATTTGAGATATGAGTAACCATTTGTCTAATTTCCCCCCATCCCCCATCTGAGCTACTGGATGGCTAACAGTCAATTTGTCATATCAAAACAAAGTGCATTTAATTTGGCAAGCTTCAGGTGCTGGATTATATGCAAACTCTGACACTTTTTAAAATCAGTATCTCTCAAGATATTTGTTAAATTTGTTAACTGGGCTGGTTAACCTCTGAACTACAGCTTGTCTACCTTCAGGCTCAATTTTCTATAAAACACCTTGTTTCCTTTCATCAGCCACTGTATATTACGATAATTTGCCACTTCTCTGAATGAAATCTGAGATAAAAGTGCTACTTGGCAACAGCCCTCATTCAGCAGGATCACTTCCAATATTTGTCCTCAGCAGTCTATAACCTTACTCCTTAAATCTGCAGGGACCTCTTACTTTGCCAACCCAATGTCTAGGAAATGCCAAAGGTGTTAAAATCTTTTGCATATTGTTCTTTGCAAAATGGATGCCCAAACTCATAGACAGACAACATCAGGTTCAGCAAGGGTTAAGCAGAAACCCAAATATATTCTTTTTATGAGGGAGGAGAAAAAAAACACCAAAACAAACAAACCCACCCCAAACAAACAAAAAGAGCATACAATATTATTATTAATATTAATTATTAATAATATATTAAGTATCCAAATTACCAACTCTCCAACAACAATGGAGAAGAAATCTTGTGCACAAGAAAGGAGAAAACTGAAACACAGATGCCCCTAAGAAATTCTGTTAAAATATCTTTACCTTTACTAATTTCCAGATCAACAAGATACTCAATATTCTTGATAAGCTTCTGACATCCACCAGTTTTCTCATATACAAACCGCTTGAGGTGTAAAACAAGAACAGGGGGGAGTTCTTCTAGTGTCACTCTTCGACTGATCTCCACCTAACACATACATAGGACAAACACAAAGAAAACCTGTAATTTTTTGTTAATTGCTAAAGTTACTCTTTTAAATGAGGAATAAGTATATCAACCGAACCACACAGCTTGGTGTCATCGGCAAACTTGCTGAGGGCACACTCAATCCCACTGTCCATGTCACCGACAAAGATGTTGAACAAGACCGGTCCCAACACCCATCCCTGAGGGACACCACTCATTACAGGTCTCCAGCTGGACACTGAGCCATTGAGCACAACTCTTTGTGTGCAGCCATCCAGCCAGTTCTTTATCCACCAAGTGGTCCACCTATCAAATTGATGTCTCTCCAATTTAAAGGCAAGGATGTCATGCGGGACAATGTTGAAGGCTTTGCACAAGTCCAGGTTGATGACATCAACTGCTCTACCCTTGTCCATCAGTTCCATAGCCCCATCATAGAAGGCCACCAGATTGGTCAGGCAGCATTTCCCCTTAGTGAAGCCATGCTGGCTGTCACCAACCACCTTGTTGTTTTTCATGTGCCTTCCAGGAGAATCTGCTCCAAGATTTGGCCAGGCACAGAGGTGAGGCAGACTGGTCTGTAATTCCCTGGGTCATCCATTTCCCCCTTTTTGAAAATGGGGTTATATTTCCCTTTTTCCAGTCCTTGGGAACTTCACCTGACTGCCATGATTTTTCAAATATGATGGACAGTGGCTTAGCAACTTCATTTGCCAGCTCCTTCAGGACCCGCAGATGGATTTCATTAGGTCCCATGGACTTGTGTACATTCAGGTTCTTAAGATGGTCTCGAAACAGATCCTCTCCTACAGTGGGCTTCATTCTCAGAGTCACTGCATCTACCTTCCAAGACTTGGGTGGTGTTGTAAGACTATTTGCCAATGAAGACTGAGGCAAAGAAGTCATTGACAACCTTAGCCTTCTCCTAATCCAGGGTAGCCAGTTCTCCCGATAGCTTTCAGAGAGGGCCCACGTTGTCCCTAGCCCGTCTTTTATTTGCAATGTATCTATAGAATCCCTTCCTGTTATCTTTCACATCCCTAGCCAGGTTTAATTCTAACTGGGCCTTAGCTTTCCTAACCTGCTCCCTAGCTTCCCGAACAACATCTCTGTATTCTTCCCAGGCCGCCTGTCTTTGCTTCCGCCTTTTATAAGCCTCTTTTTTTCTTTGAAGTTTCCTCAGCATCTCCTTATCCATCCAAGGAGGTCTCCTGGCCCTCTTGCTGCACTTCCTTCTAGTTGGGATGCAACACTCCTGAGCATGCAGCAGGTGATCCTTGAATATCAACCAACAGTCTTGGGCCCCCCTGCCCTCTAGGGCTATATCCCATGGAACCTTACTGAGCAGGTTCCTGAAGAGGCCAAAGTCTGCTCTCCTGAAGTCCAGGGCAGTGAGCTTGCTGCACGCTCTTCTCACTGTCCTGAGGATCTCAAAATTGACCATCTCATGATCATTGCAATCAAGGCTGTCCTGGAGCATCGCATTTCCAACCATCCCTTCCCTGTTGGTGAGCACGAGGTCAAGCATGGCACCTCTCCTTGTCGGCTCCTCTATTTCTTGCAGAAGGAAGTTGCCTTCCACACAATTGAGGAACCTCCTGGATTGCTTGTACCGGGCTGCACCATCCCTCCAACAGATATCAGGGCAGCTGAAGTCCCCCATGAGGACAAGGGCCTACCAGCTTGAGGCTGCTTCTATCTGTCTATAAAAGTCCTGAGTTCCTGTCCTGTAAAATGGAGATGAAACTCATCCAAAACACATTTTGAAAATTACTATCTGCTAACTCCTATGTTTGTTCTACAGTCAATCAATTCAATCTTAAAAAACGCTATTTTAACTTGGAATTTCTTTTGCATTAAAAAAAATAAAAAATCTAAAAGACATTTTGAATGCTTGTGTTTCCAACCAGAGTCTAAAATATAAGCCAGAACAAACCTCCAGCACCTAATTTGAACACCCATTTCTTCCAAACCCCATAATTGAACACTGGGTTGTCAGTAATGAACTTAAAACCATCTGCAGTAAAAACCAAAAAGTGACTAGCAAAACAAAATCTATGTGGTAAATCACACTGATCTTTGCACTGCAAATATTTCTTTCACATGGAAGACAACTAGAGAAATAAATGCAGACAAATTTCAGCTATCCATCTTTAGCTTTTCAAAGAAACTGTTCCATCCTTTATCTAACCATATTCTCATCTGGAGTATTTAGAAAACTTACAGATACAGAAATGAATGTCGGAGAGAAGATCTACAACTCAAGAGCCTCCTTCCATCCTTCCTACTGAAATTATGAACAGTATGCAAAAATTTTAAGTAATCCATGCACACCAGAGATGTTCTTCACTAATGCACACCATAGGAAGCAACACCTCAGTGAGGAAAAAGTTTAATTTATTTCCTTATATCACATGTTGTCAAATTGCAATGCCAAAAACATGCCTTTCTTCCTTTAAAGTATTTTTCTATTACTGTTATGTATCGTATTATTTGAAAAGTAAGACAAAAAAGTTTGCAGAGCTGCATGAGAATACAGAATAAAATGTCCTGGTTCTGGGAAGTGACAGCGAATCACAGGGCTTGGAGATCTCAAAAGATCCTCCACTCCATCCCCTCTGTATCAATTACAACAATTTCTGTAAATTCTACTGGTGTTTCTCCAACCTTCTCTTAAAGCAGTGAGGACAACTCTATAAGCACCACAGGTAACACCTAGTCTAGGTCCTATTCCTATTTACTGTCCAAGCATCACTGCAAAAGATCAGCCTTTTCCTTTTTAGAGCAGCCATGACTTATAAAGTCTTACATCTGTTTCCATCTCTCTACTTCCACATTTTTTCTTCTTTTTAAGCCTGTATACAGCAAGCCAGTCAACTACACAGTGCCAAGAACACTACTGAATGGAGGTGTTACTGGTTATTGGAAAAATTTCAGATTATTAATCTAGAGAGAAAGATCATCAGATGTTTTAGCGAATTTCTACCAGGCCTACCACCAATGAATATTTTCATTTTTGATTTGTGAAATGTGTAAATCAAAATCCCTCAAGAAGAGCCACAAAGACAGTAATGCATGTGTTCTGCTACAGGAGTTTTCTTCTTAAAGCTAGAGTATGCTTTCAAATGATACTCTGAAGAGCTGCTCCTTTACTAAGAACATCTGGCAATCCCCAGGAGTCAGTATGTTAAGATCAGCTAAAAGGTATTTAACTCATAATAGTATGCATTATTAACACAGTTCACCCTGTTAACACACATCCAGTAAAATCTCCAACCAATTACTACAACAGCTCATAAAAAAATGCCTACTTACAGGCTTGGTTTTGACAGTTCTCTTCCTTTCAGTGTACACAGTATCATAGAATAGTTAGGGTTGGAAAGGACCTTAAAATCATCTAGTTCCAACCCCCCTGCCATGGGCAGGGACACCTCACACTAAGCCATGTCACCCAAGACTCCATCCAACTTGGCCCTGAACACTGCCAGGATGTGTAATATGTTTTAGTACCGCAGGACACTTTAAAGAGGTCAGTACCTCTTTTGTTAACATAATAGTGTTCAAGTAACTATTTGTAAAGCAAGAGCTGCATAAAAAGCCTTTAAAATTTTAGTATTTGACTATAAGGAGGGATCAACAGAGCACACCTCTTGCTTGTTTTTTGTGGTATAACCCTGGACAGACTCTCTCGCCACCAAACTTTCCAACGCATCCTGAACTGTGCGTATCTTGTCTGACTGGATATCCAGTTGCAGGGTGAAGAAAGGTTGCAGTGTAGCAGACTCCTTAGAACACTGCTGGTAAACAACAGACCTATGGAAACAAAAAAAGGGAAAATGTAACAAAGCAGAGTAATTTTCAACAATATAGAACCTTCAAGTAAGAATGGAGTGAAGTCTACTTTAGTAACTTGATTTATAGTTAATCCAAAACAACACACACAAAGGTTAAGCTTAAATGTCAATAACCTGAATCCACTTTACTGCAATTTAAATGATTTTCATATCCACTTAGAGCATGAGTGGGATTATATTTGGTTTATTTATGCAAGGATTAAAACACTTATTGGATTAGCATCAAAAGTTTAAAGAAAAATACTGACATTTTTGAATGCAGTTAAAAAGATGTGCCTCTGGATTCCTTTTGTGTTAAAGAGTTTTGAAATTATGTTTTCCAACAGATCCTTGGAAGTGCAAAACACTAGTGCTCATCTAATTGTCTGTTCTATTGTAAAAATCACAACTGATCCAGATTCTCCAATAAAAACACACAATGTTTTTAGTAATTTCCCAAAGACCAATTTCACAGCGATTTTAAAATGTTTGCTTAAATCTTGCCATAGGAAAATATAAACTATGCTCCCTCAAGGACTGGCATTTCCCCTCATCCCTTCCTGTGTCCAGACTGTGTCTGTGTATTCCTTTGTACATAAACTGGAGTCTTTCAGAAAACTGGCAGGAGTAACGACCTAGGCCATGAGAACATGTTTCCCATTTGGTTTTGATTTTGGTTTGAAGCGTGTTCAGTTGCAGTTTTCAAGTAGCCTGGCTTGGTGATCATTGTTTTGTGCAATGAGCAGTACACTTCTCAGCCATGTCACTGCACTAAATGGACTCTTCCTGATTTTAATTTTTCTTAACCATCCAACATGGATGAAGATTTTTTATTTTTTTTTCAAAGTAATGCTTACATTAAAAAGCTCCAGCTGCTACAAAAAAGTGGGTTTATGCAGCCAAAGAAATCATTGATTTCTTATATTGTTACGCTTGTTACAGTGCGTTACAAAGCTTAGAAGTAGCAAGGTGATTAATACAGCTTTCTAATCCATGTAGCCAGGTCATGTATGAAATGTTAACATACAGGTTTAATGCTGTACTGCAAACTCGTATCAAGAGCCCCTTGGACTCAGGCAAAGCCCTGAAGCACCAACAGAAAGGCAACACATCTTTATAGAATCATAGAATCCTTTAGAGGAAAGAGAGATTATGAAAAACAGTAGCATCTTTATTTCAGTTTAACACTTCCTTCTTGGCTATATTTAAGGACAAAACCTTCAACACATGACAAGCACAGTGTTTCAACAAACAAACCTTTCACTGTGTTAAGTCTTGCTGCTTTTAGATATACTTCTGAAACCCTTTTTAAGCTAACCATTATGTAGTGCAATAATCAACAGAAAACAGCTGGAGTTGTTAACATTTTTCAAGTTCATGTATTAAAGATTAAGAATACCAGTAATACTCTGAAAATACAATGTTAAGGAAAAGCTTAAAAAAATAATAAAAATAATTAGAAATTAAATTGTAACATCTATGCAGAAATTGATTTGATAGCAAAATCTTTGCAGGACTATGACTTTTTATAATATCATTTATTAGAACAATTACAAATTTCAATTGGTCAAGGGAAAATTCTTCATTTTCAAATGAATAATTACTCTTGGGTACTGTAAGAACTCTACAGTGAGAATTTCTCAGGAAAACAGGCACTGCCCATTGCTACCCTGCTTCAACTACAACAATGTAATTGAGGTATTTTCTTTTAAAATAACAGTGCATTTGAAGGGAGAAGTTGGTACTACTCATGGAAATATTTAGCAGACTTCTAACTGGCCTGTGAGCTAGCTTGCATTTGAAATTCACACAAGCTGAAAGTCAAAGAGGGATTCCTGCAGGTGGACAAACCAAATCCTGATAGAACTGTGTAACTTTGTGCTTAAAGCATTTAAGTCTCACTTTGCTCAAGGAAGACTTTTTGGGGTTGCTTCAGTTTTGGTTGTTTGGTGGGTTTTTTTGTTTGATTTTTTGTTGTTGTTGTTGTTTTTAAGTTATCATGCTTAAATAGGCATTTAACAGACAATTAAAGACTCAAGAGGACAGCCTAAAGTTTCCCAAGCCAAAAGATGCCAATTCAAACCATTTTTCCTAGCTGCTTCTTCCATTCGATTTTTCCAATTTCAGATGGTTTTGTTTAGTGGAATTCTACCGTATTCAATCCTTCCTATCTCCACCCTCAGCCTCCAAGGATGAAGCTTTCCAACATCACATGGGATACTGTTTCCTTGGTAAATTGTGTGACCTGGTCTGGAGGCTAAATAAAGTGGATGTGGTGACAGAAGCTAACAGATGTTAGATTGGACCCTGTGGTTATGTTGCTTGCTGCGAGTTTTTGCCTTTTTTCAGTATTACCTTTGCTTTATGTCATTTTCAGTGGACTTCTACAGAAGACAGCATGCTCTTGGTATTAATTTAAAAACTAACGGAATCATGTAGAGATCTAATAAATTCTGACCATGATAAATATACTAAGGGTATTAACAATACCTTGGGTACGTGAACATATCAATGTGGAAATTCATCAATACATACAGACATCTTTAGGCCAATTTTTATGGAAAATATCATTTGCCAGCTGTCTGAATCAAATCCCAGAAGAATAATTTCAGTGCACTTCACGGGCAGAAAGCATTAGCCCCATTATTCACACCTCTAGACTGAATGCCTGGCAACAAAGGGAGTCAAACACTAGCAGTTAAGTGTCTGTCTCCAATTTAAAAATAATTCTTCAAGTCTAGCATTTGCGTTTTTGAGTATGTTTTTAGCAAGTGTTTACCTTGCTTTCATTTTAAATTACACATTTCTCCAAACAAGTCATAAGGCTTCCTTTACAGAAAATATTCTTTCAGTATCTACTTTCTGCCTTCATCTGGTATCAGACCTGAACATAAATAATGTCACACATTCTTTTAATTCCTGTAACATTTTGTAGTAATTTCTATTTTTCCAAATTTCTTTGGCCTTTAATAAATATTAACTGTCACACATAACTTTCCTACCTCTGGGAAGCATAACTGTTTAAAACCCCAAAAGTTTACAATTTCTTTATTTTATTTAATTCTTTTACTGACCAGATTTAACATTTAGCAACTCTCACTATGCCTTCATATCCTTATTTACAAAATGAGTCAAGACTCCTCAGAGGTCATAAAAATTAGGCTGTAAAGTTCTTTGGAATTCTTAATACATAAATATACAAAGCACACATATTTCAAACTCCTCTACATGCAATTCAGGGTTTTTGTTATCTAAACAGTCTATTCTTTTAAGATACTTTAAAGATTCAGACTTTACAGTAAGTCACAGAATCATCTGATCACTGATCAATCCTTTGATCATTCTGGTCCATCTTCTGAACTCTCTCGTGCATAAAAAATGCTTCATGGTAGAATGTTCATCTTTCCTGGCCTGAACAAACTGCATAAGTTTCTTCCATCCAACTATCCAATGGTGAAAACTACAGACAGCAAAGCAGAGGAAGAAGTTATCTGTAAAGGCAAAGCAGCCTGTAGTCTCAACTTTTACAGAAAAGTACTATACCTTATATGACCACCAAAAATATCAGTAATTGGAGTCTGAACAAAATCAGCCTGTCGAGTAACTGATGATTTGTTGCGAGGTCCCACTTGCTCCCATTCATCCTCACTGCCTTCCCCTTGTTCATCTTGCTCCTCTTCATGAACAGTCTGAGCCTCAGAGCCATTGGAAACCATGAGTTCTTAAAGTGAAGAAGAAAAAAACATTGATTTTTGTACAAATAAAACACATACACAGATAAAGAATTTAAAAGGCAAAAAGCCCCAATACAAGTAATTTTCAGAGGATAAAATATTTTCATAGATCAGATTTGAGAAATTAAATGAGAACAAGTATATTCCAGGCTCACTCACAGCTGGACACATCCATGTATTAACAGAATGTAGCTCACAGATAACTGTATATAAACAGATATAGTTTTCTAGCAAAGTTTGATATATTTTTAGTAGTAAATTCATGGAGTAGAAAATTAGAAAGTTAAGTGTTATTCTGGAAACATAATTATGACATTGTTAAATACAACTCCTTTTCTGCACAGATATTTTACAGAGAACCCAAGGCTTAGCATATATTTTATTTGCAAGTGCCACAGTCAAGAGGCTATAAACTGTACACAGCTAAAGAACAAAAAATGAAATGATCACTTTATATCATAAAAAATTTACCCTACTAAACAGAAATTGGATAAATAATGATCTTAATTCTATACTTGGCTAAGACTAATAGTGTTTTGTTTCATTTTTAATAGTGGACCCAGATGTAAAGCCACTGTAAAATAAAATGGCATTTTACTCTGCATACAAATTCTAATACTACTTTAAAGAAAATTTTTCTCCAATTTCATCAAGAAGAATTTTAAAACAATTTCATGTGTTCTGGTTTACATTAACTATAAACGAGTCATTAGTCCAGAAGTTTCCAATTCAAAAAAAGATCTTAACAGTGGTTTTAAAGATCAGTGGAAAAAACACTGACAAATTTTTGAACTACCATGGAGAAAGCTAAAACCCCAGTAAATAACTGACATGGCAGGTATTAGGAATGGCAGACAAATGTACCCATGCTTAAGACAAGACTAGTCAACTTAAGTTGCTTAGTTGAGTTCAGTAAAAAATTGTAATACTGAAATGTGTTGTTTAGGACCACCAGGTAAATGATTTATTATTATTGTAATTCAGAACATTTACAGAATGATTATGCTTTTCCAAGTACCCAGTAACACTTGAGATCACTTGTAAATTGGACAGAATGGACTCATTTTACCCTTTGGATAGATTTTAACAAAAGATTATTTGTTAATGTTCAAGTTCCCTAAAACATGGCATTCTATCCCTATCTGAACATCTACACCGAACATTACTCTATTACAGAATCACCACAAAAACGGAAAATATTTGAAAGAAATTGTTTGCTAAAAAAAAAAAAAATCCACTAACTTTCATTATGTGGAGAGAGAAGTTTCTTTAGGGTCAGCATTTCTTCATGTAGTCCATTGAGGATAAATCCCAAGTACTCTTCAGCATCCTCTTGTCTGCCCTGAATAATTTTTTATTTTCCAATTATTATGACATTTTCATGTTTTTATTTCAACAGAACATTCATGACACTGAACATCTACCTTTCTCCTATTAATTTAGCTAACCAACCAACTACTCAGCCAAAGTTGTAAGGTCAAATAAAGTTTCAATTTTGCTATAGCCACCCCTCATTTTTAGCCAGGTCAAGAACTAACACTAACTGGTAACCTTCCACAAGCAATAAGCACTCACATAAGCTTGACATGGATACAAACGTTACCATATTCTTCCTGATACAAATTCAATTTAACAAGTGAGTTAGGTGGAAGTTTTTGCTATTTCTTTTCAAAGTAATATTAGCAATTGCTGTCAAACCAAAGCCAAATCAGAAGATGGCTTGGATTATTAATCTCCTCTTTAAATTGAAACTAAATCTGAAATAGTATTTTGAGGTCTCTGTATAACTTGAACATAAGCAGTGAATAAAAGACAGACAAGGGACAACGTGGGCCCTCTCCGAAAGCTATCGGGAGAACTGGCTACCCTGGATTTGGAAAAGGCAGAGGTTCTTAATGACTTCTTTGCCTCAGCCTTCATTGGCAAATGGCCTGACCACACCACCCAAGTCTTGGAAGGCAGACGCAGGGACTGTGAGAATGAAGACCTGAGGCCCACTGTAGGAGAGGACCTGGTTCGAGACCATCTTAGGAACCTGAATGTGTACAAGTCCACAGGGACCTAATGAAATCCATCTGCGGGTCCTGAAGGAGCTGGCAAATGAAGTTGCTAAGCCACTGTCCATCATATTTGAAAAATCATGGCAGTCAGGTGAAGTTCCCAAGGACTGGAAAAAGGGAAATATAACCCCCATTGTCAAGAAGGGGAAAATGGATGACCCAGGGAATTACAGACCAGTCTGCCTCACCTCTGTGCCTGGCCAAATCTTGGAGCAGATTCTCCTGGAAGGCATGCTGAGGCACATGAAAAACAACAAGGTGGTTGGTGACAGCCAGCATGGCTTCACTAAGGGGAAATGCTGCCTGACCAATCTGGTGGCCTTCTATGATGGGGCTATGGAACTGATGGACAAGGGTAGAGCAGCTGATGTCATCAACCTGGACTTGTGCAAAGCCTTCAACATTGTCCCGCATGACATCCTTGCCTTCAAATTGGAGAGATATCAATTTGATAGGTGGACCACTTGGTGGATAAAGAAATGGCTGGATGGCCGCACGAAAAGAGTTGCGCTCAATGGCTCAATGTCCAGCTGGAGACCTGTAATGAGTGGTGTCCCTCAGGGATGGGTGTTGGGACCGGTCTTGTTCAACATCTTTGTCGGTGACATGGACAGTGGGATTGAGTGTGCCCTCAGCAAGTTTGCCAATGACACCAAGCTGTGTTTCGGTTGATACGCTGGAGGGAATGAATGCCATCCAGAGGGACCTTGACACGCTTATATGGTGGGGCAATGCCATCCTTATGAAGTTCAACCATGCCAAGTGCAAGGTCCTACACCTGGGTGGGAGCAATCCCAGGCACAGCTACAGGTTGGGCAGAGAAGAGATTCAGAGCAGCCCTGTGGAGAAGGACTTGGGGGGTTGGTCGATGAAAAAATGAACATGAGCCGGCAGTGTGCACTTGCAGCCCAGAAAGCCAACCGTATCCTGGGCTGCATCAAGAGGAGCGTGACCAACAGGTCGAGGGAGGTGATCCTGCCCCTCTACTCTCCTCTTGTGAGACCTCACTTGGAGTATTGTGTCTACATCTGGTGTCCTCAACATAAAAAGGACATGGAACTGTTGGAACAAGTCCAGAGGAGGGCCACGAGGACGATCAGGGAACTGGAGCACCTCCCGTATGAAGATAGGATGAGTTCTCCTGTTCAGCCTGGAGAGGAGAAGGCTGTGTGGAGACCTCATAGCAACCTTCCAATATCTGAAGGGGGGCTATAAGGTTGCTGGGGAGGGTCTCTTCATTAGGGACTGTAGTGATAGGACAAAGGGTAACCGGTTAAAACTTAAACAGGGGAAGTTTAGATTGGATATAAGGAAGAAATTCTTTAAGGGTGGTGAGGCACTGGAATGGGTTGCCCAGGGAAGTTGTGAATGCTCCATCGCTGGTGGTGTTCAAGGTCAGGTTGGACAGAGCCTTGGGTGGCATGGTTTAGTGGGAGGTGTCCCTGCCCCTGGCAGGGGGGTTGGAACTGGATGATCTTAAGGTCCTTTCCAACCCTAACTATTCTATGATTCTATGATACCAAGCTGAATCCCAATCAGAAATGAACAACTGTCTGTTTCGTAAATATAAATCCATTGGCAACTTCTTTATAAAAAGAGGTGCTCCATTCCAATAATTGCTTTTTTATTATTCTGACGTATCAAACTGACAAACTTGTAATTAACATATTCCTATAATTTAAGTCTCAAGACAGTCTAACTTCATTGTAAGAAACTATCAACTAATTGATCTTCATAGTATTTAGGCAGAGAACTTGACATTTGGCTTTACATTGTTTTAACAACAGTGACTTCCTTGCAATGCAATTACAGAAGTTAAAATTTGGAGGTCACACCTTTTCTGACAGACTTGACTTTATAACTGTCAAAAGTCTATAAACATATGCAGGTTCAAAGGCAGCTCCTGGTCGGATATCTCTCACAATTTTATCACCTAAAGCTGCAAGGCAAAAGAGAAGTACATATAAATAACAAGATGAAGGTATAATGTGGAAAATAGAAAATAGTCTACATGTTCTCTTCACACATCACTAGATTTCTGGAATCCAAAATTATTTTTTACTAAGAGTTTTATAACAATTTTAGTGACTCAAGCTCAGAATTCATAAGATACAACTCTCTTACCTGTAAACTTTTCTTAACTGAAATACATCTTACATCACCCTACATACTTAGAGTAGTCTAGAGTAGTAACTTTTTTTACACTCAATACTGAAGATTAACAAGAATATCCCGAGCCATCATAAAAGAACAATTCTAGTTCTAAATTTTCTTGTACTTCTGTATTCAAAGAACACTTCCTTAAATCTTTTATATCTAATTTCAATAGATCACTTTTCCTCACTGCAGAAAAAAAACAGCAAAAACCCAGACAAGAAATAGTCTGAGAGCATGTTCAACCTAATGGCAATACAAGGCCTCATAAACTAGATTTGAAAACTACACAAGACAATAAAATGGCCTAGAAGCATAATGAGTTGCATCAGACAGTAAGATTTGTTTTACAGAAAAAAAACCTAAGCAGCAAACCACAGAAATGTCTGAACTGTTTGGAAATTTCTGGAACAACCAGCTCCTTCTGATATTTTCTTATAATGTTACATAAACACATTCCTGAAGCAGGTTTTTACTTCTCTAAGTTTGTAATACAAGAGATTTGGTTTAGAGATTGAAAAAAACGAAACCTACAAGATAAAATGATTTGCATAAATAAAAAGTTATATTCCTCACTACGTAATCATCATTGATCCTAAATACATATTAGCAAGGACTGTACACTTCTAGGGCTTAACACTGAAATAGTGCATAGGATGGAGAGGAATTGAGAGTTATGATAACATGCCCAAAGGCAATCTCTAACTGCTAAAGAGACATATTATGGCCCTATTTTGTTCTAAATAAATACAAGTGTTTAGTATTTAAGGAATAATGATAGAATTGAGCAAGTTGATAAGCTAAACAGATGGAAATATGTAAGGAAGGAAGTGAAGTAAAATCCAGTGAATATCAAATGATTTTGTTAGAAAGGGCATGTTCTTAGAAGATATCCTAACAATTAAGCTAAATTTCAACAAAAATTATTCTTATTGCACTTGTACATTTTATCTACCAAATAGAAGAAAAAAATAAGGTGCAACACCTATGACTCCTTGACATGAATCACCAGTAAGAAAAAACCTTAACACTGGCAGAAATACAACAGCAAACTTCTTAAGATATCAAGAAACCCCAAAAGTCCAAAAACCCATGAAGGGGATCAAACACCAGTATTTAAAGGTCTTTCTTACATGATTTTAAGACTTTTCTCCCCCTATTCCCACTCACCTTGTTTTGCTTTAGGAGGTACAGGCATATTAGTGAATTCATTCATTAAACGAACACTGAAACAGAATGTAAGGAACAACTAGACATAAGCAGCAAGTTAAGACTGAGAAGTACAAATAATGAAACTAGATCACTGTAAAAAAAATAAAATCAAAGAATATCATTATGAAGTCCGAGTAAAGTTCATACATAAAAATTAACCTGATCACTGCTTATGAAACCAAGGTGTTCAATTAGTTATTGCAGCTCTCACTGTTCATTTTTGCATATTAAACACCATTTAAAACTGATATTCCTCAGGCAACAGGAAGGATCATCCTTGACTAGGCAAGCAATCATAAAATACCAAGGTCATTATAAAAGACATGTATCACCAAAACACACACAACAAAAAAGACTTCTGGATACATATCACCTTTCAAGAACTGCAGTAAACAATCATTCATTAGATATTGCTGAATGAGCTTAGTCAGATCACAGATTCATTCTATTTTTAACAAGCTACTTACAAACTGTCTATCATTGGCGTTGAGGTACATGGCCGCTGCGATTTTGAAAACATTGGAATGGACTTCATTAAATGATACATTGGAGGACAAGCAACCAAGGCTTGCAGGGTCTATGCAGTGGCATTAAGGAAATATTCAGAGAATGTAATCTGCATATTAACCAAATATTCAATTATATTTAAAATTATATGCAAAGCAAAGCTAGCTCTATTATGTAGACCAATCCAATAACTAAACTGGAACAGATGGATGGACTTTTATCACAACATTAACTATTAAGAAGTTATACTAAAAACCCCCAGCAATCTTGTAAACATGCAGTGATTTCACTGACAATAATGTCAAAACTTTAATTTAAGGAGAAGGAAAGATTTAACCTAGGTGCAGGAGAGGAAAAGAACTTTCATAGGAAAGACTTGATAATATAAACAATTTGAAAATTGGCAAGTGATAACCTGTAACATGTTTTCTGAAAAGAATGTCAGCAGCCAGCTAACAGGCTTCAAAAATTAAAAGGTGATGATTCCCCCCTTTAACCAAACTAAAGCAAAAATATCCACTGTGATGTGAAATATTCTGCAGTATAAAGAAGAGTTTGGAGTAACCATACAGTGTATGTTGGGAGGAAATACTTTTAAAACATAAAAATCCATGCTACTTGGTGAGAACAGTAAATACAGGAAATGTATTAGAAGACCTGAGAACAGAAGAAATCACAAAAAATGCATCAATCTCAATAGCTAGAGACATATTAACTTGATTCCTACAGCATGCAAAAATTGAGTTACAAATTGCCATGTAACATTTTAAGACTGAAAAAACGGGAGCTAATACATGAGTGCAGAAACTGGTTATGTAAGATAAAAGCTGAAGTTTAAAGCACAGTTGCTGGTCTGGAAATAGGTTATTAAGTTCTGCAACAATCAGTCTTGAAACTGGTCTTAATATTTTTCTCTAGCAGTAGTAGAAGTTAAAGTATCCTAACTGTCACTTGCAGTGAGCCACTGCTAACATAGGAGATATAGATATATTAATAAAAAATATTATTAAAGTATCATAACACAGCACTGAAGAAGGCAGATTTCTGTTACTCAAGGTAAAAGTTATTTTTGCAGGGGAATACAATTCTAATACATTACGAGTGAGCTAATCTTCCATCCTGTTGCAAAATGATTATTTTAGACACTGCATTTACAGTGATATGATCGTGACTGCCGGCTCAACAGAAAAACAAGCAATCCATTTACCAAATAGCCAAAACAAAACGTAAGAGTAAAAATAGCTACTTCAAGTACAAAAGAGAAATGTAAGTTGATGCATAAAGAGCCATGAAATTGCTAGAAATTACAAGGAGGATTTCAGTCATGAGAAAGTTCTGAAATATTTTGACAGAGGGAACAAAGTGCAAATAGGATTGTGCAACCAAATGCAAGGGGACTCTGAACACAAGGTTCAGTGATTCAAAACACCCCTGGATTTCTAGACACTACCCTTAAACTCTTTAACCACAGTAGTAGGATATGGAAAGACAAACATTTTATAAAATACCACAGCAGTGTACCAGCTACTAAGGAGAAAAATACCTGTTACAGCTGAACCCAGGACAATCCAGAAAAATTCTGACACATACAATATACTAATTTTAAGTGTATTAATTTTCCCCAAGGTAAGGATACAGCATTGATGTAGCACCAGTTTCCTTTGTTGATCAGCCCTCGCGGTTGCAAAGACACTGGTTTATGTATTAGTCTTACATTTTCCAGTATTTCTGCAGAATGAGAAACAGTAAATTGAGCCTCAACAAAATATACATGCTAGCCATCAAAACAAGTATCTGCTGCTGCATTACAAAACAATTCAAATAAATCAACAAGATTCCCAGAAAATTCAGCAAGTAATTCTTACTCCATTTAAACACTGCTCAGATTTCAAATCAGACATATTTCTTCAACCAAACAGACTGGAATTTAGGTCAGGAGGATGCTGATACAAAAACTAATCATCATAATTTCAGAACTGAGAAAACCTGTTTGTTTCCATTTTCCTAAAACCAGATACTTTTATTCATATAGATACATATATAGATATAAAATCCAATTAGCTGTAATCCCTTGCCACCACTTCTATGTATTCCCCAAGTTGCTTTGCTTTGAAGAGAGATGAAGCTGACTCAGCAGTCTCTGTTTACAAGTTTCAACATACACTATCTTACACCAAAAATATCTTAGTGCGAACAGGACAGGCAGATGATAATGTTGTCTTCAAAACAGCATGGTTTATTTACCAGTTTAAGACTTCCAAAATCTCCAAGATAACAGGCTTACATAATCCAATGCCTACTGTTTTCCTGCTTTCAAAAACTTCAGCAATGGCCCAAGTTTAAAAATTAGAAACCAGTGCACATAAATAAGTCTGTCCCAGTTATGAAATGAAGAGCAACAGGGGGAGTTTTTCCAGGAAGTCTAACCCGTTATATAGGTACCTAAATAAAAACTGTTTAAGGAAAATAATGGATCTGGTATATTTTAAATTTGCAAACTAAGGATAAGAGGCATACAAGACAAAATAAAAATTGCAAATAAACATAGCAATTGTCTACCAATGGTGTTATTTATTTTTATAATAAACATGAGGGCTTCTAAAGCCCTTATATGCTATGTTGCACAAACTTAAGAGTTTGAGCTATTCACTAGAAGGACTATCTAAACAGACAAGATAACATGACATAGGTGGAAGAGGCATTAAGCCATAACTAAGCAGAGGAGGCAGCAGAATTGCAAGCAAAATCCATGTCCTTCTACTTTCGAACTCTCTCTTTACCTATAAGATCCCATTTCCTGCTGACACCACCAGTTCTAACCAAATAAAACCATAAAAAAGTTTAAAGCAGTCTTCTATTACATAAAGAACCTGCCACCTGAAAGGGCAGACAGCAAAATGATGTAAAATAGATGTTAGCACCTAGTGCTGATGTAGATAAAAATTCTTCTGAGTACTGATATAGATGTTATTAATTATAGCTCAAGTATTTCAGAACTTATTGTTAAAGCAGCAGTTTGAAACATGATGTGCATGGATACAATCTTTCTGTTAATATAACTAAGCACAGTTGAAAATTAGGATTGAAATAATAAAAAAAGTATTTATTGATATGTCTATTAATAACTTTATGTGAACTGCATTTTTTTGCATTTTTTGTATTAAAATATTATTAGGACCTTTAGCATCCTCTTGTGACCACAAACCTGCTTTGTAAACAATGTTTATAGCAATTAGTGAGTTTTGTTTCCTTTAACATAAAGAAATTTTGCCACGTCAGCTATTTCAGCACTGCTACTGCTGAACCCAGGACAGTACAGCAACTTAATTCAATACCACATTTTAATTTCACACCTAACACTTACACAATAACTAAAAATTCTTACAAGCTATCAGAAGAAAAATACACTTGGAACTATGAGAAAACCTTCTTAAAATTTGAAAACCTTTTGGAAAGCACACATCACTTATTAGAATGAATTCACATTCCCTTTGGTGGATATTGACTGTGGCCTTGATTTGAAAACATATCTGGAACAGTATTACCATGTTTAGAAATTTCTGTTGGCAAACAGAAAATGTTTTGCTAAGGTTCATTCACAGGGTGATGGTGCTATAAATACCAGTCAAATTAAAAAACAAACCAAAAGGTAATTCCCTAATCAAGTCCAAAGTTTTTTTAACCATTTTAAGAGAAACCATGTGGATATGGTCTCCATGCTGAAGAGATACATGTAACAAATTGGCAACTTAACACAGCTTGAGACCATTATTTGGCAAATATTATGTACATTGCTGGGATCTCCAAATCTGGACAATGCCAGGACAACACTGCTGGATACAAACCTTTGATACATATTAAAGTAAGTAAGCATTGTCTTGTTCACTGCAGTCTTGGGAGAGCAATGAATCGCCGCCTTCTTTATGAATTTGTGTTATTCCAGCAATCTCATCTAACACAAAGTAAATCCAAATTTTCAATGTTTGCCAAAAGAGTATGGTTTTCATATCTTACTTCTGTTTTCACTGCTGCACTGTTACGTCTTCCTTGAGAAGTAATGTCCAGAGATGGCATTTCCATTAAGTCCTCAACAGCAACAACAGAATTATATTTATCTTCCATATTTTCCATGTAAATTGGTATTAACATACACTGGAAAAAAATTTTGCCTTCTTCAGCTTTACTAAGGATACTTATCGATTCCCTAGAACTTCCAGATCCTTTTATTCTCTAATACTATCACCAACCAACCATTTGTTCCTTGTACTGTATGCTTCCATTTGATTTCTGTTCTGGTGTATCCTTCCATACTTGCATTTATTGGCTTACCCTCTTTCTAATTTAAAAACATTCCAGATTAGTCAGATTTTAAGTGCTTGTGCTGTTCATCTGAAATTCTGCCTGCTGTAAACAAGCTTTATGTGCACTGTTAATGCCATCATCCACAACAAAAACACTGCAAAAAAACATGATTCGGAAAATCTTTTTAGCTTTTCCCACTAAAATTTTTCCTGAAGTTACAAAGAACAGTTAAAAGAATAGCTAGATTTTCCAACCCCTTATTTCCCAAGCTTACTTAGAACATTATATAGGGCATTATTAACTATCATGAGGTTATGCATCAGAGGGTAGTAACTGAAATATGGCAAGTAAAACAGGGTTTTTTTTGGTTGGTTTTGTGTTTGTTTTTTTTTTTTTTACAAATACAGACCATTTATAACCTTACTACCCCTCAGAAACAAATTATGTTTGTCCTAGCATCTAAATTAGGCTAAGGTGAATAATTAGTATAGTTGTCCCTTTCTAAATGTGCAAGTGTTGTATGTGTACTTCTCTACCATTCTGATGTTATCTGCCTTGACTTTTGCCAAATAAACATCAATGGTTCATAGTTTGCTTCAGAAGTTGCTTTAACTTGCTCACTGGTGTTGCTAGTGAAGCTTCTTACCACAGACCTTAGCCACCTGTTAAAATTAACTCTTCAGTATTTTTTTTTCTCAGCAATATTAACACGAAATTTTTCCGGTTTATTTATTTTCTAGTCCTGATCATCTCCTTATCTTTTACAGCTTTTGTTTAAATTTGAGGACTAAGAAACCACAGGCACTTGCAGGTTGAATCAAGCAGCATTAAACTATCTTCAAGGTGCCTGTGAATCTTTAACCTACCTTGTAACAGCTGCTGAAATTAAGGCACAAACCAGCAATGTGTCTTCCTGTGTCCTGAGCACCTGATCTAAATGAAAACTGTACAGAAGAGCCTCAGAGCTCCAACATTAAGTCAGAAGATTTGCTAGTTCTGCTTGTTAAACTCGAGATACTTTAGGTCTGGATTTTACCTGTGTTTAGCACCCTATGGCACTTGTGGTCAAAATTCTTTCCCATTGGCATGAGTTGAAACTGCTGAATTCCCAGCAAATCCAATAACAGGATCTCAACTCAGTCACACAGAAAACAAAGAACACAATCAGCAGCTACCTACATGGTGGAATTAACCTAGGTAGAAGATTTTATATTAAATATGTGCAGAACAAAGCAAATGATCTGCCTGGAAATCATAAATTGAAACTCGCATAACATTTTTGAGTGTGGGTATATGAACAAAACACTGATGTACCTACTTTCCAAACAACGGAGAATATTAAAAAAAGAACAGACCATGAAGTCAGTCACCTTTTTCCACAGAGCAAAGCACCTATTACATGGCACTCAGATCTCTAAGTGAACATTTTAGACCAAAATCAGTAGCATCTGAATTACAGCAACTGTAGTAATATAACTCCTACTTAAATCTGTGACAATGAGAAAATTAATTCCTTTTCACTGGAAAAGGATCTACATTCAGATTATTCCTCTGCAAAACCAGCTAGCTAATAGTGAAGGCCCAGAAGAAAACTGTCTAAAAATTACACCACTATTTAAATACATTAAAGACAAAATAAAAAACTCTGCTCCCACCCGGTGGAAAAAAATAGTACAAAAACAGTAGAAGTCTAGAAAATAGAAAGTTAACTTAAATCTGAAGCAACTTGGACAAGATAAAAAAAAACCCAATGTCTTCTTCTATGGCAAGCAATTCTAGCTTTACAGTTGTCATAAAATAGTTTTAAAATTCATTACCAAATGATGACTTAATATTTTAAGAGTACAACATGATTTACATGTATTCATACAAACTATAACATAATCACCTGTTTATATTTTTTAATAGTCAACTGCGTTTGTGACACCTAAGTGAAAAATACACAGAAATATAAATTTATCCTGACAGCTTTCCTCTTAAGTAGTGAAACTGCTACTGAGTAAGGAGGGAATGAGAGGCAAGCATATACTTCTGGGTATTCTGTACAGAAATATCCAGGTCAGCCTCTGGTTAGAATAGAAACCTTGAAGCTGTCACACATAAAAGGCCATTGTACTAGTATATTAGCTTGTAGCATGACCAGCAGGACTTTGCACAAGCCTTTTCACATGCAGACTATTTCACACATTCAAAATAATTATTTTTGTTCCAACACTCATGGGTCAGTGACACAAAATGCAACCAACTGGATATTTTTCTTTATGTTTTCTGACTAAATCTGCAAAACATGATCTCATGCACATTCCAGCATTTCTCATTAGAACCACAAATACGACAGGACCAAATGTCAAAGCCTTTGTATCACGCACTGCCTTCCCTGATGTACCCTCTGGACAGTTCCTTATGGTTCTTCAACAGGCAATAGCTAGCACTGTTTCTAAATAAAATAATGTTGTTTATAATAGTGAAGGATAATTCTTCAAAATTTGACAGACATGCACCTCAAACAGTGTGTTAATAAATAAATAAATAAAAAATATTTCCTGAATTAGAATTTCCAAAGCAAGACCTATTTAAGCTACTGTACGTGTCCAGGAACTTCAGCTACTTTGGCATAAATACATTAATACTCTTCCCTTTTTGCAATGGAATGCATTACAAGATTGCAGATACTGGATAATATAATGCACCATTTTCAGAACAAACTTTTCAAATGTATTCTCCATATCACACACCAGCTTATTTAAAAATCACAGATCACTTAAACACAGTTTGACATGTAGTGATAATTTTACAGTATTCGGGATGACGACATGGTAATGTCTCATTGGGATGCTTACTTGGGGATACAAAACTAGCTTTAAATTACATCTTTTATGCAGTGTTTGAACAGACATCTTACTAAGAATATTAACAGAGGAATTTTCTCTATTGATATTACACACTCCTGCTTACAAACAGAGTTAATACCCTTCCAATGTAACATCCACTCGTGTATTAACTATACCTGCAATCTTTATGGCTACAGGATCCTCCGAAACTGGAATAGGTCCCTCTTTGACTTCAACCTGTTTTTCAGGAACCAAAGTAGATGCGGCAGGAGGGGTATACTTAGTCTCAATATGGACCACAGATGTGGAAGCAGAGGGCTTGGAACTGTGAAAAAGACTAGCCCACGATTTTGCAGGCTGATTAATAGGGACTGATCCTGCAACCGGGACTGCTGCCTCAGTAGTAGGTGAAGCTTCCTCAGGCTTAGCTTGGTCTGAATCAGTGCTTTCCACAGCGTGCAATTCTACCCCATTGGCAGCTGTGTCCTCACCAGAGGATTCAAGTGTTTGTCCATTAGTAATGCCAAGATTTTCAGTAGTATCAGCACCAGCATAAGACTGTACAACAGCTGTCCTTAAAGGGCTATCTCTGCCAGTCTCTGAGGGGATGCAAAACTGTTCAGAATTAGTAACACAGAATACCTCAGGCTGCCCTGCAGTCCTGGTATTGTCTAGTGCACTAGAAACAGAATTATCAGAGACAGTTTCATTAATGAAGTCCACAGAGTTGTCCGGGCTGTTGAAAGTCCTTGGTGTGGCCAGTGAAGGTATGTCTCCCATCAGTTCTGTATCCTCTGTGCTTATACTGTTTAGTCCCGAGGAATTTGCATGGCCATTTACAAGAGCTTCTGTGGGAGTGATGCCGTCACTGACATCTTCCAAGTAACTGTAGTATCCAGGTGGTCTTTTTTTCTTCTTTTTACGCTCCCTTTGTCCAAGACCATTGCTTTCAGCATTAGAACCACTGTTCAAAGCAAGGTTTGGATCAGTGAACTGGCAGTCAATGGAGTTGTAGTTTGTTTCACTGAGAGTATCATCAGGGGTTTTCTGAGCAGGTGCACAACTGAGAATGAATTCCGGAGCCTGAGGATTCAGAGTACTTGAAATACTGTAATTTATGTTATTTAGTACAGATGACTGTGCCTCAATAACCTCATTAACACCAAATTCAATTCTCTGGTACTCTTCCCCTGGACAAGACAAAGGAAACCTGAATTAATGAATGACACCTAATCAAAAAACTACAAAAATCAAGAAAACAACCCCATATTTTCCTACATCTCAGAAAACAAACTACATTCCCTCAAATTAAAATAATTCTTATTCTCTATCTCAATCCTGAAGACTATTTCAAAATATCATTTTGTTAAAGATAACAGAGTATGATTCAAATTTTCTTAAACAGGGTACGTAATTTCCCAAACCACTGCACAATTCCTGCATATAACTAACACCTACTAAATTCACCTATTAAGAAAAACTATTAAGGCCCAATGACTTTAGCAATAATCTGTATTAATTACTGAATAACTGTGTATAAAATGTGGTTCAATGCTGCAACTTCCCACTTCTTCTAAAGCCAGTCTTTTCCACTGACAATTACAAAATCCAAGCCTTTACCTGTTTAACTTTTAAAAATAATTTCCACATGTGGAGTTTGGTGTTGGGGTGGTGTGGTTTGGTTTTCCTGGTGTGTAAAGATTCATCATAATCCTTAATAACTGAAAAAGTTTGCATTAATTGTATGGAAACAAGGCAATTACATCTTTCAAAACTCTAGGCCAAAAAAAAATTATGAACAGGTTTGGGGGTTTTTTTTGGGTTGTTTTTTTTTTTTTTTTTGGGTTTTTTTATTTATTTATCTACCTTTGAACTTTGACACGCTCTTTACAGAAAGGCTAAGAAATATTCTCCTGCCAGGCTACAGTACCACAAAATATTGCCAGCCACAAAGTACTGCAATTTCATGGAACTTAGTTTCATAATGCATGTGTGGTAAATAGCAACACTGAATACTTCAGTTACAGAAATTTTCATAACTATCAAATAAAGAGATAAAATTGGTGAAACTGAGTCTCAGAATGTTAAAGGTAAGCTCATGTTTTAGTACTTAAAAGTTTTGTAGGTCTTTCAAGGATATGTAGGTTACTGTCTCAAAAGACATTAATTTTAGTATTTTCTGTTTCCTCAAAGACAAGGGAGCTAAAAAACACATTTCAGAGTTTTAAGACTGTTACTAGAGAGCCAAACAACACAAAATACTATTTCCAAAAGCAGTGTAAGTTGATGCGCTGCTAAACTTTAAGGATTTTGTGCAACTTACATTATGTATGACATATCAGTACATGCATACTTCCAAGCATACCACTATATTTTGGCTCATTTCCTACAAAAAAAAAACCAAACCAAACAAAAATCCAAAACAAAAAAGCCCAAAACCAAACCCCAAACCAAAAAAAACCACAACCACCACCACCACAACAAAGCAAGCAAGCAACAGTTTGGGGGGGGTAGGCAGAGAAGGTTATTTGCACACCTAAGGAAATAATCACATGGGAGCACAGAGGCTAGTGGAGAACGTTTTGACAGATAACTGTCAATGTAACTATTTTGAAACACTCCAAATACTTTCTAGAAAATTCTGCTGATGAAAATTTTAGCTTTAGAAAAAAAATTTGGAACAAAAAAAAAAAACAATCTACAGAATACATATTTAGCAGATATTGTGTGTTGAGGCCTGACTTACACATGCAATACCAAAATATTATGAATTATTGAACAAAGATATATATATAATACAGTGTTAAATACTTTTCTGTTTTGATCTTTTAACTGAGAAGTAACCACATTTCACTTATCAATTTCAATCCTGCTGCCAGTCAGACTAAAGGAAACAAACAAAAAAGATGAAAACCTCTCCATACCCATCTGATTTCTCTAAATCATGTTAACAAGAGCCTAAATTTCAAGTTTTCTTCACCTCTCCGCTACACTCATCAGAAATCATTCTATAATACCGTGCTTGTCAATCCACCATTCAGCAAGTACTTCTGCAATCAGTGACTTGCTATCACCAACCAGAAAAGAGGGCTTAAATTTCTTTTAATAAAGATCAGCAGCCTAGAGGCAGGGAGGTGGGAAGTTACTGCCTGATACCCACTGAAGAGGGAAGGTCTAGGAGATCTCAGGCATCACCTAGCTGGTTAGCAGCAGCACTAACTGGCTACCAGCCCTGTCAGGACACAGAGCTCAAAACCAGCCACAGCTTCATCTGCTTGCAAATGCAGTGCACAGGGTTTTAAGAGATATGGGACACAAGTCCACAACAAAACTATTCCTCATTAGTTCTTCTGCTTATGGAGCAACTTATTAGTTCAAGCATGAATCAAAAGCTAGTTCTTTACCCTTTGTTACAATAGTACAAAGCACAAGGACAACTCGCAACTCCTAGTATTCCTCCAGCCATGATAAGAATGAACTACTGGGCACATTTCAAATCCCTACCAGTCCAAAATAATCTGTGACTTCTGCTTCTTTTCCAAAACCCCAGTTAAAAAAAAAATTGCTTTGAAACAAAAAATGTGGTGAAATAAGTCTACCACAGTCAAAAGTCAGTGCTCACTTCTGCACTCCTCTCCTGCTCCTCTCCAGCAAGTTTCCAGCTCTTGTGGCACCAAAAGCTAAGATAGCAAAAGCAAAAATAATCCAAGCAAGTTTTTTTTTTCCCTGGTTTTAGTGCATTTTACAGTGTCCTGAACACTAGACAACCACAAAAGCCAACTCAGGACAAGTGAGGAGCAGAAAACAAAACACATCCCTTACAATTACAGCACACTGGTAATTTAGCTGAAAGTGCAACATGAACCTTGTAGGCTAAAATCTTGCTGAGAGCATAACCGATATTAAACTTTACACCCCACAGCAGGATTAGAATAATAAATACCAGTAGCTACTGTACAGTTAGTCTATGGAATGATTGGCAGAAGCTCATTTGCCATAAGATTGTGTCAGGCTCATTTAAAGAAAATGAGAGGTAATTTTTTCTATTTGTTTTGACTTTCCACTTTGCTTTTGGGCATCTTTGTTTCAATCTACTTCACAGTGCTGTTCTTGAACAGACCAAAACAGATATATTTGTCATGAACATGACGCACACATTAAAACAAGTATCAACAGATGCTCCAAGGACAAAGTCTATGTACTACAGTGCCCTAGGTACAGCTGTAACAGTTATTTTCCACCTTCTAAGTAGCAGGTGCAGTGATGTGTTTCAGCTTTAGTCCAAGAAAAATGCTGATAACACATCAATGTTTTAGTTGTCACTAAGTAGTGCTTACCCCGATCAAAAACTTTTCAGTCTTTTATGCTCTGCCAGTAAGTAAGGGCACAAGAAGCCCAGAGGAAGCAGACAGGACACCTGACCAAAACTAGCCAAAGGGGTATTCCATACCACAGCTCGTCATGCCCAATATATAAACAGGGGGGAGTTACACAGAAGGCCCAGATAGCTGCTCAGGTCGGGCTGGGTATTGGTCGGCGAATGGTGAGCAATCGCATTATGCATCACTTGGGTTTACTGTTTTCCTTTCCCCTTCTAATTTTATATTCTCTCCCCTTGTTATTTCCCTTACCATTATAATTACTGGAAGAAGAAGTAGCTTTGTATTAGTCGTGGTTTAAGCCCGGCCAGTAACTAAGAACTACGCAGCCGCTCGCTCACTCCCCCACTTCTTCCTCCCCCCACCCCCAGAGGGATGGGGAGGAGAATCAAAAGAACTCCCACGGCTCGAGATAAGAACAGTCCAGTAACTAAGTTTAATGGGTTCAGCAGCAGCAGTCATTTTTCTCCTTCATGGTAGCTGGTGCAGAACTGTGTTTTTAATTTTGTGCCCGGGAGCAGCGCTGATAACACCAGGGTTTTCAGTTACTGCTTGACAATGTTTTCGTCAGGCCAAGGACTTTGAGTCTCATGCTATGCCAGGGAGGAGGGGGGGGCTGGGAGGAAGCAGGGACGGGGCGCCTGACACAAACTGACCAAAGAGGTATTCCATGCCACAGCATGTCATGCCCAGGATGTAAAATACTGGGGGCAGGATCCCAGAAGTCTCTCTCTCTCTCTCTCTCGGCTTGGTCGGGTGGTGAGCGGTTGCATCCGCTTCCATTGCATTTCCCGGGTAATTATTATTATTGGTGGTAGCAGGAGCGATTTGTATTATATCTCAGTTACTGGACTGTTCTTATCTCAACCCATGGGAGTTACATTCTTTTTGGTTCTTCTCCCCATTTCCCACCCATCGGAGTAGAGGGGGGGAAGGGAGGGAGAAGTGAAATTTACAGCTTAAACCATGACAGTTCTTTTTGGTGCCCAACGTGGGGCACGAAGGGTTGAGATAAACGGCAAGGATTAATAGCCACTCCTCACAATGCTGATTTATTGGCTCTCAAAGTTGTTGCTCTGGTTCTCACAGGTTCAGTGTATAATACTTTACTTACAGAGGGTTCTTCTTATCTTAACATATTTCAGACCAGGGTTTTGGGTTAAGGTTCTTGTTACATTGTACTTTATTGCACTGAATTTTAATACAATAGACTCAGTGATCATGAAACTGACCCGGTTTGTGTTTCCAGTGTGGTCACCAACTCTATACTTTGGGAGGTATATAATGGAAGTTCTTAGCAATTACACGCCTCTTTTCTCCTCCTCGGGTGGTCAGCCTGTGAAGGAGACATTCTTTTGTGCTCCCAGCGCCCCCACCAGACCGTTTACAGCACCATTTGAGAATTCTGAAGGTTCTGAATGGCCTTTAGATACCCTTGAGACCTGCCTGCTGGTTGTGATGGGAGTCATCATGTTAGCACATATACTGAATATGTTTTACTCACAACTATTTTGTCTGGTCCAGAGTTAAGCAGAGTGGGGTGTGTGCCATGTCTGGGGTTAAACTACAATCCAGGATGGCCGAGAGATTTTCCCCAAGGCTGGATAGTCATGAGTGGCAGGGTGTGTGGGATAGTATGGGCAAGTATCTAGGCCAGTGGGCCCCTCCAGTGCTTTGGAACTTCACCAATGAACAAATGCAAAACCCAGAAAAATTAGTAAAACATTTAAAGGAGGTGTGTGGTCATTCTGGTCACACCAGAGATGGACAAATCGTGGCAACGTGCTGGGGCTTGGCCTATGCTTACAGAGCCCTGTTCAACACTGTCCAGCATCTTCAAAAGGAAAAAAATGTCCCTGGACCTGAGGGGGGATTAATGGACAGTGCAGCTACTCCAGCTCCAAGCACAGCAACTACACCACCCCCAGGGACAAGTACAGGCGCTACTCAAACTTCAACAGTAATGGGCAGCGTAGCTACTCCAGCTCCAAGCACAGCAGCTACACCACCCACAGGGACAAGCACAGCAGCCACTCAAACTCCAACTGTAACGGACAGCACAGCTAATCCAGCTCCAAGTACAGCAGGTACACCACCAACAGCGACAGGTACAGCCACGACTCAAACCCCAGTTACAAGTACGGCAGCTACCCAAACCACAGTGATAATCACTGCAGCTAAACCAGAGGACCAACTCATACCAATATCGGTTGCCCCTGTACAAAAGAGGAAAAGCAAAAAAGAGGCAAGAAAGATGAAGCAAGATGAAGAAACAACATACTCACCACCTGGGACAGCATCTGACTAGCAGTCATCATCACATGATGAAGAAGAAAAGGAAGAGGTGACTTCCCGATCTCGGACCTCAGACGAGCTACGGAATATGCGAAAAGACTTTACCCGTCAGCCAGGGGAGCACATCATCACCTGGCTGCTCCGATGCTGGGACAATGGAGCCGACGGTCATGAACTAGAAGGTAGTGAAGCCAAACAGCTGGGATCACTTGCCAGGGAAGGGGGAATTGACAAAGCAATTGCAAGAGAGAAAAAGTCCCTCAGCCTTTGGAAGCGGCTCTTGGCAGCTGTGAAAGATAGGTTTCCATACAAGGATGATGTTATGAGTCGTTCGGCCAAGTGGACTACTCTAGAGAAAGGCATCCAGTCTCTGAGAGAATCAGCCATTGTAGAGATGATCTATATCACCAAGCCGAATAACGGGAATATACCCATAGATCCAGATGAAGTCAAATGTACATGACCCATGTGGCGGAAATTTACACGAAATGCATCCCAATCATATGCCCATTCATTGGCAACAATAACCTGGAGTGACGTAAGACCACCAACAGTGGATGAAATGATTCATAAACTCAGAGAGTTTGAAGACAATCTCACCCCTTCCATCATCTCAGCTGTGGAAAAACTGTCCCAGAACCTCCAACAATTGAGAGACGATCTATCCAGCTCCTCACGTGTACCAACACACGTCTCAGCTATTAACAGAAGGCGTCCTACTGTTTGAGAGAGAAGATATAGAAGTTATACACCACGGGCCACCCTATGGTTTTACCTGCGGGATCATGGAGAAGATATGATGAAGTGGGATGGAAAGCCTACTTCAGTTTTGGAGGAGCGGGTGCGAGAATTGGAGAGCAAAGGTCAAGTTTGATCACCCCATGAAGGCTGCGGCTTCAGGCTCTGGTGAGCAGGTTCCCAGCTGGAGTGGAAGAGCCGATTTTACTTCAGCTCCTGTGATAAAGAAGAATAATCCATCTCTACAAGACGTGAGTGACCAATGTGATGACTACTAGAGGGGCCCCGCCTCCAGCCAGGTGGAGGTAGGGGACAATCGAATTTACTGGACTGTGTGGATCAGATGGCCTGGCACATCAGTCCCACAGAAGTATGAGGCTCTAGTAGATACCGGTGCACAGTGTACTCTGATGCCATCAAGCTGTCAAGGGGTGGAACCTATTTCTATTTCTGGAGTGACAGGAGGAACTCAAGAGTTGACTGTCCTGGAGGCTGAAATCAGCCTGACTGGGAGGGAATGGCAAAAACACCCCATTGTGACTGGTCCAGAGGCTCCATGTATCCTTGGCATAGATTACCTCAGGAGAGGGTACTTCAAAGACCCAAAAGGGTAGCGATGGGCTTTTGGTATTGCTGCTTTGGAGACAGAGGAAATGGAGCAGCTGTCCACCTTGCCTGGTCTCTCAGAGGAACCTTCTGTTGTGGGGTTGCTGAAGGTCGAAGAACAACAAGTGCCAATCGCGACCACAACAGTGCACCGATGGCAATATCGCACCAACCGAGACTCCCTGATTCCCATCCATAAGTTGATCCGTAGATTAGTGAGTCAAGGAGTGATCAGTAGGACCCACTCACCCTTTAATAGCCCCATATGGCCAGTGTGAAAGTCTAACGGAGAGTGGAGGCTAACAGTAGACAATCGTGGCCTTAACAAAGTGACACCACCCTTGAGTGCCGCCGTACCAGACATGCTAGAGCTTCAGTATGAACTGGAGTCAAAGGCAGCCAAGTGGTATGCCACGACTGATATTGCCAATGCCTTTTTCTCAATTCCTCTGGCAGCAGAGTGCAGGCCACAGTTTGCTTTTACTTGGAGGGGCGTCCAGTACACTTGGAACCGACTGCCCCAGGGGTGGAAACGCAGCCCTACCATCTGCCATGGACTGATCCAGACTGCACTGGAACAGGGGCAAGCCCCAGAACGCCTGCAATACATTGATGACATTATTGTGTGGGGTGATACAGCAGAAGAAGTCTTTGAGAAAGGGAGGAAAATAATCCAAGTCCTGCTGAAAGCCGGTTTTGCCATAAACCGGAGTAAGGTCAAGGGACCTGCACAGGAGATTCAATTTTTGGGAATAAAATGGCAAGATGGATGTTGCCAGATCCCCACAGATGTGATCAACAAGATAACAGCAATGTCGTCACCCACTAATAAGAAAGAAACACAAGCTTTCTTGAGTGCTGTGGGGTTCTGGAGGATGCACATCCTGAATTACAGTTTGATTGTAAGCCCTCTCTATTATGTGACCCGGAAGAAAAATGATTTTAAATGGGGCCCTGAGCAACAACAAGCCTTTGAGCAAATTAAACGTGAGATAGTTCGTGCAGTAGCCCTCGGACCAGTCCTGACCGGGGCAGATGTTAAAAATGTACTGTACACCGCAGCTGGGGAGAACGGTCCTACCTGGAGCCTCTGGCAGAAAGCTCCAGGGGAGACTCGAGGTCGACCCCTCAGCTTCCGGAGTCGGGGATACAAAGGATCTGAGGCCAGCTATACCCCAACTGAAAAAGAGATATTGGCAGCCTATGAAGGGGTTCGAGCTGCTTCGGAAGTGATTGGCACTGAAGCACAGCTCCTCCTGGCACCCCGGTTGCCCGTGCTGGGCTGCGTGTTCAAAGGCAGGGTCTCCTCTACACATCATGCAACTGATGCTACATGGAGTAAGTGGGTTGCATTAATTACACAACGAGCTCGAGTAGGAAATCCCATTCGCCTGGGAATTCTAGAAGTCATCATGGACTGGCCAGAGGGCAAAGATTTTGGAAGGTCACCAGAGGAGGAAGGAGTGATGAGTGCTGAAGAGGCCCCACCATATAATGAACTGTCAGAAAGTGAAAAGCAATAGGCCTTATTTACTGATGGGTCCTGTCGCTTTGTGGGAAAGCACCATAGATGGAAGGCAGCAGTATGGAGTCCTCAATGACAAGTTGCAGAAGCTGCTGAAGGAAAGGGTGAATCGAGTCAGTTTGCAGAAATAAAAGCCATCCAGCTGGCCTTGGACACTGCTGAAGGAGAAAAGTGGCCAGTACGTTATCTCTGTACTGACTCATTGATGGTGGCAAATGCCCTGTGGCGGTGGTTGCAGCAATGGAAGCCGAGCAACTGGCAACACAGAGGGAAACCCATCTGGGCTGCTCTACTGTGGCAAGATATCGCTGCCCAGGTGCAAAACCTAGTGGTGTAGGTACGCGACATAGATGCTCATGTACCCAAGAGTCAGGCTACTGAGGAACACCAGAACACATTTACCAAAGACCACCTGGTTGGTCAACACCAGAGGATCTGCCAACAGGGCTGGTCCAGCCCAGTCAGAACTTCTACATACTGTGGAGGGGGACAACGTTCCTGTGGTGCACATAAAGAATTTGCTGGGGAAGACAGTCTGGGTTATTCCTGCTTCAGGTAAAGGCAAACCCACTCCTGGGATTGCTTTTGCTCAGGGACCCAGATATACTTGGTGGGTAATGCGGGAAGATGGGGAAGTCCGATGTGTACCTCAAGGAGATCTGATTTTAGGAGAAAACAGCCAATGAACTCAATTGCATGCTGTTGCCTGCTATGTAATATTTTTATAGCCCGCCAACTAGATGTCTTCAAGTCATCCGCGACTGGCCCTCAGACCATCATCCCAACAAAGAACGAACTTTGATGAAACCAGACGAGTTCTGCAGTAAAGGAACAATCAGCATCAGCAGGCAACGATCCAACACTGCACACAGCCTCCCCTGCTCTGAAAGACTGTTACAGGAGATGGAGCCTGACATCACAGACCGAATGGACATAGCAGCTTTATGGGGATTGGTCCATGCACTAAGGGATGACCTCTCTCCCTTTCTGCAGTGCTGTGTGGATGTATAGATATACATGTGATGGTATATTGAAAATGTGGCATCTGAGCATGACATGAATGGCATGGAATAAGGGGTGGATACTGTCCTGTGTTCAGCAGTAACAGTCATCATTTTTTTTTTCTCCTTCTTGGTGGCTGGTGCAGCACTGTGTTTTTAATTTCATGCCCGGAAGCAGCGCTGATAACACCAGTGTTTTCAGTTACTGCTTGACAATGCTTTGGTCTGGGCAAGGACTTTGAGTCTCATGGTATGCCAGGGAGGAGGGGGAGCCGGGAGGAAGCAGAGACAGGACACCTGACACAAACTGACCAAAGAGCTATTCCATGCCACAGCACGTCATGCCCAGGATGTAAAATACTGGGGGCAGGAACCCAGAAGTGGCTCTCTATCTCTCTCGGCTGGGTCGGGCGGTGAGCGGTTGTATCCTTTTCCCTTGTATTTGCCTTGTCATTACTATTATTATTGGTGGTAGCAGTAGTGATTTGTATTATATCTCAGTTACTGGACTGTTCTTATCTCAACCTGTGGGAGTTACATTCTTTCGGTTCTTCTCCCCATTTCCCCCCTGTCATGGGTTCAGCAGTAGCAGTCATTTTTCTCCTTCTTGGTAGCTGGTGCAGCACTGTGGTTTTGATTTTAGGCCTGGGAACTGTGCTGATAACACCAGTGTTTTCAGTTTCTGCTTGACAATGTTTTGGTCTGGCCAAGGACTTTGAGTCTCATGCTATGCCAGGGAGGAGGGGAAGCCAGAAGGAAGCAGAGACAGGACACCTGACCCAAACTAGCCAAAGAGGTTATTCCATACCACAGCAAGTCATGTCCAGGATGTGAAGACGGAGAGGAGAGACCCGGAAGGGTGTGGTGGTGGACAGGGGGTGCACGGCATGGTCAGGTTTTTTGGTATTGGGGGGTTTGCTGCTGGGGGGCGCACTGGCTGGGTCGGGCTTGGTGAGCAGTTGTATTCTCTTTCCTTGTATTTCTCTTGTATTATTATTCATGGTAGCAGCAGTGATTTGAGTTATACTTTAGTTACTAAACTCTTCTTATCTCAACTTGTGCGAGTTGAATTCTTCTGATTCTCCTCCCCATTCCTCCGGGACTGGGGGAAGAAAGAGGGGGAATGAGTGAGTGAGTAAAACTGTGTGGGTGGGGGGCTTAAACCATGACACCCCCCATCGGAGTGGGGGGGGGGGAAGGGAGGGAGAAGTGAAATTTACAGCTTAAACCACGACACTAAGGTATAACACAAAACTACTTCTGCTACCACCTATAATAATAATGATAAGGGAAATAACAAGGGAAGAGAATACAACAGCTCACCACCCGCCGACCGATTCCCAGCCCGACTCGAGCAGTGATCTAGCCCTTCCGGGTAACTGCCCCCAGTTTATATAGTGGGCATGATGTGCTGTGGTATGGAATACCCCTTTGCCTAGTTTGGGTCAGGTGTCCTGTCTCTGCTTCCTCCCAACTTGCCTTCCCCCCGGCAGAGCATGAGACTCAGAAAGTCCTTGATCAGAGTAAACATTACTTAGCAACAACTAAAAATATTGGTGTTATCAGCATTGTTCCCAGGCTGAAAGTCAAAAACACAGCACTGCACCAGCTACTAAGAAGGACAGAAATGACTGCTTCTACTGAACCCAGGACAGTACTATACTTTAGTAATTGGAGTGTTCTTATCTCAACCCGTGGGATTTATGTTCTTTCAATTCTCCTCACCATCCCTCCAGGAGTGGGGGGAAGGGAAAAAGGTGGGGAGTGATCGAGCAGCTGCATGGTTCTGAGTTACCGGCTAAGCTTAAACCACGACATATAGCAAAAACTGTGAATACATATACTAATTAGTCTGAACAGAGTCTGTATATTAGAGCTTCATCTGTGACGTAATTATTCCTAGTAAGTATTAACAGATCTAATTCCGTAATAAAAATACTGAAGTATAGAAAAAAAATTTTATGGGGAGCAACGTGGTCAGTGTGCACCATCTTATTGTAATTATAATTACTCTGCATAAGCATAGCATTCCATTTTCATTTCTACAGCTTCTTATATAGCCATTACAGTGATAATATGGACGCACAGTACAGTGCAAGCTTGTTAAAGGCATTTTTCAGGCAAAACTTAATTTGCTGTCATTACCTAATCTCAGGGCTGGGAGGGGTTCTCTCAGGGTCTAGGAATGATCTGAAAAACATTTGTACAAACCAACTTTCTGTATGGCTAGTGAACATTAAAATCTCAGTCTTAAAGAACAGAACTTAAATCCATAGTTAGAAAAAGCAATATATGACTTGACACCACTATCATCAAGAAGAGACAATTCATACCATATGGTCCTTTTAATGAACTTTTCAAACTCCTATTAAAAATACTCAGGGTCCTAAACCTGGACTTGTCCTGGAGCTCCTCAATTTTCAAAAATGTTGTGTATCTGCTTTCACCTGTTGTCCTGCTTTATGACTAGCTCTTATTTTCCTTTATATGCAAGGCCAAAGCTGCTAAGCATAATGATCGTGTTTTCTTAAACATTAATATGTGCATTTTGGTCCTCTTAAGTACTTTGTAGAACTGTCCAGTCTTACACTTGAATTATTTTGAAGGAGATCTGGATGTCATTTGTATCACTCATATACATCTGGGTAAGTCTCAGCTTCCTTGCTTTACCCTGGTTCAGGGAAAGGAAAAAAAATAAAGCAAGCACACACCAATTTACCTGCTACTTAAAATAATGTCAATGTTTGGTTTAAACTATGCAGAGTGATGATCACATAACTCCTACTTAACTGTCAACTTCATACAGCTATGAAGTAAGGCCAGGTTGTAAGGTGTATGGGTGAGGACAAGAATAGACATATGACTGATACAGTTTTAAAACTAGAACTCTGTAATGTATTTTTACATCAAGAGTCATATCTTCACCAAAAAGGGAAAAAAATGGATTTTCCAGGAAAATGGCTGAGCCGGACAAAAACAAGAATCCAAAGGAAGACTGAACAGAGCACTGCTTGCAGAACTCTCTTTAGGTTGCAACTGCCAGAAAATACTCATGCTAAATGCCACACTAGTTACTTGTTTCTTCAGTACAAGTTCTCTAGCAAGCTTCAGCCCCCTGCGTTTTTACAGCTACATCCCACAATATTTCAAGCAAGGCACTAAGATTGTGTGGTAGCACAATCAAGGAGTAAGCACGTCTACCCTAATTAGCTGAAGTTCAATGCACTATTTTCAAATACTTTCACAGATCTCATTCAATAAAGGTGTTTAAAAAAAAACACCTGCCAAATATATGCATATATACTTGCTGAATGAGTTTTGAAGATTAAAGAGAAGCTGTAGTGAATCTAAGGGAAGTGTCACAACCTTGAAGTTTAAAAAAAATGGATACTGATTTCTTACCATCATGAAACTTACCTGTGGGCTTAATACCACATGAAACTGTTTCATTGTATGGGGGGAGCTGTACAAAAAAGAAATGAAAGACAAAGCAACTCTTAACATTTGATACCAGTTTCATTTGAAACATCTGAGTCCTTTAAAAATAACATCATTGGTAAGGTCTGATTTTCTGAGAGTATGTCTTGAACTCATGTTTCTATATTTCTCAAATCCCACACTGTAGCTTCAAGTGTCCTTTCAGTTACTGAAAGATATCTTGGTTACACACCATAGGCTCATCAACTTCTCAAGCAATTTACCTCACAGCATCAGGATCTTTTCATCAACAGTAACCCACCATGATTTCAAAATGAGGAACATATCCTCTTTTTAGACAGAAACTAATGTTAAACAAATGACCTGTGAAAGGATAAAACAAAGTTTTGCACAGACAACAGTCACACCTAAATTTTTCGACTCTCAACCTGGTTCAGCTATAGTGATGTCCTTGAAATGCTTCAGCTAAGGTGTATTCTTAACCACATTTAACAGAAACAAAAATTTATGATCATCAGCCTAAGCATAACCTAACCACAGCATATATTTATAAACCAGATAGAAACTATGTCTATTATAAAACATTGGCATCATTTTATAGTCTCAGTCGTCAATAGAACCCTTGCTATTGTGTAACCACAGGTGGGCAATTTCTAATCCCCCCCCTCACCTGCCCACAAACTACCCAGCAGCTGAAAGCCTTCTCCTGTGCCTGTATGAGCTACACTGCAGTCCAGCAGCTCCCTGGGTAACAGCTGAACTATTTCTGCAGTGGGAGATAAAACATTGAGTATAGTGCAGTTTTATAATGCTATTCTAAATATTCATTGTAATGGTTTAACAAATATCAAAGGCTTCTCCATTGAAGTCTTCAATTCTCTAAAGTTACAGATAATTGCATACTGCCTTCTTAAAGCACTGTAGACAGCAGTGCACTGGAAGAGGCAAGAAAAATATTCCTAAAATTCCATTATTAAAAAGCACATAAAAAGATCACATACTGTAAATCAATTTATAAACCATAATACATCTTAAATACATTAACTTTCCTGGTCAAAAATGAGAATCAGTGGGTCAGAAAAGGCTCCAAGCCATTAAGAGCCTATTATCTATATTAATATTGAACACAGTTCCAATATAATGTTATAGTTAGAGCTAAAAAAGTTACTAGGAAAGTCTTCAGTCAGCAGTTTATGATAAAACTTGTAATTCTTGTTTTTCTCCAATTCAAAAGGCTTAAGAAAATACAAAGTAGGAAAAAAAAAAAAAGTAGTGCACCTATTAGTCCCCCATGTATCTGATTAATCAACTGCACCTTTGTGAAGGCAGAGATTTAGATTTCTGAGTTGACCTGTTTCATACAACTGGATCATCTGAGTCATCTCAGACAACAGGTATCTGATATAACATGTATTAAGAACACCATGTATGAAGAGCCATTCTAGACAGCTTTTAGCTTTAACTAGTCCCTTGCCTCAGTCCACCATTCAGTCTATAGGGAAGGGACTTCAGAACACCAGCATCAACAGACGCTGGGACTCCCAGAACTGGCACTGCCCCCAACAGAATGTATGTCAAACACCCACCACTGCAGTAGTATAATCTCAGTCTTGTCTGTCTTGAATTTCACCTTATTTTTTTTCAGACCACTTTTCTCTGAAATATCTGCACAGTGTAAAACTAATAAGCATAATTTTTATTTCATCATCCAGATAATTGAAACATTGACCGGAACCAGATCAAGGGCAAACTTAAAGAACATAGTTCAACACAGTTTTTTTTATTTTGATAGCTAACCGGTAAGTGGTACACTTGAGATGGTTATAAAATTAAGTAATACTGGTTCTAATCCTGTAGGTTCATGTTTCCTCAACATACTTCATGAGAATAGCTTTACAGAAGTCAAGGAATGATGCTTTCATCTTCCACAACGTAAGCATTAGCACAGCTGACGTAGGACACTTGAGGTGACACAAGATAGGACGCAAACATCACACTGCTGCTACTGTATTTAATGGTGGGAAAAGAGCAATATAGGCAGAAGAAACATGTACTACCTGAAAATCTATTCTGCATTATTTCCCACCTACCAGAGAAGATACAAAGCTATCCCTAAAGGCAACTAGAAGCTCTCTTTTTCTTTCTAAACTTCCCCACCCCATTCCCTTTATGCACCTTTATTGTTTAGCAGTATACTATGCTAATTATACTTAGAAAATTAAGTTGCAGGAAACTAAGTCACATTAACAGTGGTCATCAGATTTGTAAAATGTGACAAAAGGGTTTCCCCTTCTATAGTTGTAAGTGTTCATGCAAGTGAGCATGACTTAAATGTTAGGAGGATAAACATGGAACCTGATCTAGAGAAATATTATTTTCCAAGCCTGGAGATTAGGACAATGGCATAATACTCTTCCTCAAAAAGGAAAACAGTTCCTTCATTCTCTACCAAGAACTACTAAGAATAAGAATCTACAATACTATCTGTAGTATGTTATGAACTCAAACACACAAAGACAACTGCTTCCACTCTGTCATTCTCACTGCCACTGTAATTATTTCAATATCGATCCATTTCTCAGAGCTCATGCACAGCCTTCCTTGTACGCATAGCTTTGATGGTTAACAGTGCTCCACCTGCCAAAAAAATACTAAGAATCCCTGTGCTTCCAAAGGCTCACAAGACTTAAAAGCCCACCTTACAACCGAGAACACCGCTGAAAAAGTTTTCTCTACATGCACTTCAAAGCTGAGTTACCAGGGTGGGACAACTCACTTTCCACATCCTATCACTACAGTGTCAGCTATTCCAGCTCTGGAAGATGACAAGCAGAAGGTGGAATAATTAATTTCTTATTTCTAAAAAATGACTTGACATCCACACAGACAGAAAGAATACTCCTGTTCAATATCTGCAGTTTGTAAATTAGCAAGCTAAAAGAATGATAAAGAAATAATTGTAGTTTTATATTTCAAATATACACAAAGAGATGGAGCTTTAAAATGTAATGAAGTAGATCTTACCTCAACAGAGCATCGTGGAGTCACAAAGAACTGATTAAATTCATCAGGACTGAACTCCCCAAAAATGTACTAAAAATAAAAGAGAAGCATCTTTGTTACAGAAAGATTTATATGCAATACAATTAATAAATTCATTATGAATTCTATTAAGATACTAGCATTCCAAAAGACCTGTGTGTTGGGAGCCAGAAACTCATCTGTTTCCATCCCAACTCTCATATTAATTCCTTCCCAAGCCTTTAGCAAAGTACTTCAGACTCTAAAACTGTATACATTTTCTTTCAAATTCCCACTAGAGATAATCACAGCACAAACTGCACTTCATCCTTTGACCAGTCTTAAACCAACACGTAGGGCAAGAAATTGCATCAGTTCATGTACAACCTAGGCACACACTGGTTCACCTTCCAAAACATAGATATTTACCCTTCACAACAGGAAAAAAAAACACCCAAGAATTACTTTTCCAGAGTTCTGCTAAACTAATGAGTTACACAAGACTAATGCTACCACTTACCTGAGTGCACAAGCACAGAACTGAAACTGCCTAGGTATAGAAAAATACACAAGATCTAAATATCAGTTTTGGTACAGCTACTCTTATGATTCTGTTATCCCTGCACCTGAAACTCCATAAAATGAACCTAAGATGAAATGGCTTTTCCCAATATTATCTTCCTGTACCCTTCTAGATATTTTGCATCTATATTTTTACTTAAAATAAAAAGACCACAAAAAAAAAAAACCAACCAAAAATCCCAAATCACCACCAAAATGGGAGTTTATATTTAGTTTCCAGAAAACGCAACATTCCCAATAAGAAGGCCTCACATGTTGGCATTTCATAGCACCCAGAAGCTTCTATAAACTTCCAGTCCAGTTTTAATTCACTGAATAGCTTCTGAATACCCAGGACAGCAGAGGGATACTGGGACAGAAAGGAGTCAAACAAGAAGTTGGATAAACTGACAAATTAGACAAAGAGAACTGGAAAATACCAGTAATAGCACATTCTTGGCATGTGGAAGGATATTCACATTAAGGGTCACTAGTCACAAGTATTATGGATATGGATAAAAGCAGGTCAGTTTAGTCCAGTACATTACAGTTTACCACTCCTTCAGTGTACCCTGCTGGTCATTTCAGACAATTCTTTGCTATCCTCTACCCTTCCAGCAGAAAAGCTTTCAGCTGTGTCAAGTCTTGCTCATAGTAAATCCTTAGCTTGGCTGCTTTTCAGACTTTAGGTGGTTTATTCCAATAAAACTGATGTACTTGCTGTTTGCATGACTCGCAGCCACTTACATTCATAGATTTCAAAGGTTAAGCTTAACCTAAATTCCACAGCAATTATAAAATTCAGTTTTCTTATGCAAAAATTTATACATATATCACTGAGTTTAACCTTCAGTGGTTTAGTCAATAAACAATTCTTACAGTCAAAATAAACAGGAACATCTGTGACACAAATGTTTGAAGCACGATGACACTGAGACAGTACAACAGTACACCACCTAAGCAGAACAGGATCCCTAAAGTTTACCTGAGTGAAAGGTACAGTTCTTGGTACAGGACTTAAACTTGGCTTATGCTCTTGATACAACCAAGTAATTTTTATTCATTAACTTAACAGCTAGAATTTATCAGATTCAAAAACACATGTCTAAGAAAAACACCTGCTGAATCATAACTAAATTATGTTTATAGGAGGTATTTTTGATGCAGTCATGCAGCAAAACAAAATAATCTCAACTACAAACTATTAAAAGTTATGAATCTAACCCTAATTCCTCCAAATTGTCATCACATTTATCAACATCTTTAACCGAGGTTTCTGAGCAAAAGAAAGTGTTTCATTTCTAATCAGTGAACACAAGGCGAAAGTTACACAGTGATCATTAATACTACCTTATGACAGTAATCAGACTTCGAATACAATCGAATCACTGATCATGAAACTGGACTGGTATGCATTCTCAGTGTGGTCATCACCGCTATACTTTGGGAGGCATATAATGGCAATTTTTAGCAATTGCACATCATGCAATTGATGCTACATGGAATAAGTGGGCTGCATTAATTACACAATGAGCTCGAAGAGGAAATCCCAATCATCCAGGAATTCTAGAAGTCATCATGGACTGGCCAGAGGGCAAAGATTTTGGAATGTCACCAGAGGAGGAAGAAGTGATGCGTGCTGAAGAGGCCCCACCATATAATGAACTGTCAGAAAGTGAAAAGCAATAGGCCTTATTTACTGATGGGTCCTGTCGCTTTGTGGGAAAGTGTCGGAGATGGAAGGCAGCAGTATGGAGTCCCTGATGACAAGTTGAAGAAACTGCTGAAGGGGAGGGTGAGTCAAGTCAGTTTGCAGAAGTGAAAGCCATCCAGCTGGCCTTGGGCATTGCAGAACGAGAAAAGTGGCCAGTACTTTATACTGACTCATGGATGGTGACAAATGCTCTGTGGGGGTGGTTGCAGCAATGGAAGTAGAGCAACTGGCAACACAGAGGTAAACCCATCTGGGCTGCTGCACTGTGGCAAGATATCGCTGCCCAGGTGCAGAACCTGGTGGTGAAGGTACACTACGTAGATGCTCACGTACCCAAGAGTCGGGCCACTGAGGAACACCAGAACAACCAACAAGTGGATAAAGCTGCTAAAATTGAAGTGGCTCAGATGGACTTAGATTGGCAACATAAGGGTGAATTAGTTTTAGCCTGGTGGGCCCACGACACCTCAGGCCATCAGGGCAGAGATGCAACATACAGATGGGCTCGTGATCGAGGGGTGGACTTAACAATGGACACTACTGCCCAGGTTATTCACGAATGTGAAACGTGCTGCAAGTAAGCAAGCCAAGTGGTTAAAGCCTCTTTGGTATGGAGGACGATGGCTGAAGAACAAATATGGGGAGGCCTGGCAGATTGACTATATCACACTCCCACAAACCCACCAAGGCAAGTGTCATGTGCTTACCATGGTGGAAGGAAACACCGGATGGCTGGAAAAATACGCTGTACCCCACACCACTGCCCAGAACAACTAAAACATTGGTATGTTATCAGCATTGTTCTCAGACTAAAGCCAAAACACAGCACTGCCACCAGCTACTAGGAAGGAGAAAAATAATTGTTACAGCTGAATCCAGGACATAACAGCAGCTGCAAGTTGTGGAAAACTAAAATCTCTCTCCAAGAGCATCATGGCTAGGTAAGTCACCCACAAAATGCTTTTCAAAAGCAATTTGTCAGGGCAGGATTTAAGATGACAAAGACTGAGGTAAAAAAAATTAGTTATCTGCACTCCATCCTGACAAAGAATACAGATTAGGACCCTCAGAAGGCAGTTGAGTCCACCTATACAGGACTAATATGCCTCTTTTGAAGGCTTATCTTCCTATCTTAACCCTAAATTTCAGAAGTGCTGAATGCTTAGAACCACAGGTGAGTGAGATTTAACCTAAAAAGTTTAATATTAATCTCAATGCAGTGCAAAGTCCTATCAGAACCACTTTGGCCACCAAGAAAGGATAAAAAAAAGACAATGCAAGACACTACACATTTAACAGTGACAGTAAGAGAAAGAACCCCCTGCTCCTTTCACCAAGACCGTATAGATTTTATTTGGCTTCTTGTTTTGCTGGATTCACAATCCTACCTCTTGTGCTGCCCCAGTTCTGGCACACACTCAATGATCAGCACAGCGATTATACTCCACCTGAGAGGAAATGATCCAATGATTTTTTATTTGTTTTCTTCACTAGGGGAAGGAGGGTTAAGAGAAGGTGAAGAACCAGCATAAAGCAAAACATGCAAGCAGCCAGGAGTGACAGCAGAGAACTCATTTTACTAGCTGAGACTAACCAAGTTAAAATTTAGCTAAACAAAACCATATGTATCTCAAGAAGGAACAAGACAAAAGGTAAAGAATATTCTTTAGCTATCCAGCTCACTGTGTTACCGTAAAACTTTCTAAGACTCAATTTGGAGTTTCAGAAAGCAGGCATTCTTTACTGCAGCACTGGGAGCACATGCGAATCCTTTCACAAAGGTGAGCATACCTGATACTTGCCAACAGCAGCTATATATTTAGCATACTCCTGCATATTCACAGCTTTTTCGAGGAACTAATTATAATATTTGCATCCTAATTACACGTGTGCTTTTGATATAAGGAAAGAAAGTGCCTGGAAAACATAGGGTTAAAATGCTTTTAACTTAGGTCTAAGATAGAGAATAAGGTTTGTGTTGTAAGTCTGTGGTGTGATAACAGAATTTAGTAGTCTTACTAACAAGAGTGAATTTCCATCCTTCTAAAGAGTGAATTCTTTCTTAGTATCCTTTTAATTTATCAGTTAGTTTGGAGACAGTGACTCCCAAACATCTGCTAGCTTGGGATACTCCTTGTCTTCCCATCCTGTCCTGCATAAGTTTTGTACAAAGGTCACACTGCTCTAAATCTTTGCCAGCTATCAGAAACTTGCAGATATGGCTGGTTTCAGCTAATTGTGATTACTGGGGCATCCAACAGTGCCAAAGGTGAAAACTGCACCCTGAGGAAGACCGCTTACTTCATCTTGAAGACCCCTGCCCACGACCATCGGAAGCAGTGCGCAGTGCGCAAGCACCAAAAGGGAGGAGCCTTATGATGATGAGTAACTAAACTAATTGTAATATCCCCACCACTCTCTTGGGAACTTAATGAATATGCATGTTTCTGTGTAATAAATATCTGCTTGCTTAACCCCTTGGTGTGCAAGTTAGGAGTAGTGATCCCCCTTGCACCCGTCGCCGTAATAAACATACCTGCTTTATAACTCTCTTTGAGTTGTAGAGTGTGATTCCGTGCTTTACTTTTGTCGTGGTTTAAGCCTCACCCAGGCTAATAACTCACGAAGTTTTATTATCTCACTCACTCCCCTCTTTCTTCCCCCAGTCCTGGGGGATGGGGAGGAGAATTAAACGAATGCAACTCACACAGGTTGAGATAAGAACAGTTTAGTAACTAAGGTATAACACAAATCACTACTGCTATCACCAGTAATAATACAAGAGAAATACAAGGAAGAGAATACAACTGCTCACCAAGCCCGACCCAGCCAGTGCACCCCCCAGCAGCAAACCGCCCAGTACCAAAAACCTGACCATGCCGTACACCCCCAGTCCACTCCCACTGCCTTCCGGGTCTCCGCCCCCTAACTTCACATCCTGGACATGACATGCTGTGGTATGGAATAACCTCTTTGGTCAGTTTGGGTGAGGTGTCCTGTCTCTGCTTCCTCCCAGCTCTCCCCTCCTTCCCGGCATAGCACGAGGCCCAGAAAAGTCTCTGGTCAAACCAAAACACCGCCAAGCCGCAACTACAAACACTGGTGTCATCAGCGCTGCTCCCAGGCCCAAAATCAAAAACACAGCGCTGCACCAGCCACCAAGAAAGAGAAAAATGACCGCCACTGCTGAACCCATGACAACTTTCTTGCTGAGTGGGGGTCTTTGGTGGTCATCGATAGTCTTCCTCACTGTTTACTGAATTACCTCAGTGCTTGCATACGCTTCCAAGGTCCTAGTGCTGAGCTAGCAGCTGGTATGTCTTTGCTTCTGTTCCAGTCTCACTCCACGTTGGGTGCCGCTCTGTTATCTTGAAGGCTGGCATCTTTGGTCTTATTTACTGTCTTCCAAGTTGTTATCAGTCCCATGGTGTTCCTTCCCCCATCAGCCAAACATTCCTTTCTCTCTACGTATTAGTAAGTTATAACAGTTTAGCCTATTCTACTATGTTAAAGGCACACACACTACTGTTAAAGATTTAAGGTTACAACTGAACTGGGAACCATTCCTCACAAAGGCAGAACAGAGGCCAACCTAAGACCATAAAAGGAAGATAACAATAGAAGTTCAGCCAAAGGTCAACAAAGATACAGCCACCAGGGGTTCCAAAGACCCTTGGGACCCTCACTCAAAATAAATTGCCAACACTCCAGTGGGTAGCAACCTGTGGTGGGGGGCTACGTTAGGCCCGTGGATTCCCTGACTGAAGACGTGAAGTTAGAACTCAGTCTCAAAGATGTTAAAGTGTATCCATGAGAAATGAGGCACCAAAGGCATCCGAGTGGGAAAGTAGAAGGCATCTGGAGGAGCGAGTCAGATTAGAGGAGTAACTAACTACAAAGGAAGAAGTTGGAAAAACAATGGACTTTAGTAATGCAGTAGAGGGTCATCCAATAATGTGCCGTTGCTAACTAATATTAACCAGTGGCTAAGAAGACACGTGTGTGCTAGAAAAGGTATATAAGTAGTGGTTTGTAGTAATAAAAGGACCTACCTATTTTTCTTCCTACTAAGTCTCCGAAGATACGCATGTGTCTGATTTTTGGCCGTCTCAACAATGACATCTGGTGACCTCGACGTGATCGCCCAAGGCGTGATCGGACTAGAACTTAAACTTAAGAGAGAAGAAAAAGAAAAAAGAACAGCAGAGGAGTGCCATGGAGACAGAGCCCGCAGTGCTCACTGCATTGAGAGCAGTGAGGTACTGCGTGGCCAGCCTGCCTGATTTAAGACACCTGGATAGGTGAGCCGCTGGGGACATGGGAGCCTCTTTAAGTAAAGAGGGATTGACCATGTGGACAATGATGTTACAAAAGCGGGGGGTGGATGTAGATGAACTACTCCTCCGAAAAATGCTATTATGGAGTAAGAAACAGGCTCAGATACTGCTGACAGCTTGGCGGTTGCTCTTTGAGACTTTAAAATCATTTAAAGAGCAGCAAGACAAAGTGAAGCCGTCGGGGGGCCCCCCCTTAACGATCAAAGCGCGGGCACCCATGGCGTGGAACAATTTCAAAATAAGAGTCCTCCAACTGAAGGGGACTGTGTGACTGTGCCCCCGGCTCCTGTTGCGCAGCTTGATGTGTGGCGTAAAGAACCATCCAGGGAGCCCGTAGTTCGGTGTAAAATCCCGGGGGGGAAGAAGATGAAGACACTGGGGAAAGATCCTGATGATGCGATGTATGGTCCGGGTGCCCCAGCTACAGCTAATCGACAGTACAGGTCCCCTAAAGAGTCACTGGTTCATACCCTTTCTAATCCTGAAGAAGACGTGAAGGAACCAGACTACCCTGTTTCGGAGCCTGGGCCCCCCCCCCCCCGGCCTGCCCCCCTCCAGAACCTCCGCCAGTTGCTGCTGCAGCTGCTAAGACTGAGGGAGGGGATGATGTCGATCTTTTTGACCTGGGCCCTTTAATCCCGAGAAGGAGCCTATACTCTCAGATCACCTGAAACCTGTGGGAGGAAATGTTTTAACTGCACTTGATAACACTGAAACTCCAGAACACATTTATGAGGAGCCTGTGCACTTTCATCAGACTGCTGCTGCTGCTGCTCCTGAGATTCTGATGCCTGATAATTTTGGTGCTGACCAAATCCTGACCAGTCCTTTTGACCCAGTGCCTGTTGATCAGGAAAAGGAGCTTGATTTATATCCCCCAGATCCTCATGATAAATGGGCAGCTGTAAAGGGAGAAGCGAGATGGGTGGGGGATGCAGATGTATTGTGTACTACTTTCCTGGTGGTGTATGTGCCGGATCAAAACCCACAGAGGGAAGGTCTTTTGTATGCTCTTATCAAAGATATCAGGCGAACGGTGATATACAACTCATTTTATATAGTCTCTCTGTAATACTCATGTACTAGAGGTTGGCAAATATAAGTATGTCCGTGTTTCTACCGACCTTTGCAGACCTTTATAGGTACTGCTGGCCACTTCTTCCGACGTAGGCTAGCCACCTGTGTTGGAATGAGTGTGCATTTTGGTCAGCATGAAAGCCCAAGCCTCATGCGATGTGGGGGGGGCAGAGCCTCTGTGGGGATGCCTGCTGAGATTGAGCCTGCCACCTTGCACTACGATGATGCTGCTCGGAGCTGGTTTGCTGATTGTCTTCACAGGGTCGTTGCACCACGTTCTGTATGTGGGACCGTGTAGTGGGAGTAGTGATTGTCTGGATTTTGCGTTTCAAATATTGTAGTTGAGTGGAGTATGCTTGTGGGATCCTATGTGCGTGCGCATGTGTGTGTTGAGAGCAGATGGTGTTCTGTGTATTTTTTGTTATCGGGTTCGTGTAAAAGTTTTTAATGGGTAGCAGATTAACATTTCAGGGAAGAAAGGGTTAATGCAGAAGTGCTGTTGCCAGCAGGTATTTATGGCTGCTGCTTGGCAGGCAGGCAGCTGTAGCTGCTGTTGAGCAGGCAGGCATTTATGACTGCTGCCCAGCAGGCCAGGCTGGTGAGCAGGCCTGCCTTTGTAGCCGGCAAAGCAGGGAGAGCGACTTTGGAGGAAAAAAAAAAGAAAAAAAAGAAAAAAAAAAGTTCCCTAACCATGATCAATAGAAGCTGCCCTCCGACTCGGCTCCCAGTGCTCCACCGGTGGCATGGCCAGGATGGACACCTGAGCTGAGGAGGGAAAAAAAAAAAACAACCAAAAACCCAAAACAAAAAAACCCCACTCTCGATCTATTGAAGTATTGGGGCAGTTTGTAGAGACACCACAAACAAAGCCTAAAGAGGCCTGCAACACACTGGGCGCAGGGGAGGAGGCCTTGGAGGAACAGATAGATCTGTCAAAACAAGAACTGCTTACTGAAAAAGAGAGAGGGGTAGTGCAACCACAAGCTCTACCAGCTGCCACCCAAGCAGCATCAGGGTGGCAGAGAAAGAAAAAAAAAAAATGGGTACTGACACAGCAAACTCCTTGACTGTTAACACCGTGCAGCTTACTTCTGCAGCTGCTTCACATTCCTTTTTCATCAGAATGACTCTGCTTTAAGGAAACACTTGAACCTGTCTTACTTCTCAAGAACTGATAACCTGGGGGAGGGGGTATATTCGTGTCCTCCTACCTACAGGTCCATGGCGGCTGCCTGTAAAGTTTCTCAAGCCTTGCCATGAGCTGGACAGATGACTGGAAAAGCCCAATGCCTCAGCTATAGGAGCTGATCGTGAATACCCTGAGCAGAGAGAGATAAAGGTAGAGAAAAACGAATGATTGCAAAACGTCACTTGAGGGCAACTGAGAAGTAACACCTTGAATATGCGTGCTTGTAAAGTAACTATTATTAGAGGCTATGATTTTGTGTGTAAAACCACCTGTATTTACTAGCCAGTTGCTAATAAGAAACTACACCTTGTATTGTATGGATTTGTCACTTGTAAAAGAGATGTTTGAACATGCAAATTTGCAGCAGCTGCTAGAAAATGCTAAGGCAAAAGCTAGAAAGATTCTAATACAATGATAGTGTTATAAACCAGGCAATGGGGCAAATTAAGAGGGTGAGAGAACTCCACTGGTAGAAAATTTCCTTAACTGGTCGGTCCTTCACTGCCACTACCATCTTCAACATGCTGCTGCACCCTGTAGTATACATACTGCTAATGTAAATCTGTATGTGCTTTGCCATAGTAGCAATTTGTTACTGGATAAAGCAGGTGAAACTTTGCATTGACAACGAGGTGCCAGGACTGAGGTTGGCCAAATGCCTCCTACCACAGTCAAGGGCAAGACTGAGTTGGCCTCTGTGTTTGCCACCAAGAAGAACCTTTAGCTCCGCTGTTGGCTGCAACCCAGCAGGCATTGAGCGGTGGAGACACATGCCATGCCAGACCTTGATGTGAGAGATGGCCTCCCCTGTTATCAGAGAGCCATCCAGTGGAAGAGCCGACAGTGTTTACAGATGGCTCATGGAAAACCAGAAAAGCTGTTATTGTGTGGAAAGAAAACTTTCACAGGCAGCACCGAATAGAACATCAAGAAGGATCACCCCAAGGAGTAGAGCTTAGAGCAATAGCAATGGTATTTCAACATTTTCCTGATCTGGTTAATGCTGTTACTGACTCTACTTACGTAGCTGGGTTGGTTCAACGATTAGACACAAAGTAGTTTTGGGACAAGTGTCCAACGAAAAATTGTTTGGGATCCTAAAATTAATATGGCTAACAATACAAAACCAGAGACATCACTATTATATTATGCATGTTAAGAGTCACACCACCCTCCCAGGTTTTATAGTGGAGGGTAATGCAAAGGCAGTTGCACTAATATCTGCAGTTGCCCTTGGACCTGTTCCCAATATAAAAGAACAAGCGCAAGCATCTCATCACTCATGAGATTTTTCCACCAAGGGTCTCATGCTCTACAGCAACAGTTTAAAATTTCCAATAGTGAAGCACATGCCATCGTTGCTGCCTGCCCTGTCAAGGCCAACATGTTCCTACCTATTTTGGCACTAATCCTTGGGGTTTACAAGCCCTACAGATTTGGCAAACAGATGTTACACATATTGCTGAATTTGGCAGGCAAAAATATGTACATATGTCCATAGATACATTTTCTTCTGCTATTGTGGAAACCGCTCATACTAGTGAATCTGCCCGGGATGTTATTTGCCATTGACAGCGTGCATTTGCAACCTTAGGGGTTCCACAGCGGATAAAAACAGACAGTGGCCCTGCTTATGCGTCAATGAGGGTTGCACCTTTTTTGCAAGCTTGGGGAGTCTCTCATGTTACTAGTATCCCCTATTCTCCAACAGGTCAAAGCATTGAAGAACGAACCTGTGATAACGCTCAAACATTTTCTTTAAAAACAAAAAGGGGAATGCCAGTGTTTTCTCCACACAAACAGTTAGCAAAAGCGCAATTTGTACTGAATTTTTTAAATTTCTCTAGTTTTGATTCTCTTTCCGCAATACAGAGCTTGTGACAACTGATGGACAATTCCTTGCCCAATCCACTGGTTCTATATAAAGACCTACATGATAACGAGTGGAAAGGACCAGAGCCATTGCTGACACGGGGTCGAGGATACGGCTGTGTACAGCTAGCAACAGGACCATGCTGTCTGCCAGCGAAATGTATAAAGCCCCAGAACTCAACAACAGAAGGAAACGACAATGACGGAAATCTTTGTAATATCTGTAATATCATGTGTGACCATGGGTAATGGACAAGTGTACTGGGCACATTTGTTAAATCCCCCATTGTTCCAACCTGTTACAGGGTGTGTAGGATTCACTGGTATGCCACACGTTATAAAGGTTCAAGTGACTTCAAATCAGACTAATAGTACTGAAATAATTTTGCCTGGAGTAGTGGGTGGTTATGTTAATTACACAGGTCAAGCTGTGATAGAGCGGACACAGCAAATTGTAAAAAACAAGCTAGTAAAACAAAAAAGGGGGAATGATAGGGGAGACCCCAAATGCACAAATCAACAAAGCATTGTTTGTCTTAAATGTTTTAACATTATCCAGTTGTGATTTACACACAGGCATGAATGTCCCGCCAGTGATTGGGCATTTTTCTGCACTAACCCATGTAGGCCTAGATCCGATACCAGGGAAAGAACCTGTTATGGTAATGGTAAAGTCTTTGGAAAATCATAACTGGGAAGGTCCTTTTAGGTTAATAACTTGGGGAAGAGGGTATGCTTGTGTCTCCACAGATGGAGGTCCCCGTTGGGTTCCTGCTCGGTGTGCACGTCCTGTTTTGGACTCTGACTCCAACAAACAGGAAAATGCATCTACCCTCACGGACACCATGGAACAGCTCTAACATCTGGGTGACCTTGGCCAGGACATTGAATCAGACGACCTTCTGTGCTGCAATACATACAGCAGACCAACCATATCATACATGTCTAGATGGCCTACCGATGCAAGGGGTGGTAAACAACACAACCATTTCTGATTGGGTTCAAGTATTGCCCGATATCATGTGTCGTGGTTTAAGCCTCACCCAGGCTAATAACTCACGAAGATTTACTTACTCACTCACTCACTCCCCTCTTTTTCTTCCCCCAGTCCCAGGGGAATGGGGACAGAATCGAAAAAAATAAAAATGCAAATCGCACGGGTTGAGATAAGAACAGTTTAGTAACTAGAACTGTCGTGGCTTAAGCTGTAAATTTCACTTCTCCCTCTCATCCCCACCCCCACTCTGATGGGGGGGAAATGGGGAGAAGAACCGAAAGAATGTAACTCCCACAGGTTGAGATAAGAACAGTCCAGTAACTGAGATATAATACAAATCGCTACTGCTACCACCAATAATAACAATGACAAGGTAAATACAAGGGAAGAGGATACAACAGCTCACCACCCGACTGAGCCGAGAGAGAGAGAGAGAGACATCCGGGTTCCTGCCCCCAGTATTTTACATCCTGGGCATGACGTGCTGTGGCATGGAATAGCTCTTTGGGCACTTTAGGTCAGGCGCCCCGTCCCTGCTTCCTCCCGGCTCCCCCTCCTCCCTGGCATACCATGAGACTCAGAAAGTCCTTGGTCAGACCAAAACATTACCAAGCAGCAACTGAAAACACTGGTGTTATCAGCGCTGCTCCAGCTACCAAGGAGAAAAAGTGACTGCTGCTGTTGAACCCAGGACAGTATCCACCCCTCATTCCATACCATTCACGTCATGCTCAGATCCCACATTTTTAATATACCATCACATACCTATAGATATACATCCACACACACACACACAGATGGACAGATATAATCCCTTACTGCATGGACCAATCCCTATAAAGCTGCTGAGTCCATCCAGTCCGTGATGTCAGGCTCCATCTTTTGCAACAGTCTTTCAGAGCAGGGGAGGTTGTGTGCACTGTTGGATCATTGCCTGCTGATGCTGATTGTTCCTTTACTGCAGAACTCGTCTGGTTTCATCAAAGCTCGTTCTTTGTTGGGATGATGGTCTGAGGGCCAGTCACGGTTGACTTGAAGACATCTAGTTGGCGGGCTATAAAAATATTACATAGCAGGCAACAGCATGCAATTGAGTTCATTGGCTGTTTTCTCCTAAAATCAAATCTCCTTGAGGTGCACATCGGACTTCCCCATCTTCCCGCATTACCCACCAAGTATATCTGGGTCCCTGAGCAAAAGCAATCCCAGGAGTGGGTTTGCCTTTACCTGAAGCAGGAATAACCCAGACTGTCTTCCCCAGCAAATTCTTTATGTGCACCACAGGAACGTTGTCCCCCTCCACAGTATGTAGAAGTTCTGACTGGGCTGGACCAGCCCTGTTGGCAGATCCTCTGGTGTTGACCAACCAGGTGGTCTTTGGTAAATGTGTATCCCAATGTTGGAAAGTCCCACCACCCATTGCTCTCAGTGTAGTTTTTAATAGCCCATTGTACCGTTTGATTTTCCCAGAGGCTGGTGCATGGTAGGGGATGTGATATACCCACTCAATGCCATGCTCTTTGGCCCAAGTATCTATCAGGCTGTACCGGAAATGAGTCCCATTGTCTGACTCAATTCTCTCTGGGGTGCCGTGTCACCACAAAATCTGTTTCTCACGACCCAGGATAGTGTTCCGGGCAGTGGCGTGGGGCACAGCGTATGTTTCCAACCATCCGGGGGTTGCTTCCACCATGGTAAGCACATGACGCTTGCCTTGGCGGGTTGGTGGGAGTGTGATATAATCAATCTGCCAAGCCTCCCCATATTTGTACTTCAGCCATCGTCCTCCATACCAAAGAGGCTTTAACCACTTGGCTTGCTTGATTGCAGCACATGTTTCACAGTCATGAATAACCTGGGCAATAGTAACCATTGTTAAGTCCACCCCTCGATCACGAGCCCATCTGTATGTTGCATCTCTGCCCTGATGGCCTGAAGTGTCGTGGGCCCACCGGGCCAAAAATAATTCACCCTTATGTTGCCAATCTAAGTCCATCTGAGCCACTTCAGTTTTAGCAGCTTGATCCACTTGTTGGTTGTTCTGGTGTTCCTCAGTAGCCTGACTCTTGGGTACATGAGCATCTATGTCGCGTACCTACACCACTAGGTTTTGCACCTGGGCAGCGATATCTTGCCACAGTAGAGCAGCCCAGATGGGTTTCCCTCTGTGTTGCCAGTTGCTCGGCTTCCATTGCTGCAACCACCCCCACAGGGCATTTGCCACCATCCATGAGTCAGTATAGAGATAAAGTACTGGCCACTTTTCTCCTTCAGCAGTGTCCAAGGCCAGCTGGATGGCTTTTATTTCTGCAAACTGACTCGATTCACCCTTTCCTTCAGCAGCTTCTGCAACTTGTCATTGAGGACTCCATACTGCTGCCTTCCATCTATGGTGCTTTCCCACAAAGCGACAGGACCCATCAGTAAATAAGGCCTATTGCTTTTCACTTTCTGACAGTTCATTATATGGTGGGGCCTCTTCAGCACGCATCACTCCTTCCTCCTCTGGTGACCTTCCAAAATCTTTGCCCTCTGGCCAGTCCATGATGACTTCTAGAATTCCCAGGTGAATGGGATTTCCTACTCGAGCTCGTTGTGTAATTAATGCAACCCACTTACTCCATGTAGCATCAGTTGCATGATGTGTAGAGGAGACCCTGCCTTTGAACACGCAGCCCAGCACGGGCAACCGGGGTGCCAGGAGGAGCTGTGCTTCAGTGCCAATCACTTCCGAAGCAGCTCGAACCCCTTCATAGGCTGCCAATATCTCTTTTTCAGTTGGGGTATAGCTGGCCTCAGATCCTTTGTATCCCCGACTCCGGAAGCTGAGGGGTCGACCTCGAGTCTCCCCTGGAGCTTTCTGCCAGAGGCTCCAGGTAGGACCGTTCTCCCCAGCTGCGGTGTACAGTACATTATTAACATCTGCCCCGGTCAGGACTGGTCCGAGGGCTACTGCACGAACTATCTCACGTTTAATTTGCTCAAAGGCTTGTTGTTGCTCAGGGCCCCATTTAAAATCATTTTTCTTCCGGGTCACATAATAGAGAGGGCTTACAATCAAACTGTAATTCAGGATGTGCATCCTCCAGAACCCCACAGCACTCAAGAAAGCTTGTGTTTCTTTCTTATTAGTGGGTGACGACATTGCTGTTATCTTGTTGATCACATCTGTGGGGATCTGGCAACATCCATCTTGCCATTTTATTCCCAAAAATTGAATCTCCTGTGCAGGTCCCTTGACCTTACTCCGGTTTATGGCAAAACCGGCTTTCAGCAGGACTTGGATTATTTTCCTCCCTTTCTCAAAGACTTCTTCTGCTGTATCACCCCACACAATAATGTCATCAATGTATTGCAGGCGTTCTGGGGCTTGCCCCTGTTCCAGTGCAGTCTGGATCAGTCCATGGCAGCTGGTAGGGCTGTGTTTCCACCCACCCCTGGGGCAGTCGGTTCCAAGTGTACTGGACGCCCCTCCAAGTAAAAGCAAACTGTGGCCTGCACTCTGCTGCCAGAGGAATTGAGAAAAAGGCATTGGCAATATCAGTCGTGGCATACCACTTGGCTGCCTTTGACTCCAGTTCATACTGAAGCTCTAGCATGTCTGGTACGGCGGCACTCAAGGGTGGTGTCACTTTGTTAAGGCCACGATTGTCTACTGTTAGCCTCCACTCTCCGTTAGACTTTCACACTGGCCATATGGGGCTATTAAAGGGTGAGTGGGTCCTACTGATCACTCCTTGACTCACTAATCTACGGATCAACTTATGGATGGGAATCAGGGAGTCTCGGTTGGTGCGATATTGCCATCGGTGCACTGTTGTGGTCGCGATTGGCACTTGTTGTTCTTCGACCTTCAGCAACCCCACAACAGAAGGATCCTCTGAGAGACCAGGCAAGGTGGACAGCTGCTCCATTTCCTCTGTCTCCAAAGCAGCAATACCAAAAGCCCATCAGCACCCTTTTGGGTCTTTGAAGTACCCTCTCCTGAGGTAATCTATGCCAAGGATACATGGAGCCTCTGGACCAGTCACAATGGGGTGTTTTTGCCATTCCCTCCCAGTCAGGCTGATTTCAGCCTCCAGGACACTCAACTCTTGGGATCCTCCTGTCACTCCAGAAATAGAAATAGGTTCCACCCCTTGACAGCTTGATGGCATCAGAGTACATTGTGCACCGGTATCTACTAGAGCCTTATACTTCTGTGGGACTGATGTGCCAGGCCATCTGATCCATACAGTCCAATAAGTTTGATTGTCTCCTACCTCCACCTGGCTGGAGGCGGGGCCCCTCTAGTAGTCGTCACATTGGTCACTCACGTCTTGTAGAAATGGATTATTCTTCCTTATCACAGGAGCTGAAGTAAAATCTGCTCTTCCACTCCATCTGGGAACCTGCTCACTAGAGACTGAAGCTGCAGCCTTCATGGGGTGATCAGACTTGACCTTTGCTCTCTTTTTCAGTTCTCGCACCCGCTCCTCCAAAACTGAAGTAGGCTTTCCATCCCACTCCATCATATCTTCTCCATGATCCCAGAGGTAAAACCATAGGGTGGCCCGTGGTGTATAACTTCTATATCTTCTCTCTCGAACAGTGGGACGCCTTCTGTTAATAGCTGAGACGTGTGTTGGTACACGTGAGGAGCTGGATAGATCGTCTCTCAATTGTTGGAGGTCCTGGGACAGTTTTTCCACAGCTGAGATGATGGAAGGGGTGAGACTTGTCTTCAAACTCTCGGAGTTCATAAATCATTTCATCCACTATTGGTGGTATTATGTCATTCCAGGTTAATGCTGCCAATGAATGGGCATATGATGAGTGTGCATTCCGTGTAAATTTCTGCCACATGGGTTGTGTACATTCTACTTCATCTGGATCTATGGGTATATCCCCAACATTCGGCTTGATAGTATAGATCATCTCTACAATGGCTGATTCCCTCAGAGACTGAATGCCTTTCTCTAAAGTAGTCCAGTTGGCCGAACGACTCATAACATCCTCCTTGTATGGAAACCTATCTTTCACAGATGCCAAGAGCCGCTTCCAAAGGCTGAGGGACTTTTTCTCTCTTGCAATTGCTTTGTCAATTCCCCCTTCCCTGGCAAGTGATCCCAGCTGTTTGGCTTCACTACCTTCTAGTTCATGACCGTCGGCCCCATTGTCCCAGCATCGGAGCAGCCAGGTGATGATGTGCTCCCCTGGCTGACGGGTAAAGTCTTTTCGCATATCCGTAGCTTGGTTGAGGTCCGAGATCGGGAAGTCACCTCTTCTTTTTCTTCTTCTTCTTCATCATGTGACGATGAATCCTGGTCAGATGCTGTCCCAGATGGTGAGTACGTTGTTTCTTCGTCTTGCTTCATCTTTCTTGCCTCTTTTTTGCTTTTCCTCTTGCGTACAGGGGCAACCGATATTGGTATGAGTTGGTCCTCTGGGTTAGCTGCAGTGATTATTACTGTGGTTTGGGTAGCTGCTGCACTTGTCACTGTGGTTTGAGTCGTGGCTGTACCTGTCACTGGGGGTGGTGTAGCTGCTGTACTTGGAGCTGGATTAGCTGCACTGTCTGTTACAGTTGGAGTTTGAGTATCTGCTGTGCTTGTCCCTGGGGGTTGCGTAGTTGCTGTGCTTGGAGCAGGAGTAGCTGCACCGTCCATCACTCCACCCTCAGATCCAGGGACATTTTCTTCCTTTTGAAGATGCTGGACAGTGTTGAACAGGGCTCTGTAAGCATAGGCCAAGCCCCAGCACCTTGCCATGATTTGTCAATCTCCGGTGCGACCAGAATGACAATACACCTCCTTTAAATGTCTTACTAATTTTTCTGGATTTTGCATTTGTTCATTGGTGAAGTTCCAAAACACTGGAGGGGCCCACTGGCCTAGATACTTGCCCATACTATCCCACACACCCTGCCACTCATGGCTATCCAGCCTCAGGGAAAATCTCTTGGACCTCCTATATCGTCGTTTAACCCTAGACAAGGCCCAAACCTGAATATGCATAACTCTCGGGACCAGACAAAAAAAGTCATGAGTAAAACATACTCAGTATGTGTGCCAACATGATGATTCCCATCACAACAAGCAAGCAGGTCTCAAGGGTATCTAAAGGCCATTCAAAATCTTCAAAATTCTCAAATGATGCTGTAAACAGTCTGGTGGGGGGGCTGGGAGCACAAAAGAATGTCTCCTTCACAGGCTGACCACCCAAGGAGGTGAAAAGAGACATGTAATTGCTAAGAACTTCCATTATATACCTCCCAAAGTTTAGAGTTGGTGACCACACTGGAAACACAAACCGAGTCACTTTCATGATCGCTGAGTACTATTGCATTAAAAATCAGTGCAATAAAGTACAATGCAACAAGAACCTTAACCCAAAACTCAGATCTGAAAAATGTTAAGATAAAAAGTATCAGCTTTAAGTATGTACTTTATGTTCTTATGAACCTGTGAGAACCAGAGCAACAACTTTGAGAGCCAATAAATCAGCATTATGACGAGTGGCTATTCTGTCTTTATCTCAACCCTTCGTGCCCCACGTTGGGCGCCAAAAAGAACTGTCGGGGTTTAAGCCTCACCCAGGCTAATTACTCACGAAGTTTTAGTCACTCACTCACTCACTCCTGTCTTTTTCTTCCCCCAGTCCCGGGGGGATGGGGAGGAGAATCAAAAAAAAAATGCAACTCACATGGGTTGAGATAAGAACAGTTTAGTAACTAGAACTGTCGTGGCTTAAGCTGTAAATTTCACTTCTCCCTCTCTTCCCCCTCCCCCCCCGCCCCCCCCCCACTGTGGGGGGGAATGGGGAGAAGAACCGAAAGAATTTAACTCCCATGGGTTGAGATAAGAACAGTCCAGTAACTGAGTTATAATACAAATCACTACTGCCACCACCAATAATAACAATGACAAGGTAAATACAAGGGAAGAGGATACAACCGCTCACCACCTGACCGAGCTGAGAGAGAGAGAGACTTTCAGGTTCCTGCCCCCAGTACTTTACATCCTGGGCATGACGTGCTGTGGCATGGAATAGCTCTTTGGTCAGTTTGGGTCAGGCGCCCTGTCCCTGCTTCCTCCCGGCCCCCCGCCTCCTCCCCGGCAGAGCATGAGACTAAGAAAGTCCTTGGTCAGACCAAAACACTACCAAGCAGCAACTGGAAACACTGGTGTTATCAGCGCTGCTCCATCTACCAAGGAGAAAAATGACTGCTGCTGCTGAACCCAGGACATCACCAAAGATCCAGAAGAGAGAGATATTGTGGGCACAGTGAATGCCCCTCGATGTTGGTGTTTTGGCTGGAAGGTACTGCCATGTATTACGACCGTGACATGGCCAGGCCCAGGTGGGCCAGATTCTCGGTGGTTGGCCCTGAAGCGTCGCCATGATTTTACTGATGTCCGACCAAACAGTCTTCTGTTTCGCAATATGACAAAGAATACGAGTCCATGGTGTTCAGTTTTTACTGAAACTAGCATTGATAATTTACCAAAAGCATTGCCTCAAGGCATATTTTTGCTATGTGGCGACAAAGCTTATCCAGCTATTCCCTGGAAAACAAGGGGAGGTCCATGTACGTTGGGATGGCTATTGTGGCTTACACCCAACCTAAGTATGATGTTAAATCACACACAGTTACACAGAGGTCTCAAAAAACAAGCAGCGCTTGACTCCAATTGTAATGATAGTGTTGATCTCTGGAGTAGAGGGGAAATTATTGTAAATAGCTCCTTTACACCGGGAGTTGCTGCTACTTGAGCATTAGCGCAATTAAATAAGCTTGCTTGCTGGTTAGGAAAACAAACGACGGAAACGGCAAAAATCTTAAGTGCCTTAGCAATAGATATTAACTCTGTAAGATACACTACTCTTCAAGATAGAACAGCCATTGATTTTTATTGTTAGCACATGGGCATGGTTGCCAAGAATTTGATGGAATGTGTTGTATCAACTTATCAGATCGTTCTCAGTCCATTCATGCTAGCATCCAGAAATTGATGGACCAAACTCAGAAACTGCAGGAAGATGATGGATTTTTTGTACTGGGAAACTGGTTGAACTCTTGGGGACTGGAAGGTTGGATTGTATCTGTGATAAAAGATGGGATTGTGATGTTGTTTGTTCTTCTTTGTGTTATGCTTGTGGTACCGTGCTTATTATCCTATCTGCGAAGGGCCCTGCAGAGGATGATAAACATGGCCTTTTTTGTTGAAAAACAAAAAGCGGGAATTGTGGTGGGGGGCTACGGTAGGCCCGTGGATTCCCTGACTGAAGACGTGAAGTTAGAACTCAGTCTCAAAGATGTTAAAGTGCATCCATGAGAAATGAGGTACCAAAGGCATCTGAGTGGGAAAGTAGAAGGCATCTGGAGGAGCGAGTCAGATTAGGGGAGTAACTAAATACAAAGGAGGAACTTGGAAAAACAATGGACTTTAGTAATGCAGTAAAGGGTCATCCAATAATGTGCCGTTGCTAAATAATATTAACCAGTGGCTAAAAAGACACGTGTGTGCTAGGAAAGGTATATAAGTAGTGGTTTGTAGTAATAAAGCATCTATCTATCTATCTATCTATCTATCTATCTATCTATCTATCTATCTATCTATCTATCTATCTTTTCTTCCTACTAAGTCACCGAAAATACGTGTGTGATTTTTGGCCGTCTCCACAACGACAGCAACCTACGTTAATTAGTTCTGGGAAGAAATTATAATATTTATAAGATTTCTGGGAATTATAATGCATATGTATGAGATGAATGCTTATAAGCAAGAAACCTGTATGCATATTTGCCAACCTTATAAAGTTTAACCAAGCAAAGTGCAAGGTCCTACACCTGGGTCAGGGCAATCCAGGCACAGCTACAGGTTGGGCAGGAAAGAGATTCAGAGCAGCCCTGCGGAGAAGGACTTGGGGATGTTGGTTGAGGAGAAACTGAACATGAGCCAGCACTGTGCGCTTGCAGCCCAGAAAGCCAACTGTATCCTGGGCTGCATCAAAAGGAATGTGACCAGCAGGTCGAAGGAGGTGATGCTGCCCCTCTACTCTCCTCTTGTGAGACCTCACTTGGAGTATTGTGTGCAGTTCTGGTGTCCTCAACATAAAAATGACATGGAACTGTTGGAACAAGTCCAGAGGAGGGCCACGGGGATATTCAGGGGACTGGAGCACCTCCCATATGAAGACAGGCTGAGAAAGTTGGGGCTGTTCAGCCTGGAGAAGAGAAGGCTGCGTGGAGACCTCTTAGCAGCCTTCCAGTATCTGAAGGGGGCATATAAGGTTGCTGGGGAAGGACTCTTCATTAGGGACTGTAGTAGTAGGACAAGGGGTAACAGGTTCAAACTTGGGAATACTTAAAACTCAGTCTTAAATGCATATGTTACAATTTCATAAAGTAAAGTTAGGGTTTAAAATCCCAAATTTAAAATACCAGACACACACAAAATTTTTCACCATGAAGCATAACCCTTTGTTCCATAATCCCCAGTTGCATATTTAATGAACACATAAAACACTTCCATCAAAAAGAAAAAACGCAGTTCTAGGATGTTTAATTCTTTGGAAATCATCATCTTAGATTGCTGAAATGGCATTAGTGACAAATAACCATAATCCAATGGCCCAAGGCCAGCAACTTCTATTACAAAAGATCAGGCTGTTTTGTATGACACAGCATGTTACATGTGTATCACTAAACAGAAATGAGACTGCTTAGTTTACCTATAAAGAAAAGTCCACTTAACTGTACAAGTATTTTAATAGCTACATGAATGGAAAAAACAGTGTCTCTAAGCAACTGCCTACAAAAACTGATTAATAGGTAAATGGCTGTATCTACTCTAAAAAGTCCCCCATTCAGTGCTTGTCCTGGGTTCAGCAGTAACAGTCATCATTTTTTTTTTCTGCTTCTTGGTAGCTGGTGCAGCGCTGTGTTTTTGACTTTCGGCCTGGGAGCAGCGCTGATAACACCAGTGTTTTCAGTTACTGCTTGGTAATGTTTTGGTCTGACCAAGGACTTTCTGAGTCTCATGCTCTGCCAGGGAGGAGGGGAAGCCGGGAGGAAGCAGAGACAGGACACCTGACCCAAACTGACCAAAGAGCTATTCCATGCCACAGCACGTCATGCCCAGGATGTAAAATACTGGGGGCAGGAACCCGGAAGTCTCTCTCTCTCTCTCGGCTCGGTCAGGCGGTGAGCGGTTGTATCCTCTTCCCTTGTATTTCCCTGGTCATTATTATTATTGGTGGTAGCAGTAGCGATTTGTATTATACCTCAGTTACTGGACAGTTCTTATCTCAACCCGTGGGAGTTACATTCTTTTGATTCTTCTCCCCATTCCTCCCCCCCCCCATCGGAGTGTGGGGGAAGAAAGAGGGAGAAGTGAGTGAACGGGCTGCGTGAGATTTACAGCTTAAACCACAACAGTGCTATAGTCTAGAATGCACAGAATAAATAGCAGCAACTCACAGAACCTGTGGATTTTATTCTAGTATTTGCATGTTGCCATTTAGTTCCAAATTTGAGTTCTATGTCAGCTTTCTCAGACTTCCTTTTTTAACCAATCCACATTCACCTACTGTACTCTGCATGGATTCACCATTCACATTTTAGAAAGGCAAATGATACCTTCTGGCTATCTAAACCTACAGCTTCAGCTGCAGCCTGAATTCCAGAGACCACAGAAGCCTATGACAAGTACTCCCTCCACTGGCAGAAGTTTTAGCAAAAGGACGAACCCAGGTCTTCAGAGCAATGAAAGCAGGACTCAGAAATGAAGGGAGACAAATCCAGCTTCTTCATCCTTTTAAAACAAAGAACAGCAACTGTTCTTTGTTTGGACAGGAGAGAAGCAGCAGCTACAGCAAGACGATGCACTCCAACAGCTCTGTCCAAAACCACCACTGGCAGCCCTTGCCCAGGGCCACCTTTCATTTTGTGTTCAGGGTGTCACCCCCCCCAGTTTCAGCTCGTTTCATAAACCTGACAGACAAAATCTACATTGCCCTCTTTCCAAACACTTCTTTTTGTCTGTAAGGACCCTGTAACATTAGACACATCTACACGGATGCAAACAAGTTAGCACTCACCCAGCAAGAAACCCATGCAGCTGCAGAGACAACTTTTTTTTTAAGATTATTTTGGAGACAGATCGATTTCCTAATCAAGGTCACCCACAAACATCAGGCAAAGACAGCACAGAACAAATGCCTACAGACTGCAGCCTTTTTTTTTTTTTTTTTTTTGGCCTTCCAGAAACAGTGCTGGCTTGAGGGAACATCAAACTACACCCTGTCAGGGAGCAACACTCCAAGGAGCCATAAAAGAGGCAGTTTGCAGTGCAGTATTTCAGGGAGTCAAATTGCATGCCATGTTCTGAGTTCTAGTTATTCTGGTTGCCAGGCCAGACAGAGGCTTGGGTGACGATCAGCAGCAGCTTATGAGCTTGTTCAGCTTTTTCTGAACTCAAAACTTGACTAGTTTATACTACAGCTGGGTTTGGGGGTGTCCTGGCTTCAGCTGTAGCAGTTACTTTTCACCTTCTTAGTAGCTGGTGCAGTGCTGTGTTTCAGCTTTAGTCCAAGAAAAATGCTGATAACACATCAATGTTTTAGTTGTCGCTAAGTAATGCGTACCCTGATCAAGGACTTCTCAGTCCCATGCTCTGCCAGGGAGGAGGGGAAGCCAGGAGGAAGCAGAGAAAAGGACACCTGACCCAGACTAGCCAAAGGGGTATTCCTTACCACAGCATGTCATGCCCAGTATATAAACTGGGGGGAGTTACCTGGAAGGCCCAGATCGTTGCTCAGGTCCGGCTGGGTATCTGTTGGCGGGTGGTAAGCAACTGAACTGTGCATCACTTGTGCTTACTGTATTTTTCCTTTCCCCTTTTAGCTTTATATTCTCTCCCCTTGTTATTTCCCTTTATAATTATTATTATAGGTGGTAGCAGTAGTGGTTTTGTGTTCTACCTTAGTTACCGGACTGTTCTTAGCCCGTGGAAGTTACATTCTTCTGATTCTTCTCCCCATCCCTCCGGGAGTGGGGGAGGAGGAAGGGGGCAAAGAAAGGATGGGGGGAGTGAGCTAGCAGCTGCATGGTTCTGAGTTACCAGCTGGGCTTAAACCATGACACGGAGCAATACAGTACATTTAAAATGGCACTGAGTTAATATGACGCCACAGTAATGGTGAAAGAACAAAACAAGCATAAATGAATCATTCTGCTATGGTATCCTTTCCTCTGTTTAACTTAAAAAAAAAAAAAAAAGAATTTAGATTACCTTGATGGCAAATGGTTTCAACTATACCCAATGCTAAATCTGTTCAACATCTTTAGTGTCATACAAAGCCTGTAGTGATACAGCAAGTTTTCTTCTAGCTCATTTTAATAAAAATCTTACAGATTTTGTATGTACATAGAACACACCCAGAAAACTGACAGCAACACTTAAATATCACATTAAATGATTATGAAATAATGATGTGGAATAGAGAGGTACAAACTACCAGCAAATCTAACCTGTGTTACCATATACTCGTGTTTGCTGACTAGCTGGCTGCCCAAAATTAATACCCCTTTGAAAATATACAATATGGTTGTGTTTCATGATTTGTTAGAATGTGTAAAGTGCCTGATGAAGTATTTCTGCCCACTGTTACATGAATCCATTAATTGACAGAAATCTGACTACTCATTTTAGCTATTAAAAGCACATGATTTTCTTTTAGACTTGCCCACCCACCACCTGTAGGGGAAAAAAAAAGTCTCAATAACGGTACGCTCAAATTACAGTCACATGGGAAAACTAAGCACTTTTGCTTCGTACTCTGCATTATGACACAAACATAATCACCAAATAATGTTATTTATGTGTTCAGAACAAAATTTTATCATAATTCTCTAATTTTTCTACTGATCTGCAATACTACCATTCTAACATAAAAAGCTGCATCCCTGAACTTATCTTCAGGCTCTCTGTCCAAAAGAGTCTAAACCATTGTTACCTTATTTCAGCATTATAGCACTATACTGCTCTAGAATATATATTCATATAAATCCCAGACAGCATTTAAGTAAACTGCTTGCATTAATTAAAAAAACCCAACCAACCAAAAAAAAAACCCCACCCACAAAAATAGTCTGTTTAATGACATGAATAAAGCATTAACTGAAAGATATCTTACAGATTTGCTTCTAAATGATACATAAATTTGAGCAGCAATCCTCATGAGACCTAAATATCTATCTTTATCTAAGGGGGGTGTGTGTGTGATTAAAAATACCCTATGTATAAGTTAATACTAAGGTGAATTTATAGTCTAGTTTTAATTACAGTTGTGCGGTGCTTCACCATAAATTAAATCATAGCTGAACTTTTTTGCTTTTCAAGGTACACCAACTTAATTAGAGTTCAGACACAAAAATGTCCTTAATTCTTCTAAATCCAGAAAAAAAGCTGCAATGTAAAACCCAGTGTTATCCAACCGATCACATGCACTGCTGTCTAGTACTGAGGGGAGGGGAAAGCAGTGAGTAAAACAGCTTCCAAGATGGACACTGAATTCTTGATAAATGTGCATTCAAAACTAACATTCATTAGGACAGTAAAAAGATGCCTGAAACAAAGCGATTTTTCTCCATGTTAAAAGAAAAATTGAAGGATACAAAAACTTTAGAACACTTTAAAATTTTAAACAAACACCAGAAACTGCAAGTGCCCTCAGAACAACAACATTAACAAAATAACATCCCTCTTTCTTCCAAACATAAATAAATCAAGCTGGATAAGAAACGTCATAATAGTTTTCACTACTTGCAGACTTTTGTTTATGGAAAAATTGTTGTCAGCGCCACTAACGCACAACTTTATTAGCTGCATACCTTAACTGCCATTCAGGAAAGCAGAACACAGAATATAGCATAACCTTGTTTCAAACACTTAAATTGCATGGAAGATATTTTCTACCACAAAAGACACAGTTTCTTAAAGTCATCTTTAACATGATCAAATCTTTCTAAACTTTATTATTTGCTAAAACCAATACTGCATAAAGTCTTGCAAATAAACACCTCAGTGCACCACACACATGGCCTGACATTTTTGCTTTAAAGCTTTTGGGATTAAATTTTTACAAGAAAGAAATAGTGAAGTTATCCCACTCAATCATTTGCTCTAAGCACACACTAGATTAGACCAGGAATTGAGACGCATCCCCATGCACAGCGATCTTGCAACACTCACCCTTTGCACCCCAATGCACTAAGGTTTGGGCGTGTGTGTGTGTGTGTCTATGTGTGAAAGGATTAATCTACAAATCTCCTTATCCCCTTCTTATTATAGAATCGCTTCTATATCTTCCTCCCTCCAAAAATAAAAAAGCCCAAACTATCGACTTTCTCCCCCCATCATCTCTTTGCAGTGACTCAAATAGGGGCACAACACCGGCTTCACCCCGTGAAGGCTCCGCAGGCCGCCTCCTCCTCTCCGCTCCTTCCCCTCCCCGAGGCGCGGTGACACCGGCGAGGCGAGGGGGCGAGCCACAACACGCTGGCTCCCTCCGGAGGACTGGGAGCGCAGGAGGCCGCCGTCCCGGAGAACAGCGAGGCCGCTCCACTGCCCTGAGAAGATCCAATGAAACTGCAGAATCACCCTGGGCCTTGTCCTGGCCACCACGCTCCCCCAATTAGCGAATCGCACCGTAGGGCCACCACGCCCCTCACAGCCCTTCAAAGGAACCCCCGCGATGCCCCGGGCCGGCCCCGCGAGAACGGGCAGTACCTGTGCACTGTTGATCGCCATGGCAACCCCTCCCCGTGAAAAATTTGGCGTTAGCCAAACAACTCACGCCGCCGCCATCTCCTCTCTCGCACGCACCGGGCAGTCCGTGCGCACTGCGCTTGCGCACGGCGGGACGGGCTCGCCTCTGCGCCTGCGTGCGGGCCGAGTGACGGTGGCTGTGTAGGTGTGGTGGCTGCTGGGATAGGTCTGTGGAATGGTGTCGGTGTGGTCGCTCAGGGGTGAGTGGATGGGTGAGGTGGTTAAGAACTTCGCTTTCAGCTCCCCGCATCGGGCGAGATGGGTCTAGGCTGAGGCTCGCCGGCGGTAGGAGCGTGGCCCCACATTGCTGGGGCTGCGGACAGCTGAGTAACCCGGGGAAGGCAGCGCGGCCGGCCTTGTCCTACCGCAGTGTGGTAGTGCGGTGCAGGATAAACGCAGCTGGAAAAGCTCACGTAGCCAGGCTGCCCCCAAGGAATTCATGCAGAATTCACCTTGAAAGGCTGTAAAAAGCTGCATGTCGCTGGTTGCTCTGGCAGGTGAGAGGCAGGATGTGTGCCTGTGCAAGGCAGAGCGAAGCTGTCCTACGTATGTCCCAAATGATGAGCGTGGGAATGATTTCAGCGTTTGTATCTGGAAAAAAAAACCTCAAGGGACTAAGCCAATTTCATGATTTTGAGAGGACTGACTCATAACTGAATACTAAAACCTCCAGGCAAGAATCCATTATATTTGTTGCTAATTTAATCTGTTTTTTTACTTAAACTACTAAATTCTGTAAAAGTCTAGTTCAGTTGGGAAGCAAGTAGTAGAGAAAGATTAACCATAAAAGTTGAAGGAAAGGAAATGAACAATGTGGCTTTGGCTGCTCAGAGATGAGGTTCACTGACAGCAGAAAGAAGATTCATCCACCTTTCTGCAATAAGGACATTTCCCTCTTGTTTTATGAAATGCAATGCTTCATCTGTGCTCATGGAATGATTGTCTGTATTGGCTTTTATCCTTTTAGCAGACACATCCTGCTGCTGCTCCCTTCTGTTTCTAGCAAGTGTTGCTCTTTTGTCCTAATGCAGAGAACTAGCTGTGAAAACAGCTGTTTAATATTAAAGAGAGAAACAAAAAAGGGAGACAAATGTATAGGTTTTTTGCATACAGCATTTCAAAGGTCTGAAATCCCCTGTCCACTCACAAGTCTCATATACAGTATAAATAATGGAGTGAAAGCCCTTACGTAGCTCATCTGCTTAAAGGCAAAATTCCCTTCTGCTCACAGTGCTGCCTAAATAAACTGGCTGGTTTTGATGGAAATAAGACCCTTCAAATGACTGAAAATACAAATGAGGATAGTGCCTCACTCCTGAAAGCCAGTTAATTCAAATACCAATACTGTTAAATGCTGTTACTGATGGCGAAAACTGACATGGGCAGAAAGGATGTCACTATCTCATAGTTCAGCAACGTTTAAAACAACCCATCTTAGTAGTTTCATTGGAAAATCTGTTAATTTACCACAAATATTTTGCAATAATATCAGTTTCATAAGTTTTATTGTAATAGGATGCTTTACAGAAACTTACCTGCTGGGAAGTATGCACCTCAGTTCTTTTTTATCATTCACTTTTGCCATTTTAGTGGTCTGTTATTGCATTATCGCTTATTGTATTATCCAAATTAGTTTACATCTATCCTTTATGCCAGTGGTCATGAATTACAGCTTACAAATAAAGTTGTACATTTCTGGCTGTCCTGGGTTCAGATGTAACAGTGGGCCCCTCCAGTGCTTTTGAACTTCACCGCTGAACAAGTGCAAAATCCAGAAAAATTAGTAAAACGCTTAAATGAAGTGTGTTGTCATCCTGGTCATACCAGAGGGACAAATCATGGCAACGTGCTGAAGCTTGGCCTACGCCTACAGAGCCCTGTTCAACACTATCCAGCACCTTCAAAGGGAAAAAGATGTCTCTGAATCTGATGGCAAACCAACAGACTACTACAGCTACTCCAGCTCCAAGTGCAGCAGCTACACCAACCCTAGTGACAAGTACAGCAGCTCCTCAAACCTCGACAGCAAGAGATAATGCAGTTGCTGGTGCTACTCGACCCCTAAGCACAGCAGCTGCACCAACCCCAACAACAGATACTGCAGCCACTCCAAGCCTAATGGCAGACACTGTAACCACTCCAGCCACAGTGACAGACACTGCAGATAAACCAACGGACCAATTCGTGCCAATATCAGTTGCCCCTGTAAGCAGGGGGAAAAGCAAACAAGAGGCACAAAGAGCAACCCATATAGTGAGGAAAGATGAAAAACCAATGCACTTACTACAGGGGACAGCATCTGAACAAGAGTTATTATTACATGAATCACAGGAAGAGGAAGAGGTGACTTCTTGACTCCAGACCTAGACCAAGCTATGGAATATGCAAAAAGACTTCACATGTCTTCCAGAAGAGCACATCGTCACCTGGTTGCTCCAATGCTAGGACAATGGGGCTGACAGTCACGATCTAGAAGGTAGGGTAGCCAAGCAGCTGGGATCACTTGCTAGGGAAGGGGGAATTGGCAAAGCAATTACAAAAGAGAAATGGGCCCTCAGCCTTTGGAGGCAGCTCTTGGCAGCTGTGAAGGAAAGCTTTTCCTACAGGGACAATGTTTTGTGTCGTTCAGCCAACTGGACCCAATAGAGGAAGGCATTCAGTCTCTGAGGGAATCAGCCATTCTAGACATGATCTGTCATGGGCTAGATGCCAGGAATGCATCCATAGATCTAGATGAACTCGAATATCCATGACCCATGTGGCGGAAACTTAAACTGAGTGCACCATCATCATATGCCCACTGTCCTGGGTTCAGCAGTAGCAGTCATTTTTTTCCTTCTTAGTAGCTGGTCCAGTGCTGTGTTTTTGACTTTCAGCCTGGGAACAATGCTGATAACACCGATGTTTTTAGTTGTTGCTAAGTAATGTTTATTCTGACCAAGGACTTTTCTGAGTCTCATGCTCTGCCAGGGAGGAGGGGAAGCCAGGAGGAAGCAGAGACAGGACACCTGACCCAAACTAGCCAAAGAGGTATTCCATACCACAGCATGTCATGCCCAGTATATAAACTGGGGGCACTTACCCAGAAGGCCCAGATCACTGCTCGGGTCAGGCTGGGTATTGGTCGGCAGGTGGTGAGCAGATGTATTCTCTCCCCTTGTTATTTCCCTTTTCATTATTATTATAGGTGGTAGCTGTAGTGGTTTTGTGTTATACCTTAGTTACTGGACTGTTCTTATCTCAGCCCTTGGGAGTTAAATTCTTTTGATTCTCCTCCCCATCCCTCTGGGAGCAGGGGGAGGAAGGGGGGGTGTGTGAGCGAGCGGCTGCGTGGTTCTAGGTTGCTGACCGGGCTTAAACCTCGACAGTTCTTTGTGGCGTCCAACGTGAGGCACGAAGGGTTGAGATAATGACAGATCTGACCAGAGTGTGTCTAATCGTATTTGTGGTAAGCATTTATTGTTTTGGATTAATAGTCACTCATCACAATGCTGATTTATTGGCTCTCAAAGTTGTTGCTCTTAATCTCAGAGTTTCAGCATGTTGTACCTTACTTACAGCCGGTATTTGCAATTTTAGTGTTTATCGGCTGGGGGGCTTGGGCTAAGCTTCTTGTTTCACTGTACTTTATGGTAATGACTTGTAATACAATAGACTCATTGATCATGAAACTGATGTGGCTTGCGTTCCCAATGTGGTCATCACCTCTATACTTTGGGAGGTATATAATAGAAGTGTTTAGCAATTACACATCTTTTTTCCCCTCCTGGGGTGGTCAACCTATGAAGGAGAAATTCCCTTACCTTCCCAGCCACTCCACCAGACTCTTTACAGCATCATTTGAGAGTTCTGATGGTTTTGAATGGCCTTTGGATACCCTTGAGACCTGCCTGCTGATTGTGATGTTTGGACAAGCACTTGTCCAAACATATTTTAACTTAGGCAAGGGCTTGTAATGTTTGCAGCACCAGGGGGAACATGTTTGGGCAAGCACTCTCCTTATCTGGAAAAACAGTTGCTTAAGCAAAGGTATCTGAACAGTAATGTGATTGGTTGAAAACACACATGATCAGTAAAGCCCTTGGCTGTTGATGGCTAGGCAGAGTACTATAAATGCCTGTAAGCTCACTCAATAAATGTTTCTGGTTGCATCACATCTGGAGTCTGTGCCCCATACGCTACAAATGGCTCCTGAACAGGGACTGGAGTTGGAGACTCACCGAGTCCAGACTGGTGGCATAGCCCAACTGAACCAGGGATTACAGAAGGATTGTGCACACCCATTGCCTACTGGATAGGTGAGCAGTTGGGAACCATGGGAGGGGAAGTTATCCCTGGACCAGAAGTGCAGTCTAGAGTTTCTGCGCAAATGGTAAGATGCTCAAAAAAAGAACTCTGGTGGGGCCTCAATTAGTGACTTTGTTAGAATGGATCCATAAGAGTATGCCAGATTTCCCGTCAGAAGGTGTTCTTCACGTAGCAGCCTGGCAAGCAGTGGGGGCGCACTTATGAGCCGCTGTTGCTGCTGGAGATGTGGCTGCCAGACAGCAACTTGGGACTTGGTGGCAAATTATGGCCACGCGAAAGACTATTAAACAGCAGTCCTCCTCCTCTGCTGCTCCGTCTGCACCTCTGGAAATGGCAGATCACCCTCCCGTGAACCCTAACCCATCCCCATTGACCAACCTGTTTCTGTTGCAAGCTGAAAAGGGTCCTGAGCCAGACTCTGAAGAGGACAGCGATCCTTTCGATCCTGGCCCAATGGATCCTGAGAAGGAGACTGATTTATTTCCTCCACCTTCTGATGTAAATGCTCCGGTAATGGTGTAAACCACAGCAAGTAATTGGGAAGTTTGTGGAAAGGAGGCAATTAAGCAGGGTGACTGGCAGGTTGCTTTGGCATGCCCTGTGATTTATCAACCTCATAGGCCACCTGAATGGCAACCGCTTCCCTATGAAGCAGTTAAAGAAATGTGTAAGGCAGTAAAGGAGGGAGGTATTCATTCACCTTTTGCTATGTCTCTGTTAGAAGCAACTGAAGAATCATATATTCTAACCCTGCATGACTGGAAAGCTTTATTATGTATGGTGTTAACCCCTGCACAATTTATGATGTGGCAGAAGGATTTTAAGGAGCAGTGTGTGGTCACCTCAGTGGAAAGTATAAATCAAGGTCATGCAGTTCCCTATGATCAGTTGGCTGTGGAAAATGTGTTTGTGCCTCCTCCTGCACAAGCAAATTATCCCTGGGAGGTGTATGCCCAAATTTAGGCTGCTGCCCTCCGAGCTGTTCGAAAAATTCCTGAGTCTGGACACAGTGCAGCTGAGTCATTTGCTGAAATATTGCAAGGCCCAACAGAACCATATCCTTCTTTTATAGATCAGTAGCAGACCACCCTAGCACAACTGATTGAGCATGATGAAGCTAGGGAGTTGCTCCTTAAACAATTAGCTTATGAAAATACTAATGACGACTGTAAGCATGCCTTGCAACTAAGCTGTAATCGCAATTAATTCGGAGAAAACTCCAGGAACAAACTCGCCAACAAAGTTTTAAGTTGACAAGCAGGTATTCTTTATTGCAGCACCAGGAGACACGGGGGAGAGCTCCTCCTAACGTGCGTCCCTGTATTGCCAAACAGGCCATCCTTATATAGTCATTTGGGCATACATACATACAAAAATGTGGTGGTGGTCTTTGAGGGTCGTTTACTTCTTCCAACAATCTTCATAACTGCTGGCAGTCTTTGAAGCACCAGCTTAATTAACATTACAGACATAGCAATCATCCTGTCTTTCTACTTCTCTGTCATGGTTTAAGCCTCTCAGGCAGTTCACTCACTCACTCCCCCTCTTTCTTCCCCCTGCTACCAGAGGGATGGGAAGGAGAATCGAAAGAATGCAACTCCTACAGGTTGAGATAAGAACAGTTTAGTAATTAAGGTATAGCACAAACCACTACTGCTACTACCAATAATAATAATGACAAGAGAAATACAGGGGAAAAGAATACAATCGCTCACCACCTATACCCATCCCGATCAAGCAGTGCAGCCCCCCTCTTCCGGGTTTCTGCCCTCCGTTTTTGCATCCTGGACATGATGTGCTGTGGTATGGAATACCTCTTTGGCTAGTTTGGGTCAGGTGTTCTGCCTCTGCTTCCTCCTGGCTTCCCCTCCTCCCTGGCAGAGCATGAGACTCAGAAAGTCCTTGGTCAGACCAAAACATTACCAAGCAGTAACCGAAAGCATGGGTGTTATCAGCGCTGTTCCCAGGCCGAAAGTCAAAAACAGCGCTGCACCAGCTACCAAGAAGGAGAAAAATGACTGCTTTTACTGAACCCAGAGCTGTATCCACCCCTTATTCCATACCATTCACGTCATGCTCAGGTCCCACATTTTCAATATACCATCACATGTATATGTATACATCCACACACACACAGAGGAAGAGAGATCATCCCTTAGTGCATGGACCAATCCCTATAAAGCTACTGAGTCCATCCAGTCCATGATATCAGGCTCCATTTTTGTAACAGTCTTTCAGAGCAGGGGAGGCTGTGTGCAGTGTTCACACTCTTGAATAACTTGGGCAATAGTGTCCATTGCTAAGTCCACCCCTCGATCATGAGTCCATCTGTATGTTGCATCTCTGCCCTGATGGCCTGAGGTGACATGGGCCCACCAAGCTCAAAATAATTCACCCTCCCCTTCATCAGTTTCTGCAGCTTGTCGTTGGGGACTCCATACTGCTGCCTTCCATCTCTGATGCTTCCAAAGCACTGGAGGGGTCCGGTGGATTAGATATTTGCGCATACAGTCCCACACACCCTGCCACTCGCATCTGTCCAGCCTCAGGGAAAATCTCTTGGTCATCCTACATCGTCATCTAACCCCAGACAAGGCCCAAACCCGACTCTGCTTAACTCTCGGGACCAGACAAAATGGCCATGGGTGTCGTGGTTTAAGCTGTAAATCTCACGCAGCCTGTTCACTCACTTCTCCCTCTTTATTCCCCCACACTCCGATGGGGGGGGGGAGGAATGGGGAGAAGAATCAAAAGAATGTAACTCCCACGGGTTGAGATAAGAGCAGTCCAGTAACTGAGGTATCATACAAATCACTACTGCAACCACCAATAATAATAATGATCAGGGAAATACAAGGGAAGAGGATACAACCGCTCACCACGTGACCGAGCCAAGAGAGAGAGAGTGACTTCTGGGTTCCTGCCCCCAATGTTTTACATCCTGGGCATGACGTGCTGTGGCATGGAATAGCTCTTTGGTCAGTTTGGGTCAGGTGTCCTGTCTCTGCTTCCTCCCGGCTTCCCCTCCTCCCTGGCAGAGCATGAGACTCAGAAAGTCCTTGGTCAGACCAAAACATTACTAAGCAGTAACCGAAAACACTGGTGTTATCAGTGCTGTTCCCAGGCCAAGTCAAAAAAACAGCACTGCACCAGCTACCAAGAAGGAGAAAAATGACTGCTACTCCTGAACCCAAATTTGGCTAACACCAAATTTTTCACGGGGAGGGGTTGCCATGGCGATCAACAGTGCACAGGTACTGCCCATTCTCGCGGGGCCGGCCCGGGGCATCGCGGGGTTCCTTTGAAGGGCTGTGAGGGGCGTGGTGGCCCTACGGTGCGATTCGCTAATTGGGGGATGATTCGGTGACTTAGTAGGAAGAAA